>OU342744.1:419190030-420390030 GCA_910589775.1 Avena eriantha | reverse complement strand
CTGAAATATCTGTGGCCAATTCTTTAGGGGGTATGTGATAAAATGCTCTAGCTGATATAGCTTCCACTTGCCTGTAGAAAAAGAAAACTGTCTGTGATGACAGTTTATTTTGTTAAATAATAGATTTCCTAGAGCTACCGCTCTTAGGAATGTCATGTGGCTGGTCTAGAATCTAGATAGTAACCTGCTGTTTATGTTGACAACATCCTCCATGGGCAACATATACTCGGCCGCTGCTATGTGTCAACACCCGGATTTTTAATTCCAGATGCCTATTATGTCATTCATCGCAATCCCAGGATTATCATTTTTGCGAAACATAACAGATTAGATATCACAGTACCTCATCCATTACAAACCATACATAAGGTCTTACACAAATAAGGATCTCATGATCCAGTCTTAATACAACAAGCAGTGGAATAAATAATAAGCGTAGCGGTGGGGTCCATCTTCAGGGGCACAGGCAATGCTGGCGAAGGCAGATAGTCGTAGTTATCATAGCCATCCTGCTGGCCATCATCTTGGTAGTCTCCTTCATAGTCTGACCATGAGAATAGTCAGGGACAAAGCCATGAGTACTCTTTAAGTACTCGTAAACTACCACTAACAAGTAGTACAGTTCTAGATTAAAGTGCTAACTCTAAGTTTAACTATCCAGTTAAATTTGAAACCTAAGCTGAGTTCAGAAGCAAAGAAAGATAAAATAAAGTTCTAGAATCACTTCAGCTGGGAAGCTAATGTCATAGTCACAACCCTGTTGTGATCAAGTGAAGGTTCATCATTCATTTCATAAGTTATTTTGAAAACACCTGACAACGAAACAGTATGGCCACTCCAACTGTCCACAAGATTCGATACATCTGTCAGGGATAACCCTGAATCATCATACTTAGTATGCAGATAATCAAACATAACCTTCCCTTTACACACCCTAGTATAAGCACCTCTCCTATGAGTATGGCCTCCCAACCATGACCATCAGTCATCTTGGGCACTGCATAGGTGGACAACATTGAGAGGTAGCCTCAGCTCAAACCTCTCTCGTGAGGGAACTAATACTAATGCATATAAATTTCCAGCTAAGTCTTACCCAATTCAGGTAATGTGGTTGTACGGTAAATTTGAAATGGTATCGCATCCGAATCCAACCATCAGTTTTATAAAAGGGTTAAGGCTCATGCCTCAACATTTTCATCAACATCAATCCTTTGTGTTTCTCAACACATGTCAAAACATCTCAATAGAATGACTCATCATTCCATAATTCCTTTTCACCAAGTGTTCCCATCTAAAGTGACTCAAGTTTTTAATCTACTCTAACTACTAGGTTAAGAGTGTTCACTAAGGTGAAAAAGATGGGTTCAATCTCATGCCATAGAATGACATCTAAAGGGTTCTAAATAGGTCAAGTTTTATACTTTTTATGCTACCTTCAAAACAAGTAAAGAACTTTGTATAACCTAAGAAGGGTAAAACTTGTAACTAGGACTTGGGGTACTATTAGTTAAATAAGGGGGGGTGTGATCCAAGCATGCTTAAGGCATCTTTGCTAAACCATCTAGTTTGATTCTAGTTTGCTAAGTACTACACTTGCAAGTGCTAACCTGCAAGGGTCAATCTTGGATAGTGCTAGCTTGCTAATAGTAACTGGCACTGTTAATGGTGGCTTGCCTTGGTTGGTGCAGTGGTTGAAGTTTTCTTCTTCTTCTTCTTGGTAGAACTCCTCCTCCTCGAGAGCTTGGTCGGTACTATCGTCTATAAATACATAGGGAGTGCACAATCACCAAACAATACTTAACTAGGCTAGATAGCATTCTAAGACACACAATTGATGATCTATTATCATCACAAGCATCACAAGTTTAAATCAAAAGTTTCCTTCTTTTTATTTTAGAAAAGTAATTTCTACTCATTGAAAAATTAACTAAAATTTAATATTCACCACCAAAATACGGGATCATGTGGACACATGTCCTCACCACATATTCTAACATGTGGGAATGAGATTTAAGGGTTGGATCAATATTACTTTGGTTTAAGTTCCTTATTTAATGATTTAAAGTGACTAGAAATGCCTATATAGCATTATTTTGGTACTAGTCCAAAGTCACTGCATGTAAACCTTAATACTATTACATATTTGGATAGATATGGTAAAATGTGATTTTTGAGAGTTGGAATCAACTCAAAAGC
Organism: Avena eriantha; assembly: GCA_910589775.1. Taxonomy (NCBI): domain Eukaryota; kingdom Viridiplantae; phylum Streptophyta; class Magnoliopsida; order Poales; family Poaceae; genus Avena; species Avena eriantha. The sequence continues at coordinate 420,387,834 of OU342744.1, read as the reverse complement.
TAACTTGTTTGATTTTATAAAAATGTTGCAAGTTGCAAATGCTTCTGTCTTCTTATTTTTATTAGGAGAGATCTATAACTCTAATTGAATTAAATCCAACGGGCTTGGGTAGATTACTTCCATATCTTTCAGGCAAAATTAGTTTCATACAATTTGGATTTGTAAAACTCACAAAATTGATTTTTGAAATACTGGACAGAAACTAGATTTAACTAAAAAAGAAAAATCCAGATTTGAATCGGTGGGCTAGCGCGGGAAAAGGAATGGGCCGGCCCAGTGGCGCTCCGCGGCGCGGGGCTCAGCTGACAGGGGGGTCCCGCGTGTCAACGGCACTTAAAACGCGAAACGGTACGCGCGCTGTGGGGTGTGCGATTAGAAGCTAGATCTACGGCTGAGGGTCGTCGTCGACGACGAACAGGTCGCCGGCGAGCTCGAACCCTAGCGGCTCGGTGGGGGTCTACTGGGGGCGTACCAGGGCTCCAGCGGGGTCGGCGAGGCGGGCAAACGACGTGGAAGACGACAGCGAGGCGAGGCGTGGTCGCGGTGGAGCTTGGGGCGGTCAAAATCAACGACGCCCTTCTCCTCCTACCGCGGTTGCTCCGGCTCCAATTCCGGTGAGCTGCTGCTCCACTTGCTCCGGATAGAGGTGGGTAAGGTCCAGAGAGGTGAGGGGAGTGGAATAGTGTGGAGAAGAGAGGTTGGGGAGGGCTCCTTTTATAGGCTCGACGGTGAGACCGAGCGGGATGGGCGGTCGACGGTGGCGACATGGCTACGGCGAGGTAGAGGCATGGTTGGGGGTGGCGATCGATGGGCGGTTCCCTGGCGGTGCTCTAGAGCTTAAATGCGGTCGTAGGGGCGGTGGCACGTGGTCGGGGCGAGGTTGCGCTCTGCGCGGCAGAGGCGGCGGTGTCCATGGCTAGCGGTGGCTGTGGTGCGTTGGGCGGCGAACGGGCGAGTCCGTTGTGTTCCAGTGTCGTGGCGGAGCGGTAGGCGCGGGCTGGTGTCAAGGGGCGGCTTGTGCACGCGTGACGGGTGAGGCGCTCTGGCGTGCACTCGGCATGGTGCGGTGGCACTAGGCGCGGGCTCTCCTTGGTGGTCCACTACGGGGCTTGGCTCGGGCAGGGGACAGTGGGCGGCGGTGAGGTGTTGGCTACCTCCTAGACATGGAGAGAGAGGGGGAGGTGGTATGCTAGGGTGAGAGCAAGGTTGGCCGGCGAGTTGGTGCTCGGCATGGCTTGGCCTTGCGATTAGGGTGTAGGGGATGGGGTGGTAATGGTATGGTTTGATCAAGTGGAGATAGAGGGAGTGTTTTGTGGTCAATTGGGTGGCAAAACCCTGTAGAAACAGTGAGCTAGCTAGTTGTGTTTGATTCTGCCTGCCATGTGTTTGATGAAATGGCCGCATGAAAATTCTTTTTGAATTTTGAGTTCAAATTTTTTGAGTGATCTCCCCTAGTGCTAGGTAGTCTCTGGTTGCAAGGGTTTTGAAAGTGGAGCTCAAATAGATGGGTTTTGAAATAGGGGTGATCTATGCATATGCATTAGATTCAATTTTAAACTGTCATTTAAATTAGTTTACAGAATGTTTTTAGCAGATCAAAAGGTGGGCCTTGGTACCTCATTATGTGTACTAGCAAGGGGTACAAAGATCAAGAATTGTTTCTGTTAAGTTTTGAGTACTAGGAAAAGCCAAAGTAGGCATGAGAGTTAAATTTTCCAAAATGACCATTCCTCCTCTTTAATTCTTTTTGATTTGATTTTTTTTAGAAAAGTTTGGGAATGATGTAGATGATGTTTAAATCACCTAAGAAACATTTTACAAGCATTGGATCACTCAATCATGGCAATTCAAACAACTCCTAAATTAAATGCACACATATATGAATGCTTTCATATTAACTTTGGAAAAGTTTTTGTTAACCCCAAATTTGATTGATTTGATCTTGATAAGCTTGGATTGAAGTTTTGGGATGTTACAAACCTTCCCCCCTTAAACAAAATCTCGTCCCGGGATTTACAAAGAAAACTAGGAACTAAAGAGATCTGGGAACTCCGTCCTAATGTAATCTTCTTGCTCCCAAGTAGCTTCCTCCTCGGTATGGTTGCTCCACTGAATCTTGAGAAACTTGATACTTCTGGTCCTGGGGGTTCTGTAGGCTTCTTCTAAGATACGAATGGGTACTTCTCGATAGGTCAGGTCCTTGTTGATTTCCACAGCTCTGTGATCGATGTTCTTGAAAACTTCAGCCTTCTCAGGCACTTCCAAGCATTTGCGAAGTAACGAGATATGGAACACATTGTGGATGGCTGACATCTCTTCAGGCAGTTCCAACTGATACGATACTTCTCCTCGGTGGTTCAGAATCTTGAAAGGTTCGATATATCTGGGGGCTAACTTTCCTTTCAGACTAAAGCGTTGAGTTCCTTTCAAGGGTGAAACCTTGAGATATACAAAATCTCCGACATTGAAAGTCAGGTCTCTTCTTCTTTTGTCAGCATAGCTCTTTTGTCTAGATTGGGCAGTCTTGAGATGCTCACGGACTTTGTGAACTTTCTCTTCTGCTTCTCGAAGAATGTCGGGTCCGAAGATCTAACTCTCTCCTACTTGTGACCAATTCAAAGGGGTACGACACTTTCTTCCGTAAAGGAATTCAAATGGTGCCATCTGCAAACTAGCTTGATAACTGTTGTTGTATGAGAATTCTGCGAAAGGCAGGCAGTCTTCCCATTTTGATCCATATTCCAATACACAAGCTCTAAGCATATCCTCTAGGATTTGGTTGACTCTCTCAGTCTGTCCATCTGTTTGTGGGTGATATGCGGTACTGAAATTCAACTTGGTTCCTAAACCTTCCTGTACTTTCTGCCAAAATCTTGAGGCAAACTGGGTTCCTCAATCTGATATGATGGACTTGGGGGTTCCATGCAGACTAACAATCCTAGCAATGTATAGCTCTACTAACTTTGCACTCTGGTAAGTGTTTTTGACAGGTATAAAGTGGGCTACCTTGGACAGTCTATCAACTATAACCCAGATTGAGTCGTTTCCCCTACTAGAAGTAGGTAGGCCGGTGATAAAGTCCATTCCGACGGAATCCCATTTCCATTCCGGAATCTGCAATGGCTGCAACAGTCCTGCAGGTCTCTGATGCTCTGCTTTGACTCTTTGACAGATGTCGCACTTGGCGATGTAGCTTCCGATCTCTCTCTTCATCTTGTGCCACCAAAATTGCTCTTTCAAATCCTGATACATCTTTGTTCCTCCGGGGTGGATAGAATAAAGAGTATCATGAGCCTCCTTCACGATAGCTTCCTTCAGCTCCGAATCTGCTGGAACACAGATACGTCCTTTGTACCGCAGTACTCCTTCTTCGTCTTCGGTGAATCCCGGTACCTTTCTTGTACCAATACGACATTTAATTCCGTCGATACTTTCATTCCCTTTCTGGGCTTCCTTGATTTGGCTAATCAAAGTGGGTTGAAGTTCAATGCTAGCTAGGAATCCTTTGCTAACTAATTTAGTCCTGAATTGCTCCAACTCTTCATACAAACTTGGTTGCTTCTCCTTGATCATGGTGTTAAGCCTACACGGCAATCTGCTAAGAGCATCCGCTACCACATTGGCTTTGTCGAGGTGATAGTGAATGTCAAGGTCATAATCCTTGATTAACTCTATCCATCTTCTTTGCCTCATATTCAGCTCCTTCTGAGTGAAGATATACTTCAAGCTCTTATGATCTGAGTAAATCTCACATCGATTTCACATCAAATAATGATGCCATGTCTTCAGTGCTAGGAGTACAGCTGCTAGTTCAAGATCATGGGTCGGATAGTTCTGCTCATGCTGCTTCAGTTGTCGAGACAGATAAGCGATGACTTTTCCTTCTTGCATCAATACACATCCTAGACCAATCTTGGATGCGTCACAATACACATCAAATGGCTTCTTGATGTCTGTCATGACCATAATTGGGGCTGATATCAATCTCTTCTTCAGCTCCTGGAAACTGGCTTCACATTTGTTTGTCCATTCAAACTTCTTGTCCTTTTTCAACAATTGGGTCATTGGTCGGTCTATGCTCGAGAATCCTTCTACGAACTGGCGGTAATATCCCGCTAATCCGAGAAAGGCACGGACTTGGGTTTGAGTGGTTGGGGCTTTCCATTCTTCAACATCTTTGATCTTTGTGGGATCAACAGAGACTCCTCCAGCAGACACAATATGTCCTAGGAATCCTACTTCCTTCAGCCAAAACTCACACTTGCTGAACTTGGCATATAACTGATGCTCCCTCAGGGTTTCTAGAATGATTCTCAGATGTTGCTCATGCTCTTCTTTTGACTTGGAGTAGATAAGGATGTCTTCGATAAACACAACTACAAACTTATCTAGGAAATTCATAAAGATCTTATTCATGAGATTCATGAAATAAGCAGGGGCATTGGTTAATCCAAAAGACATAACCGTATACTCGTATAAACCATAGCAAGTAGTAAAGGCGGTCTTCGGAATATCCGTTGCACGAATCTTAAGTTGGTGATAACCAGTCCTAAGATCAATCTTTGAGAATACCCGAGCTCCGGTCAACTGATCAAATAGATCCTCTATCTTTGGCAAAGGGTACTTGTTCTTGATGGTGACATCATTCAATTTTCTGTAGTTGTGCACAGACGGTTGCCTCCATCTTTCTTGTCGACGAATAACACTGGTGTTCTCCATGGCGATGCGCTTGGTTGAATCAAACCTTTGGCCAGCATAGCATCCAATTGCTTCTTCAGTTCCACTAACTCTGATGGGTTCATGCTATAGGGTCTCTAGGCTATTGGTCCGGTTCCGGGGATTAGTTTGATAATGAACTCAATATCCCTATCCGGGGGCATACCTGGCAATTCATCTGGGAATACGTCAGGGTATTCACAGACTACTCTGACTTGGTCAATGGTGGGCAAGGCTACACTCTGGTTGCACTTGAATTGACGGGGTAAGGTTTCAGAGATATGCTCTATTGTGACTCCCGAACTACTGGTCATGGTGATGGCTTTCTTAGCACAGTCTATCAATCCTTTATGCCTTGACATCCAGTCCATACCTAGTACTACTTCCAAACCTTTGGTTCCAAGTACAATTAGGTTGGCATAAAAATCTATCCCATGTATTCTGATAGGTACAGCTTTGCAAATTTTTCTAGCTTTGGTTGTTGAACCGGGGATTTGAACTATCATGACATGCTTCAGGTTGGTTGGACGAATCTTACTAGTGCATGCAAATTCTTCGGTGACAATTGAATGCGATGCTCCCGAATCGAACAATACTCTTGCTAAAACTGAGTTGACAGAAAACATACCTAGCACTACATCTGGCGCTTCATGGGCTTCTTTTGCATTCATGTGGAAGAGACGACCATTGCGGTTGTGAGGGTCCCCTGGGGCAAATCTCCTTCCTGGCTGAACACGACACTGCTGCTGAGCTGGGGCATTCACATTGGGATTGGCGGCAGTCTTCTTTGGACACTCATTGGAGTAGTGACCCTTCACTCCACACTCGAAACAAGTGATCTGGGACTTGTCCTTGACTGCGACAGGCACAACATTGCTGCCAGTTCTAGGTGCAGTGTTGCTGTTGTTGTTATTGTGGTTCTTGGGAGGTGCACGGTTGAAATTGTTGGTATTACCGGAGTTGTGATTGTTTCCTCTGGACTTCACATTGCTTCTGCTACGGTTGGGGTAGCTTGGGCGAGAATTTGGGGGTCGGTTGTTCCTTGGTGCATATCTTGGTGAAGGGTTGGGACGGTACTTCTGGTGACTGTTGGATCCAGACTGCTGCATCATACGACGCTTGCGGTTGTCGTTTGCCTGGTTAATCTTCCCTTCCATCTGGATGGCAGAGTCGACTAGCTCTTCGAGATCCTGGAAACGGATGTTGACGAGGACAGTCTGCATCTCATCATGCAGTCCGTTCAAGAATCTTTCCTTCTTCTTGGCCTCCGTATTGATCTCATCAGGTGCATATCTGGCAAGTGACAGAATTTGTCACGGTACTCCACCACAGTCATTCTTCCTTGCTTCAATTCGCGGAACTCATCTGTGGCGCCCCGCAAAAACCACTACTACAAAATCGCGTTGTTTTTGTACATTGCATCATCATGACCGCATGCTCATGTCATCATGCCACATTGCATTTGAGCATCGTCATGTCATCATGCATTTTTTTGTCTAAAACTATTTTCGAAAAGACTGTTTTTGTTTTCGAAACGCCCCGTCTTTATTTTTCAAAACCCGGGTCTCTGGATTAGTTTGTTTCGTCTACCAGCGGTTTTCAAAAGCCCCGTTTTAAATAACAAAATATTTCTTTTATTTTTAGGAGGCAGCCCGCCAGGCCCGAAGCCCGACCAGCCACCTCCAAGCCCTAAACTAAAACCTAGTCTAATCCTAAATCTACCCACCCTAATCCTACCCAGCCCCCTCCACCTCACCCCGGCCAATCACCACCCGCCACCTCACCACTTCCTCCACCCCATCCACTCCTAACCTGCCACCTCATCCCACCGAACCCACCTGACCACCTCTCTCTCCATCCCGCGCGCCAGCTCCTGTTCCCCGGCCCCACCCACGCACACCACGCGGACAGCCCACCCCCTGGCTCGCTCTCCCACGCCCTCCGGCCCCACACCTGACCGCGTCCCTCTCTCTCACCCCTCCCACCTACCACGAGCCCCGCGTCCTCCGCCGCAGACACCGCTCGCTCCTCTCCCCTCGATCCCCAGCAGACCACCGCCTCCTTCCCAGGCGCCCGCCGCCATCGGCCTTCCTCCGCCCCACCCCAAGTCCCGCGCTACCCCGCCGCAAGGGATGCCGCTCCAGCCGCCGCGTTCCTCGCTCCTCGCCGGCCCGGCCATCGCCGCCCTCTCCCGCCAAGCTCGCTCGCCGCCATGTTCGTGGGCCACCGTCGACGCCCTCGTTTGTGCCTCCCTCGGCCTCGCCTCAGCCGACCTGACCCCGTCTTCTCCGCCACCGGGAGCCTCCCTTCCGCCACCGCGCCGGTCGCCCCTCCCCAAGCCCCGGCAACTAGGGTCCCCGTGACACCCTCCCCGTCGTCCTCTGCGCGTGCCCGCCTCCGGCCGCCTCCTCCCTGGCTCCTCACCAGCAGCCGCCGGCCCCGGTACCCTCCGCCCCGTCCTCCGTCCGCCGCCGTCTTCGGCCTCCACCGCCATGCGCCCTCGTCGCCTCCTCCGTCACCGGAGCCCGGACCCCACGCCTCGCCCTCGACCTGGGACGACGTCACCGCCGCGGGCTCGACGCCGGCAGCCCGCCACACCTCTGCCCCGAGCTGCCTCACCCTTCCCCCCGCGTGGAGCCTCCGCCGCCAGCGCCGCCGTGCCGCCCCTATGCCTCTTCTGCAGCTGCCGAGGCCGCCTCCGTCCGCTCTGCCTCCTGCATGACCCGGCCAAGCCTGGCCTCGCGTTCGTCCTCTACTTGAATGGTTGTCCTGTTTTTATCTGGTAGTGCTATGAGGATGATGGTGGGGTGTAGATGTGGATGTTGTGGTTGTGGATACTGCAAACGGAACGTGGCATCTGATCCGGTACCGACAAGAACTTCGACGCCCAAGGACGACTACACGGAACCCTGGACCCGACGCCAAGATCTTCCGACGACCAATGCGAGGAGTTAAGCGGGGAGAATAGCACCCGGTGACCCCGAAGACCGATCCCGCCGAGACCGAACCCGACACGCCAAGTTCTTCCTCTCGGACGCCGAGACCCAGAACGCCAAGGTCGCCGAACACCAAGGTCTTCCTCTTGGACCTGATGACCGCCAAGATCGACACGGAACGCCAAGCCCTTCTGCACGGATGCGACAAGTTCTCCTACACGGATATCAAGATCTTCCGGCGCCGATACCCAAGACCGACACCGTCACCCGAGAACTACGACAAGATCGTCCCAACCCGCCAAGTTCGCCTACCCGGACACCGTGCGACAAGATCTACTTCCCGGATCCGAAGACCCCCGGTACCCGATCCACTCAAGTTCGCCATCGACGACAAGATCGACCGCTTGGCACCCAAGTTCTCTGTCGCGACACGACAAGTTCTCCATCTTGCATCCGAACCTCGCCGTCCCCGTCGAACCCTGAGACTGGACCCCGAACCCCCGAAAACCCCAAGATCTGCCGAACCCAGATGTGTGAACCTTTTCCGAGCCCCTAATTTATGAATGCTATATATAAAACCTGTTGCATAATAATTGTTCATCTCGCATGCATATCATAATCATGTCGGATCTTCTGACGTAGTAATAAATATTACATCCGGTGTTTCTTCTAGTGTTTGCTTCTTCGCGGATTAGGCCGATGAGTGGATGCGAATATCGACAGGTTCTCCAGATATGATCCTTCGGCAGTGTTTTCCCAGGCGAGCATCCCTCCCCCTTCTACCTATTTTGCATTTATAGTCTTTATTTCCTCCTGTTGATCTATTGCTATCCGTGTCGTGATGCTTTAGTGGTCCCTACCAGATATATTCCTTGCAGCCGTTATATTGCCTTGGACACCTCCTATTGCCTGTTGCTTGATAGACAGTTGGGCCTGCGTGTCCTAGTTGCTTGCTCAGGTGTTGTCTCGCGTCGTCGATGTTCCACAGTTGTTGGGAGGTTGGCAATAGTCTAATGGTGGTGTTGATCATGATTCTAATTACCGTTTATTAATTAATGTTGTTGGTAGATTAATGCAGAGGCACCGGTGGGTAATAGTAATTATTTGGTGCTTAACCGCCCACTAGTGTCCCCTAGGATCCGAGTTCTTGACACCTGTTCCGAGATCGAGCGCGCTAACCACAGGTGGGGTGTGTGGGCACCCCCATCGGCTTACTACCTGATTTCAAAGTATTGTACCGGGGGCCACAAGTAGTTTGGGGCTATATTACTATTCCGTACTTATGCCATGCTTTACTGCTTTATTTAAGATTGTGCGTGGAGCACCTATACTGTTTAGGATGTGGAATGTTTTCGCGGTATCGACAAGCCCAGTCACACTTTTCGGGCTCCCAGTCGTTTACAGCCATTGACACAAACCCTGGGTCCGTTCCGGAGCCGGCCGACTTCGTTGCGGGTAGCTTAGTGGGGTGGCCCCCATGTACTTGCTTTGGGTCTGGGAAACGTCATGACTTAGGCCCCGCCGACATACCGATGGGTGTATGTTAATTGATCTGGCAAAAAGGGTCGAAGTGCGTGTGGATACTTTGGTGCACCTCTGCAGGGTTAAATCTTTTCGAAAAGCCGTGTCCGCGGTTATGGACGACTTGGAGCACAGTTTCTCGACCATAGACAACTATAACTAAAGTTTGCTGTTATAATTTGACCTATATCCGAGATGAATAGTAAGTTGGATAACTGCCATGAAGAGATTAAATAAAACTGCCAACCGTGTGAGTTTTCCTCGGCTTGACCTCCTCGTTTGGTCTCGAGGGCGAATACCAGGATGCGTATGTTTGGTGTTAGTATCAGGTTGGATCCGAATAGGTCTTTCTTACCCCTCTCTAATAGCCGCCAGTATTACAGAGTCTCTATAGATTGTTTCGTGTCGCTGCGCTGCCGCTTCAGTCCACCATATCTATGTAGGCGAGAGCCGCCGAATTCTAGCCTCGCCGTTTACTGGCCTCAGTACTGATGCTCCTCTTTTTCCTTTGCCCATTGTCGGCACCCCTTTTGTTTTAGCAGGTTTGAGATCGCCGTCGTTAGCATGGTTACCCTTCCGGCTTGGCCTGGGCAGGGTTATGGACGCCATTGGTTATTCTTCAGGGCTCTTAGCCCCATTTGCATCTTGTCCGTACTCGGACGCTGTAATGTTTTCAAGGTGATTTGGATCTTTGTACTATATATCTGTATTCTTGACTCGTTGAGTTGATGTTGTATATATATATATATCTGTTCTGTGGGTCCCATCGAGGACTGTTGTGTAATGGTATTACCTCGTTTTCCACCCACACGAAAGTGCCTGGTGGGTGTCCTTGAATCGTTTCTATGCGGGTTTGGCGGAAAGGTCTAAAACTTGCATAGGGCCGATTCGAGGGTGTTACAGAGTGGTATCAGAGCTCAGCAGTTACGATACCCCACAAGTCCAGCCTGTAGGATAACCTAGCTCACGGCCGAAGTAGAGTGTCAAAACTATTTGGCAAAATCGGTTGGATAGATCTAATTAGGTATGCTTTTACTCCTTACCCCTCTGCTATTCTCCTCTTACCTTTGCGTGTTTTAAATCTGCTCTCTTACCTCTCTTCAAGTCCAAGATTTCTCGTTGTTGGGTTCCGTCGTACCTTCAGGGTTTCGCTTCCTCCTTTGGCAACGGTGTTTCTACCCCCGGACTTCATGCTATCTGAGTGATCCTTTATCTGTGGTACCATTCTTTGTTCCTCGTTTGTGCCTTCCGGTGTTTTCCGACACGACAACATCATCTACGTCAGATCCGATGCAGAGTCTGCATCACTCCTTTGTTTCCGAACCTCGTTTGTCGAGATCTTCAGTCTAAATTCCGAGAGTTCGTTGCATAATTCTCCTATTCATGTGCAAAGTAATGCTTTGAGTGCGGGGTGGAGTAGCTACCATACCACTACTCTTATCATTCGCTTTGTACATTGAATCGGTGGATCCAACAATTTTACTCCGTCCACGGAAGCTAGAGGTGGCTTTATTTGTGGATACCTCTATCTTCGCCTTTTGTTTCCGGAGTGTTCTCTCGATGATCATGTACAACGACCCCTTGTTGGTGGTGTCGCCGATTAGAGACGAAGAAGGAACCTTTGTTAGTGGTGTCACGAGGATCTACACGATGCGAGAAGATTCAGATTGCCGTCCTTCTTTCCGGTACCATGAGGCGGATCTCGAGGGCGAGATCCATTGTTAGTGGTGTCGAATTGTGGCGCCCCGCAAAAACCACTACCAGAAAATCGCGTTGTTTTTGTACATTGCATCATCATGACCGCATGCTCATGTCATCATGCCACATTGCATTTGAGCATCGTCATGTCATCATGCATTTGTTTGTCTAAAACTATTTTCGAAAAGACTGTTTTTGTTTTCGAAACGCCCCGTCTTTATTTTTCAAAACCCGGGTCTCCGGATTAGTTTGTTTCGTCTACCAGTGGTTTTCAAAAGCCCCATTTTAAATAACAAAATATTTCTTTTATTTTTAGGAGGCAGCCCGCCAGGCCCGAAGCCCGACCGGCCACCTCCAAGCCCTAAACTAAAACCTAGTCTAATCCTAAATGTACCCACCCTAATCCTACCCAGCCCCCTCCACCTCACCCCGGCCAATCACCACCCGCCACCTCACCACTTCCTCCACCCCATCCACTCCTAACCTGCCACCTCATCCCACCGAACCCACCTGACCACCTCTCTCTCCACCCCGCGCGCCAGCTCCTGTTCCCCGGCCCCACCCACGCACACCACGCGGACAACCCACCCCCTGGCTCGCTCTCCCACGCCCTCCGGCCCCACACCCGACCGCGTCCCTCTCTCTCACCCCTCCCACCTACCACGAGCCCCGCGTCCTCCGCCGCAGACACCGCTCGCTCCTCTCCCCTCGATCCCCAGCAGACCACCACCTCCTTCCCAGGCGCCCGCCGCCGCCGGCCTTCCTCCGCCCTACCCCAAGTCCCGTGCTACCCCGCAGCCAGGGATGCCGCTCCGGCCGCCGCGTTCCTCGCTCCTCGCCGGCCCGTCCGTCGCCGCCCCCTCCCGCCAAGCTCGGCCGCCGCCGTGTTCGTGGGCCACCGTCGACGCCCTCGTCTGTGCCTCCCTCGGCCTCGCCTCAGCCGACCCGACCCCGTCTTCTCCGTGCCGGGAGCCCCCCTTCCACCGCCGCGCCGGTCGCCCGAGGCCGCCCCTCCCCAAGCCCCGGCAACCAGGGTCCCCGCGACACCCTCCCCGTCGTCCTCTGCGCGCCCACCTCCGGCCGCCTCCTCCCTAGCTCCTCACCAGCAGCCGCCGGCCCCGGTACCCACCGCCCCGTCCTTTGTCTGCCGTCGTCTTCGGCCTCCACCGCCATGCACCCTCGTCACCTCCTCCGTCACCGGAGCCCGGACCCCACGCCTCACCCTCGACCTGGGACGACGTCGCCGCCGCGGGCTCGACGCCGGTAGCCCGCCACACCTCTGCCTCGAGCTGCCTCACCCCTCCCCCCGTGTGGAGCCTCCGCCGCCAGCGCCGCCGTGCCGTCCCTGTGCCTCTTCTGCAGCTGCCGAGGCCGCCTCCGTCCGCTCTGCCTCCTGCACGACCCGGCCAAGCCTGGCCTCACGTTCATCCTCTACTTGAATGGTTGTCCTGTTTTTATCTGGTAGTGCTATGAGGATGATGGTGGGGTGTAGATGTGGATGTTGTGGTTGTGGATACTGCAAACGGAACGTGGCATCTGATCCGGTACCGACAAGATCTTCGACGCCTGAGGACGACTACACGGAACCCTGGACCCGACGCCAAGATCTTCCGACAACCAACGCGAGGAGTTAAGCGGGGAGAATAGCACCCGGTGACCCCGAAGAACGATCCTGCCGAGACCGAACCCGGCACGCCAAGTTCTTCCTCTCGGACGCCGAGACCCAGAATGCCAAGGTCGCCGAACACCAAGGTCTTCCTCTCGGACCTGATGACCGCCAAGATCGACACGGAACGCCAAGCCCTTCTGCACGGATGCGACAAGTTCTCCTACACGGATATCAAGATCTTCCGGCGCCGATACCCAAGACCGACACCGTCACCCGAGAACTACGACAAGATCGTCCCAACCCGCCAAGTTCGCCTACCCGGACACCGTGCGACAAGATCTACTTCCCGGATCCGAAGACCCCCGGTACCCGATCCACTCAAGTTCGCCATCGACGACAAGATCGACCGCTTGGCACCCAAGTTCTCTGTCGCGACACGACAAGTTCTCCATCTTGCATCCGAACCTCGCCGTCCCCGTCGAACCCTGAGACCGGACCCCGAACCCCCGAAAACCCCAAGATCTGCCGAACCCAGATGTGTGAACCTTTTCCGAGCCCCTAATTTATGAATGCTATATATAAAACCTGTTGCATAATAATTGTTCATCTCGCATGCATATCATAATCATGTCGGATCTTCTGACGTAGTAATAAATATTACATCCGGTGTTTCTTCTAGTGTTTGCTTCTTCGCGGATTAGGCCGATGAGTGGATGCGAATATCGACAGGTTCTCCAGATATGATCCTTCGGCAGTGTTTTCCCAGGCGAGCATCCCTCCCCCTTCTACCTATTTTGCATTTATAGTCTTTATTTCCTCCTGTTGATCTATTGCTATCTGTGTCGCGATGCTTTAGTGTTCCGTACCAGATATATTCCTTGCAGCCGTTATATTGCCTTGGACACCTCCTATTGCCTGTTGCTTGATAGACAGTTGGGCCTGCGCGTCGTAGTTGCTTGCTCAGGTGTTGCCTCACGTCGTCGATGTTCCACAGTTGTTGGGAGGTTGGGAATAGTCTAATGGTGGTGTTGATCATGATTCTAATTACCGTTTATTAATTAATGTTGTTGGTAGATTAATGCAGAGGCACCGGTGGGTAATAGTAATTATTTGGTTCTTAACCGCCCACTAGTGTCCCCTAGGACCCGAGTTCTTGACACCTGTTCCGAGATCGAGCGCGCTAACCACAGGTGGGGTGTGTGGGCACCCCCATCGGCTTACTACCTGATTTCAAAGTACTGTACCGGGGGCCACAAGTAGTTTGGGGCTTTATTACTATTCTATACTTATGCCATGCTTTACTGCTTTATTTAAGATTGTGCGTGGAGCAGCTGTACTGTTTAGGATGTGGAATGTTTTCGCGGTATCGACAAGCCCAGTCACACTTTTCGGGCTCCCAGTCGTTTACAGCCATTGACACAAACCCTGGGTCCGTTCCGGAGCCGGCCGACTTCGTTGCGGGTAGCTTAGTGGGGTGGCCCCCATGTACTTGCTTTGGGTCTGGGAAACGTCATGACTTAGGCCCCGCCGACATACCGATGGGTGTATGTTAATTGATCTGGCAAAAAGGGTCGAAGTGCGTGTGGATACTTTGGTGCACCTCTGCAGGGTTAAATCTTTTCGAAAAGCCGTGTCCGCGGTTATGGACGACTTGGAGCACAGTTTCTCGACCATAGACAACTATAACTAAAGTTTACTGTTATAATTTGACCTATATCCGAGATTGTTTCGTGTCGCTGCATTGCCGCTTCAGTCCACCATATCTATGTAGGCGAGAGCCGCCAAATTCTAGCCTCGCCGTGTACTGGCCTCAGTACTGACGCTCCTCTTTTTTCCTTTGCCCTTTGTCGGCACCCCTTTTGTTTTAGCAGGTTTGAGATCGTCGTCGTTAGCAGGGTTACCCTTCCAGCTTGGCCTGGGCAGGGTTATGGACGCCATTGGTTATTCTTCAGGGCTCTTAGCCCCATTTGCATCTTGTCCGTACTCGGACGCTGTAACGTTTTCAAGGTGATTTGGATCTTTGTACTATATATCTGTATTCTTGACTCGTTGAGTCGCTGTTGTATATATATCTGTTCTGTCGGTCCCATCGAGGACTGTTGTGTAATGGTATTACCTCGTTTTCCACCCGCACGAAAGTGCCTGGTGGGTGTCCTTGAATCATTTCTATGCGGGTTTGGTGGAAAGGGCTAAAACTTGCATAGGGCCGATTCGAGGGTGTTACATCATCTCTCATTCAGTTGACTAGACCCTGCGGCACGTGGGTGCGGCTGAACTTGACTTTGAATGCTTCCTAGGTCATCACTTGACCATGGTTCATATTGCGGATGCTATTCCACCAAGCTCTTGCATCTCCTGCCAGATAGTCGGTGGCGAAGAGAACTTTCTCATTTTCGTCAACTCCTGCAACTTCGAGGTTGTTTTCCATGGTCTGCAACCAGTCATCAGCATCTAGTGGGTTCTCAGATTGGTTGAAGATTGGGGGATTTGTGTTCTGAAATTTTTTGAGTTTGGATCCATGGTGGTCCTGATTTCCATGCCCTTAGTTGTTGGGAGCCATCTGGGCGATCTGTTGAAGTGTTGCTAAGTTGGCTTGGCGTTCTGCCCTGCTTGCTTCACGGTCTGCGATGAGATTCTGCAAGATCGGCAGCATTGGGTCCTGCGATGAGCTTCTCCCTCCTTGGTTTCCACGAGTCATCTGAAGATTGAGATAGATATAGCGATAAGAGGGAAATTCTAAGGTTCATGGTTTTGGGTTTTCAAAGCTAAAACTTTGAGTTAGACTCAGGTTTTTCAACTAACTTCATTCTCATTCATGCAAGCAAGCACACGATACCACACACACCACAACAATCAAAGGGAAAACAGATGGTTTGAAGAACCATTCTGCAAGCTAAGATACATTGAGATCAATACATCTCATGCTACGACAGTGCCCTAGTGCATCTACTCATCGTCGATGAAGTCGGAGTCGTCATCATCAGTGTAGAAGTCCACGACATCCTCCGCTAGGAAATCATCATCGTTGCTGAGGTAGGAATCCATGTCTCCCTGGATGTCTTCACCCTCATCTTCTTCTTCCTTGGCGGCAAGCTGAGCTTCCTGCTCCTTGACAGTCTTCTCGAGGTCGGCCACCTTCTTGCGAAGACGGGCGATGGTGCGATCCTTCTTGGGACACTGGCGGCGAAGAGACTGACGGTCTTGGACAAGCAGTGCGAAAGTCTGGGCCTTCTGGTCGGCAATGGCACGGTTCTGGTTGGCTAACTCTCTGGCATTGTCCAGTTCCTGCTGTCTGTTGTGAAGCAAGAAGTCAAGGTTCTCCACTTGACGCCTCAACTCGGGGTGGCCCGGCATTTCCATTGGCAGTCCCATGAAGTCACGTCTTGCATAGTGGGCAAAACGAGTTCCTTGGGTCTTGTTGACGCTGAGGGCACATAGACGTGCGAGAGCTTCATGCATTGCCCTGGCTAATCCATCTAGCCAGTTGTTCTCTCTCACGGAGAACTGAATCCTTCCAGAAGTTGGTGCTTCGATGCTTCCTCTAAGATCTGCGGTTACTAGCCACTGTAGGTCTCCTCCTGGGGGTCTTGGAAGTTGAGCTCCAAGAAACTCCGGGTGCGGGCGTCCCAGTAGCTCCGACAGTGAATCCAGATCCCTCTCGAAGATCAGCTGACCTCCATTACCCAACTGGTAAAACTTGCTGAACTGGGTCTCCATCTACAAGAATTAAGGATGAGGAAGTTAGTGAGGTGATCAAGTGTGTCAAATTTTAAGTAGTAGGGTAAGAATTTTTGAGGATCATGAAGTTTTTGATAAAGAATCCACAAGGGTAAGAGAGGAGATAGTTTTTCATAAATACTCACTTTGGTTTGGAAATTAAGTTTTTGTTTGACGTCCATTCTAACTAGGGTCTCCTATGGTCAGGATGGCTCTGATACCAACTTGTCAACACCCAGATTTTTAATTCCAGATGCCCGTTATGCCATACCTCGCAATCCCAGGATTACCATTTTTGCGAGACATAACGGATTGGATATCACAGTATATCATCCATTACAAACCATACATAAGGTCTTACAGAAATAAGGATCTCATGATCCAGTCTTAATACAACAAGCAGCGGAATTAAAAGATAGCGTAGCGGTGGGGTCCATCTTCAGGGGCACAGGCAATGCTGACGAAGGCAGATAGTCCTAGTTATCATAGCCGTCCTGCTGACCATCATCTTGATAATCTCCTTCATAGTATGGCCATGATAATAGCCAGGGACAAAAGCCATGAGTACTCTTTAAGTACTCACAAACTACCACTAACAAGTATTATAATTCTAAGTTAAAAATGCTAACTCTATATTTAACTATCAAGTTAAGTTTGAAACCTAAGCTGAGTTCTGAAGCAAAAAAAGATAAGATAAAACTCTAGAATCACTTGTTGGGGAAACTATTTTCATAAACACAACCCTGTTGTGGTCAAGTCAAGATTCATCATTCTTTTCAAAGTCTTTAGAAAACATCTGACAACGAAATAGTATGGCCATTCCAACTGTCCATAACCGCGGACGCGGCTATTCGAATAGTTTGACACTCTGCAGAGGTGGTACACTTTCACCACAAGATTCAGTACATCTATCAGGGATAACCCTGAATCATCATACTTAGTATGCAGATAATCAAACATAACCTTCCCTTTACACACCCTAGTATAAGCACCTCTCCTATGAGTATGGCCTCCCAACCATGACCATCAGTCATCTTGGGCACTGCATAGTTGGACAACATTGAGAGGTAGCCTCAGCTCAAACCTCTCTCGTGAGGGAACTAATACTAATGCATATAAATTTCCAGCTAAGCCTTACCCAATTCAGGTAATGTGGTTGTACGGTAAATTTGGAATGGTATCGCATCCGAATCCAACCATCAGTTTTATAAAAGGGTTAAGGCTCATGCCTCAACATTTTCATCAACATCAATCCTTTGTGTTTCTCAACACATGTCAAAACATCTCAATAGAATGACTCATCATTCCAAGGTTTTCATAATTCCTTTTCACCAAGTGTTCCCATCTAAAGTGACTCAAGTTTTTAATCTACTCTAACTACTAGGTTAAGAGTGTTCACTAAGGTGAAAAAGATGGGTTCAATCTCATGCCATAGAATGACATCTAAAGGGTTCTAAATAGGTCAAGTTTTATACTTTTTATGCTACCTTCAAAACAAGTAAAGAACTTTGTATAACCTAAGAAGGGTAAAACTTGTAACTAGGACTTGGGGTACTATTAGTTAAATAAGGGGGGGTGTGATCCAAGCATGCTTAAGGCATCTTTGCTAAACCATCTAGTTTGATTCTAGTTTGCTAAGTACTACACTTGCAAGTGCTAACCTGCAAGGGTCAATCTTGGATAGTGCTAGCTTGCTAATAGTAACTGGCATTGTTAATGGTGGCTTGCCTTGGTTGGTGCAGTGGTTGAAGTTTTCTTCTTCTTCTTCTTCTTGGTAGAACTCCTCCTCCTCGAGAGCTTGGTCGGTACTATCGTCTATAAATACATAGGGAGTGCACAATCACCAAACAATACTTAAATAGGCTAGATAGCATTCTAAGACACACAATTGATGATCTATTATCATCACAAGCATCACAAGTTTAAATCAAAAGTTTCCTTCTTTTTATTTTAGAAAAGTAATTTCTACTCATTGAAAAATTAACTAAAATTTAATATTCACCACCAAAATACGGGATCATGTGGACACATGTCCTCACCACATATTCTAACATGTGGGAATGAGATTTAAGGGTTGGATCAATATTACTTTGGTTTAAGTTCCTTATTTAATGATTTAAAGTGACTAGAAATGCCTATATAGCATTATTTTGGTACTAGTCCAAAGTCACTGCATGTAAACCTTAATATTATTACATATTTGGATATATATGGGAAAATGTGATTTTTGAGAGTTGGAATCAACTCAAAAGCTAACTTGGTTGATTTTATAGAAATGTTACAAGTTGCAAATGCTTCTGTCTTCTTATTTTTATTAGGAGAGATCTATAACTCTAATTGAATTAAATCCAATGGGCTTCGGTAGATTACTTCCATATCTTTCAGGAAAAATTAGTTTCATGCAATTTGGATTTGTAAAACTCACAGAATTGATTTTTGAAATACTGGACAGAAACTAGATTTAACTTAAAAAAGAAAAAACTAGATTTGAATCGGTGGGCTAGCGCGGGAAAAGGAATGGGCCGGCCCAGTGGCGCTCCGCGGCGCGGGGCTCATCTGACAGGGGGTCCCGCGTGTCAGCGGCACTTAAAACGCGAAACGGTACGCGCGTTGTGGGCCGTGCGATTAGAAGCTAGATCTACGGCTGAGGGTCGTCGTCGACGACGAACAGGTCGCCGGCGAGCTCGAACCCTAGCGGCTCGGTGGGGGTCTGCTGGGGGCGTACCAGGGCTCCAGCGGGGTCGGCGAGGCGGGCAAACAACGTGGAAGACGACGACGAGGCGAGGCGTGGTCGCGGTGGAGCTTGGGGCGGTCGAAATCAACGGCGCCCTTCTCCTCCTACCGCGGCTGCTCCAGCTCCAATTCCGGCGAGCTGCTGCTCCACTTGCTCCGTCTAGAGGTGGGTAAGGTCTAGAGAGGTGAGGGGAGTGGAATGGTGTGGAGAAGAGAGGCTGGGGAGGGCTCCTTTTATAGGCTCGACGGTGAGACCGAGCGGGATGGGCGGTCGACGGTGGCGACATGGCTACGGCGAGGTAGAGGCATGGCTAGGGGTGGCGATCGATGGGCGGTTCCCTGGCGGTGCTCTAGAGCTTAAATGCGGCCGTAGGGGCGGTGGCACGCGGTCAGGGCGAGGTGGCGCTCTGCGCGGCAGAGGCGGCGGTGTCCATGGCTAGTGGTGGCTATGGTGCGTTGGGCGGCGAACGGGCGTGTCCGTCGTGTTCCCTGTGTCGTGGCGGAGCGGTAGGCGTGGGCTTGTGTCAAGGGGCGGCTTGTGCACGTGTGCCGGGTGCGGCGCTCTGGCGTGCACTCGGCATGGTGCGGTGGCACTAGGCGCGGGCTCTCCTCGGTGGTCCACTGCGGGGCTTGGCTCGGACAGGGGACAGTGGGCGGCGGTGAGGTGTTGGCTACCTCCTAGACATGGAGAGAGAGGGGGAGGTGGTATGCTGGGGTGAGAGCAAGGTTGGCCGGCGAGTTGGTGCTCGGCATGGCTTGGCCTTGCCACTAGGGTGTAGGGGATGGGGTGGTAATGGCATGGTTTGGTCAAGTGGAGACAGGGAGTGTTTTGTGGTCAATTGGGTGGCAAAACCCTGTAGAAACAGTGAGCTAGCTACTTGTGTTTGATTCTGCCTGCCATGTGTTTCATGAAATGGCCGCATGAAAATTCTTTTCGAATTTTGAGTTCAATTTTTTTGAGTGATCTCCCCTAGTGCTAGGCAGTATCTGGTTGCAAGGGTTTTGAAAGTGGAGCTCAAATAGATGGGTTTTGAAATAGGGGTGATCTATGCATATGCATTAGATTCAATTTTAAACTGTCATTTAAATTAGTTTACAGAATGTTTTTAGCAGATCAAAAGGTGGGCCTTGGTACCTCATTATGTGTACTAGCAAGGAGTACAAAGATCAAGAATTGTTTCTGTTAAGTTTTGAGTACTAGGAATAGCCAAAGTAGGCATGAGAGTTAAATTTGCCAAAATGACCATTCCTCCTCTTTAATTCTTTTTGATTTGATTTTCTTTAGGAAAGTTTGGGAATAATGTAGATGATGTTTAAATCACCTAAGAAACATTTTACAAGCATTGGATCACTCAATCATGGCAATTCAAACAACTCCTAAATTAAATGCACACATATATGAATGCTTTCATATTAACTTTGGAAAAGTTTTTGTTAACCCCAAATTTGATTGATTTGATCTTGATAAGCTTGGATTGAAGTTTTGGGATGTTACAGCCAGCGAGGACAAACCCTAGCGGCTCGGTGGGGGTGCTCAGGGGGCATACTAGGGCTCCAGCTACGGCGGTGATGAGGGCGATCGAACGTGCTGTCGACGGTGGGCTCAGGAGTGGTCGCGGCAGCTCCTAGGGTGTACGAAATCAACGGCGCCTTCTCCTCCTCTGCAGCGGGCTTCTCCGGCCAAATTCCGGCGAACAAGTGCTCGAGCTGCTCCGGCTAGAGGTGGGGAAGGATCAGTGAGGAGAGGGGAGTGGAATGGTGTGAGTCATTGGTGCTGGGGAGGGCTCCTTTTATAGGGCGACCAGGGAACCGAGCGGCACAATGGCAAGCTCACCGGTGACGCTGATACAGGCAACTAGAGGCATGGGCGGCATAGGCGGATGGTGGCCTGCTTCCTGGCGGTGCTCTACGACATTAATGTGCGGCTAGGGGCGGTGGCGTTTGGTCGGGAGCGTCCCGCGCTCTGGGAGACAGAGGCGGTGCTCAACGCGGCGCACGACGACTGTGGGTCGCGCGGCGGCGCACAACCATGTCTGGCGGGGTGCTGGGGTCGAGGCGGAGCGGCGTGCGGGATTTTATGTCGAGTGGCGGTCTGTGGCGTGCTGGCGGCTAACGCGCTCTGGCGAGCTCGCAAAGAGACTAGGTGGCGGCGCTGGGGTGTGGTCCAGGTCCTAGGGATGATCGAGGGGTGGACAGGGAGGAGCGGTAGGGTTGGGCGGAGCTAGTGGTGGCGCTGGAATGGTGTTGCGCGGTCTATGGCGCTCTGTCCACGATCGGCCGGCGGTGACCACAAAGTGGCGGCGCTCCACTACTACTCTAGGCCGGTGAGTAGCTTAGTTAGGGGCTGGTTAGAGTTAGAGGGGACAAGGGGACCAAATGGAGCCCAATTACTCGACAATGCAATGATCATTCAATAGTAATAGTTAGGAAGAAATTTTTGTGCATGCCACCTGTTCGACATAATGGCCGCATGAACTCAAGTTTTGAATTTTTGGATGATTTTTGGTGGAGTTGCTAAACACATGCTTAAGCCTCTGTGGTTGCTTGGGATTTGAAAATGGAGCTCATTTGAGTGGTTTTTGAAATAGGGTGATCTTGATACCTACACTAGATTCAATTTTCAATTATCATTTAAAATTAGTGTTTGAAAGTTTTTGGCAGATCACAAAGTGGGCCTTGGTACATAATTACATGTACTATCAAGGGGTGCAAAGATCCACATTTGTTTCCATTAAGAATTTAGTCCTAGGAATAGCCAAAGTAGGCATGTTGATTATAATGGCTCAAATGACCATTTCTTTCTTTTATTCATTTTGATTTGTTTTTCTTTGGGTTTTGTTTGGGAAAAAGATCTAGATGATGTTTATTTCACCTAAGAATCATTTTACAAGCAACGGATCACTTAATCATGGCAATTCAAAACAACTCCTATTTAAATGCACACACATATGGATGCTTTAATAATTTTAATTGGAAAAGTTTTTGTTAACCCTAATTTTGATGATTTGGATCTTAATAACCTTGGATTAGAGTTTTGGGATGTTACACTATGCCAAGCAGTACATGCATCCTTGGCATCTAAAAGTGTAACTTCTCTGAATTAAGCCATATACACATCTATTAAATCCTTGTCCTTGGTACTTTCAGATTAATAACCACTAATTATCCGGGCATTGGTTTACCAACAATAGCCTATAATTTTATTCTGTTTTGTGATAAATTTTCTCATGCATAGGACCTTTCTCATGACCCCTTTGAACCTTACTTGAGGAGTTCTTTTAGAGAAAATGGAGAGCATCTTATTGGTGTATCATTCTATATTTCTGTGTCATGTCAGGAACATTTAGAACATACCATATAGTATCATGTCTCCATCTTAGTAGTTAGTTGTGCATTGCATGTCCTTCTATGGCTTGTGGGATTTGTGCTATGTTTAGTGTTGTACATGATTTTGGTACAATGTGAGTGGTGACAAGTCAAGTGAAGAGATTTCATAAATGTTGTTGCATTCAGTACTTCCAATTTGAATAACCATCATGTGTTGACCTACTAAAGTTATTTATCTACTTCTAAAACTGGCTGCTGGTTTTACCTGTACTCATGGATTATCTTCTGTTTCTTTAATATATCCAATATATGCAATGTGTAGAAGTTTTAGAGCGGGACACCATGAAGAACTAGACTCAAAGACACTTCCACCCTTTCTCAAGAGCGATTGTACCTAGAAGCCGTAGATTCCGGGCAGCGCAACCAGTACCATCTCAAGTGCGGCGGTGGAGGAGGCAATGGCACCTAGCTCAAGCTAGCGGTGGTGGCCATGATGCCTAGCACGAGCACGAGCGTACCGTGGCTCCTGACCAGCGTAAGTTGCTTATCCTTTCTAATTAACTTACTCACGGTTACTTTTGTTAGGTTGCTTTTTGTAATATTTAACTTGGCTAAAAATTGATGCTAAGTTGTTCTCTAGGTAACATTAAAGTTGCCTTACCATTGATGCTAAGTTGCTTTCTAGGTAATATTTAAGTTGCATAAACATTGATACTAAGTTGATTTCTGCATAATGTATAAGTTGCCTAAACATTGATGCTATATTTCTTTCTTGGTAATGCTTAAGTTGTGTAAATATTGTTGGTAAGTTGCTTTTCTAGGTCATGTTTAAGTTGCGTAAACATTGATAATAAGTTGCATAAACATCGATGCTAAGCTGCCTTATGGGTAATGTGTAAGTTGTATCAACTGGTCATGAAGTTGCTGATATGGATAGATGTGCCATACTATAAGACTTTTTTAGCTTAAGTTGTATACCTACTGGTGCTAAGTTGTATATCCACCGATGATAAGTTGTATACATACTAACGCTAAGTTGTATACATGCTAACGCTAAGTTGTATAGCCACCGATTCTAAGTTGTATACATTACTAACACTAAGTTGTATAGCCACCAAGGCTACGTTGTATAAACACTAATGCTAAGTTATATAGTCACCGATGCTAAGTTGCTTTTTTGCATACAGTCCTTTTGGTGCTTCAAACATGTACTAAGTAGTTTACACCTATTGTTCATTTATAAAATTTTCCTTTTTACTAAGTTGCTTTTGCATATAATACTTTATTGCTTCACACCTGCACTAGGTTGATTTTGCATACAGTATTTTGTTGCTTCACACCTCCACTAAGTTGATATTTCATACAGTACTTTGTTGCTTCACACATGTGTTGAGTTGCTTTTCATACATGCACATCAAACTTATCAACTTACTGATCATGCAAATCCAACTTAGGGGTGGACAAAGATAACTAATCATACATGCATATCCAACTCAGAGATTTTACTAGTACGTGTAACTAAAGGTACCTGCAAATCCAGGTAAGTTACAGTTTGGCTTGCACTAAGTTGTAGCTACCTAATTACCTAGTTGCTTTCTTTGTGCAATTTGCGGTTTTGGTTCCACCGTGTTGTTGCTAGGATTGTTTTAGGTTTAGCAGCCATACTTTTGATTTTGTGTATTATTTTTTGCATGATCCCGAGGCTGTGGTTCTAACTAAATTGTAGGTTCTAGATCACCTAGTGGCTTTTTTGGTGCAGGTAAGGTGTGGTTTGTCATGCATTAAGTTGCCGTTAACAGATTACCGAGTTGTTTTTCGGGTGTAGATAAGTTGTAATTTTTTGTTCAACTATGTTGTTGCTCAGACTGTTGCAGGTTTAGGATCACCCCTATTGCTCCTACGGTGATTTGTGCACGTACCTAGGGTTGTTGATCTAACTAAGTTATAGTCAGTTTCCGGTGTAATAAGTTGCAGCTTGTTATGTACTAAGTTGACTTATCTGATTACCTAGTTGCTCTTTGGCTATAGATAAGTTGCAATTTTGCTTGCAATTCAACTTTTAATATCCTGGTCTTACTACTCCTTGGTTTCATTTTCTTGCAGATTGTTGGAACCGAAGAAAAAAATAAAGCGTCAAATTTGGAAATATGTACAATGAGCCTGAATTGTGTATACTAGATGTAGGGGTGCGCCCTTACGTTTGTTAGCTTTATGCTGAACAAAAGCAAAACTCATAATAATAAAGATTTTAGAAAGGAAAGTGTTCCAAGATATTAAGGAATTCACTATTCACAAAACTAAAAAGATCCAGAAACACCAATAATTAAAAAAATGGTATAACTGCAACCGAGTCGCTCTCGAAACGTGCAACGACATGGAGGAAATAAAAAAGAACACCTGACTGTATGTCAATGGAGTTTACAAACGTGAACATATACCATTAGGAAGACATAAGACAATCCCAACTAAAGTGCAGCAAGTAGGTCAATGTACATCAGCTTTATAGTCTACATGAACAGATAATCTAGAGTAGCTACCATCCCTGTCATAGACGACCTCGTCATTTAGAGAGCTCTTCATGTTGTGTCACGGCGAGTGGGTTGAGGAGTAAGCATGACTGATCACCTTCCCTTGTGTCAGTATGTGTCGTTGTGATACATGCCTACTCTGCTCATCATATTTGTCAACTCAAAGGTGAGCGGATCAAAATGAATTGTACCTTTTTGGACTTCTCAAAGTGTAGAATTGATGTCGTTCATCTTTTGGTATTTCTCATTGATTATCAAAATATCATTTTTAAGATGTAGCTGCACAATTTCCTGCAGGAGAACCGATGTTAGTGGTGTTATATTTTGGTAATAGAGCAAAGAGCTGAATTTTACTATCACTTCCTTACAACTGAGAATGCAATATAGGTGGCAAGAATGCATCATATATGGATTTAACTATTTTCCAAAATAAACATATGGATCTTACTACACATCCCCTCATCAAGCTATCTTTTATTCAAATTGTTTAGATAATGTTATTCAAAATTTTAGCAAAATTTTTTGGAACAAATAAGGTGCTATATAAATGAGTCTCAACTAAAAAATAGGCTAGAGAGAACACCTTTTACAATTATACGTGTACATCATGGGTGCCATGGAACTCCAAAGCAATTAAAGGGTTCTATCCACACAGAATATCTTTGGGCTGAGTCTATAATCACGGTAAGACAAAGTCACATGGTGCCATCAAGTACAGGGCTTACAGATAGATGTCTAAACATTCCGCGATGATTTAGTCTGAGGTTCGTCCCTCGGAATAGAGCCCTCTAGCAATTAAGCTTCTTGAACCTTGTTGTTGTTTTAGAAAACAGTGATCACCGATGTATCAGGATTGGTCGAAATAGCTGTAATAAGAAACTGAATTTTACCTTGTGGATATTCCTTCAGGTTTTATTTGCGGTACCAGGCATGGAAATACATCCGTAGATTCCTATTTGATTTTCAGCGAGGATAGTATGCACATAAGTTACATAACATGTTAGCACGCAAAGCAAAGCTGTAAAAATCCGACATGTATAGGGTCGAAGTTTAGCTAAACTCCTTCACAATATCTTTGAATATCAGGATAGTACCATATGCATCTAATGGAGCTAGCAGGTTTACATCGGCACACTTCTGTTTTTGGTCACGAACAAGAGTCTTTTTTATAGTTAATATAGAAGGAAGAATGAGATGGCTATAAGCAGAGAGATGGTCATGGGATGTCTGAAAGTGTTTAAGAACCACGAAGATAATGTACATGTGTCTTACAATCATCAGCCAGTGGTGCTTGGAAAAGTGATCTTTTCACACCGCTTCGAGGTGGTGTGGGTTGCTTCTCGTATTGTAGAACTCTATACAAAGATGATCCAAGAGATTTTATTTTTCAGCAAAGGGTAACACTTACATGAACGGTGTTAGAAAAACAATGATGGTATCACCTATCATCGGTGTCGTGATCAAAAGGCGGTGGAGTTGACATTTCTTTTCTCATGTAGAAAACTTGTAGAGTGCGTATTTCCTTTTTGTTGTCAGTTGCGTGTGAGGTTGTCATCCTTTTTAATACCAGATGCCTACAAGTAAAGAAAATGAATAAGAAATGGTTAACAGTCTACTCTCTTATAAATCAGATGGAATCATTCTCCAAAGAAAGGAATCATTTGATAACTTCATATAACCTAACACTACTAGTTTCTCTTCTGTGTGATCTCATCGTACTCCTAAAAACACAAGCTAGTAGTCCAAAATATAATATTCAACTAAATTTTGCATCAGAAGTAATAAACTCCAGTTTCTTTTATAAGAATCAAGCTGATATGGTCCTTATCATCAACCTTAATTTTCTTCTCGTTAAGTGGTTCTTCGCATGCTTTACCCATGCTTTCTCAAGGACGAAAAGTCTGCTGCATAATGGAAAAATGGTCAAACAATGAGGCGTTGTAATGTGAAATCCTATCTATTTGGTGGCATAATATGGAACCATGAAAGCAAATGGATAACTATGGAGAATACAAATGAACTACTGTTCCATAGACTAACATAACTGATCATCTCCAAGGAAGATATTGCAATAAGGAGGGAGTTTTTTATTTTTCTGAACACAATCACGTATCGTATCAACGCTTACTGTGCACTGTAGCTTGCTTAGTGTTCACGGCTTCAAATACCACGCACATGCACCCGAAAACTGAGGTTTAGTGTTCACAGCTTCAAATACAACAGTAGGTGATCATCACAACAACTTTGCAAACCAATCATGGAGCTGCTTCAATTAACGTACATGTCTCAAGCAAACCACTGAAGGTACGCAGAACTGTTGGTAAAACAAATCTAGTTTAATAGCAAGAAGAGAAAACATACACTATTTAGACAATACTATTCAAATACTAATCCTCTTAAACTAAATCTTCATGCTCTACTCAAGAACAAATCCTGTGTAAAAATAAGAATCTTTCAATATTAAATCTACTAAATCCCAAATAAGATCTGCTAACAACTATGGTACCGTACAGCTATAAAAGGTTCAGTAATTGAGCAAATAACACTGGCATTGTGTGGTGAATCAAAAATCAAAAAGACTAAAGAAAGTAGCATCTATAATTTGGTATAGAAAAATTAACTTTTGTATATAACAAGTGGTGGCCACAACAAAGAGATTCATGCCCACTTAAATTATTGATCGATCTATTAGCTGACACCACAAACTCAGTCCTCCAGCCCTAGCTCTCTATCTCCAACCCACACCCTGCCATCCCCACCATTAGAGAGATATGGAGAGGGTTTGCCGCATGCTGCCCCCGATCTGTCGGCTTGGCTCCACCTCCACCACCCAAAGGAACGACCCAGATAGAGAGGAACTAAGAGAGAGAGAGAGAGAGAGAGAGAGAGAGAGAGAGAGAGAGAGAGAGAGAGAGAGAGAGGAACCTGCAGATCCTTGTCGAAGAGGTGGAGGAGGCAATCCACTACGCTGCTGGCCGTCTTCGGTGACGATGACGTAATAGGGCCGAGTACATCACCATGCGTGCTGCAACGCTCGTAGGAGGCGCCCCATGGCTGTGCCTCCTTCCCGCACAGGCGAAGAAGCGTGGATGCGGAGTGATGCAGCCAGCGCGTTGTGGGCGAGGACGACCGTGTCCTCCTCTGTCCCTGGGACTCCTCACCCGTCGTTTCACCTCTCTTCCTCCTGCTGTGTAGCGCGGGCAAGTACGACGACAGCGACACCGTGGTAGGGGAGCAGAACGGTAGGGGAGGAGAAGTCATGAATGGAGATGGAGGCGGAGGGAACGGGTTGTGCGACCGAGGAGGGGCGAGAGGACCAGAGGAGGCGGCGGTGATCTGGGATTCTGGGTCGGGGCAGAGGGAGTCTCAGGCGGCGGCTAGAGGGGATTACAGGCTAGGTTTTCTACTACTTGCGATATGGTTAGGAAGAAATTACGGCTGAGATTTACTAAGATGAAATCTAACGACGGATCAAATCCGATTTTTGCTGGAAGTCGTAGTACTCCTCCTAATTATATCTTTAGATTACCAGCTAAGCAAGCTAATGCCTTAAGTAGGTCCTTCTGTAAAGTTGCGTTAAAAATGCATGCCGCTGTCAGTTCTATTGTAGTTTTATTGCCTCTTCACTCCCATCATAATTTTGTAGCCTGTACGCACCATGTTCAAACGTACTCCCTCAGTCTAGAAATAACCGACTTGGGTTGACAAATCTAGCAAACTCAAGTCAGTTATTTCTAGACTGAGGAAGTATGCTGAGACACTAATGCTTTCGTGGTTGCAGTGTTACATTCTTCTTGTAAATTTTTCAAGTGTCCATCACTATATTTTCATATCCTGATTTGGATGTTCAGTAAATGTTATTGGTAGGCACCAATTTTTCAAGGAGAGATTTTTTGTTGGTTCATAGTTTTGTGCCAGAAAAGACATTTTTTTTTGGCTATTTAGTAGCAGCTGAGTCAACAATGTGGGGCGTGGGATTTGGCCTGGCCAGGCCAGTACTGACCCGGGACTCTTTATTTGGCTAGTATTAGGCGGAACGGGGCTTTTGTCGTTTCCCGGAGGCTGGAACGGACTAACGAGCCCTCGAGGGCTCGCTAGCCATGTCCTTTATCTTGTTATATTTTTTTTTTTTGAAAATTTTGATTAATTTCACATAAATTTAAATGTAATTTAGGGTGAAGCTGTCTAGTTGCCCCCCTAGGAAAAAGGAGAAAATTCCCAGATTGATTATTTTCATTAGAAACAAATATTTTTCTCATAAGGTTTGGAGTCAATCAAAAAATATTTGGAATTGCATACAATATATTCTAAGGAAAAAAATCTATGGTTCTCAATACTGCAAATGAAACAAGCTACGCAGGACAAATTCTTATGCAATCGAATCTTCCAAAATTTCTCGAAAATGATCTTGAGTTTGTGCATTTTTCAATGGAAAGAACGTGCATGTTGCGGAAATGTTAATGCTTCATATGGTAAAAATTTAACATCATAAAATGGGGAGGAAAATCCAACAAAAAGCTCCTGTGTCGCAACTCTTAACATGGCACATGTGAAGTGACTAGTCACGAAGAGAAAGAGCTTGCATAATCGTCTCTCTTCATTATCATAACCATCGTCCACAATTCCACATCTGGTGGGCGAGACATCTCTTAGCTGCAGTTTGTGGGGGTACAGACTGCATACGGAATGTGTGGAAAGGATGAGCACCTGCTCGGTGTAAGTTCTTCATCTGGACGCTGATGATTGATAGAGTACTAACGACGGCTAAGCTACTTCTGAGACAATAGGAAACAACTATTTATGACCCCTCTATTGGAAGAATCTTGAGACATCGCATCATCTTTTCTCAGAATGCAGCTACACCCGTCAAATATGGGAACATATGGGTGATTACCTTGGGCTACACCACTTACAACCACAAGCATGGGAATCAAGCGACAACTCTGTCAGGGCCCTAGCGACCGGGGTGCCACGACCCAGTGGTTAGCGGGTCCAGCGCATGACCAAGACGAGCCTTCAAAAGGTCACGATGCCTCGAGAGGTGACCTGGACGAGCGGCCCCTCGCGAGGCCCCGTTTTGCAAGGAAACACCCTCTAGAGGAAGACCCTCCCCCTGCAACGCTCTGTTGCACCGCCCGACTTTGGATGCTCTAGAGCATGCTCCGGGGTATATTGGTAATCCCACCAGGCGGCCAGCAGGCGAGGCAGGCCCCGACAAGGGGCGCAGTGACCCTGCGCCCTCTATTCACCTCGGTAAAGGAAGGTCCGGCCCGACACCTTTTCTACAATGCAAGGACAGACGACTTCAACATGGCAAGCGCGCCACTTTGCCGTTTAGGTGCAAGGGAGACAACGGACAACGTTAGACGAGGAAAAACGAGGGAAAGAAGGGCCACTTTACCGACAGATGAAGAAGCACCCGATGCCTAAGACTCGGTCCACCCAAAAGCAGTCATGTAGACTAGGACCTCAAGGAATGGCACTATGGTGACCCTTCCCACCCGTGGACCGAGGGAAGAGGCCCGACGTCGCCCTATATAAGGATCCCTTCTCCTACCTTAGAGGGGATCGATCCTTGAGATCGGAAACCCTAGACTTTCATCCTCCATTGTACCCTCGTGAAGCACGCGAGCAATACAACAAAGAAGGAGTAGGCGCTTTACCTCCTCACGAGGGTCCTGAACCTGGGTAAAAAAACCATGTCCCCTCTTTGCCGTGGGCTTGCTCCGCTGGCGCTGTCGTCGCCGAGTTTTCTTGGAGCCGCGTGTTCAACCCCCTCTCGAACTAAGGGATCGTTGGACCCTAGTTTCCTTCGCGGGACAAATCTTCGACATTTGGCGCGCCAGGTAGGGGGCTGAGGCGCGCTTTTAAGACCTTCATCGACCTCGAAGACATGTCGGCTGGCAACGAGACCCGCGCTGAGCGAGTCCTCCGTCGTGCGGTGAGCAAGGCCTAGACGGAGCTTCCTCCGTGGCGCACCTCCTCCGAGCAGGCCCTATGGATGGAGGATGAAGGGGGCTCCTCCTACCGCCCGTCGCGGGAGCCTGCTTCCTCCTCGCGCGGCGCCACGTCGCTCTCCCGCACCGCGTCATCGCACAGCCACCCCAAGAGTCTCACCCTAGAGGCTGCCAGGCGCATGGTACATGAGCTCCTGGACCACCCACCACCCGATCTAGGCAAAGGGAGGTGGTGTGACCGGATATCCGAACTCCTCAACGTCGCCACCCTCTCCCTAGAGGGCCCGGGGGCTCAGGCCGAGGACGGGACGCTGGGGGCTGGGGGCTCGCTCCCACCTCGCCACTGCGAAGGCACCCCCAAGCCTGACGATGTCACTCCACCACCCGCAAACAATTGTCAGATCGTCTCACCTCCCGCGGCCGCGGCGCAGCCACGTGGGCACGAGGACCGTCTCGCCGAGCAAATCGCCACTTTGGGTCAGCAGAACCACGCGGCCCTCGCCAACAGCAAGGTGATCCAAGCCAACGGATGCCTCGCCATCACCAAATGTCTCTGCCACATGGTATGGCCCCACAAGTTCTGCCCGAAGACGCATGCGCGCTACGATGGAACAACCAACCCGTGCGAGTTCCTGCAGCTTTACACCACGAGCATCGAGGCCGCGGGAGGAGATGACGACGTCATGGCGAATTAGTTCCCCCTGGGTCTAAAGGAGACGACCTGCACCTGGCCGATGAACCTTCCCAAGGAATCAATCGACTCATGGGTGGAGCTCAGCTCCCTCTTCATCGCCAACTTCAAGGGTACCTACGAGTGCCCGCTCACTTACTATGTCCTCTGCCAGGTACACCTGCAACCTAGAGAGATCCTCTTCAAGTTCCTATAGTGGTTTAGCCGTGTCCGCAACAAAATCCCCAAGATCTCGGACTCCAGCGTCATCACCGCTTTCTCCGAGGGCGTGAAGGATGTCAAGATGAGGGAGAAGATCGGAATCCGAGGTGAGAGCCTCACTATGGTAGCCGAGATTTTTGTCATGGCTAAAAAGTGTGCCAGGGCGGAGGCAGGGCAGATGTTTGGCCTCACCGAGGCAGAAACTACCCCCAAGGCCTCAGGCTCATCCAAGGGAAAGGACAAGGACCCCAAGCGCAAGACCGCTACCGTCTTGGCTGCAGAGCTAGACCGGAAGAGTCCTCGCGAGGGGAATGGTGAAAGAGAGCGGGACGACAACTCGTACTGCCACCTCCACAAGAAACATGGGCACCCCACCAACGGCTGCTACGAGGTCAAGAAGCTCCGTGACATGCGCAGCAACCAGAAGAGGGGAAGACCGGGCAGCGAGCAAGGCGGCCTGAGCGGCAACAACTATGGTGGCGAGCGCTGGAACAACAACTCCGGAGGTCGCGACCCTCCTCCGACAGGCCACCAGGCAAGCATCACGCAACAGCATCCCCACCCGTAGGAGAAGGGAGGTGCCGAGGATCCCGGGTGCTAGCAAGTGCCGCATGGCGCCATAGCCTGCATTCTCGGTGGCTCCCAGGCCCCAACGTCGAACCGACACTTCAAGCTACTCACTCGCGAGGTTGCAGCTGCCAAACCAGGGGTTCCATCCCCAACTCTCAAGTGGTCCTAGTGTGCCATCACCTTCGACGCCCTTGACTACCCCACTTCCGCCAGGCCCGTGGGCACTCTCCCCATGATCTGCACCCCCACTATCAACAACATCGCGGTTGCGAAGACCCTCATCGATGGAGGTGTAGGACTGAACGTGATCTCCACTGAGACTTTTGCCCAACTGGAGGTGTCGTACGACAGGCTAATGCCGACCATGTTGTTCTCCAGAGTGACCAACGGATCCACCATACCCATTGGGCAGGTGCGCCTCTCTGTCACATTAGGGACACGCGACAACTACCGCACCAAGCTCATCGACTTTGACTGACACACATCAACCTCCTGTACAACGTCATCCTCGGCTACCCCGCGC
This sequence comes from Avena eriantha, assembly GCA_910589775.1. Classification (NCBI taxonomy): domain Eukaryota; kingdom Viridiplantae; phylum Streptophyta; class Magnoliopsida; order Poales; family Poaceae; genus Avena; species Avena eriantha. The sequence continues at coordinate 420,355,107 of OU342744.1, read as the reverse complement.
TGTCCAAGTTCATGGCCGCCACTCACCACGACTACAACATGGTCAAGATGCCTAGAGGCAGCGGCGGGGTCATCACGGTTCATTGCAATGAGGTAGAGGCCTTGCGCTCCCTCGAGCACGCCTACAATACCATGACTGCTACCTACCCTGAGGACGTGGATACCCTGGATTACGTTGGAGGATCCACAAGGAGGAAGTAGATGATGGCCTAGGAAAGCATCGTGGAAAAGAGGGCAGCAGCCGCTCTGTTCCTGCCTCGCGAGGAGTTGGGCGCGGCCGGCACCCGTGCCCTCAAGAGGGACTCAAGACCGCCCCCGCCCATCTTCACGAGTAATAGGGAGGCTCCCGAGGACGGAGATGACCCGGAGGCTTCGGACTTTCTGATACTGGAAGGTGGACAAGCCTATCCGAACGACGCACCCGACTCCATGACTTTTTGAAGGTGACCCTCGAAAAACCCTCATTCCTTATAGCTTTATCTCTTGTAAGACCCCGTGCAAGTCACGGTGGCATTATAATAAGCTTGAACTGCTGGCAGTTTTTGGATCTTGCGCCTCGCGCGCGCTTAGCTATTTGGTTTTTCCCTCGGAAAGGCATTTCCACAAAAACCGTGCCGCCAAGGTTCCCTCACATTCACTGCACAAGCGGGGGCTAGGTAGTATCTTGATAACCCCCAAGTGCAAGGATCACCATAGTACAATTCTATAAGTATTTGAGTGTCGAACCCATGAGGAGCTGAAGGTAAATTATCTATTCTCTAAAGCCCTATAACCCACTTATATGGCCTTTTATGCAAAGCTAGGATCTAGAGTGTGTATGTGTGGTTGTTTTTACTATTAACTAGAATGCCGTAAATTGTTGGAAGTAATTACTATGAATAAACTAGTGCAAGTAAAATAGATCTAGTGAAGTGGAGTGATGGCAAGTTTTCTCAAGGGATTAAATTTTTAGGCAAATTGTTGTTTCATTCGTTTGGTTGTCACAATTAGTGAAACACATATTATAGCTAGATGCATCAATACTAAACATAATAAAGCATAGAGAACTCGATGATTAAAATCCCAAGGCACTATAATCTAGAGAAACAATAGGATTAATTAAGGACATGTGTCTAGCAGGTGACACTCCTAACCATCACATCTAACTTATATGGATAAAGTCTATTGTTTCTTCTAGGTGGAGCCCTAAATCACGGAGTAGTCGAGTAAATGAAATACCACACACCCTAGTGATTGGTCCCTAAGCCAAGTTAATGTGCTAACAAGGGATTCATTAAGACAAATATGTCCAACCACCGCTTTAAGTTCTAATGTCCCCAATATATTCCCCGTTAATTAACCATGAATTAATGTAGCATGCATATAAGACTTGGAACACAGTTTCTGTTCAACTCCCTCCGTTCCTCCTCCTAACAACATGTAACGGTAATAAACTTATGCATCCCCCAACATATGTGTGCACTCATATATCAGTACATAAGACCATCATAGAAGATAAAAAATTGTATGCAACCAAAACAAACTAGATCACAATTGCCATGAACAATCATTACTCAAACATCAACATAGAGATACAATAGATCATGGGAAAGTAGAACATTGCGTCATACATCATGTTTGCCATGGGATTACAGTAGGTATGTGGAGGGGATGTTGTTGTAGATGGTGATGGAGATGTGCCCCTCCAAGGGGCGGAGGTAGCCACGCGAGGAGAGGTGGCGGCGCCGACGGCAGGGAGGTGCCGACGCCCTCCTATGGCAGTGGCTGCGCTTGGGGAGCACCGCCTCGTTGCCTCCTTCTTCCTTGGAGCTTCTTGGTGATGTATATGAGCCCTCCCCCTTGTAGATGGAGGCCAAGGGGAGGAAAATTCGTGTCTTGTGGTGGCTTCCTCCAAAAACAGGGTTTCCCCTCAATATATAGTGGTGGAGGCTTCACTGGGGACATTGGATCAAAACCCTTGGATCCAAGGGCTCTTGGGAACCTCTAGAACCTTCATGGTGACTCCTAGAAAGGCCCACAAGTCTAAAAATTCATGTCTTGGCCGAATTGATCTCATATGGCAAGAGTTTGAGTCAACCACATCACCAACTTTGGAATCCCGAAACAGCTTCTGTACCCTTCAATAATTGGGGCTTTTCTGGAGCGTCCGAACTACGTTTTGGACGATTGTTTGACCCTAAATCGTACGGCTTGAAATTCCCCATAACTTTCATGTTTATCACTTTTTCATTTGACGTCATATTCAAGATCTTACGAGTCCATCTTTGAAAAGTGTTCAGCAGGACAGATTTCACGAAACTCCAAATATTGCCATATTCAGCGATTTTCTTCCATATTCATCCTTTTCCTACACAACAAAGTGTAAAACAAGAACTTGCGCACTTTTGCAACTATTAGTAGGTTAGTCCCAATAAATATAATAAATTTGCAAAATAATAAGCATTTTGGAATAATAAACTATAAAGTTCATGAATGCATTTTGCATGCATCAACATCCCCAAGATTAACCCATGTTGGTCCTTGAGTATGAAGGTGATAAAAGTAAACATGGACTTTGGAGTTTATTGTTTTGCTTCTTTTTCATTGCCACACAAAGTTCACTAGGTTTAATCTTTAAGGAATCACAACAAGCAAGTGAGCTATAAAGTGATATCTTTTGTACTCTACAAACATGCTCAATAATAAGTAGGCTTGTGTTTAAAACAATGAGAGTTAAAACAAACCTTTAAGCGTACTTAGATGAACCTATAGAATTGTTGGAAGACTCTTTCCTATCATTGGCATGGGTTTTTTATACCTTTCTACTTTGGACTACTTCTTAGTTTCATGCCTTTGATCTGGAAGACTCACTCTTCCCTTAAGATATTTTTATATCTCGTAACGAAAGTAAGCATGGACTAAACATGTGCAAATGCCTATTTAGCTTCCAAACTCTATTTCATTAAGTTTATGATTGATCAATAGTTCATCATTAGTGTTCGGTTCCATTTACCCCCATCAAAGCATCTTTCTATACTTTATATGCTTGACCCACTACAAGTTGAATGTCTCATGTCCGTTAACCACAAATACTCATTATCTCATGCTACTCAAGTTTAGATCACAAGAAATTCGTCATTATATGCATACAGTTCCAAATGAGGTGCACTGAGGTACCTCTTGCCCCTTTGCACGAAGGACCCTGGGAAGATACATCCATACTAAGATGACAAGACAAACATAAAAATGAAACATCTCAGCATCTTTTTATTTACTATTTGCATAACTTTTTATTTGAATACCTCATAGAATATTCATGCTATAAATTTCCACCATAATAGCTTTCAGACATTTTTAACATGGCTTAGATTAGCGGCCCAGTGATCCCTCTAAGACATATACATGCTAGAATATTATTGATTTTATCCCGTTCATTTCACAATGTTAAGCATCCACAACCAAAAGACATGATATCAACAAGGGAGTGTCACGCATAAACCTTCCCCTTAAATGTTTGAAAACTTTCCCCATGTGAGCATGGTTGGGTTATCAATCAACTCAAGTTTGTCAAGCACATAACTTATTTATCATTAGGTAAGTTTCCCCTTTTGTTTATGCGTTCAGATTCATGGTCACCCCACAACCAACTTCTCTATGACAACCATAACCATAAGAGCAATATTATTTGGAAGCTAAATAAAACAAGGCACATGAGAAATATATTTGGAATAGCACTGATGCTATATAGGTATGTATGGTGTACGTTGTGGGAATTGGTTTTAAGGGTATTTGGATATACAAGCTTTGCTTGTATAGGAATTTTTGGGCTAGCAAAAATATCTACAAGTATGCCATTGGATCCATAGTTCCCAACATTTATCATCACACAATGCTCCTTAGTATTAAACCAAGTGATCGTTGGATCCTAGTTTCCTTCACGGGACAAATCTCCGGCAAACTCCTTCTAGGATTGGTACATGAGTCTGCTCAAAAGGACACTCAAAGGAGATGAGGAAATCAACCTTCTCCGCAACAAATCTAATTTGTTGGGAGCTCTGGAAAGAGAGGAACAGAAGAATCGTCCAAAAATAAGAGTTGAATCAATCAAGCCTAATAGATAGAATTAAAGGGGAGGCAAATGTGTGGAGGATGGCGGGGGCGCCTCTTCCTTTAGTACTTTAGGTTGGGGGATCACCTTTTGATCCCCGTTGAGTGAACCTTGTATATTTTGCAGAATTTGCCTGTTGGCCATTTCTTAACTTTCTATAACTTCTCCCCTAGCGCAATGAATATAGCAATTCTCCTGTTGTTATTCAAAAAAAAGACATATCTTGGCTCAGGGCATCTCCGCATGTGTGACCCATTTCGAATGTTCAATGTAAGAGAAACTTCCCAAAACCAAGGCAGCTTATCATAAAGGGATTCGACATGGGGTTTGATTCGTTCTTTGAGAAATGTTCTAAACAGCCATTTGCGTCGATCCATGGACATGAAGTGTGGCTCGGTCCGTTTGGGTCGCAAGGTGCACCTAGTGGGTAGATGATGTCTACGCACGCTTCTATCCTTGTAGACAGTGTTGGGCCTCCAAGTGCAGAGGTTTGTAGAACAGCAACAAGTTTCCTTAAGTGGATCACCCAAGGTTTATCGAACTCAGGGAGGAAGTGGTCAAAGGTATCCCTCTCAAGCAACCCTGCAATCAAGATACAAGAAGTCTCTTGTGTCCCCAACACACCCAATACACTTGTAAGGTGTATAGGTGCACTAGTTCGGCGAAGAGATAGTGAAATACAAGTAATATGGATGATTATAAGTGGTAATTGCAATCTGAAATAAAAGTGGTAGCAAGCAAACATGTAACAGGACTGATTGTAAACGGTGTTTCAGTGCTTAGAAACAAGGCCTAGGGATCATACTTTCACTAGTGAACACTCTCATATAAATATCTTCTCTTTGTGATGCTACCCTGAACTACTCTCCGGTTGGACGATGCAGGGCTATAACAACACACCTTAAAGTTCGTATTCCCCATCTAGATAACTGATACATTGCAAATGTATCTATAATTTTTGATGTTCCATGCTTGGTTTTATCCACTTTCTTGTGTTTTGTCCACACTTTGGAGTACTTTTCATATGATTTCTTGGACTAACCTATTAACAAGAGCTACAGTGCCAGCTGCCTGTTTTCTGCTGTTTTTGGTTCCAGGAAAGTTAGAAAATGAATATTCTCGGAATTGGACAGGACAAAAGCCAAAGTGCCTATTTTTGCGGAAGTCATCAGATGCCAGAATACGAGACGGAGAAGGGCTTGGGGCCGGCCACACCACCTGGCCGTACGGCCAGGCCTGGCCCGTACCAAGGGTGGTCTGGCCGACCCCAGCACCCCCTCGGCCTCTCCTTCTGCCTATAAGATGCCCTCGGGACGAAAACCCTAAGGACCCGATCAAAAATCCACGAAAGAGTTTGTAGCCGTCATCATCTCCATCCCTAGATCGGGAGGGATCTGAAGCTCTTCCCGACACCCTGCCGGAGAGGGGAATTCACCCTGGAGGCCTTCTTCATCATCATGCAAGCCTCTGGTGTGATACGTGAGTAGTTCATCTTTGGACTACAGGTCCATGTAGTAGCTAGATGGCTGGTTCTCCTCCTTTGTGCTTTCATGTCTAGATCTTGTGAGCTCCGTTCATGATCAAGATCATCTATTTGTAATTCTGCATGTTGTGTTTGCGGGGATCCGATGGATATTGAGATGCTATTTCAGATTGATTATTGATTCTATCATGTCTTTGTTATTTGTGATCTTGCATGCTTTCTATTGTTAGTAGCTATCTTGTCCAAGTAGATGCTAGCAACTCCAAGAGTTAGTATTTATGCTCGATAGTGGGTTCATGCCTCTGCTAATCTGGGGAAGTGACAGAAATCTCTAAGGTACTAGATGTGCTGTTGCTACAAGGGAGAAAACAACAATCCTTTATTCATAGAACAATCGTATTGTTTACATTACACACAATTCGTAAAGCAATAATCTGTTGCTTGCAACTTAATACTGGAGGGGGTTCGGATGATAACCTGAAGGTGGATTATTAGTCATAGATGCAGTTGGGTGGCGGTCTATCTATAATGTTGTAATGCCCAATCAAGTTCCAAAGGAGTCAAGATGATTAGTATATGCATGTATTGCTTTCTCGATGTTTGTCAATTGCCCCGTTGTAATTTGTTCACCCAACATGTTATCTATCTTAAGGAGAGCCACCTCTAGTGAACTATGGATCCCGGTCCTTTTCTTTACATACAATCTACAAATTGTTTACTGCTTTGTGTTTACTTTCTGTAAACTATTACTTCCTTCCATTCGATACATTTATTCCTTTGTTTTCAGCAAAACCGGTGAGATTGACAACCTCATCGCAAGTTGGGAACAGAGTTCTGTGGTTGTGTGTGGCGCCCCGCAAAACCACTACTAGAAAATCGCGTTGTTTTTGTGCATTGCATCATCATGACCGCATGCTCATGTCATCATGCCACCTTGCATTTGAGCATCGTCATGTCATCTTGCATTTGTTTGCATAAAACTATTTTCGAAAAGTCTGTTTTTGTTTTCTAAACGTCCCGTCTTTAATTCAAAGTAAAACCCGGGTCTCCGGAATATTTTGTTTCGTCTACCAACAGTGTTCAAAAGTCCCGTTTTAAATAATAAAATATTTCTTTTATTTTTAGGAGGCAGCCCGCCAGGCCCGAAAGCCCGGCCGGCCACCTCGAAACCCTAAGTCTAAACCATCCCTACCTAATCCTAATCTACCCAGCCCCCAGCCACCTCACTCCTACCAATTGCTGCCTGCCACCTCATCCCAGCCCCATCTGACCCCACCCTCCAGCCTCTACCAACCACCGCCACCCAGCCGCCACCTGGCCATCTTTCCCGCCTAGCCGCGCGCAGCCAGCCGCACGCACGCCCCCCCACCCCGACCACCTCGGGGCTCCTGCCCCGCCCGGGCCCCACCTGCCGCTCCACCTGCCCCGCCACCTACCCCAACTGGTCGCCACCTCCTCCCTCTCTCTCCACTCCACCGACGCAACCCACCTGCCGGTCCCACCCGACGCGCCCGGCCCGAGAGCACCCCACCTGCCATGTTCCTCTCTCCATCCCGGCTCCATCGCCACGAGCCCCGCTTCCCCCGCCGCCACATCTCGCCGCCCTGCTCGCCTCCGTATGCCACCGCCTCGCCGCCATCGCCTCCTCGGGCGGCCTCCTCCTCCGACTCCCGGTCCCGTCGCCGGCTCGGCCCCACCCCGGCCGCAACCTCCTCCGGCGCGGGATCCATCACCGAGAGTTCCTCCGCCGACCGCCCTCAACAGCGCCGGGCGCTGCGCGTCACCCTCTGCAACCGGCCTGCGCGCCGCTACAGGCGTTTGCCCTCGCCCTGGCCGCTCCGTCGGCCACCTCTCCGACCACCGTCACACAGCTCGCCGGCCCCGCCTCTTCCCCGAGCCTGGCGTACTTCCGACCTAGAGCCTCTCGCCGTTCTCCTCCCCGACGTCCAGCTCGGCCTCTGCCTCGCCGGTAGAGCGCTAGCTCGCCGCCGGCCGCCTCGTCCTCGGCTCTGGCCATCAGCAACTGACGTGGCTACCTTCAACTGTCCGCCGACCCGGAGCTCCGGCCCGGCCTCAGCCACCTCCTCTGACCAACCGCGCCGCACTCCTGCAGGACACCGACCACCGCCACGCGGGTCCAAACGCCGACGCCTCTGTGACTCCGCGTGCTCGCTGTCCGTCTCCGTCCAAGACCACATCGCCGCGGCCGAGCTCCTCCACAACCTGGTGTGCGTGCTCTGTCTCCAAGCGTTGCTTTTGTTTTGGAGAGAAGATCCTTCTCATTAGCTGCAGGTAGCAATGTACCCGTGGTGTCACATGTCTGTGTGCTCTTCCCGATGTTGTACTGATATGTGATTGCTGTTACGACTATGATGTCTTCTGCCTGCCAAGTCAAGAACCCCGGGTCTCTAGCTCTTCGCGGTCCGACAAGATCTCCGTCGTGGATTCGAGGAACCCTAAGTACCACCGAGACACCTCGACAAAACCGGCGCCGATACCCGAGTCCAACATCGACAATTGGAGCCAAAAACCCCAAGGTCGCCGACACAGAAACCGCCAGACCTTCTTCCCGAACGCCAAGTACTTCCTCGAGGACGCCAAGTTCTTCACCCCGAACGCCAAGACCGACACCGACCTGGGCGAACCCGATGATCCTCCGACGCCAAACCAAGTCCTTCCCGGATGCGACAAGACCTACTTCCGTTGTCCGAGACCGATCCCGTCGAGCGTTTCCGCCCCCGTCGAACCTGTCGAACCCCGAACCCCTCGGAGCACAAGTTTGCCGAACCCTAAATGTGATTCCCTATCCGAGACCCTCTTTATTTTTATAATATAGCATTACCGACTGTCGCATATTAAATCGTTCATCCCGCATGCATATCATAATCATGCCGGATCTTCTGCCGTAGTATTAAATATTGCATCCGGTGTTTCTTCTAGTGTTTGCTTCTTCGCGGACTAGGCCGATGAGTTGATGCGAGTACCGACAAGTTCTCCGGATATGATCCTTCGACAGTGTTTCCTAGGCGAGCATCTCTCCCCCTTCTACCTATTTTGCATTTATAGTCTTTATTTCCTCCTGTTGATCTATTGCTATCCGTGTCGCGATGCTTTAGTTTCCGCCCCCAGTTAAATCCCGTGCAGCCTCTATATTGCCTTGGACACCTCCTATTACCTGTGTTTGGTAGATAGCTGGCCTTGCGAGTCGTAGTCGCTTGCTCAGGTGTGATCTCGTGTTGTCAAGTATCACAATTGTTGGAACGCTGACAGACGTTTATTGGTGGAGATGTTTAATGGTGGAGATGATCATGACTTTAAATACAACTATTAAAATGCTAGATATAACTAATGCAGAGGCATCGGTGGGCAATAGATGTTATTTGGTTCTTCCACGCTCACTTGTGTCCCGTAGGACCCCGAGTACTTGATACCTGTTCCTTGACTATTCGCACTATCCACATCCGGGAGGCCTTATGGACCCTCCTGAGCCAGAGCTTGATTCATTTCTATTTCTTGGGGCCACAAAGTAGTTTGGGGCTTTATTACTATCCTGTACCTATGCCATGCTTTACTGCTTTATTTAAGATTGTGCGTGGAGCACCTGTACTGTTTAGGATTGCGGAGTGTTTTCGCGGTATCGACAAGCCCAGTCACACTTTCGGGTTCCCAGTCGTTTACAGCCATTGGCGCAAACCTTGAGTCCATCTTGGAGTCAGCTAGCTTCGTTGGGGGTAGATTAATGGGGTGGCCCCCTAAAATATTTATGAATCCTGTGATCGCTTTGTCGTGAATGCCTCGTTGGGTTTGAGTTGGTTTTTACGAGGTTGATCGAGTGTGTGTTGCTATTTGTGCACCCCTGCAGGGTAAAACTTTCTAAAAGCCGTGTCCGCGGTTATGGACGACTTGGAGCACAGTATCTCGATCATAGACAAGCATAACTAAAGTAGTGCTATAAATTTGACTTAATATGTGACTAGTAATCAGCTCAAGTATAACGGAATGGATATTAAAAATGCCAACAACTCCTGGATCTGGGTTGTTTGTTATATCTGCCTAGTAAGTATTGCAACTCCAAGGGAATGTGATAAAAGTGTCAACAACTATTGGGTTTTGGGATTCCCCGGGACAATTATATTTGACTAGTAAATGTCCCAACTACAACAGAATGGTAATTAAACTGCCCACTACTTATGCTATCAGGACGGCCCATGCTATCTATATCTGATTAGTAATTGCTGCAATTATAACGGAATGAGTAAAACTGCCAACTGTGTGAGTTCCTTGGTCCGACTTCCTCGTTTGGTCTCGAGGGGGAAATACCAGGATGGGTTTGTTTGGTGTTAGCTTCAGGTTGGATCCGAATAGGTTTTTCTTATCCCTCTCTGATAACCGCCAGTTGTATCGAGTCTCTATAGGTTTTTTAGTGCCGATGCGCTGCCGCTTTAGCCACCATACCTATGTAGGCGAGAGCCGCCGAATTCTAGCCTCGCCGTGTACTGGCCTCAGTACTGACGCTCCTCTTTTTCCTTTGCCCTTTGTCGGCACCCCTTTTGTTTTAGCAGGTTTGACATCAACGTCGTTAGCAGGGTTACCCTTCCGGCTTGGCCTGGGCAGGGTTATGGACGCCATTGGTTATTCTTCAGGGCTCTTAGCCCCATTTGCATCTTGTCCGTAGTTGGGCGCTTTATCGTTTTCGAGGTGATTTGGACCTTTGTATTGTATATCTGTATTCTTGACTCATGGAGTCGTTGTTGTATATATATGTTCTGTGGGTCCCATCGAGGACTGTTGTGTAATGTTATTACTTCGTTTTCCACCCGCACGAAAGTGCCTGGTGGGCGTCCTTGAATCGTTTCTATGCGGGTTTTGGCGAAAAGGGCTAAAACTTGCATAGGGCCGATTTGAGGGTGTTACATTGTGTTGTGCAGGTCTCCACGTTGCTACTAGCACCGGTAGTGCGCCCTGCCAAGGCTCGGCTAGCAACACCTTTGGGGTGTTTCCTTGCTCCTACTGGTTCGATTAAACCTTGGTTTCATAACTGAGGGAAACTTGCTGCTGTGCTCATCATACCTTCCTCTTGGGGTTCCCAACGAGCTCTACATTAATAACCCCTCACTATCACCTTGAGCGCTAGATGGTTCCGACAAACACCACAATCTCATAGAGACATCCAAATCAAATTATACTCATGATAAGTATTTATGTAACCTTAGCCAAAGTGCCACACGGTGTGCACACTGTCAACTTCACACACATGGGGATAAGCAGAGATTCATTAAAGCACTTGAGTAGCAGAATAGATCTATAGATTACAAAGCTCATGAGCTCATAAGATCACGCATAGAGAGAGAGAGAGATGAACACATAGCTACTGGTAGAGCCCTTAGCCTCAAGAGAGAACTACTCCCTCCTCATCATGGAAGTCAGCAACGGTGATGGAGATGGCGGTAGAGTCGATGGAGATGGATCCAGGGGCACTTCCCCGTCTCGGCAGGGTGCCGGAACAGAGACTTATGTCCCCCGAATCTCCTCTTCGGTGGCGGCGGCATGTTGGATCCGCAGCATAGAAAACAAAAAATTCCTATGATGAGAACTATACGCCAAGATCTATCTACTAGATACAGAGTAACAGGTGGACATACATCCATGGAGAACTTACCCTCGAAGACAACGAGTTTTGTTAACGAGTAGGAACTCGTGGTTGATGTAGTCGTACGCTTGCCGATCTCAAGATCATGTGGAAGTCCGAGTGCCGCAAATCAGCAGCGCATCCATCCTCGCACACACGTTCAAGCCACCGGACAACCTCCACCTCCTCGCTCCAGCGAATCAGCGGAAGCAACAACTCCTTCCAGACGCAAGGCCACCGGGAACATGTATCTCGCTAATCCGAGACCATGGGGGAATATCTAGAGGGGGAGAGAGATCCTTCACGAGGAGGTGTAAGGATGAAGGAGGGAATGGGTGACCTTTTATAGGAGGAAGGGGGTGCCCCCTCTCTCCATGGCCGGCGCATGGGGGGTGACCCCTCACCTCCCCCATTCATGTGGTGGTAACCCCTCCACATTAAAATGCCTCTTCACATTCCCTTTTAAAGTCTCCACTTTAAATGCATTAAATTTCTCCAAATTTAATGCTCTCTCATTTAATAAAACTCTTTTATTTATTTTATTCAGAATTTTGTTAATTACTTTAATTAACAAACATTCACATAAAACCCCTTGCAACATTTCAATATTACATGCAGAACCACTTTCTGCAATTTCACCCGAAACAATTCCGGTTTCTATCGAAACAATTCTTGTTTCTATCGAAACATTTCCTGCGCTTTGCAAACCTTTTGTCTGGAACATATGTGCTCCTAAATGGTGTCCGGCAACCCTTAAGTGTGTCACCCTACGGTTCGCGAATAATGCAGACATGATTGAGACTCCTCTCAGATCAATAATCAGAAGCGGGACCTGGAGATCCATACTGACTCCTGCATATTCAACGATGACTTCTGTGATCGTGAGAACCTTTAACGTCAGCAATTTAATCCCTTTGTCTCATGATATAATACATGTCTGAGATTCGATCATCGGTATCCAAATACCTAGTTTGATCTCGTTACCGACATGCACTCTTTTCTCGTTCCCGTGATATAACATTCTAGTGATCACATCACTTGCTTGCAAGCTATCTTAATGTGATATCACCGAGAGGGCCCAGAGTATATCTATCCGTCATCTGGATTGATAAATTCCACTCTTGATCCATGAGCCTCAACATAACACCTTCGTAGTACTGAACCCATCTTTATAGTCACCCTGTTACGGTGTGACGTTTGATGTTATCAAGATACTCTTCCAGTGTTAGCAATTAACATGATCTCATGGTCTAAGGACTAAGACTACTTTCTATGATGTTATAGCAGTATAAACATAATGACTTGATCGTAATGCTATACTTCGGATGAATGTTCATCACATCATTTCACAAATGCGGTGACCTTGTTATTAACAACATCCAATGTCCATGATCAGGAAACTTTGATCATCTTGTTAATCAACAGGCTAGTCTATAAGAGAGGCATAACTAGGAACCATTTTTGTTTATTAAACACACATGTATTGATGTTTCCTATCAATACAATTATAGCATGCAAAATAAACATCTATCATATACAAGAAATATATAATAACAACTTTATTATTGCCTCTCAGGGCATATTTCCTTCAGTCTCCCACTTGCACTAGAGATAATAATCTAGTTTACACAGTGATAAATCTAACACCCATGGAGTTCTGGTGTTGATCATGTTTTGCCCTAGGGAGTACTTTAGTCAACGGATCTGCTACATTTAGGTCCGTGTGCACTTTACAAATCTTTATATCTCCATCCTTGACATGCTCGCGGATGGAGTGAAACCGACGCTTAATATGTTTGGAATTCTTGTGAGACCTTGGTTCCTTTACGTTGGCTATGGCTCCATTGTTGTCACAATAGATCACCATCAGGTCCAACGCACTAGGAACCACACCCAGTTCTGTAATGAACTCTTTCATCCAAACTGCCTCCTGCGCCGCTTCTAAAGCAGCAACATATTCCGCCTCCGTTGTTGATCCAGCCACCACATGTTGTTTGGAACTCCTCCAACTAACTGCTGCTCCGTTCAAGAGAAATACGTATCCAGATTGAGACTTAGAGTCATCCGGATCGGTGTCAAAGCTAGCATCGACATAACACTTAGCGACTAGCTCTTCTTCACCTCCGTATATAAGAAACATATCCTTAGTTCTTCTCAAGTACTTGAGGATGTTCTTTACCGCTATCCAGTGTTCCGAACCTGGATCAGATTGGTACCTACTAGTCAAACTAATAGCACGTGCCACATCCGGTCTTGTACATAGCATGGCATACATAATAGAGCCTATGGCCGAGGCATAGGGGATCTTATCCATCATCTCTCTTTCTTCTGCCGTAGCCGGACTTTGAGTCTTACTCAATCTCTTGCCTTGCAACATAGGTAAGAACCCCTTCTTACTTTCGTCCATATTAAACTTCTTTAATATCTTATCAAGGTATGTACTCTGCGATATCCCAATTAGGCGTCTTGATCTATCTCTATAGATTTTAGTGCCTAATATATATGAAGCTTCACCAAGGTCCTTCATCGAAAATTTGATGTTTAGATAACTTTTAACACTGTTTAAAAGATCTATATCATTTCCAATCAATAATATGTCATCCACATATAATATCAGAAATGCCACATTGCTCGCACTCACTTTCTTGTAAATACAAGCCTCTCCATAAGTTTGGACAAATCCAAACTCTTTGATCACCTCATCAAAGCGGAGATTCCAACTCCGGCGATGCTTGCTTCAGTCCATAGATGGATCGCGGAAGTTTGCACACCTTATTAGCATCCTTAGGATCGACAAAAACCTTTGGTTGTATCATATACAACTCTTCTTCAATATTACCATTGAGGAACGCAGTTTTGACATCCATCTGCCATATTTCATAATCGAAATATGCAGCAATTGCTAACATAATCCTAACCGACTTAAGCATCGCTACGGGAGAAAATGTCTCATCGTAGTCAACTCCTTGAATTTGTCGAAACCCCTTTGCGACAAGTCGAGCCTTATAGATGGTTACATTACCATCAGCATCAGTTTTTCTTTTGAAAATCCATTTATTCTCAACGGCCTTTCGATCGTGAGGTAAGTCCACCAAGGTCCAAACCTGGTTTTCGTACATGGATTCCATCTCGGATTTCATGGCTTCTAGCCATTTGTTGGAATCAGGGCTCATCATCGCTTCTTCATACGTCGCAGGGTCATCTATTTCATCAATCATGAAATTCATAACAGGATTGCCGTACAGTTCAGGAGCTGCACGTGTCCTGCTTGACCTGCGAGGTTTGGTAGTGTCCTCTTTCAGAGTTTCATGATCAATATCATTAGCTCTCTCTTCATTAGGTGAAGTCAACTCCGAAACAACTTCCGGTGTTGCGCTACTCGCCATTTCATGAAGAGAAGGTTCAATAACCTCTTCGAGTTCTACCTTCCGACTACTCACACCTTTCGCGAGAAACTCCTTCTCAAGAAAGGATCCATTCTTGGCAACAAAGACCTTGCCCTCAGATCTGTGATAGAAGGTATACCCAATCGTTTCCTTAGGGTATCCTATGAAGACGCATTTTTCCGCTTTGGGTTCGAGTTTATCCGGTTGAAATTTCTTCACATAAACATCATATCCCCAAACTTTAAGAAATGACAGCTTAGGTTTGTTTCCAAACCATAATTCATACGGTGTCTTTTCAACGGATTTAGATGGTGCCCTATTTAAAGTGAATGTAGCGGTTTCCAGTGCATAACCCCAAAATGACAGTGGCAAGTCAGTCACAGACATCATAGATCGAACCATATCCAATAAAGTACGATTACGACGTTCTGACACACCATTACGTTGTGGTGTTCCGGCAGGCGTGAGTTGTGAAACTATTCCACACTCTTTCATGTGTGTGCTAAACTCGTAACTTAGATACTCTCCTCCACGGTCGGACCGCAGAAATTTGATCTTTCTGTTACGATGATTTTCCACTTCATTCTGAAATTCTTTGAACTTTTCAAAAGTTTCAGACTTGTGTTTCATCAAATAGATATACCCGTATCTACTCAAATCATCCGTGAAAATAATAAAATAATGATATCCACCTCGCGCCGACACACTCATTGGTCCACACACATCAGTATGTATGATTTCCAATAAATCTGCGCCCGTTCCATTGAACCGGAAAACGGCGTTCTAGTCATCTTGCCCATAAGGCATGGCTCACATGTATCAAATGATTCAAAATCAAGTCATTCCAAAAGTCCATCGGAATGGAGTTTCTTCATGCGTTTAACGCCAATATGACCTAGACGGCAGTGCCACATATATGCAGATATATCATTATCAAGTTTAATCCTTTTAGCATCAACATTATGAATATGCGTAATACTACTATCGAGATCCAATAGAAATAAACCATTCAACACAGGTGCATGACCATAAAAGATATTATTCATATAAATCGAACAACCATTGTTTTCAGATTTAAACGAATAACCACTTTGCATCAAACATGATCCGGATACAATGTTCATGCTCAGTGCAGGAACCAAATAACAATTATTCAGGTTTATAACTAATCCTGATGGCATATGGAGAGACAGCATTCCGACGGCGATCACATCAACTCTTGATCCATTGCCGACCCGCATCGTGACCTCATCCCTTGCTAGTTGTCGCTTGTTCCGCAGCCCCTGAACCGAGTTACATATATTAGCAACCGATCCCGTATCAAATACCCAGGTGCTACTGCGAGTACTAGTCAAGTACACATCAATAACATGTATATCACATATACCTTTGTTTGCCTTGCCGGCCCTTTTGTCCGCCAAATACTTGGGGCAGTTGTGCTTCCAATGGCCAGTCCCCTTGCAATAGTAGCACTCGGTGTCAGACTTAGGGCCAGCTCGGGGTTTCTTTTCAGGCGCGGCAACAGATTTGCCGCCCTTCTTTCCCTTCTGCTTGCCTTTCTTGTCCTTCTTGAAACCGGTGGTCTTATTGATCATCAACACTTGATGTTCTTTCCTAATCTCCACTTCTGCAGTCTTAAGCATTGACAGAAGCTCGGGAAGAGATTTCTTCATGCCCTGCATATTATAGTTCATCACGAAGCTCTTGTAGCTAGGTGGCAGAGATTGGAGAACACGATGTATGCCTAAGTCAATGGGAATCGTTATTCCCAAGGACACAAGCTTATCGGCGTACCCAGACATTTTGAGTACGTGCTCACTAACGGAGCTGTTCTCTTCCATCATGCAGCTAAAGAACTTTTCAGAAGCATTATAACTCTCTACGGCAGCATGGGTATCGAAAATCATTTTCAATTCTCCCATGGTAACAAAGGCATTGCCATTTTCGAAACGTTTTCGAAGTTCTGGCTCTAGCCCATACAGTATGCCGCAATGAACTAAGTTGTGGTCCGCCTGACGAGTTATATAGACGTTCTTTTCCTCGTCAGGGGCATCAGGAGCTGGTGGGGGGCCTAGCGGCGCCTCTAGGACATATTGCTTTTGTGCAGCAGTGAGGAGAATCCTCAAATTCATAGCCCAGTTGGTGAAGTTGCTACCATTCGCAGCAAGCTTCTCTTTCTCCATGAATGCATTGAAATTAAAAGCAGGTGGTGCCATCTACAACAGAATTTGTAAAATATCTTTAGACTAAGTTTATGATAGATTGAGTTCAACTAATCCAAATTACTAATGAACTCCCACTCAAAAACGACATCCCTCGTGTCCTTTTGGTGATGACATGAACCAAATCCACTACACCAAGTCCGATCATCACGTGAGTCGGTGTAGCTTCAAAGGCGAGTATCTATATAGGCATCATATCAACTATATGACTCATGCTTAACCTTTCGGTCCGTGTTCCGAGGCCATGTCTGTACATGCTAGGCTCGTCAAGTAAGAACCTTAGTATTCGCGTGTGTAAAACTGTCTTACACCCGTTGTATGAAAGCGTAGAGTCGAGAACACCCGATCATCACGTGATGCCTCAAAACACGATCCACAAAACGGTGCATACTTAAGGAAGAACACATTTTATCTTGATATCTAAAAAAGGGATCATCTTATAATGCTACCAAAAGCGCCAAACTAGCAATATAAGATGCTAACATCTAATGTGTGAAGTGAGGTGATATGGTCCATGCATTTGATCTCTATCATTTGCATCGTGGTATGATCTCTATCATTCCTTTGTGTGTAAGGCCAAGGTCTATGGAACTTACACGTTAAGTGAGTTGTAAGAGTATCTATCATACATCTACTTACAACAATACCATATCAAGACACTAGCCCAGCAACGATCTAAACTAGACGCCTCTAATTTATCAATTGCAAGTTTTACGTGGCTTAGGGCTTTCAGAGATAGAACCGGTCTTACCTACGAACATGAACCACAACGAGGATAACCAAGTTATTAGAAACTCATTGTAAATCAGATATTGACTATAGTAGGAGAGACAGACACCCACCAGCCACTTATGCAAAACAAGTTGCATGTCAGTCGTGGAACCGGTCTCATGTACGATGACATGTAAGGTTGGTCCGGGCCGCTTCATCCCACTATGCCACCAATATCCAAAGTACATAGAAGATGCAATAACATGATCATCATCGCCCACATATAAACATATATGTACTACCCGTGCAAAGCACCTACGCATAGATCAGGCTCTGATACCACTGTTGGGTCCGTAGCATAGAAAACAAAAAAATTCCTACGATGAGAACTATACGCCAAGATCTATCTACTAGATACAGAGCAACGGGTGGACATACATCCATGGAGAACTTACCCTCGAAGACAACGAGTTTTGTTAACGAGTAGGAACTCGTGGTTGATGTAGTCATACGCTTGCCGATCTCAAGATCGTGTGGAAGTCCGAGCGCCGCAAATCAACAGCGCATCCGTCCTCGCACACACGTTCAAGCCACCGGACAACCTCCACCTCCTCGCTCCAGCGAATCAGCGGAAGCAGCAACTCCTTCCAGATGCAAGGCCACCGGGAACATGTATCTCGCTAATCCGAGACCATGGGGGAATATCTAGAGGGGGAGAGAGATCCTTCACGAGGAGGTGTAAGGATGAAGGAGGGAATGGGTGGCCTTTTATAGGAGGAGGGGGGTGCCCCCTCTCTCCATGGCCGGCGCATGGGGGGGTGACCCCTCACCTCCCCCATTCATGTGGTGGTAACCCCTCCACATTAAAATGCCTCTTCACATTCCCTTTTAAAGTCTCCACTTTAAATGCATTAAATTTCTCCAAATTTAATGCTCTCTCATTTAATAAAACTCTTTTATTTATTTTATTCAGAATTTTGTTAATTACTTTAATTAACAAACATTCACATAAAACCCCTTGCAACATTTCAATATTACATGCAGAACCACTTTCTGCAATTTCACCCGAAACAATTCCGGTTTCTATCGAAACAATTCTTGTTTCTTTCGAAACATTTCCTGCGCTTTGCAAACCTTTTGTCTGGAACATATGTGCTCCTAAATGGTGTCTGGCAACCCTTAAGTGTGTCACCCTACGGTTCGCGAATAATGCAGAAATGATTGAGACTCCTCTCAGATCAATAATCAGAAGCGGGACCTGGAGATCCATACTGACTCCTGCATATTCAACGATGACTTCTGTGATCGTGAGAACCTTTAACGTCAGCAATTTAATCCCTTTGTCTCATGATATAATACATGTCCGAGATTCGATCATTGGTATCCAAATACCTAGTTTGATCTCGTTACCGACATGCACTCTTTTCTCGTTCCCGTGATATAACATTCTAGTGATCACATCACTTGCTTGCAAGCTATCTTAATGTGATATCACCAAGAGGGCCCAGAGTATATCTATCCGTCATCTGGATTGAAAAATTCCACTCTTGATCCATGAGCCTCAACATAACACCTTCGTAGTACTGAACCCATCTTTATAGTCACCCTGTTACGGTGTGACGTTTGATGTTATCAAGATACTCTTCCGGTGTTAGCAGTTAACATGATCTCATGGTCTAAGGACTAAGACTACTTTGTATGATGTTATAGCAATATAAACATAATGACTTGATCGTAATGCTATACTTCGGATGAATGTTCATCACATCATTTCACAAATGCTATTACCTTGTTATTAACAACATCCAATGTCCATGATTAGGAAACTTTGATCATCTTGTTAATCAACAGGCTAGTCTATAAGAGAGGCATAACTAGGAACCTTTTTTGTTTATTAAACACACATGTTTTGATGTTTCCTATCAATACAATTATAGCATGCAAAATAAACATCTATCATATACAAGACATATATAATAACAACTTTATTATTGCCTCTCAGGGCATATTTCCTTCACGGCGCTGCAGAACTTTTCGTGGAATTGTGATCTTATGCTTTGGGTTTTCGTCCCGGGGTACTTTATAGGCGAAGAGGCAAGGTCGATGGGCGCCCGAGGGGCCCACACGACCCGCTGGCGCGGCCTGGGCTGGCCCTTGCCACCAGGTGGCGTGGCTACCTCGTGGCCCCTCTCCGTCTCGTCTTCTGGCTCCGTGAGTCTTCTGGTAAAATATGCTTGAAAAGTTATAAGTCGAAATATCATGCCCCTTACTTACGAAGACCAAACCTCATGCTACTCAACTTTAGTCACGAGTAAGTTCTTGTCATTGTAAGTACATGTGTATCATAGATAATCGCCAATGGGGTACCCCTTGCCCCATGATACAAGAGCTTTCCCATATCAAAATTACAAGGCAAGCAGACAATGAGCATCTCATCGATCTTTTTATTTGCTATTTGCATAGGTTTTTATTGAGGATGCTTCATAGATTGCTCACTATGGTTATGCTGCAAGTTTCCACCATGATTAGGCATGGCTTAGGCTAGCGGCCCAGGCGTTTCTCTAACACATATACAAACTCCATGAGCTTACAAGCTCCACTTTTATTTCACACCTCCGGGATCCATAAGCAAAAGAACATGATATCAACCAAATAAAGTGCAACGTTGAAAGCGTTCCCCATGGTAACATGGTTCTGCTAATTCACAACTTATAAAGTGCAAGCATATACGCAACATAGATGGGCACAATGGTTCAAGTTTATTAAGTGCAAGAAAAGTAAAGTGTGCCATCAAGTTTGTGAGAGCTTTAATCACTAATTTTCACATAACAAATTTAATTCGGAAGGTAGATAAAAACATGAATATACTTGGAATAGCAAATGCTAATAGGTAGGTATGGTGCACTCTTTGGAATAACTGTTGGGTTCGCAGCATAGAAAACAAAAAAATTCCTACGATGGGAACTATACGCCAAGATCTATCTACTAGATACAAGCAACGAGTGGATATACATCCATAGAGAACTTACCCTCGAAGACAACAAAGCTTTGTTAACGAGTTGGAACTCGTGGATGATGTAGTCGTACACTTGCCGATCTCAAGATCGTGATGAAGTCCAGCAGGTCCGGCTCCAGCACGTCCATCAGATCTAGCTCCAGCAAGTCCAGCACCACCAAGTCCAGCACCACAAAGCAGCGGTGCATCCGTGATCGCAAACACGTCCGGTACCCCGACAACCTCCGTCCCTCGCTCTAGCAAAGCAGCGGAAGCAACAACTCCTTTCCAGATAAAGCCACCGGGAACATGTATCTCGCTAATCCGAGACCATGGGGAATAACTAGAGGGGGAGAGAGATCCTTCAGGAGGAGGTGTATGTTGTGAGGAGGAGAGAGGGGCCATTTATAGGGAAGAGGGGGTAACCAAGGGCCATGGCGTGGCAGCCATGGTGGTGCCCCCACCTATTCCATCATTCATGTGGTGGATGATCCACTCACATAAATATGTCGCCACTCACACTTCCACTCACATGCATTAATTTTCCACCAAATTTAATGCAAGCTCTCATTGAATAAAAATATTTTATTTATTTTATTCAGAATTTTTGTTAGTTACATTAATTAACAAACATTGACATAAAACCCCCTGCAACATTTCAATATCACATGCAGAACCAGTTTCTGCAATTTCACCCGAAACAATTCTGGTTTCCATCGAAATGATTCCAGCGCTTTCTTAATCTCCATCTGAAACATATTTGCTCCAAATGGTGTCGATATCCCTTAAGTGTGTCACCCTACGGTTCGTGAATAATGCAGACATGATCGAGACCCCTCTCCGATCAATAATCAGCAGCGGGACCTGGAGATCCGTACTGACTCCCACATATTCAACGATGACTCTTGTGATCGTGTGAACCTTTAATGTCATAACTAAATCCCTTTGTCTCGCGATATATTACATGTCCGAGATTCGATCATCGGCATCCAAATACCTAGTTTGATCTCGTTACCGACATGCACTCTTTTCTTGTTCCCGTGATATAACATTCTGGTGATCACATCACTTGCTTGCAAGCTATTTCAATGTGATATCACCGAGAGGGCCTAGAGTATATCTATCCGTCATTGGGATGGACAAATCCCACTCTTGATCCATGAGCCTCAACATAACACCTCTGTAGCACTGAACCCACCTTTATAGTCACCATGTTACGGTGTGACGTTTGATGTTATCAAGATACTCTTCCGGTGTTAGTGATTAACATGATCTCATGGTCTAATGACTAAGATTACTTCGTATGATGTTATAGCAATATAAACATAATGAATTTGATCGTAATGCTATACTTTAGATGAATGTTCATCACATCATTCCACCAATGTTGTGACCTCGTTATTAACAACATCAAATGTCCATGATCAGGAAACCTTGATCATCTTGTTAATCAACGAGCTAGTTTATATGAGAGGCATTACTAGGAACTTTGTATTTTGTTTATTAAACACACATGTATTAACGTTTCCAATTAATACAATTATAGCATGCAAAATAAACATTTATCATAAACATGGAATAAGATAATAACCACTTTATTATTGCCTCTCGGGCATATTCCCTTCAATAACTTGGTTTTATTTGGAGTTGGATGCATGAGTGGAACTCATACTTGGTACATGTGGAGGCTAGCAAAAGACTGAGAGCGACCAACTAAGAGAGCAATAATGTCCAGAATCATGCAAAGCGACAAAACATTATTAATTAAAGCATAAAGTGATATTACAAGTCAAAAACTAAATGATCGAAGGCTATGGGGACTTGGTATAGTCTTAACATGGTGTGAGCATGCGCCAAGTCAACCCAAATAAAGCATCAAAGGATAATACCACAATACTATGCTTTTATATGCTAAAACAACTCATGATTCTTTCAAGGCACATTAAGCAATCTCAATTGTTTGTAACAAGTCATTCTACAACAATAATCACTAAGCATAAAGTCATAGAAATATCAAACATGACATGTTAAAGTCTAGGCCACAGTCAAAACAAGACTCCTTTTGTACCACTATAAGCATGAAACTTCCTACTCTTTTCCAACACCAATCAAAAACTAAAGCTAAACATAGTGCTAGCAAAGGAGAACACTCGGAGAATAATAAGAGTGAAAACTAGAGTGTTCTAGGCAATGAATAACGGGGTGTGTCTCTCTCCAAAAGAAGTGTGTTGGGATCCAACCAACTTATTTAAGCAAACCAAATATAAGAAAAGTAAAAACAAAAACAAAGACGCTCCAAGAACAACACAATTGTGCATAAAACAATAAAAATGAAGTGTTTTCGAAGAAAACCTAAGATTTTTATTGATGAAGAAGGGTATAACTTGGGCATACCAAAGATTTGACGCTTGTAATTCTTGAATATTTCTTGGGGTTACACGGGTGGCATCCCCGAGCTTGAGCTTTTGTCCATACTTCATCTTATCATATTATTCTTCCCCTACACTTGAAAATTTTCCTTCATACAAAACTTCACACAATCTTCATTAGCAACATTAGTGTACTCAAGATAATAAGTCTTTTGGTTCAGTTTCAACACAAGTAAAACTTCCATTAAAACACAAGCTACTGTAGCAATTCTATTTAAAAGTTCAAGTGATCAAAAAGAACTCAAAGAGAAAGAGATTAAGAGGCAAATGCAATAATGGCAGAAATCTATGAAAACGGAGCAGCAGGTAAAAACCTATTTTTTAGAAAACCTTATGTTGCTCAAATCGAAAAGTGTTAAACTAACCAAAGTTAGATAACAACCAGGGGCAGCAGCACAAAAATTACAGCTCAATCTCACGTACAGAGATTTTTCACGAATTTTTAAAGTGAAGCATAAAAATCTGTTTCGGGACAACAACTTTCCCAAGTCTTACTTCCCTCTCATTAGAGGTTATTCTTGGCACAAAAACCACACAAAAAGGATAAGGAGAGGTTATTACAGAGGTAATAACTTCCAAGACTCAATAAAACAAAAATAAATTGAAAGTAAAAATATAATGGGTTGTCTCCCAAAAGCTCTTTCTTTATAGCCATTAAGATAGGCATGATAATTTCGATGATGCTCACATAAGAAATATGAATTGAACTAAAAGAGATCATCAAGAAGCAAATATGGAACAAATTTAAGTCTAACCCACTTCCTATGAAAAATAGTCTTGTAAAGAAACAAGTCATGAAAGCACAAAGCAACAAGCATAGGAAAGCAAAACAAGTGCAACTTCAAAATTTTCAACATAAAGAGGGGAAACGTAATATTGTTGAGATACATAAAACCATGTTTCCCTCTCTCATAATAACTTTCAGTAGCATCATGAATAAAATTAACAATATAAATATCACATAAAACATTTTTATCATGAGCCACATGCATAAAATAATTATTACTCTCCCTATAAGCATAGTCATTCTTATTAATCGTAGTGGGAGCAAATTCAAAAAAATAGCTATCATTATTATTCTCATCACCATAATCATCAAATATAGGAGGCATATTGTAATCAAATTAATTTTCTCCTCGATAGAGGTGGACTGAAAATATCATATTCATCATTGTAATCATCATATATTGGGCGTATAGTATCATCAAAGTAAATTTTCTCCTCCGTGCTTGGGGGACTAAAAATATCATGCTCATCAAAACTAACTTCCCCAAGCTTAGACATTTCCATAGAATTAGCAATAATGGTGTTCAATGAATTCATACTAATAACATTGCTATTAGCATGCAAATAAAGTTCCATAGGTTTTTTAATTTTCTCTTCAAACACTTCATGTCCTAACTCAAGATAAATACTATAAAGCTCTCTAATTTTTTGTTGTTGTTTTCCATTAAGCCTAACTAGTGAAAATAAAACAAGAAACAAGAAGATATAATTGCATAATCTAAAGGAAATAACTTTGAGCACTCACACACCCGCAACCGCACTAGAAGATAGCTTAGTAGCCAGAGGATGTGAGTACCTTTTACCTTACCTCCCCGGCAACGACGCCAGAAAATAGCTTGATGCCTACGTAAGCTTCTATCCTTATAGAAAATGTTGAGCCTCCAAGTGTAGAGGTTTGTAGAACATCATCAAGTTTCTCTTAAGTGGGTCACCCAAGATTTATCGAACTCAGGGAGGAAGTGGTCAAAGGTATCCCTCTCAAGCAACCCTGCAATCAAGATACAAGAAGTCTCTTGTATCCCCAACACACTCAATACACTTGTCAGGTGTATAGGTGCACTAGTTTGGCGAAGAGATAGTGAAATACAAGTAATTGGATGATTATAAGTGGTAATTGCAATCTGAAATAAAAGTGGTAGCAAGCAAACATGAACAGGACTGATTGTAAACGGTGTTTCAATGCTTAGAAACAAGGCCTAGGGATTATACTTTCACTAGTGAACACTCTCATATAAATATCTTCTCTTTATGATGCTACCTTGAACTACTCTCTGGTTGGACAATGTAGGGCTATAACAGGACACCTTAAAGTTCGTATTCCCCATCTAGATAACCCCTCACTGTCACCTTGAGCGCTAGATGGTTCCGACAAACACCACAATCTCATAGAGACATCCAACTCAAATTATACTCATGATAAGTATTTATGTAACCTTAGCCAAAGTGCCACACGGTGTGCACACTGTCAACTTCACACACATGGGGATAAGCAGAGATTCATTAAAGCACTTGAGTAGCAGAATAGATCTATAGATTACAAAGCTCATGATCTCATAAGATCACACATAGAGAGAGAGATGAACACATAGCTACTGGTAGAGCCCTTAGCCTCAAGAGAGAACTACTCCCTCCTCATCATGGAAGTCAGCAACGGTGATGGAGATGGCGGTGGAGTCGATGGAGATGGATCTAGGGGCACTTCCCCATCTCGACAGGGTGCCGGAACAGAGACTTCTGTCCCCCGAATCTCCTCTTCGGTGGCGGCGGCGCAGCGGAACTTTTCGTGGAATTCTGATCTTATGCTTAGGGTTTTCATCCCGGGGTACTTTATAGGCGAAGAGGCTAGGTCGGTGGGCGCCCGAGGGGCCCACACCACCCCCTGGCGTGGCCTGGGCTGGCCCTTGCCTCTAGGTGGCGTGGCTACCTCGTGGCCCCTCTCCGTCTTGTCTTCTGGCTCCGTGAGTCTTCTGGTAAAATATGGACTTTGGCTTTTGTCCCGTCCAATTCCGAGAATATTTATTTTCTAGCTTTGATTTTGACTTTGGCTTTGCCTGTTTTCTGAAACCAAAAACAATAGAAAACATGCAACTAGCACTGTGGCATCTTGTTAATAGGTTAGTTCTAGAAAATGTATAAAAATACTCCAAAGTGTGGACAAAACATAAGAAAGTAGATATAAAACAAGCATGGAACATCAAAACTTATAGATACGTTTACGAGGTATCAGCAGACACATTTTGACACCCCCTCCCCTACCCCCGGTGTCAAGGATTGATGCAATGGAGTTAATGGCGACAGAAAGGATCATATGGGCACCTAGAGGGGGTGAATAGGTGCTACTTCAAATTTTACTCCTTTTCAAGTTAGGGTTTGACACAAAAGGTAAATTCTCTAGATCATGCAACTATGGTGAATTTACCTATATGTCAATCTACCACAAACACTAAGCAAGAACTAGATAAGTAAAGTGCGGTAAAGGATAGAAGTAACCAAAGTGGAGCACACGGATACACAAGGATTTGTTTCCCATAGTTCCTTTCTTTTGAGGGGAAGTACGTCTACGTTTGGAGAGGGGGTGGTTTCAAACCACCAACGCCATGAGAGGCCTCCCTTGTTCTCCGATGAACCTCACCCCAACGGGTTCGATTCACCTCTTCCACTATACGACAACCTTCGAGGTGGAAGCCGACCGACACCTTTACAACAAGTTCGAGGCACACATCCATAACCTAATTGGAGGCTCCCGAATACAAGCTAGTTGTCAAACAATCAAAGACAAGCTAGTAAGGATCAAATCAACCAACACGAGGCTTAGGGTTTCCAATGAAACCCTAGAGAAAGGGGCCCTCAAGTGAATAAGGGGGGAATGAAGATCTCTCTTGGTGAAGTTGTAGATCGATGCCTCCTCCTCCGATTTCCCAAAGATCAACGACTTTGGGTGGTTGGATGAAGAGATCTTGGAGTTTTGGTGGCTCAAATGGTGTGGTCTTGCTTTTCTAGAACGAGCAGCTGGAGGAAGGGGATGAGGTCCCTTATTTATAGGCCACACATTGTGAACCGTTTTCTGACCGTTGGGGACCAATAACACCGGAGACTCCGGTCCAGACCGGAAACTCCGCCCCGCCTTCGGTCCATCTTCGGACCGCATCTCTGGTTGGTTCTAGCAGAAGCTTGGCGTCCACTCCAGAGACTCTGGCAGTAACTCCAAACCAGAGACACCGGAGACTCTGGTGTGTCCATGCCGGAAAATCCGTCCTAAGGAGACACACCAGAGATTCCGGCTGATATCCGGTCAATCTCTAGACCAGAGACAGAGAGACCCTGGGCCAAGTCTAGACCACACATCAGGGACTCCTGGGGAAACTCCGGACCACACCGGAGACTCCGGTCTGAAAACTTCAGATGGTCATGAATTTGGCTATGAGATTTCCCATAACATTCAGGCTTTTTTCCCTTTTCAATGGATTGACTTGTAGACATTAACACATAGTAAAATGTACCTTGTGTTGTTAACGAACACCAAAACGGATTATGACAATAAATGTCCTTTCAATCTCCCCCTTTTTGGTGTTCGATGACAACATGAGGTTTTGCATGGAATTTGAGATAAACATAGTTATGCTCCCCCTGACGTTGTGCAACAAGATAAGCAAACGATACAAGCATAGATATGTCGGGTAAAGGATAGATATTACAATAAGGAACGGGCATAGATATGTCCACACACAACAATAGTTCATACGCCAAATAAGTCTCATAAGAACCAAATGAAAGCAAATGTTCGAAAATAAAGATATAAAGAAGACAGCCCATCCCATGCAAATCCTGATGCTCCTAATGGACAACTTCTCCCCCTTTGGCATCGAGACACCAAAAAGGGAAAAAGTGTCAGCTATCGTCCCAAAGGAGATCACTCGAAGTCAGCGTCCTCGTCATCATCCGCGGTAGAAGTCTGTGGCCCTCTGCTGTGAGGGTGAGAAGTGGAGGTACCCTGAGGAGCAAAGCCAGGCGTCACCTTAGAGAAAGTCTGCCAGTCCACTAAGCTTGCATTCATGGCATTCTAGGCCCCAAAGGAGAGTGTCTGATCAGATTCAGCAGATGGTTCAACTCCATGTTCATCATTGTACTTTGACTCGCCTTCCTCTTCACCCTCACCTTGAGCCTTGATTTCTTTGAGAAGTTTCTCAATCCCGCGTTTACTCTTGTAAGCATCATGTTGTCCCTTACGAATGTCAACATTCATTCAACAAAGGGTCTTCTCCCAAAAGGATGCCTTCTTGATTTTCTCCTTGACAACCTCACGTGTGACTAGAGGCATTCTTCCTCTTGGAGCCCCTAGAAGGGGTAGGAGCACGCTCAGCCTCAGAGATCTCCTCATCCTCACTCTCAAATGGCTGTCTAGTCACCATCTCCCCTTGCTTCTGAAGACAGACCAAGGCATGCTCTGTAAGGTTGGGAGGTAGAGCAAGTGGTGAACCATGAGCCTGAGTGTTGATAAGCCTCATCACAAGAGGAGCACATGGAGGAGATTTCCTGTAGAGAATAGCATGGTGCATCTCCTCAAAAATGTAATCCATCACACAATAGCAAACCCATCAGAATCAGGACCGGCAAGATATATCTTATGAGCATGGTGAAGAAGGTTGACAAGCCCACATATAATGGGATCATCATTGCCAGCACTAGGAGAGATACTATGGCGGAATATTCGGAGCAGCAGGTTGTAGAGAGCTTTGAGGCCCTTACCCTCACCGACAACAACATCCCTGTCATAGAGAGGAGCCAACTTGTTCTTGCTCTCAACAAGAGCAGCATCATGCATACGATGTCCCGTACAAACAGCCACACCCTGAAAGGTCTCATTGATGACCCCGACAAAGTCAAAGAAGGTAGCTGTGCAGCGAACATCGCCTGACATCCAGGTCATGGTCCTTGCTTGATCAGTCCCAAACACCATAGTGGCATAGAATTGTTGGACAAGGGGAATGATGTAATCTTCTTGGAGCTCCATGAGCTTGTGCAACCCAAGCTTTTCTATGATCCACATAGCATCTGCAAAGTAATTGTTGGCACGCATGTACTCAAGCTCCATGTACCTCTAAGGAAAAACTGGGGACTTGGTGAGCTTGTTGTAGACATCAGTCATAAAAACTTTCTGTTCCCTCCTCCAATAACAAGGATCCTCACTAGTTCTAGGCAGCTCATAGAAATTGGTCTTCTGAAGCTCTCGGAACTCCTTCTTGGACATGTGAGCAAGAGACTACAAATTGTCATACTTGGCCCTCTTGGCCCGGTTCTCCTCCTCAATCCGTTCTCGGTTCTTTCTCATATACTCAGCATTTCTGATCTGCTGCCTGCAGTTCGATGGTGGAATAATATACTGCCCAACCTCTTCATCAAATTGAGGATCCGCTCTTTTGGACTTAGCCTTGGTGCGACCACGACAAGAACTGGAGCCACCTGTGAACATAGAGAGGGGGTAGCATGGGGGTAAGCATATATGTCCAAGAGATAGGCACAAGACCCTCATAGCTATGCCGGATGTGCTGGAGGCAATCTACACCAGAGTCTCCGGAGTGCAACATAGGAATCTCCGGTCTGGACCGGAGTTTCCGGTCAGACAGACCGGAGTCTCCAGCCTAGACCGGAGTCTCCGGACTGACCAACCGGAATCTCCGGTCTAGAGATTTCGATTTGGACAGGAGGCATCAGGTGAGAGTGATTCCAGTAGATCGGGCAGAGATACAAGGCTAGTGTGAAGAAGTGCACGCATACATGTTGTTCCAATGGACAAACTAGTACACAAACTCAAAATAAACAAAGGGGATGAACCCTAGGTTCATGGTGAGAGGAAACTGTACCCGGTCTGTCCATTGGGGAGATTCCACTGGAGGGGAACGCCCCAAGGATGGAGAGGGTGGTGTTGGCCGGCAGCACGGTAGATCCCGGTGGCAAATTGGCCTCTGGGCAGTAGTTTTGGAGGAGGAGGAGGAGGTTTGTGAGGATCAAGGTCGGGGTGGAATAAGGAGTCTGAGTGACTCTTTCACCCGCGCCCCTTAAGTCACAGCCTGAAACCCCCAAGACCGAAGACTCCGGTCTGCACTGGAGACTCTGGCCTACACCGGAGACTCCGGTCCTCTTCGACCAAAAATTGCTAGGTTCCAGTTTTGGGGACATATATGTTGGAGAGAATGTTTTCTAGGGATGGGGACAGGCTTAGGTTAAGATTTCACACTGTGAAGAACATAAAAACATCAATAAAAATGGCAATGTGAAACTTAGATCACTTGAAAGCGCAAACCAAGAATCAATCCTTCGTAGAGAAGGGGTGGTGGCCGAGGCCACCATGTAAGAGTTTGTGGCATGACACCAAAAAGAAATATCCTTGGGTTCATAGCCACTACTCATCAATGAAGCTCACATACCACAAAATGATATTAAGAGAATTGAATTTATTAATGTTGGCATTATGGGGGAGGGATAGTCCAATGTATTAGGACCGCACTCCCCCTATCTCCATGCCTACACCTAAACCAAATAAGAGTCAAGACA
The DNA here is from genome assembly GCA_910589775.1 of Avena eriantha. Classification (NCBI taxonomy): domain Eukaryota; kingdom Viridiplantae; phylum Streptophyta; class Magnoliopsida; order Poales; family Poaceae; genus Avena; species Avena eriantha. Next base: position 420,324,828 of record OU342744.1, on the reverse strand, counting down.
TAGGTGAGTATGCAAGGTGATCAAGTCAAGCTCCTAGAATCTACGATATTTAGCTCATTCCTCAAATAAAAAACCTTGCTTCATCAAGTGGCTTCATCAAAATGTCGGCAAGTTGGTCTTTGGTTGACACATAGGATACCTCAATATCACCTCGAGCAACATGATCTCTAATGAAGTGATGACGAATCTCAATATGCTTTGTCCTTGTATGATCCACTGGGTTATAGGCAATCTTGATAGCACTTTTCATTGTCACATAGAAGAGGCACTTTGTCACAATGGACACCGTATTCCTTTAAAGTTTGCCTCATCCATAGCAACTGAGTACAAGCACTAGTAGCTGCCACATACTCGGCTTCGGCGGTGGAGAGAGATATACAATTTTGCTTCTTAGAAGACCAACACACCAAGGACCTCCCAAGGAATTGGCAAGCCCCGGAGGTTGATTTTCTATCATCCTTGTCACCAGCCCAATCCGAATCCGTGTATCCACAAAGAGAGAAAGTTGAGCCCCTACGATACCAAATACCATAGTTTGGGGTATGAACCAAATATCGAAAGATTCTCTTGACCGCCATCAAATGGCTTTATTTAGGAGCCGCTTGATATCTTGCACACACTCCTACACTCAACACAATATCGGGTCTAGATGCACAACGGTAAAGCAATGATCTAATCATGGACCGGTATACCTTTTGATCCACATCTTTACCGTTTGGGTTTAGTTCAAGATGGGTATTTGTTGCCATGGGAGTGGGAGCTCCATTTAGATCTTTCATGTTGAATCTCTTGAGCATATCTTGACTATACTTGGCTTGGTTGAAGAATGTCCCTCCTCTTACTTGCTTGATCTCAAAGCCAAGAAATACCCTCAATTCTCCCATCATAGACATCTAGAACCTATTAGTCATAAGCTTTGAGAATTCATCATTAAAAGCTTTGTTAGATGAGCCAAAGATAATATCATTAACATATATTTGGCATACGAAAAGCTCCCCATTGACCTTCTTAGTAAAAAGAGTGGGGTCGATTTTCCCAACCTCAAACCCACGGTTTAACAACAACTCTCTAAGGTGCTCATACCACGTTCGTGGAGCTTCTTTGAGTCCATAGAGCGCCTTATCAAGTTTATAGACGTGGTTTGGGAACTTGGGATCCTCAAACCCCGGGGGTTGCTTTACATATACCAACTCATGCAATGGACCATTAAGAAATGCACTTTCTACATCCATTTGTTGCAATTTAAAGTTATGATGTGCCGCATAAGCAAGAAGGATACAGATGGACTCAAGGCGAGCCACGGGTGCATATGTCTCTCCATAGTCAATGCCTTCAATTTGAGAGAACCCTTGTGCAACCAATCTTGCCTTGTTCCTCACAACAATTCCATGCTCATGTTGCTTGTTCTTGAATATCCACTTGGTGCCTATAACATTGCGGCAATCTTTTGGCTTTTCAACTAACTTCCATACTTTGTTTCTCTCAAAGTTGTTGAGCTCTCTGTGCATTGCATCCAACCAATCCGAATCTTCAAGAGGTTCCCATACTTTCTTTGGTTCAACCATGGATATGTGTGCTTGATGTTCACCAAAGTTCTTAAGTTGAGCTCGAGTGGATATCCCTCTTCTTAGATCTCCTACCACATTCTCAAGAGTGTGGTCTCTTAATTCCAATATTCTATCCATTCTAGCTTGGCGACGAGTTTCGATCTCCTTGTTGTTTCTTATGGGGATCACTTCATCATTTTGGTCCTCATCTTGACCATTAACTTGACCTTAATCATCATTGGAATCATTCTCTTCTTCAAGAGGCAAAGATTGACCTTGGTCTCGATCAGGCGTACTTCTAGACAGACATTGGGCTTCCCTTATTGTAGTTTCTACAGATCTTCCTTGTGTAATGGACCTAGCACCATTGGACATTCTGGCAAAAGGAGACTCAAGCACCTCCTAACTAGAGGTTTCTTCCTGATCAACTGGTTGAGAGTCCACAACTTGTCTTTGGCTTGGGTCATTGTCCTCCTCGAAAGAAGCTTGTTGATGGTGTGAAGATGAGGGCTCCACTTGAGTAGAGCATAGTTCTCGATCCACCATAAGGGGTTCCTCAACAGGGCGGATGAATCCCACACCCATTCTTCCTATGGCATCCTAAGGCATTTCATCATCTACATCAAAAACATCAACACGCCCCCCTTAGGGACCATCATATTCTTCAAACACCACACTACAAGATTCTATGACAACTCCGGAGAGCTTGTCATAGATTCTCTAAGTGTGGGATTCAAGACCACAACCAACAAAAATACCCTCTAATGCTTTGGAATCAAATTTGGACAAACGAACACCCTTAATGCGATAGAAACACTTACAACCGAACACCCGGAAGTATGAAACGTTGGGCTTGTTACCGGTAAGAATTTCATATGGAGTCTTGATCAATTCTTTACGGAGGTAGAGACGGCTTGATGCATGGCATGCGGTGTAGATTGCTTTAGCCCAAAAATTGTATAGAGATTTAAACTCCGCCAACATAGTCCTTGCCATATCAATAAGAGTCCGGTTCTTCCTCTCAGCTACACCATTTTTTGAGGGGTATATGCAGTGGAATATTGATGTTTTATTCCCTCATCACTAAGAAATCCATTCAATGTGTAGTTCTTGAACTCGGTACCATTGTCACTTCTTATTGTTAATACATGGACATTGTGTTGATGTTGAGCCATGTTGATAAAGTCAATGAAGATCAGTCGACATTTTGTACAAATTTTATGAACGGAAGCTCTTATTTTCATATTTCCGTATCCTTTCTTAAACTATGAATCTAATATTTTGGAAAAAATAAGTCTCTTCGCTTGAATTTTTGAACTTCGAATTTATTACCCTAGAAAAAAGAAAACCCTAATCCTTTGAATCTTCGCTATCTTTCAAATCTTCGATATCTTTCGAGTCTTCGATACGCTTCGAATCTTTATGGGGAAGTCTATCCTAGATTTCTATGGTATATGGAATTTTTGGTTTCCTTTGGTGCAAATCCAATTATCTAAATTGGAAATAAGAAGCAATTCCCCCATTGGTAGCAAATTGTTATCCATTAAGCGGAGGAAATAATAATAAAAAGGCTTATGCTCCTTTATCTTAAAAGAACGGACTAACAGGGTCAGCTACTTAGCCAACCCCCTTATTCCCATGTCTTCCGGCTACTTTATCCCCAACTTTGATTTCACGTTTCTGTAAAATATATACACGAACCGTTATGTCGAGGGGGTCCCTCTAGATCCATTTCACATCGATAACGCGCCCTCTTCCACCTATAGGTAATTTGAGAGAAGTTTCTTTTGAAGTGGATACCTCAAGGACAAAGATGGCCCGTAATAATCCAGCTTCCGCGATACGCCCAACTCATAATTGGTAAATTTGCGGGTTCAATTCCTGCTGGATGCACGCGAACGGGAACGTTCCATAAGTCTATTGGAACTGGCTCTCTATCCATGGAATCTCATCCATCATCCATACATAACGAATTGGTATGGTATATTCATACCATAACATAAGAACAATAAGAACTCGAATTCTTATCGATACTGGAACTCAGAGCATAGGAGGGAAAGTCGATTTATGGATGGAATCAAATACGCAGTATTTACAGAAAAAAGTCTTCGTTTAGGTCTCATAAGTAGTTATTAATAAAATCGAAGTTGAAGTTGGAGTTACCAAAGTTTGGGGAGTCGGTTTCGATTGACGTATGAATACTCTACGAATAGTTTTTTGAACTGCATGTTGTAAACGACCAAGAGCCAGTCCGAATTGATCTTGTAACAGATCTGCAACCGAACCACTCAGCCATCTCTCCACAGCCTAATCCCTATTTTACTCCTACAAATAGAACATAACTCATTGAATCTATCGTTTGGGCTCATAACAAATTAAAAGTTGCTCCTGCTACTCAGCCTAGAGCCTTGAGCATTATACAAGGACGTGCTGTAGGAGTAACCCATTACCTTCTGGGTGGAATTGCCACAACATGGGCATTCTTCTTAGCGAGAATTATGGGTCTCACTTTTTAGCTTGAAGAAATATACCCAAGTGTATCTTGAGTAGTCATCAACAATCACCAAGCAATATTTCTTCCCACCAAAGCTTGCATGAGATGGAGGACCAAAGAGATCCACATGAAGGAGCTCCAAGATCCTATTGGACTTGATGTAGTTCTTCGGCTTGTGGGGAGAATCATGCATCTTTCCTTCAACACATGCCCTGCAAACACGATCTCTGGCAAAGCAAAAAAATCTTTTAGTCCAACATATGACTATCCTTGTGGAGGCTTTGCAAAGTTCTCATGTTGACATGAGCTAGACGGCGATGCCATAACCAACCCACATCGGCCTTTTCGAATAAGCACATCGCACTTGTAGTGGTTTTTCCCAAAAAGTCCACCACATACAAGTCATTTTAACGTACCCAACGAAAGCGGCCTTTAGAGACTTGCTCCACATGAGGATCACAATATCATTATCAATAAAGACGGCAAAACCCATCTTTCCAAGAGCACGGACTGAAAGTAAATTATAGCCAAGGGTCTCAACAAGCATGACATCCACGAGAGTGATATCGTGTGTGTAACACCCTCGAATCGGCCCTATGCAAGTTTTAGTGTTTCCCGCCAAACCCGCATAGAAACGTTTCAAGGACGCCCACCAGGCACTTTCGTGCGGGTGGAAAACGAAGTAATATCATTACACAATAGTCCACGATGGAACCCACAGAATAGATATATATACAGCAACGACTCACTGAGTCAAGAATATAGATATACAATACAAAGATCCAAATCACATTGAGAACGATACAGCATCCGAGTACGGATAAGAAGCAAACTGAGCTAAGAGCCCTAAAGAATAACCAATGGCGTCCATAACCCTGCCCAGGCCAAGCCGAAAGGGTAACCCTGCTAACGACGTCGAACTTATACCTGTTAAACAAAAAGGGGTGCCGACAAAGGGTAAAGGAAAAAGGGAGCGGCCAGTACTAAGGCCAGTACACGACGAGGCTAGAATTTGGCGGCTCTCGCCTACATAGGTATGGTGGACTGAAGCGGCAGCGAAGCATGCTCTAAACAACCTATAGATACTCGATAAACTGTCGGTTATTAGAGAGAGATAACAAAGACCTATTCGGAACCAACCTTATACTAACACCAAACATACCCATCCTGGTATTTCCCCCTCGAAACCAAACGAGGAAGTCACCCGAGGAACTCACATAGTTGGCAGTTTTATTCATTCCATTATAATTGCAGCACTTACTAGTCAGATATAGATAGCATGAGTCATCCTGATAGCATAAGTAGTGGGCAGTTTTAGTTAACCATTCAGTTGTAGTTGTGGTACTTACTAGTCAGATACAATTAGCATGTGACATCCCAACCCCGGCAGTTGTTGGCACTTTTATTTCATTCCATTGGAGTTGCGATACTTACTAGGCAGGTATAACATAACACGATACAACCCAATTCCACCAGTTGTTGGCACTTTTATTATCCATTCCATTGTAGTGAAGCTGATTACCAGTCACATATTAAGTCAAATTTATAGCACTACTTTAGTTATGCTTGTCTATGATCGAGATACTATGCTCCAAGTCGTCCATAACCGCGAACACGGCTTTCAGAAAGATTTACCCTACAGGGGTGCACAAATAGCAACACACACACGATCAACCTCGAAAAAACCAAATCAAAACCCAATGAGGCTTTCACGACAAAGCAATCACAGGATTCATAAAATATTTTAGGGGGCCACCCCACTAAGCTACCCGCAACGAAGTTGGCCGGCTCCGGAATGGACCTAGGGTTTGCGAGAACGGCTGTAAATGACTGGGAACCCGAAAGTGTGATTAGGCTTGTCGATACCGCAAAATCGTGCCGCGATCCAAAACAGTACAGGTGCTCCACGCACAATCGTAAATAAAGCAGTAAAGCATGACATAAGTACAGGATAATAATAAAACCCAAACTAGTTTGTGGCCCCAAGAAATAAGAAATGAATCAAGCTCTGGCTAAGGGAGATTCATAGAGTCTCCCGTATGTGGATAGTGCGAATAGTCAAGGAACATGTATCAAGTATTCAGGGCCTATGGGACACAAGTGGACATGAAAAACCAAATAGCATATATTGCCCACCGGTGCCTCTTTCATTAGTTATCCCAGCAATTTAATAGTTGTATTTAAAGTCATGATCATCTCCACTATTAAGCATGTGCCTACCTTCCCACAATGGTGGAACAACAACAATGTGAAGCAGCGCCTGAGCAAGCAACTACGACTCGCAAGGCCGACTGTCTATCAAACAACAGGCAATAGGATGTGTCCAAGGCAATATAGAGGCTGCAGGGGATATAAATGGTGTACGGAAACTAAAGCACCGTGACACAGATAGCAATAGATCAACAAGAAGAAATAAAGACTATAAATGCAAAATAGGTAGAAAGGGGGAGAATGCTCGCCTGAAAAACATTGCCGAAGATATATTATCCGAAGAACTTGTCGATACTCGCATCAACTCAACGACCTAATCCATGAAGAAGAAAAACACTAAAAGAAACACCGGATGCACTATTTAATACTACGGCAGAAGTTCGGGCATGATGCATGTATGATGTATGACATGGTAAAGATGCGATGCGACTAGACAAAATTAAGCGGAGCCGGGGTCCCGACAACTAATTAGATGGTTCATGTTGTTTAGTTACCCCGCAGTTTAAATGTTGCATTAATATGGCATCGGTTCGCTATGCAATTTTAAATGAAGTCAATATAGGATTAGAATAGCCTGCATATGATCTCCATATTTAATTATTTGGTGAGCGACTATTTAACCCAAACGATATATATGCATGAGAGTATGAATGATTTAATATGCATAGATAGATAACATCTGTACAAAATAGGTATAGGGGTTGGATATCACGATTGGAAAGATGAAGAGATGGATCTTCAAATCGTAGTCAAAGTAGCGGAAGTAGTCGCATTGATACCGTCTAAAATGGCCGAACAGTTGACAGGCGAGTCCACCACCAACATAGCTGAAGCGATGGCGATAGGAAATGCCTAGAAAGAAAACGCATGAGAACCTGGGCATTGATGCTCTTCTAAGGTGCTGCTGCAGGAAACAAGGGCGCAGATGGACATGACATATCAACAGGAAAAAGACGGCGAGGAGCCCGATGCAACCTGGTCGGTTGGTGGTAGGCGAGCTGGGCCGGCGTGGCTTCTTGCTCGCGCAAAGGGGCAAGCTGGGGCAGTGCGGGTGATGTGCGACAGCATAGCAGCTACAGGCGCGCGAGGGAGCAGATCAAGGCCCCAGGCGGTGGAGAGAAAATTCAGCGGCCGGCGTCAGGAAAAGCTTGCCTTGCTAGAGTTGGCGTGTGGTTGGTGGCAATCTGGTGTTGGATCGATTGAAGGTGGAGTGATGGAGCTGATCCAATCTAAATAAGAAGCGGCGGCGCAGATCGTTGCAAGATTTCAACGCAACCCAAGGCTGTTGACTTATGGCTTCGGTGCTGCAAGGAATAACAGAGGTTTGGATCGGCTTCAACAGTTCAAGGAACAAAGGAAGAGGCACGGCATCCCAGGAAAAGTGGCAGCATCGATTAAAATCCTGCATGCCTCTATGCGTATGGATTTTACAAGGAATTTAAAGAATGGAAAAAGAATAGGAGCAGTACCTTTGGGTGCATCTGGAGCAGGAGAAAGGCGGCCAAAGCTATAGCGCTGCTGCGAGATCTGGTGGAGATAAAGATGTGGGGAATTTTGGGCTGATCTGGAGGCTATGGTTTGGAGGAAGGAGCGGATTGGTGTATTTATATAGACTAAAGTAGCCTAGATAAGACTAGTTTTGGGTTAAAAATTTAGACGATTTTTTTCCTAATTTCATTATTAGTAAAATAAGAAAACTCTTTTGCAGTCTTATAACGACCTGAAATATTATCTTATTTAATTTTAAATTTGGACAATGGAGGATGTATTTATGTATATGAAACTGTACGAATAATTTAGCAAACAAAAATATAGAGTTTAATAAAATAATTTTTGTGCTCAGAAAAATGCAAGAAAAATATGCATGATGTCATGATGATGCACAAAAAAAAAACAACATGCGATTTTCTAGGAGTGGTTTTACCGGGGTGCTACAGTGTGCAACCACAACTTTGCTGAAACCCATTATCTTAAACTTTGACTTGTCGGCATATGTCATAGATATTTGATCAACATTTGGTCTCAACTCCTTGACACTCGATGCGCTTCCGGTCATATGACTTGTGCATCCACTATCAAGCACCTATTTTGACCCTCCAGAAACATAGGTCTACAAAAGATCAAACTAGTTTTTAGGTACCCATTTTCAATGGGTCCTCTTCTGTTAGCAACAAGGGTCTTGGGAACCCAAATAGACCAAGCAATATAACCATCAAATGGGCCAACATATTGTGCATATACATCACCATAATAATCACGCATCAATACATAGTGAGGGTTAGCACTTCCCGCAAAGTCATCATGAGACGTAGTTTTGCCATTCGTGGTCTTACTACCCACAATGACCTTGTCCTTTTCTTGTGCGGGCTTGGCCTTCTTCCTATTGTTGTTCTTCTTCTTCTTGCCTTTAGAGACAAAGCCAATTCCCTCTTTCTCGCTATTTGACCTCTGCTTACTCAAGAGGTCATCAATTGACTTGTTTCTTTGGGAAAGGTGGCCTTAGCTAGCTCTCCCTTCAACCTAGCATTTTCTTCAAGTATATTTGTACAACTAGCAGGAATGAGAGTACTAGGTGAAGGAGTATTGGTCGATTGAGTTTGAGGCTTTTCCTGAGACTTTGTGAGCAACAAGAGTTCACTCTCCAAGGCCTTGTGAGCCTTGTCAAGCATCCTAAAGTCCTCGACAAGTTTTTCATGAACAACACCAAACTCAATCTTGTCCTTTTTAGCCTTTTTATATTTAGCCATAGCATGATCATGTTCCTTGATGAGTTTATTAATAATGAGATCATTTGCTTCATCAAGCCCCTTAATTTTAGCTTCAGGAGACATCCTAGTCTCTTGTTCTTCTTCTAGTGCATTACTTAGAGCTTCTACCTCAATCATGTGCTCTCTTCCTAATTTACATCTCTCATCTAGAAGCTCTTGTGTGTGTGCAAGTTGATTTAAGAGGTCCACAAAGTGTTTCTTGTGATCCCCTTGCAAGTTATTCATAAACACATCAAAAGCAACTAATTCCTTTTTGACCTCAAGGGATAACTCATCATCAACTAAGGAGGTGGGGTGTGATGATGATAATACCTCCGTTCCTCTTGCCATAAGGCAAGTGACTTTCTTGTTGGAGATATTCTCATTTGGAGAGTCGAAGAGTGAGAATGTAGGTGTATAGGTAGTGGCAAGAGCCGCCACACCACTTGATGTTTCCTCTTCTTCATATTCCTCATCATCATTGTCGGAGGATAATTCTTCATCTGTGATCAAGACAATTTCACCCGACTTCTTGTTGGTGGAATTCCTTTTGATGAAAGGTTTCTTGTAAGGAGCCTTGGAGGTCTTCTTAAACACAAGTTTACCCCCATGATCTTCTCTCTTATCATAGGGACAACCGGCAACAAAGTGATAGAGGTCACCACAATCGAAGCAAGTTCTCAACTTAGACCCATTGTCTCTTCTTCCATTAGGGTTGCTTCTTCGTTGCATCTCCATCTTGGCCTTGGCGGTGTCTTTCCAAAAGTTTCTTGCATAGAAGGCCATGTATTCACCATGAGCAACCTTAACATCTTCAGGGTGGCTCATTGAAAGTCCCTCATCACTCCCTTCATCTTCATCATACTCCACAACCTTGGCCTTCAAGGCAAGATTGACACCACTACTCATTCCAATGGCACGAGAACGGGCATATTTGGCATTTTTGGCAGCAACCTTGAAAGCAGCCATCTCTTGCATAACTTCATTGGAGGTCATGAGATGGTAGTCGTGTCTTCCTTGGAGACTCTTGAAGTCAGTGGGCTCAAAAGGCATTAGAGCACTCGCATACTTCCTCTTGATCCAAGCATCATCAATGTGAGAGGCACCAACATTCCTGAAGGCGGTGGCTGTGGATTTGAGTCTTCGATACATGTCTTCATGATCCTCACCATCCTTCATGAAGAATCCTTCGGCCTCATTGCTTAAGGCATCATATATATTTCTTCTCATACTCTCATTGCCAACAAACAAGTCAATGAGAGCATCCCAAGCTTCCTTGGCGGTATTGTAATGCTCAATGTGGGGGAAATCCTTTGGCCCCACTCCAAGTTGGATCATGTGCAAGGCAGTCGCATTGAGTTGGCTATTGACCACTTCTCTTCTAGTCAAGTTGGTTGGATCCTCAATTTTGAGTCCTTCTTCAATAATATTCCACAAATCAATACAAGAGCTACACACATGAGATTTCATTAAAACTTGCCATTGAGCAAAAGTATGTGCAGCTAACTTAGGTGGGTCACCTCTATTATTTATATGTGGATGAGGGATTGGAGGGTCGGGAGAGTACCATCCGGGAACTGCATGGTGCTCTTCCTTCCCATCACCCTTTTTGGTGGTGGGGTCAGTGGAATTATGTCCATCCCCCACCCCTTCACCCATTGGCTTAGCCGGAGCATTTGCCTTAGGGTTAGGCGGTGTTTCCTCTTGAGAGGGAGGAGGTGAGGTTGGCTTATTCATAACAAGTTGCTCTAGAAGTTGACGCAACTATTGGATTTTGTTACCCAAGGTAGAGCTCAAGCTTGTTTCCAAATTCTTGAGATCTACCATAGTCACCGAATTGCTAGCCTCACTCCCTCCCTCATCTCCTGAGTTGCCCATAATCTCTTAGGCGGTTAAGCCTGAATAAAGAGCCGAGGCACTGATACCAATTGAAAGGATCGTATGGGCACCTAGAGGGGGGTGAATAGGTGCTACTTCAAATTTTACTCCTTTTCAAGTTAGGGTTTGACACAAAAGGTAAATTCTCTAGATCATGCAACTATGGTGAATTTACCTATATGTCAATCTACCACAAAAACTAAGCAAGAACTAGATAAGTAAAGTGCGGTAAAGGATAGAAGTAACCAAAGTGGAGCACGCGGATACACAAGGATTTGTTTCCCGTAGTTCCTTCCTTTTGAGGGGAAGTACGTCTACGTTTGGAGAGGGGGTGGTTTCAAACGACCAACGCCACGAGAGGCCTCCCTTGTTCTCCGATGAACCTCACCCCAACGGGTTCGATTCACCTCTTCCACTATACGGCAACCTTCGAGGTGGAAGCCGGCACCTTTACAACAAGTTTGAGGCACACATCCATAACCTAATTGGAGGCTCCCGAATACAAGCTAGGTGTCAAACAATCAAAGACAAGCTAGTAAGGACCAAATCAACCAAAACAAGGCTTAGGTTTCCAATGAAACCCTAGAGCAAGGGCCCCTCAAATGAATAAGGGGGAATGAAGATCTCTCTTGGTGAAGCTGTAGATCGATGCCTCCTCCTCCGATTCCCCAAATATCAACGACTTTGGGTGGTTGGATGAAGAGATCTTGGAGTTTTGGTGGCTCAAATGGTGTGGTCTTGCTTTTCTAGAATGAGTAGCTGGAGGAAGGGGATGAGGTCCCCTATTTATAGGCCACACACTGTGAACCGTTTTCTGACCGTTGGGGACCAATCACACCGGAGACTCCGGTATGGAAGACCAGAGACTCTAGTCTAGACCAGAAACTCCGTCCCACCTTCGGTCCATCTCCGGACCGCATCTCTGGCTGGTTTTGGTAGAGGCTTGGCGTCCACTCCGGAGACTCTAGCCATAACTCCAGACCATAGACATCGGAGACTCCGGTGTGTTCACACCGAAAACTCCGGCCTGAGGAGACATACCGGAGATTCCGATTGATATCCGGTCAATCTCCGGACCAGAGACAGAGAGACCCTGGGCCAAGTCTAGACCACACATCCGGGACTCCTGGGGAATCTTCAGACCACACCGGAGACTCCGGTGTATGTACATCGGAGACTCTGGTCTGAAAACTTCAGATGGTCATGAATTTGGCTATGAGATTTCCCACAACATTCAGACTTTTTCCCTTTTCAATGGATTGACCTGTAGACATTAATACATAGTAAAATATACCTTGTGTTGTTAACGAACACCAAAACGGATTATGACAATAAATGTCCTTTCAGCGACGTCCTGTCGCCAAATGCCCTCCGGCTTCTCGTGCGGCCGTTGGTTTCTCGCCCTCGTGGGCTCCAGTTTCCCCCATGGCCGGAAATCTCCTACGCCCGTCCAGGCCGCAAGCTATAAATACAGTCATCACCGCAGGGAGGTGCACCAACCCAATATCAACAGTCATGCATCGCCATAAGATCACCACCTAGGCCCAGTTGAAGGAAATGGCGCACACCCACTTCTAGAGCCTCCGAGCACGATGTGGAGGTGGAGGCCACAGAGCTGGCTCGACAATACGCTGCTGAGGAGGGAGAAGGTTTCAAGCACCAAGGCACAGAGGCCCAAAAAACGCTGGAGACGGTGGCATGCGAGGCGTCCACAACCGTGGTGCATGAGCTATGCCATGTCGCGGCGTGCAAGCTCCACCACGTCGCGGCCTTGGAGACGGTGGAGACCGTGGCACGCAGGAATGTGTGGCGGACAAGGTAGCAGAGCTGGAAACTATAACATCCCGGCCACCTAGGACGCGGTGGCTATTACCCCTGGCAGCTTAATAGGATATCTAGACTGGCCCCACATACCAACACTTATCTTTTATGTGCACTTTGTCCTTACTCATGTGTACTCGGGAACAACTTCTCGGTCGGTCATCCATCCTTAAATTGCTTTAGACTAAGTACACTTAACCTCAGGGTTCTTTTCAGATGAGCTTCCGGAAAGTAAGTTGCGACTCATTGGTATGGGTATCCTATGAAGCCATGCGCCAGGATTTCACAGAACCATGTGGCTGAGGCGGTTGACATGGCAGTGGCATGGACAGACATGGACGATCTTGACGTTGAGGATGAGGTAGCTGTCGTGGTGGTGGCACGGCAGATGCCATGTATAGTCTAAAGATGGGAGCAATATGCACTAGAGGAATCCAAGGAGGGATAGTGTTGTGATTCCACACACAGATGTTTGTATTTCTCTCTTGTTGGATATGGATTACAAGGGATCCTCGAGTTGTTCGTGATAAGGAGACTAGTTCTCTTACTGCCAACTACAAAGCTCTAGGGTTCTTCCTTCACTAGAATGATTGATCCCTTGCTATGGAGGCCCTGGTGCTCCTTATATAGGGGAGCCTAGGTTGCAAATCTAGAGAACACGTGGAAGCATATTCCCCGAATATGCCCTTTGGTAAAAGCAAGATGCCTCTTTTTACACTTTAAACGGCTAGTCCGGACTCTAGGTGTAAGCCTCCCTGAGCCCCTCTGTGGTGTTGCATCACCAGATAATGATAGCGTCAGCCGACACTGGCTGCATCACCTTTGTCGGCCATGCCTCGCTGGTCCTTCCCTTTGCCTGCTTTGCTCATGCTACAGTGGACAGAGGCCACCTTTTGACCAGCGAGAGATTCCTTACTTCCCTTGGAAGCCAAGTGATAACCCGGCTAACGCCTGGCTAACCTGGCCACGAGGGTACCAGCAAACAAAGTAGAATGAACATAGTCGACATACGTTTGATGTCGGCTGGGTTAATGTTAGGTGAGCATCCACCAGGCCGGGTTACTTCGTAAGTCTGTCTGCCTTGAGGTGACCAGGCCAGCATTCGCTTTAACCGCGATGTACCTCGGCTGACTCGTCCTTTATACCCCGGTGTGACCCTACCCGGGGGTATCCCCCCAACATTAGTCCCTGAAGCTGGTGCGGTCTTAGCAACTTCAGCTGATAACGCCACAACAGATTCCACTTATCAAGTCCTGCACTTTCCTTGCCGGGTTATCCTATAACCTCGCTCTTTTGTTTTACATTCCCTTGGCTCAATCCCAGGGTCATTATCCATACATCCGAGTTATCTTTCCTTCTCTCATACGCTTCTCCACATCCTACATGGAGGGTAATCATCATCTTGCCTCATTTTAAGGGTCGTGCTAGTTACTGCGCCGGTTACTATATTGATTGTCAGAAATAATTGTTGCGCACGCCATGTCGTGGCAGCCCCCTCGTTAACTGTATCATCACGTCCTATCGTGGGATCTGTTGCTCCATGTGGCCCTTGGTGTGGCGCGCGCCTGATTGGCTAGCTTGGCAAATACATGGCCACATCGCGTGGCCACGCCGCAGCATTGGATCCCACTACGCCTCCCAGGGGCACAGTTAAATAGGGGATAGGGGCGTCCCTTGGGGATATTCCCCACTTTGCACTTGCCCCTGCCCTCTACTCCTTTCTTCTCCATAGTCACTTCGCCGCCACTCAGTGCCTCACTGTTCTTTTGTTTCCGCGCCGCCGTTCCGGCGCAAGCTTTCTGCTACGGGGCCTTGTTGTTCCAAGTTGTTTCTCCCCACCGTAGATTACTCTTGGGAGGATATCGATTTGGAGATGAAGGAGGAGGAGATCATCATCACTGAGGAAGAGGAGGAGGAAGAAGAGGCACACGAGCGCGGTGCTTGGGCGGGTGCATGGGTCTGTCAAGATGACATTGACAGGCTCTATCGGACCCACTGCATCCCCGCAGGCGTCACGTGTTGCCTCGCCGCCCAGGAGATTGTTCCCTCCCCTAATCCAGGCGAGTATGTAGTCTTTCTCTCTCACTTTCAGCGTGGCTTCGGCCTCCCCGTGAGTGATTTCTTCCATGATTTCCTCAATATCTACCAGCTTCAGCCGCACCACCTTCCTGCCAATGCCATTACCTCCCTCTCTTCCTTCGCTTCCGGCATAGAGGGCTATGTCGGCCTCTGTCCCACCAAGGAACTTTGGATCAAGTTCTTTGGGCTTCACAAGAATGTTATTCCGGATCCTCATCTTGCTCCGGCCGACAAACTTTTGACCCAGTGCGGTGGAGCCTCAATCTCCCCCCGCAAAAACTCTGCCTTCCCTCGGGTTACTGGCCTTGAATCTTGCAAGGTTTGGACCCGGACCTTTTTCTATGTGAAGAATAATACGGACAAGGACTTGATCCAGCTGCTCCCCTTCAAAATGGGTGTCCTGGAAACCTCCTTGTGGGAACAGATCCCGAAGCGGCCTACTACCTTGGCGAATCAGGTAGACAGGCGAATCAAGGAGCTTGTCAAGCACGGGCTGCGCACCGAGGATGTTATGATCACCTTCGTATGCAGCCGGATCTCCCCTCTCCAGAAACGCTCGCATAAGCTTTTCCACTTTAGTGGTCCTCTTGACCCCAATCGCACCTCCTCCTTCGAGCTTAGCAACTCCGGTATATTCCACCGGGTTAAAGCTATCTTTAAGATAGATAAGGAGTTCACCGAGGCATGGAAATGGTGGCTTGAGCACTTCACCCGGGGTAACTTGCCTCCTCCAGTAAGCTCCTCACCTTACTCTCTTTCTGAATTTCACGGTGTGTCGGATTGTAACCTTATTTGATCCCTTAGTATTTTGCTCTCAACTGTTTTCCAGCAGACCATGGAAGATGGCAAGGAGCCAGATGCAGATGAGCCGGACAAGGAGAGATTCTTACCTACTCCAAATAGCACCAAGCGAACCTCTGGTAAGGCCTCTTCTTTGAGGGATTGGCCAGATGATGACGACTCCGATGTTGAGATTATGGAGGTACTTGATTCGGTGCCCATCTCTTACGCGTTTCCGGTTACCTCGGCTTCAGCTAACCCGGCCGGTCAGGTCCACGAGGATCCTCCTCTCGCCATGGATGAGCCGTCTCCTGCCCCTTCCCAGAAGCGTCTGGCAACCTTGGCCGCAGTTTCTGAGGTGCCTCCGCCCAAGAAGAGGCAGAAGAAATCCGGCGTTAAGGGAGCCGGCAAGCCAATTCCCAAGGCCACTATCCGGAGAGCACCCAAGCCCCGAGAACCCCCAACCTCAGTCGAGTAAGTCATTTTTTTCTTTCCTTGTTCATTTTAGGGTCTTGCTTCACTATCCTTGCATTTTACTTGTCTCTCTTTCTCCTTTTAACTTGTTTGTTGTCTGATTTGGCAGCGCTCTAAGGATGATCCCCTAGAGTGGTCTTAGCATCTCTTCTCCCATCCGGAGTGCTCCATATCCCCCCACGACGACAATGACATTCGCCCGTTGAGCCCTATCCAAGAGGACTCAGTGGCCACGTCGGATCTGAGCCCACCTCATCATGAGGAGGGTAACATCAGTGCAGGGGGAAGTGGGGCTGCTGAGGATACAGCTATGCCGGACCTCCCTAGTTCTTCAGTTCAGCCGCCACCCAGAGCTATAGAGGTGCCAGTTTCATCGACACCACCCCAGACTTCTTATTCTTCTCTAGTATTGACTTCGTCAGCAACATCAGCACTAGCACCAGCACAAGTACCCTCTCTAGTACCAGTACCAGCATCAGCACTAGCACCAACAGTAGCAGCACCAGCACCAGTAGCAGTAGCACCAACACCAGCAGCACCACCACCACCAGCATTAGGGCCCAAGAAGAAACCTCAGGCGGCTGCATTTGGATCTTCCCTCTCCATTAAAAATATATTCCAGCCAGCTTCACAGGCTCAATCCGGAGCAGCAACCTCGGCTCCTCTACAGTGGCCCAAGTTGGCTAGCAAGAGCAAAAAGGTAGTCGAGGTAGCCAATAGTCCAATCTCCAAGGGCACCAATATCGAGTCTGGACAGTGCACACTCGCGTCCATGACCAAAAAGGATGGCGCTGCCTCCGGGTCTTCTCCCGCCGGATTAGAGGGCAGTAAACAGCTCACTTCGCATACCAGCCTAACTGCTGCCTAGACGGCGAGGCTAGAGGCCCACGCAAAGGGTTTGGTTACGAGTCAAGCGCTCAGCCGGGAGAGTTATAGCCCGACGCTCATTGAATACGTGAACAACTGGAATGACGCCGAGTTTATAAACCCTAAGGATGATCTCCCGGAGAAATTTGGTCCGCCGGAATTTAGTGCTCAGATGAATACTATTACCAAGGCCATTTCCTTTGCTGGCCAGATGATGGAGGTAAACCCTTTTCTGCCATTCCTTTTATATGCGCAAACACTTAGTGATATACCCACTAGTCCCCAAGCCTGCGGGGGAGTAATTTATTACTCAGTCGGATGCTCTTAGAAAACTAGCGTAATTCCTTAATAGTTTCAAATATCCACACACCTAGAGCCGGGTTAAGTTCCACTTGGACCGGGTCTTGTAGACTTCGAATATCCACGCACCTAGATCCGGGTTAAGTTCCACTTGGCCCGTATCTTGTAGACTTCGAATATCCACACACCTAGAGCCGGGTTAAGTTCCACTTGGCCCGGATCTTGTAGACATCAAATGTCCACACACCTAGAGCCGGGTTAAGTTCCACTTGGCCTGGATCTTGTAGACTTCGAATATCTGCACACCTCTTCTTATTTCTGAACTAACATTTGCTTGTTTTAGATCACCACCAACCACCAAACTACTGAGTTCCAGCGTCTGCTGGACTCATATAAGGACCTTCGCGCCAGGCACAGCAAACTGCTTGCTGAGCTGCAGAAAAAGTGTAAGTTGCTTTACCTAGGAACTTTCATTTTGACTTCTCTGTGCTATTTGCTATCCATGTTAACTTGTTATTAGGATTATATGGCCGAGGTTGAGGCTGAGAACATCATCATGCACAAGAACTTGGCCGAGATCGAAGGTACCTCACCTTGACTATTTAGCCTTTGCACGCTCTTACCTTGACTCGGCAGATAATCATACATCAGCTCTTCCGGGTAAACCCACTATTGCAGTGACACTTCAGGATAGCGTGCCTATTCCTGACATGATGCTTCACTTTCTCGAACAAGCAGGAAAGCACCAGGCCGAATTGAAAAATAAGAATGATGATATTGCACAGCTTTGCCTCAAGGATAATGAGACTACTCAGCTGAACGCTGAAATCCAAAAGCTCAAGGACCTCCACAGGGCAGAGCTGGACAAGGCTGATCAGGAATTTTCTGAGGAGAAAGAGCGCCTAAAGACTCAGCTTGAGAAGGACAATGATTTTTTGAAAGAAGCCAACATCAAACTTGAGTCAGTGAGCCCCGAGTATGAGAAGCTCAAGACAAGGAATGTTGATGAACATAATGAGCTGACTCGGATCCTCAGCCACATTGCTCGTGAGTTCTCTTCCTCCTTCCGACATTTGTTTCTCTAGGTCATGTGCCCTTACTTATTGATATTTTCCGTTTTGTTCACATGCAATTTCCTAGAGAGTGAACCCCTTGCTTATGTTGTTATAGCCAACTCCCGCCTGCAGCAGGGTACCCCAGCTGGTCCTACCTCCGAGTCTGCTCCTTATGACACAGAGGACCTACTGGTGAGCCTTGCTACTCGCGTTGAAGTCATGAAAAACTACGGCGCGGACATTATGCTAACAGCAGTCTGGATGTTCAATGCTCTCTGGCCAACTGACCCTACTCCCAAAGGTAGCACAGCTTTCATATCAAAATTGATGGAGTGCGAAACTCAGCTGAACCTTTGGCGAGAATCTACTGCACGTACAGGGGCATACACGTCGTTGAGCTTTGTCCTCTTGTGGTACGAGACGCTGGACCTGGCGTTGCTTGACCGCATGCGCACCGGATCAAAGTGGACCAATGATCCAGAGTGCATCGCTCAACGCCAGGCTTGCGCCAACAACCTCATTCAGTATGCCTTCTGCCACCGCTGGAACGAGGGTCTGAGCTTCCTTGAGGCCGCTGACGATGCATATGTTTCTAATGGTGAAGGCGACAAAGAAGACAAAGAATCCTCTGAGCTCGGCAAGGATGCGAAAGATCCGGAGGACGAGGGTGCTAACCCAGAGGACGAGGCGGGGACCAGTGCTCCGCCTACAGACACCAAATTACCCCCTCCTTTGGCTGATGATCCGGCTCCTTTGATCGATGATCCATCTCCTGCTGCTGCTCCATGAGACAAAAAACACTTTGATATTCATCAGATCCCCGGTATGCCGGGTGCAAATGTATTTAAACACAATGGTTTGTTTTGCTACAATTACCTGTGTTTTTCTACTAAGTTATTAATGCCGAATTAACTTAGGCGGAGTCCCTAAGTTTCATTTTCTTGTTCCCCCAATTTTAGGATTCGGCTCGCGTCTACCTTGATTCGGTTTTTTGACTTACGAGTCCGAGGTTCAAAAAATTGACTTAACAATACTTGAAACTTTGGGATTAGCTCAAAATAACTTTAGGTAAGATCAATAGAGTAAATACAGGGTTAGTTCAAAAAACAAATGTTGGCTCGATTATGTTCCTTTCCTTAGTCGTTTTTCATGTGCTTCGCAATTCCAAACTTGTTCTCTTGCTTGCCATGAAGCCAATTCTTGTTGGACAACAGCAAAGTCGAAGAGTTGGGTTTTTGGTGCTTACACACTACTAAATCTAGCTAAGGTGCAAGTAATTTAAACCAGCTGACATACAAAAAGTAAGTACAAGAAAGATAATTATTAAGGTAGTCCCCGAGTTTCTGCTAGGGGTGTCGAAGTTTCATTGATATGCTCATTGCCGACATACATATCGACATATGAGTGACTCAGATACATTCACCTCTTTGCTAGGTGTAAAATGGATGAAGTAGAGCTACATTCCATGGACGCTTAGATTCCTCACCAGACCTGGCCGCCTTGTTCTTCTCCTGTGGTTGTGCATCGATGAGATAATAGGAATCATTGTGCAAAGCTTTGCTTACAATTAAAGGTCCTTCCCATGGAGGGGATAACTTATGCATGCTAGCAGTGCACTGCACCAGCCGAAGTACGAGATCACCTTCCCGGAAGACTCGGGGGGTTTACTTTCCGGCTATGGTAGCGTTGGAGATTTTGCTGATATATGGCGGATCTGGACAAGGCCAGTTCTCTCGCTTCTTCCAGCAGATCAACATCATTTTCCGGGCTTCTCGCACTTCGGCTTCTGTGTATTTGGTGACCCTTGGTGAATCATGCTCTATGTCGGCTGGTAGTACATCTTCTGCCACATATACCAGAAAGAATGGAGTATAGCCTGTTAATTGATTTGGAGTTGTTCTTAAACTCCATAGTACCATTGATAATTTTTCTATCCAACACCCCACTGATCTTTGCAGCAGCTCAATGAGCCAGGGTTTTATCCTGGACAAAACTAGTCCATTGGATCTTTCCACTTGTCCGTTCAATGTGGGGTGGGCTACTGAGGCAATATCTAGCCAGATCTTCTTTTCTCGACAGAACCTCGCAAACCACCTGGACTCCCCCTCCACCGGGCTGGCTAAAGGTGAACACCGACGACTCTTTTGTTGAGGGAAATCAAGATGGAGCGGGTGCAATTATCAGAGATACTAAGGGTGCTACCATCATGTCTGCTTTCCGGCCCATGCCTTGCTGTTGGGATGCAGCAAATGTAGAAGCCAATACCGCTAGCCTGGGTATCCACCTGGCCACACAACTGAACCCAGCTAAAGTTATTTTGGAGGTGGACTGCATTGCTACGGCCAAGGTCCTCCAGGACGAGTCCCAGGACCATTCGCGCTATTGCTTCATCTTTGAGGAAATAAAGATCGAGATGTCTAAGCTCTAGGAATGATGTGTAATCCGTTCCAAACGAAGCTCCAACAATGTTGCTGACCACCTAGCAAAATTATCCTCTTGTCTCGGCCACAGGGAGTAGAAAAATGATTTTCCGGCTTCAGTTAGAGAACTTGTAAAGACCGACTCAATCTCCATAAGCTCCATATTAACTAGATGATTCTCCGTACGTTTCCGCGGGAATACATGGTCATCATCATACTGAGTAATGTAAAACTTAACTATAATGAATCATGAAAAATTGGAGAAACGTTTTAAGATGAATATGTGTTATAGAAACGTTGTTATATTCATAGGGAAAGGGGAACACCACATACTGTAAGAAATTGAGAACAGGTAAAATTGTGCTAAGACCACCGCACTTTCTGCAAGCACAGAAGTGAATACCATGCTTGAAATTAAGAATCCCAAAAACAGATGGAATCAAACTTTGTTGACGCTACTGCTAGAATCTCGCCCAAGGTATGTACACATCTTATCGCTAAAGCAAACGACAATGCATATTGGTGGTGTATGATGACCCACAAGTATAGGGGGTGTATCGCAGTATTTTCGAGGGAAGCGAAACCCAATTTATTGATTCGACACAAGGGGAGCCAAAGAATATTTATAAGCCTTAAGAACTAAGTTGTCAATTCAGCTGCACCTAGAAACAATCTTGCTCACAGCAGTTTATCAGTAGCAACAGTTTTGTAGTAGGAATAGTAAAGTAACAGCAGTAGTAAAGCAAAAACAGTAGTAACAAAAGCAGTAAACAGTGGGATTCAAGTGCGGTAGGCATAGGGATGGATGGACGGGCATTGCATGGACAAGACAATTCACATAGCAATCGGAACATAGGGCAATTGCAGATAAATAAGATAAAGCACCCAAGTACTAGACAATCCTAGGCATGTGTTCCATATATAGTCATACGTGCTCGTAATGAGAACTTGCACAACATATTTTGTCCTGCCAGCCCGTTTGCAGCGGGTCCTCTAGGGACTATTGGCAATTAAGGTGCTCCTTTTAATAGAGCACCAAAGCAAAGCATTAACACTCCATGAACACATGTGATCCTCACATCAAAGCCTTTCCCTTCCGGTTATCCCGATTTCTGTCACTTCGAGGCCATAGGTTCCCGACAACAACGTGTGTATACAACTTGTAGATAAGACCAGAAACAATACTATCATAATGAATCAATAATAAGTTCAGATCTGAAATTATGGCACTTGGGCCCTAGTGACAAGCATTAATCACAACAAGTCACAACAAAGTCATAAAGCACTAATAAAAGATACTAGGCACCATGCCCTAACAATCTGATGCCATTACATGAACGATCTCATCCAATCCCTACCATCCACATAGCCTACAACGGGGGATTACTCACTCATAGATGGGGTAACACGGATGGTCGATGAAGATGGTGGTGGAGATGGCTCCGGGGGCACTTCCTCGTCCCGGCAGGGTGCCGGAACAGAGACTTTCTGTCCCCCGAATCTCCCCTTCGGTGGCGGCGGTGCAGCGGAACTTTTTGTGGAAATACGTCGAACCCCCCCTCCCCCGAAGTTTCTAGGTCAGAAGGCTTCTTATAGGCGAAGAGGGAGACCGAGGGGGTGCATGGGGCCACCACACCATGTCCTGGCGCGGCCAGGCCCAGCCCACGCCTGGGAGGGGTGTGGCCAGCCCCTGGCCCTCCTCCGTCTCGTATTCTGGCTCCGTGAGTCTTCTGGAAAAATAGGCACTTTGGCTTTTGTCCCGTCCAATTCCGAGAATATTCATTTTCTGACTTTCCTAGAACCAAAAATAGCAGAAAACAGGCAGCTGGCACTATGGCTCTTCTTAATAGGTTAGTCCAAGAAATCATATGAAAAGTACTCCAAAGTGTGGACAAAACACGAGAAAGTGGATAAAACCAAGCATGGAGCATCAAAAATTATAGATACATTTGCAATGTATCAACATCCCCAAGCTTAACTCGTGCTCGTCCTCGAGTAGGTAAGTGATAAAAAGAACGAATAATTTTTGAGGTGACATGCACCGTCAAAGACTTGATCAAAATATTCATAAAACATTCAAAGCTGGGATCATAGTACTTCAATCATAACATGAAAGACAAAGTTCTAGCAAGAAGACAAAGAAACTATGATGCAACATGAAAAGGCACAAACAAAAGATTCATGAATAACAATGCTTTACAAGACGTTTGTTTGTTTCACATAAAGAAAACATAGCATAGTGGCATTCAGCTTGTCCCTCAAAGAGTAGCAAACATAAATGCATAGCACACCTTCAAAGTTTACAAGAGTGACTAGATACAAATAGTTTAAAACAAGCAATATCAAGGTATGCATCAATCAACAAGTCTTGGGACAATGCACATAGAACTAAGAATGGCCACTATGCTCTCAAGAAATTGCTCATAGAATGTGTGGAGACTCAACAAGGAAATGAAAAGGTTTTGAATAGTTTGAAAGGCTTCCAAATGCTGAAAGTATGGTACTCATTAGCTTTGAGCTCTCATTGCCCCTATCATAAGCATCTTTAATGTGATTAAGGTGAAAGTGACACAACTAAGAGGATATGCTTGACAAGTTATAAATCGAAGTCTCATGCCCCTTACTTACGAAGACCGATCCTCATGCTACTCAACTTCAGTCACGGGTAAGCTCTTGTCATTGTAAGTATATACGTATCATAGAGAACCGCCAACGGGGTACCCCTTGCACATGATACAGGAGCTATCCCATAATCAAAATGACAAGGCAAGCAGACAATGAGCATCTCAGCGATCTTTTTATTTACTATGTGCATAGATTTTTATTGAGGATGCTTCATAGAATGCTCATCATGGTTATGCTGCAAGTTTCCACCATGATTAGGCATGGCTTAGGCTAGTGGCCCAGGCGTTTCTCTAACATACATACAAACTCCATGATCTTACAAGTTCCACTTTTATTTCACACCGCCGGGATCCATAAGCAAAACAACATGATATCAATGAGGTACAAAGTACCAGTGCAATGTTGAAAGCATTCCCCATGATACATGGTTCTGCTAACTTCAACTTATAAAGCGCAAGCATATACGCAACAAAGAAGGATGCAATGGTTCAGGTTTATTAAGTGCAAGAAAATAAAGTGTGCCATCAAGTTCGTGAGAGCTTTACTAACTAACTTTCTCATAACAAGCAAACATTTTATTCGGAAGAAAACAAGGCATATTGAATATGCACGGAAGTAGCAAATGATGCTAATAGGTAGGTATGGTGGACACTTTGGCAATATTTGGTTTTAGGGAGTTGGAAACATAGTAAAACATACTCAGTGAAAGTGAAGACTAGCAATAGTAAGGGAGCGACAAACTAGAGAGCAATAATGGCCATAATCATGCAGAGCGACAAAACATCATTGATCAAAGCATAAAGTGATACTACAAGTTGAAAACTAAAGGATCATAAAGGCTTATGGTGACTTGAGATAGTCATAACATGGTGTGAGCATGTGCCAAGTCAACCCAAATAAAGCATCAAAGGAGAATACCACTATACTATGCTTTAATATGCTAAAACAACGCATGATTCATCCAAGGCACATTAAGCAATCTCAATTTTTTATAACATGTCATGCTATAACAAAGAATACTAAGCATAAATCCAAAACAATATCAAGCATGGCATGACAAAGCATAGGCCACAGTCAAAAACAAGCTCTATGTACCACTTAAACATGAGCTTTCCTACTCTTTTCCAAACCAAACCAAACTATTTGAAAGCCAATGTATGAAATATGGGGTCCAACCAATTTATTAAGAAAACTAAGCAAACAAAGCAAACGAAAACCAAAACAAAAACGAAAAACAAGACGCTCCAAGAACAACACAACTTTGCTTGAAACAATAAAAATGAAGTGTTTGGGAGAAACCTGAGATTTTTATTGATGAAGAAGGGGATGCCTTGGGCATCCCCAAGCTTTGACGCTTGTACTTCTTGGATATTTCTTGGGGTGACACGCGTGGCATCCCCAAGCTTGAGCTTTAGTCCATCCTTCATCTCATTACTCGTTCCTTCCATACACCTGAAATTTTTCCTTCATACAAAACTTCACACAATCTATATTAGCAACATTAGTGCACTCAAGATAAATAAGTCTTAAGGTTCAGTTATAACACCAAATAAACTTCTAATAAAACACTAGCTACTGTAGCACTTCCCTCAAAAAGCTCAATTCCCTAAAAGAACTCAAAAAGGAACCAACAAGAAGCAAATGCAAATAATGGCAGAAATCTGTCAAAACAGGCCAGCAGGTAAAGACGAATTTTTTAGAAGACCTTTTGTTGCTCAAATCAACAAGTGTTGAACTAACTAAAGTTAGATAACAACCTAGGTAAGAAGCACAAAAAATTACAGCTCAATCCGACATACAGAGCTCTCTCACGAATTTTTACGGTGAAGCACATAAATCTGTTTCGGGACAGCAACTTTCCCAATCATTACTTCTCTCTCATTAGAGGTTACTCTTGGCACAAAAAGCAAATAAAAAGGATAATGAGAGGTTATTACAGAGGTAATAACTTCCAAGACTCATATAAAACTTTTGGGTTATCTCCCAGTAAGTACTTTTCTTTAACGCTTTTAAGTTAGGCAAAAGCAAAAACTTAAATGGATAGAATAGAAGTAAGCGGAGATAATCATAGTGAAAACATTGTTTTGTTCAATGAAATCCTTTTGTTAACAAGGTTGATCAGGTCTTGCTACCAAAACAATTTCATATGATACAAAAATTTATATTCCACTAATGATTATTACCTCAACCTTGATAGCAATGGTCCCAATCATAATAGTTTCAAATTTTTCTCTTGGTATGGGACAATATATTTCTCCACTTGAATGCCCTCAACATGTTCAATTGAATGCAAACCATAAGTCCTTTCAATATTCTTGAGGAAATAGACAATGTGTTCCTTGTCATTAACATTGAAGGTCACCTTCCCTTGATTATAATTAATAACAGCTCCTTCAGTATTTAAGAAAAGGTCTCCCAAGAATAATAGACATATTATCATCTTCAGGCATAAAAGTTTGAGAGGATGCTCTCATAATAAATATGAGTTGAAGTAAAAAAGAGCATCAAGGAGCAAATTCAAAACACATTTAAGTCTAACCCACTTCCTATGCATAGGAATCGTGTAAGCAAATAACAAAGTGACAGGCATAGGAAGATAAAACAAGAGTAACTTCAAAACTTTCAGCACATAGAGAGGTGTTTCAATACCATGAAAACTTCCACAACCATATTTTCCTCTCTCATAATAATTTTCAGTAGCCTCATGAAGAAACTCAACAATATAACTATCACATAAAGCCTGCTCTTCATGATCTACAAGTACTAGAGCTTTATTATAAACATTTTCAAGAGAAACCTCAGGAACATAACATTCATTCTCCTTTAGTAAGCAAGGGGGACAATCAAATAATTTAAGGGATAAAGAGTTACTCTCATTAGAAGGTAGGCATGGGTAGCTAATCCATTCTTCCTCCTTTTGTTCATCACTCTCCTCCTCTTTTTCATCTAATGAGATTTCGGGTTCATCAATTTCTTCTTCCATAGGATCCTGCAAGGCATTAGTCTCTTCCATTTGTGCAAAGCATCTATTAAAATATTCAAGAATATAGCCATTTTCATTCTTGTAATTATCAAAGCAAAATTTAAGTATACCATACACCTCATACTTATAAGGTGAATCATCAATATTTTCAAGCAAACTAGCAAGTTCAAAAGCACCCTTCCAAGCAATAAATTCTTCAATTTGTTCCGCATCATAAAATTCATAAATTCCTTTAGCATAGGAAGATATGGTATCATTATCATTATACTCACATTGAAAAGGGAGGTGTTTATACCTCTTTCTGCAACGAGATTCATCACAGCAATAAGTAACATTATAAGTAGAGCACACATTTCTAGCAATGGTATACAATCTATCAATTTGTTCCCATAAGTGTTTCCCTTTTTGTGACAAGCGGTGTTCCTTATAATAATCCTTTTGATCTTCTGTGAACCCACCTTGCCAATAAGATTCAGTTTCAAAGAAACCAACCATTGACATCAAGCATGATAAAGCAAGACAATAACAAACCAACGAAAATAACAACTAGAGTAGGAACTATTTTTTTTGTATTTTTTGATAAAGAAACAAGCAAACAAGGAGAAAGATAAACTTAGCTTGAACAATAGTGATTCCAAGTGAACTTGATAAATAAAGCTATGCTCCCCGGCAATGGCGCCAGAAAATAGTCTTGATGACCCACAAGTATAGGGGGTGTATCGTAGTATTTTCGAGGGAAGTGAAACCCAATTTATTGATTCGACACAAGGAGAGTCAAAGAATATTTATAAGCCTTAACAACTGAGTTGTCAATTCAGCTGCACCTGGAAACAATCTTGCTCATAGCAGTTTATTAGTAGCAACAGTTTTGTAGTAGGAATAGTAAAGTAAAAGCAGTAGTAAAGCAAAGACAGTAGTAACAAAAGCAGTAAACAGTGGGATTCGAGTGCGGTAGGCATAGGGATGGATGGACGGGCATTGCATGGACAAGACAATTCACATAGCAATCAGAACATAGGGCAATTGCAGATAAATAAGATAAAGCACCCAAGTACTAGACAATCCTAGGCATGTGTTCCATATATAGTCATACGTGCTCGCAATGAGAACTTGCACAACATCTTTTGTCCTGCCAGCCCGTTTGCAGCGGGGCCTCTAGGGAACTACTGGCAATTAAGGTGCTCCTTTTAATAGAGCACCGGAGCAAAGAATTAACACTCCGTGAACACATGTGATCCTCACATCAAAGCCTTTCCCTTCCGGTTATCCCGATTTCTGTCACTTCGGGGCCATAGGTTCCGGACAACAACGTGTGTATACAACTTGTAGATAAGACCAGAAACAATACTATCATAATGAATCAATACTAAGTTCAGATCTGAAATCATGGCACTCGAGCCCTAGTGACAAGCATTAAGCATAGCAAGTCGCAACAAAGTCATAAAGCACTAATAAAAGATACTAGGCGCCATGCCCTAACAATCTGATGCCATAACATGAACGATCTCATCCAATCCCTACCACCCCCATAGCCTACAACGGGGGATTACTCACTCATAGATGGGGGAAACATGGATGGTCGATGAAGATGGTGGTGGAGATGGCTCCAGAGGCACTTCCCCGTCCCGGCAGGGTGCTGGAACAGAGACTTTCTGTCCCCCGAATCTCCCCTTCGGTGGCGGCGGCGCAGCGGAACTTTTTGTGAAAATACGTCGAACCCCCCTCCCCCCGAAGTTTCTAGGTTAGAAGGCTTCTTATAGGCGAAGAGGGAGACCGAGGGGGTGCCTGGGGCCACCACACCATGCCCTGGCGTGGCCAGGCCTAGCCCGCGCCTGGGAGGGGTGTGGCCAGCCCCTGGCCCTCCTCCGTCTCGTATTCTAGCTCCATGAGTCTTCTGTAAAAATAGGCACTTTGGCTTTTGTCCCGTCTAATTCCGAGAATATTCATTTTCTGACTTTCCTGGAACCAAAAACAGCAGAAAACAGGCAGCTGGCACTGTGGCTCTTGTTAATAGGTTAGTCCAAGAAATCATATGAAAATTACTCCAAAGTGTGGACAAAACATGCGAAAGTGGATAAAATCAAGCATGGAGCATCAAAAATTATAGATACATTTGCAATGTATCAGTGTAATGTTGCGATACTAAAAAAACATAAGATAGAAAAGGTAAGGGCATTAGTAATACGCTTACACACGCCCAGTTGGAGGTTCGCAATTTGACAAACATCTTGTATGCACACCAGGAAGCAGTAATAGTGGATAATGAGAAGTACTTGTACAGAGATTACAGTCCAATAACAGTGCATCATGAAAGCGCCCAGATATTCTCACTTGTAAAATAAAGCACGTATATGCTGGATTGTTGCCTCTTCCCAAGCGCCATCCGTATATGTAGCATACGCTGGGAATCTTAAGGTCTTCTACTCTGTAGATAGATGAAATTAGCACAGAACTCCAGTTAAAAAAATCATTAGTACAGTACATCACAGAAGAGGGGTTTGGAGGATCGGGGAAATGGAAGAACACATCCACTTCTTCCTGGCTCAGCTGAGTCCAGAAGACTCTAGGGACCTACCGGAGAAAGGTACAACACAAGGAAAAAAGGTATGAAAAGAGGGAATCAAACAGGTTTGCTAGGAAGAACAGAAATCAATATCACAGTAAATAAATGTGCACATATTGTAATCGATAAAATGTAGATAAGAAAATCACTAGCCAACTGGTCACGATCCATATGTGAGATAGTCAGATAGTGGACACAAATCGATGGAGACCCTGATATCAAATAAAGAACAAAAATGGGAGGGAGGGTGTCAGAAGGGTTCTTACCATATACATGAATAGTTGATTCAATCGTCCGTATCACCGGTAGAAAGTGCCTGCTCTAATCTAACAGAAGTAGCGCTGCTTCCATCTGCCGAATTGGCTTCAGCCTTCTGTATATTGGGAGGAGAGAGGAGGAATCTAGGAAGGCCACAGGATACATATTAGAGCATCTTCACTCGGGTTCCAGTACGTCATTCTCAGAGCGTATTTTTGTCCGGACACCGAAATTTGGTCTATTCACGTTTCCAGGACCCCGGTTTCATCCGAATTTGGCCCAAAATACGTTCGGCCTTCCCAGGTCATTCCTGTGGCACCGGGAACGCGCTGGAAACGCTGGACGAAGCGAATTCGGCGGGAAAAGGACCGTTCGCTGAGTGGACCCACCCAGTCAGCGGCAGAAGGCGAGTCGTCCTCATCCTCCCGCATCAGAACACCATGAAGGACCGCCGAGCATTAACTTCCCGCCGCCGTCGCCTCGGCTCACGCGAAGGACCGGCGGGCATTAACTTCCCGCCCTCGCCGCTACACCCCTCCCACCACTCGCCGCCCCCCGCGGCCTATATAAACCGTACGCCCGACCGGCTAGATCCACACTCTCGTAGCCCCCTCCAACTCTAGCAAACACCAGACTCCGGCGAAGCCTTCCCCTCTCCCCACTTCCCTACCATGGGCGAGATATTCCCCGGTGATCCCACGGCGGCGAATAGCTTCGGCCACCGCACACTCTAGGTGTGCAAGGCCCGGCTCCTCCATGACGCGGGCTACATGGCGTCGCCGGACACCCGGGTCCTATCCGACTGGAAGCTCAGCCTCGGCGGGATCCCAGTGCCGCCGGTGCCGGCCGGCGAGGAGATGGCCGAGGAGATCGAGGCCGTGATCGTGGGATTGTTGGTTTGCGGGACCAAACTTTCCGGGCGAGTGCATCTCGGTACCCGAGTTGTCATAAATCTCGCGGAGGGGCCGTAGTAGAATCGCCAATTCTCTAGAAGGGCCAAATGGGGGTGAATAAAAATCTAACGGCCAAAAGGTCATTTGAACCAGACGAAAAATGGTTGAACTCAAATACCGCCGTTAGGTCAACTCTTCTTGGCTTGTCCTGTCAGTATTCCCCGTTATCTCTTGCGGTCGTGGACTAGTTTACCCCTGCATGGACGAGATCCCTGAGTGGACCGGATCTATTTCTTTGCTCTGCTCTTCTCCCCTGCTCCCCTCCCCATAACCTTTGCTCAGCTTCGGCTACTCGTCTCAGATCGGAGCTCGCACTTGCTCTAATTTGCATCCTCGCCATGTACGGTCGACCTCCTATGCCTCTAATCGAAGCTCGCAGCTGTCACCGTCGCATCGTCCGCCGTATCGGAGCTTCGCATCCCCGGACTAATATCTCACCTCTGGCTAGTCCTTCTCGCCTGGCGAAGCGCATCCTGTCTGGTGATCCTGGCTGGCGATCGGCCTCGGGCAGTTGTGTGCTGCCGCACACCCCAGGCATGGTAGCCTTGGCACAGCAGTTCGATGACCACGCTCTTATGGCCACCGTGCTGGGCGTCCGTCCCGCCATGTCCCCGACAGAGTTGTTGTCGGCTTTTAGGTCTCGTTTTGGGATCAGACGAAATGAGGTCAAGATTGAGGTATGCGCGCTACCATTCGATTTTTTCTTCCGGTTCGAGCACAACTCAGACACCGAGCGTGTTCTGCATTCTTCCCGTTCTTTCGAGTGTTCCGGGGAGAAAATGAGCTTCATGAATTGGCATCACGCCTCTGGGTAGGACGATCGGTTGGGGTAGCTTCGTTTCTTCTCCAACCTTGGCTTTGACAGCCTCCCATTGGATGCTTGGGAGCCGAAGGCCCTCAAGCAGTTCGTCAGTAGCCTTGGCGGTGAGCTGGTGGAAATTGTGCCACTGAGCGATAGATGGGTCATCGAGGTAAAGGCGTGGCTGTAAGATCCTGATGCCGTTCCTAAGATGTACGAGGTGCAGATTCCAAGCAAGGCAGGACGACAGCTTTGCTGGAAGCACCCGGTCATCATCCACCTGGAGGAGGTTCTGGAATTGGTACATGGCATTCAGGGCCCCGAAGAGGCTGCTAGAAAGCGTCCTCGTCGCCTATAGTGTTGGCCTGGAAGGATCGATGGCACAGGACCACCACCGTTTCGTGACGGCACACATAGTTTCGGTGGGGAAACTGGGCTTGGACAAGCCGGTGGTTCTGATTTCCCTCGAGTGAAGACAAAGCTCTAGTGAATTGTCGTGGTATGTGTGGCTAATGAATTTGTAGTATAGAGAGCGTAGCAGGAAGTTAGCATCGACTAAAAATATGTAATAATTTGAATCGATGTAGTACGTGTGGGTAATGAATTTGAAGTAGTATGTGTGTGTAATAGTTTGAATCGATGTACTATGTGTGGGTAATGAATTTGATGTAGTGTGTGTGTGTAATAGTTTGAATCGATGTAGTTGAACACCGTGCTTTATAATTTCTGTGAATAACCAAGGATAACCTCATGAAAAGAGGGTGGTCTGGCAATGAGCAATGTCAATTCTGTGGATGCCAGGAAAATATAGTCCATCTCCTCTTCAAGTACAAGGTAGCTAGATTTGTAACACGTTGAACTATAGGACCATTTTGCAGACAACACAAGACAACGGAAAAATAGTTTACATCACAGACAACAGACGCAAAATCTGTAGTCTCGGATAAAAAAATGCCAGTTAACTGGATTTAACAACGACTAGTAATTGAAGGAAATAGATACTTGATAGTATTTGCTTACAACAGTAGTACTTCCATACAAAAGGGTCTTATACCTGCAGAAAAGTGGGCTAAACTTCCTACTAGTTTATAGAACAATTCGTCAGCATTTCATCTACCAAAGCCATTCTTCAGTCTGAACTTAACTATTCTACACTGAAGAAACTGCAGATCTCCACCAGAAAAGTTGGCTGGCCAATTGCCTTGAGAGGACGTAAGTTCTTTGATCATTTAACCCCAAACTATTCTATTGCCTTCCCGCCGAATTACAAGAAATCTGCATCATTTATGCATGACCGCTTTGCGTGCGCCAGTGCCGGTTCAGTAGGAATATCCGCGTCGCCGCAATGATTTCTTCAAAACTGAAATTCGGCATCTTCTTTTTGGGATCGTAGGTCCGTGTAAACTGGAACCTGAAAACCGGTGCTGAGCTGATGCCCGGCGCCGGCTCCGACTATCGAACAATCCAACATGCTGAGTGTAGACGCTTGGTCGCCACCACGGTACAGCCTCCGACGGTGCGTTGGATGGAGCGTCTTTGCCGCAGACGGTGTGTTCCCATCCTCCCCCATTGCGGTAAGGTAGCTCGCGCTGAAGCATGGACGGATATTTCCTACACCTTGGCGCAGCCCTGTTCGAGGGTGTGTACTCTCGGCGGCATGCTCTCATGAACGATTGTTACGTAACTTGTTCCCACTGCCTAGAGCATGCTGTAATGCCGCCACGTGATTTCTCCACATCGCTCTCTTGGCCCTGCTTGCCGCATCCGGCGCCGCCGACGCCGGCGCCGCCGCCACGGCCAATTCGGCACATTCAGCGAAATCATCCGCCTGGCAGGGAAATGGGAGACCGGCCTTGAAGTAGAGCTTCATGGCCTGCCTTAGAGGGGCTAAATACCCAAGTTTCGGCGGCTGTCGCGGCGGTGGCTGCTTAGGCGGGGCCATGTTACCCTAGGTGGTGCGGCATGGAGGAGCTGCGCAAGGTGAACTATGGTTTGTCGGAGAAGGGGAGTGATAGACTGATAGTAGGTTTTGACTACAGGAATGCGTGAAAATAATCATCTCCCATTTCCTTAGTGGGTAATAATTCGACACTCGTTGCATTAACCGCTCAATCTTTATTTTTCTTCTAAGCATAAGAGTGCGAACATATTAAAAAGATTGGTAGTGGCTATCCACCTCATCGGGCAAGGTACCATGACAAGTAGGAGACCGGGTTTCATTTTAGAAATGTTGACGACTGTGCCCTTATGTTTATACGATATTATTTCTATGCCACTATGTACCGTCGAATTGTAGCAACACCATCAGAAACAGAGGATGATGACATGGCGTGTTTTCTTTTTTGAAACGGCATTAGAAACAGGGGATGACGACGTGGCATGTTTTCTGACTAGCGGGTCTGCATCCTCCACCTTCGACGACGCGCATCCCAGGTTCGAGGGCTAGTGCCGCCCACCAACACATTATTGTGCAATTTTCCATGTTTTGTCGTAACTAGCTCCGCTCCTCTGCTCCTGCCACCACTACTCCTTTTAGTCGTGCACCGCTCTAGTTCTCCCCTTGGGTCGTCATCCTCCCACCCTCCCCTCCCTACCATCCCCTCACATCCCCTCCCCTCCCTACCCTGTCTCCTTGCCGCCGTCCATCACCCAGGCGCGTCTGGAAACAAAAACCGAGAGTCGGCCGTTGGGTTAGGCGCCCAACAACGCTGGTGATCCGGATCCCGCTCGGAGATGGATCTTGCAAGGCTTGAGAACACGGAGATGGGTCCTGCGTGGCTGGAGAGCACGGAATCTCCTTCAAGTCTGGAGAGCACAAAGGAGAACGAAATATGGGAAGAGGAAGCGGGGTGCGGAGCTTTGGAGGTATGGAGCCCTAAGAAGGTGTCGTGCGTCCACATTGAAGGGTAAGAACTATGATTCCTTTTCTGCATACCCCAATTAGCGTTTCTAGTCCCGTGGTGATGGAAAGGATATGTGTTGGTAATCGCAGGATCTTTGTACAGCTTGTCCTTGAGCATGATGCTTTGTCAAGCGAGCATGAGGACACTGAAATGTGTGGCAGTGCGGATGATGATGAGAAAGCATATCCAGACATGGCTGCTGACCCTGATAGGATGGAGAGTAGAGAATATTTGGTTGATTCAAACTTTGAGCCTGACTATGGGACTGATGAGGAAGAGGAATGTGAAGATGTGGAAATGGGATGTAGATACGACGACGAGGAGGAGGACAGGTCAGTGATACACTTTGACAGGGACAATCCTACAATTGATGAGGCGACTGTCTTTAAGAATGAGGAGGACTGCAGATATGCAGTTGCAACCTATGCAATCAGAGTTGGGTTCGAATTTATCATTGAAAAGAGCAACCAATAGAGATTTAGGGTGCATTGTAGGGAAAGTAATGTGTGTAAATGGAGATTACATGCATCTCCAATGCAGGGTGGACACCCATTTCAGGTTGCAATAACTACATTTAGTTTCAGTCTTTCTCATATTTATTCTGTTGATAATTAGCTCTGGATTATTTGGATTCTTATCGAATGCAGATCAAAGTAAATACGAAGAAACACAACTGCTCTAATACTTCTTTAAGTTAAAAAATTAGACCGGTGACTACCAAGTGGATTACTGCTACTGTACTTGACTGGGTGAGGCAGGATCATAACATTGGACCTGCTGAACTTAGAGCAAAGATTAGCAAAAAGTTTAACGTTCTGATTCCTTACCACAGAGTCTTTAATGGGAAGGAGATGGCTCTAGACTTCATTCAAGGCAAGTGGAATGACAGTTTTCACATGTTGTATAGTTTCAAAGCTCAAGTAGAGAAAACATCACCTGGTAGTGTCGTTGACATTGATTACGAGGTTGTGAAAGGAAGAGAAAAGGTCTCGAGGGGGGTCAGGTATAAGCAGGCAGATAAGAAATGCTTCAGGAGATGTTTTGCCTGCCTTAAGGCATGCTGGAAGGGGTTCCTAGAAGGCTGCATGCCATACTTGGCAATAGGCGCAACTTATTTAACAGGGAAGTTCAGGGGATATGTTGCTTCTGCTTGTGCTTTGGACGCGCATAATTTGCTTCTACCCATAGCTTATGCTGTTCTTGAGGGTGAATCAAATGAAAGGTATACATGGTTCATGCAGAGACTACAGGCAGTAAATGGTCACCCTGAAGGCTTGGTAATACACACTAGTGCATGCAAGGGTCTTGAGAATGTTGTTGATGTTGTGTTTCCTGGGGTTGAGCATAGGGAATGCATACGGCACCTCACTACTAACTTCACGAAGAAGTTCAAAGGAAAGATCTTTGAAGAGGACTTGTGGCGATCAGCATACACATACACCCCAAGCACGCATGCTACTTACTTGCAGAACATGTATGTAGTGCCAAAGGTGAAAAAATACCTTGAAGAACATCACACCAAGCTATGGGCCAGAAGCAAGATTGGTGAGTTAAGCAAGGTGAATTTTGTTTGCAATAATTTGGTAGAGAGTTTCAATGATAAGATTTCGGGCATGAAGACACTTGGAATTGTTATTTTGTTGAATGCAATAAGACAGTGCATAATGGTGAAGATAGATTTAAGCCAAAGAATTTGTGCAAGAAAATTTTTAGGACATAAAATAGTTCCGAAGGTGGTTATGTTACTGAATGCAAGAACCAGGACAATGAGAACGATAAAGATGAGGATGGTCAGAAGTTCCAGAACAGTGGCTGAGGTTTATGCAGAATATACGCGTGGAAGTGAACGGAGGTACATTGTAGACATTGGAAACAAGAGTTGTTCATGCAGGCAGTGGCAGATTACTAGTCTGCCATGTCACCATGCAATTTACTTCATCTTAAAG
This sequence comes from Avena eriantha, assembly GCA_910589775.1. Taxonomy (NCBI): domain Eukaryota; kingdom Viridiplantae; phylum Streptophyta; class Magnoliopsida; order Poales; family Poaceae; genus Avena; species Avena eriantha. The sequence goes on along the minus strand of OU342744.1, from coordinate 420,289,125 downwards.
CTTAGAGGTAGCGGAGCTAAAATAGAGAACTATGTCGACAACTATTTCTCCGTGGACAAGTTTGCTGCAACTTGTGCAGAAAACGTACCACCTATGGCTGATGAAAATGATTGGGAGATTTTCGATCCAGGGTTCAAACTTCAATCACCAGTTCTTAGGAGGCCACCTGGGAGGCCTATAAAGCTAAGGATCGAAGCCTCCACCGATAAAGGTTCAAGGCTAGGAGCTAGGAAAAGGAAATGCAAACATTGTGGCGGATTCGGCCATATCAAGAGGTTGTGCAAAAACCCAGTTACACATGATCTTGTCCCTGTTCACACCCCGGTGGCAGAAAATGAGGCTTCTCAGCCAGAACTAGAGGAAGAGCAGCGTGAAGATGAAGAACTTGAGGAATTGCAACAAGTGGGGGAAAACGGTGATGAGCACTAAGAGGAAAGCGTACGTAAGCAGCCAATTTATAAAGAAGTGGAGGTGTCGGCGAGAAAAGGGTGTGAAAAGAAACAAAAAGATAAGCGAAACGGGGAGGAAAGGGCAAATAATAGAGGTGTATTAGAATATGAAGAAGTTGCAGAGGTGATTGAGGATGTTCTTGAGGATCTTTCGGCTAACTGCAGGAGAAATAATAAATCCCTGCCAATTTCATCTTTGTATGATTCTCCAAATGAAAGGTAAGCTTAAAAATTGTTTTATTTGCCATTTTATCATTTTTTTTATCCTCATCAACTATTGCTTAATGTAGTGTGGGCTAGCAGACTAATAAGAGGAGCAGAAAGATGCGGGCACAGTAACGTCGTATATTGAATTATATCATTGAAACTAAACTATTTATGTCGTCTTTATTTATATCTGGCACATGCAACGTGTCTGTGATGGGGTCATGTGGACCAGATTACAACTTTTTAAATATTATTACATTAATTTTTTACCTGCGTATGGACGCAGCTACTAGTTCCCATCTCCCTTGGATTCCCATCTCCTCTGGCGCACTCCAGAATTATGGTTATGCCATCAAGTAGCAGAGTCAGCGTATTGTCCCATCAGATGTGAATGACATGACTTTGTTTCTTCAGAATTAATGACTTTTGATTAGTTTGAAAGACAGAGAAACCTAAAACATGGCCAATATATGCCATCAGAAACTATTCCTCAAAAAATATTATTACTCCCTCCGCCTAGAACTAAGTGACTTGAATTTGTGTAGATTCGTATGTATCTAGACATGTTTTGGGTATAGATACATTTAAATATCTAAAAAAAAGCTAAGTCAGTTATATCTGGACAGGAGTAGTACACTATTACAACATGCTCGACCCCTTCTCCTCTGGCGCACTCCAAATTATGGATGTGCCATCAAGTGCTGAGAGCAGAGTCAGCGTATTGTCCCATCCGATATGCCAGGAACGCGTGAACTTTATTTTCAGATAGGACGAGTTTTGACTAGTTTCAAAGACAAAGACAACTAAAACATGGCCAACATATATAGATTATGACGATAATCGACTATGACTCAAGTGACCCAGATCCAAAGAGGGCATTAAGATATCGTACATAGATTCAATTTATGCTTAAGTGGCCCTAATCAACTATGATTCTCCCGCAGTCTCCATCATCGACGACGTTGTCCACATCGCCGCCAGCCTCCTCCGCGACAGAATCGATGCCGACGTTACCGGCAACGTTCCTTCTCCTCATGGATTCTTTACGGCGCGCCGCATCGATAATGGTGGAGGTCGTACCCAGGCAATGCCCAGAAGTACTACCTCCCTTCGAGGTTACACAGATCCGGGTGGATCTCCCGCCAGTGGGTTCCGCACAACTCAATCAACGCAACCCGCTCATTCTTGAACATCTTTCGCTAGTACACGCTCGTGCGCGAGTACCGTGCCATTGCCCTCTTCCGCTCTGGCAGCTAGCGGCATCGCTCCTCGATCTGCCTCGCCAACACTTTGTCGCGCAAGAGCGGCGCGACAGGAACCCCGGCGTAGCTGAGCTCGAAGTCGGTCGGAAGCTTCCCAAACAGCGGCGTGAGTATGTCGTAGTGGGCGAACATCTCAGCCTCGCGCAAGCTGAGTTTGGGCCTCTCCCTCTCCATGGCAATGAAGGAACACGATCTGAGCATTGCCCCGAGGTTAAGGGGATAAGGGCAATGACGTAGGCCTAGCGTGGTTGCCACTGCCAATCAGTTCGCAGAACAAACTTCTCACGGATCGCCCTTACGAAGGACATCCTTATCGTCCATGCATCCCGATCCAACAACACCTAACAATCACAGATAAGGTCTTCTAGAAGCTCGGAGCGGTTGCTCGTTAGCCCTGTGTCCCGATTGTTTGTGGCCAACGGCTGTCGTTGAAAATAATACACATTTCAATGACAATGGTGGATCCATATGTGGTTAATAAAAAGAACACACATGGAATGACTCTAGCTGTTGTTAATAAAAAGAACACACATGCAATGACACTGGTGGATCCATATGTGGTTTGTGAAAATAACAGACATGCAATGACACTGGTGGATCCATATGTGGTCTGTGAAAAGAACACACATTTCAATGACACTGGTGGATCCATATGTGGTATGTTAAAAGAACACACATCCAGTGACTCTAGCTGTGGTTAATGAGAAGAACGCACATGCAATGACACTGGTGGATCATATGTGGTTAATGAAACGAACACACATGCAATGACTCTAGATGTTGTTAATAAAAAGAACACACATGCAATGACACTAGTGGATCCATATTTGGTTTGTGAAAAGAACACACATGCAATGACACTGGTGGATCCATATGTGGTCTCTGAAAAGAACACACATGCAATGAAAATGGTGGATCCATATGTGGTTTGTGAAGAGAACACACATGCAATGAACTCTGGTGGATCCATATGTAGTTTATGAAGAGAACACACATACAGTGAACTCTGGTGGATGCATATTCAATGACACTGGTGGATCCATATGTGGTCTATAAAAAGAACACACATTTCAATAACACTGATGGATCCATATGTGGTTAGTGAAAAGAATATACATGCAATGAACTCTAGTGGATCCATATGTGGTGTGTGAAAATAACACACATGCAATGACACTGGTGGATCCATATGTGGTCTGTGAAAAGAACACACATGCAATGAAAATGGTGGATCCATGTGGTTTGTGAAAAGAACAGACATTCAATGACATTGGTGGATCCATATGTGGTCTGTGAAGAGAATAGACATGAAATGACTCTAGATGTGGTTAATGAAAGAATACACATTTCAATGACAATGGTGGTTCCATATGTGGTTTGTGAAAAGAACAGACATGCAATGACTCTAGCTGTGGTTAATGAAAAGAACACACATGCAATGACACTAGTGGATCCATAGGTGGATTGTGAAAAGAACACACATGCAATGAACTCTTCTGGATCCATATTAAATGACACTAGTGGATCCATATGTGGTCTCTGAAAAGAACACACATTTCAATGACACTGGTGGATCCATATGTGGTTTGTGAAAAGAACATGCATCCAGTGACTCTAGTTGTGGTTAATGAGAAGAACACACATGCAATGACACTGGTGGATCCATATGTGGTTAATTAAAAGAATACACATGCAATGACTCTAGCTATTATTAATGAGAAGAACACACATGGAATGACACTGGTGGATCCATATGTGGTTTGTGAAAAGAACAGACATGCAATGACACCCGTGGATCCATATGTGGTTTGTGAAAATAACACACATGCAATGACACTGGTGGATCCATATATGGTTTGTGAAGAGAACACACATGCAATGAACTTTGGTGGATCCATATTTGTTTTGTGAAAAGCACACACATCTAGTGAATTTTGGTGGATCCATATGCAATGACACTGGTGGATCCATATGTGTTCTCTGAAAAGAACAGACATGAAATTACTCTAGATGTGGTTAATGAAAGAACACACATTTCAATGTCACTAGTGGATCCATATGTGGTTTGTGAAAAGAACATACATTCAGTGACTCTAGCTGTGGTTAATGAAAACGACACACATGCAATGACACTGGTGGATCCATATGTGGTTTGTGAAAAGAACAGACATGCAATGACACTGGTGGATCCATATGTTGTTAATGAAAAGAACACACATGCAATGAAAATGGTGGATCCATGTGGTTTGTGAAAAGAACACACATGCAATGACACTGGTGGATCCATATGTGGTTTGTGAAGAGAATAGACATGAAACAACTCTAGATGTGGTTAATGAAAGAATACACATTTCAATGACAATGGTGGTTCCATATGTGGTTTGTGAAAAGAACAGACATGCAATGACTCTAGTTGTGGTTAATCAAAATAACACACATGCAATTACACTAGTGGATCCATAGGTGGATTGTGAAAAGAACACACATGCAATGAACTCTGGTGGATCCATATGCAATGCACTGTTGAATCCATATGTGGTCTTTGAAAACAACACACAGTTCAATGACACTGGTGGATCCATATTTCGTTTGTGAGAAGAACATACATCTAGTGACTCTAGTTGTGGTTAGTTAGAAGAACACACATGCAATGACACTGGTGGATCCATATGTGGTTAATGAAAAGAAACACGCATGCAATGACTCTAGCTATTCTTAATGAGAAGAACACACATGGAATGGCACTGGTGGATCCATATATGGTTTGTGAAAATAATAGACATGCAATGACACCGGTGGATCCATATGTGGTTTGTGAAAAGAACACACATGCAATGACACTGGGTGATCCATATGTGGTTCGTGAAGATAACACACATGCAATGAACTCTGGTGGATCCATATTTGTTTTGTGAAAAGAACACACATCTAGTGAACTCTGGTGGATCCATATGCAATGACACTGGTGGATCCATCTGTGGTTTGTGAAAAGAACAGACATGAAATTACTCTAGAAGTGGTTAATGAAAGAACACACATTTCAATGACACTGGTGGATCCATATGTGGTTTGTGAACAGAACATACATTCAGTGACTCTAGCTGTGGTTAATGAAAAGAACACACATGCAATGGCACTGGTGGATCCATATGTGGTTTGTGAAAAGAACAGACATGCAATGACACTAGTGGATCCATATGTGGTTAATGAAAAGAACACACATGCAATGAAAATGGTGCATCCATGTGGTTTGTGAAAAGAACACACATGCAATGACACTGGTGGATCCAGATGTGGTCTCTAAAAATAATAGACATGAAATGACTCTAGATGTGGTTAATGAGAAAATTCATTTCAATGACAATGGTGGTTCCATATGTGGTTTGTGAAAAGAACAGACATGCGATGACTCTAGTTGTGGTTAATGAAAAGAACACACATGTAATGACACTGGTGGATCCATAGGTGGATTCTGAAAAGAACACACATGCAATGAACTCTGGTGGATCCATATGCAATGACACTAGTGGATCCATATTTGGTCTCTGAAAAGAACACACATTTGAAGGACACTAGTGGATCCATATGTGGTTTGTGAAAAGAACGTACATCTAGTGACTCTAGCTATGGTTAATGAGAAGAACACACATGCAATGACACTAGTGGATTCATATGTGGTTAATGAAAAGAACACACATACAATGACTCTAACTGTTGTTAATGAGAAGAACACACATGCAATGACACTGGTGGATCCATATGTCCTTTATGAAAAGAGCAAACATGCAATGACACTGGTGGATCCATATGTGGCTTGTGAAAAGAACACACATGCAATGACACTGGTGGATCCATATGTGGTTTGTGAAGAGAACACACATGCAATGAACTTTGGTGGATCCATATTTGTTTTGTGAAAATAACACACATCCAGTGAACTCTAGTGGTTCCATATTCAATTACACTGGTGGATCCATATGTGGTCTGTGAAAAGAACAGACATGAAATGACTCTAGATATGGTTAATGAAAGAACACACATTTCAATGACATTGGTAGATCCATATGTGGTTTGTGAAAAGAACATACATCTAGTGACTCTAGCTATGGTTAATGAAATGAACACACATGCAATGACACTGGTGGATCCATATGTGGTTTGTGAAAAGAACAGACATGCAATGACACTGGTGGATCCATATGTGGTTAATGAAAAGAACACACATGCAGTGAAAATGGTGGATCCATGTGGTTTGTGAAAAGAACACACATGCAATGATATTGGTGGATCCATATGTGGTCTCTAAAAATATTAGACATGAAATGACTCTAGATGTGGTTAATGAAAGAATACACATGTCAATGACAATGGTGGTTCCATCTGTGGTTTGTGAAAAGAACAGACATGCAATGACTCTAGCTATGGTTAATGAAAACAACACACATGCAATGACACTAGTGGATCCATAGGTGGATTGTGAAAAGAACACACATGCAATCTACTCCGGTGGATCCATATGCAATGACACTGGTGGATCGATATGTGGTCTCTGAAAAGAACACACATTTCAATGACACTAGTGGATCCATATGTGGTTTGTGAAAAGAACATACATCTAGTGACTCTAGCTGTGGTTAATGAGAAGAACACACATGCAATGACACCGGTGGATCCATATGTGGTTAATGAAAATAACACATATGCAATGACTCTAGCTGTTGTTAATGAGAAGAACACACATGCAATGACACTGGTGGATCCATATGTCATTTGTGAAAAGAACGCGCATGCAATGACACTAGCAGATCCATATGTGGTTTGTGAAAAGAACACACATGCAATGACACTGGGTGATCCATATGTGGTTTGTGAAGATAACACACATGCAATGAACTCTGGTGGATCCATATTTGTTTTGTGAAAAGAACAGACATCTAGTGAACTCTGGTGGATCCATATGCAATGACACTGGTGGATGCATATCTGGTTTGTGAAAAGAACATACATGAAATGACTCTAGATGTGGTTAATGAAAGAACACACATTTCAATGACACTGGTGGATCCATATGTGGTTTGTGAAAAGAACATACATTCAGTGACGCTAGCTGTGGTTAATGAAAAGAACAGACATGCAATGACACTGGTGGATCCATATGTGGTTTGTGAAAAGAACAGACATGCAATGACACTGGTGGATCCATATGTGGTCTCTAAAAATAATAGACATGAAATGACTCTAGATGTGGTTAATGAAAGAATACACATTTCAATGACAATGGTGGTTCCATATGTGGTTTGTGAAAAGAACAGACAGACTCTAGTTGTGGTTAATGAAAAGAACACACACGCAATGACACTAGTGGATCCATAGGTGGATTGTGAAAAGAACACACATGCAATGAACTCTGGTGGATCCATATGTGTGAAGGAAATATGCCCTGAGAGGCAATAATAAAGTTGTTATTTTATATTCCTTATATATGATAGATGTTTATTTTACATGCTAGAATTGTATTGATCGGAAACATCAATACATGTGTGTTTAATAAACAAAAAGGGGTTCCTAGTTATTCCTCTCTTATAGACTAGCTTGTTGATTAACAAGATGATCAAGGTTTCCTGATCATGGACATTGGATGTTGTTAATAACAAGGTCACACCATTGGTGGAATGATGTGATGAACATTCATCCAAAGTATAGCATTACGATCAAGTCATTATGTTTATATTGCTATAATATCATACAAAGTAATATTTATCCTTAGACCATGAGATCATGTTAATTGCTAACACCGGAAGAGTATCTTGATAACATCAAACGTCACAGCGTAACAGGGTGACTATAAAGATGGGTTCAGTACTACGAAGGTGTTATGTTGAGGCTCATGGATCAAGAGTGGAATTTGTCAATCCAGATGACGGATAGATATACTCTGGGCCCTCTCAGTGATATCACATTAAGATAGCTTGCAAGCAAGTGATGTGATCACTAGAATGTTATATCACGGGAACGAGAAAAGAGTGCATGTCGGTAATGAGATCAAACTAGGTATGGAGATACCGATGATCGAATCTCGGACATGTAATATATCGAGAGACAAAGGGATTTAGTTACAAGCGTTAAAGGTTCTCACGATCACAAAAGTCATCGTTGAATGTGTAGGAGTCAGTACGGATCTCCAGGTCCCGCTGCTGATTATTGATCGGAGAAGGGTCTCGATCATGTCTGCATTATTCGCGAACCGTAGGGTGGCACACTTAAGAGTTACCGGACACCATTTTTGAGCACATATGTTTCAGACAAAAGAATTGCGAAGCGTAGGAATTGTTTCAATAGAAACCGGAAATTGTTTCGGGTGAAATTGCAGAAAGTGGTTCTGCATGTGATATTGAAATATTGCAAGGGGGCTATATGTGAATGTTTGTTAATTAAATTAATTAACAAAATTCTGAATAAATTTAATAAAAAGAGTTTTATTAAATGAGAGAGCATTAAATTTGGAGAAATTTAATGCATTTAAAGTGGAGACTTTAAAAGGGAATGTGAAGAGGCATTTTAATGTGGAGGGGTTACCACCACATGAATGGGGGAGGTGAGGGGTCACCCCCATGCGCCGGCCATGGAGAGAGGGGGCACCCCCTCCTCCTATAAAAGGCCACCCATTCCCTCCTTCATCCTCACACCTTCTTGTGAAGGATATCTCTCCCCCTCTAGAATCATTCCCCCATGGTCTCGGATTAGCGAGATACATGTTCCCGGTGGCATTTCGTTTGGAAGGAGTTGCTGCTTCCGCTGGATCGCTGGAGCGAGGAGGTGGAGGTTGTCCGGTGGCTTGAACGTGTGTGCGAGTGCGGATGCGCTGCTGAGTTGCGGCGCTCGGACTTCCTCACGATCTTGAGATCGGCAAGTGTACGACTACATCAACCACGAGTTCCTACTCGTTAACAAAACTCGTTGTCTTCAAGGGTAATTTCTCGTTGGATGTATGTCCACCCATTGCTTTGTACCTAGTAGATAGATCTTGGCGTGTAGTTCACACCGTAGGATTTTTTTTTTCTATGTTGCGAACCCAACAGTGGTATCAGAGCCTGATCTATGCGTAGGTGCTTTGCACGGGTAGTACACATATGTTTATATGTGGGCGATGATGATCATGTTATTGCATCTTCTATGTATTTTGGATATTGGTGGCATAGTGGGATGAAGCGGCCCGGACCAACCTTACATGTCATCGTACATGAGACCGGTTCCACGACTGACATGCAACTTGTTTTGCATAAGTGGCTGGCGGGTGTCTGTCTCTGCTACTATAGTCAATATCTGATTTACAATGAGTTGCTAATAACTTAGTTATCCTCGTTGTGGTTCATGTTCGTAGGTGAGAACGGTTCTATCTCCGAAAGCCCTAAGCCACGTAAAACTTGCAACTGATAAATTAGAGGCGTCTAGTTTAGATCGTTGCTGGGCTAGTTTATTGATATGGTATTGTTGTAAGTAGATGTATGATAGGTACTCTTACAACACACTCAACATGTAAGTTCCATAGACCTTGGCCTTACACACAAAGGAATGATAGAGATCATACAACGATGCAAGTGATAGAGATCAAATGCATGGACCATATCATCTCACTTTACACATTAGATGTTAGCATCTTATACTGTTAGTTTGGCGCTTTTGGTAACATTATAAGATGACCCTCATTAAGATATCAAGATAAAAATGTGTTCTTCCTTAAGTATGCACCGTTCTGTGGATCATGTTTCGAGACATCATGTGATGATCGGGTGTACTCGAATCTACGCTTTCATAGGAACGGGTGTAAGACAGTTTTACACACGCGAATACTAAGGTTCTTACTTGGCGAGCCTAGCATGTACAAACATGGCCTCGGAACACGGACCGAAAGGTTAAGCATGAGTCATATAGTTGATATGATGCCCATATAGATTCTCGCCTTTGAAGCTACATCAACTCATGTGATGATCGGACTTGGTGTAGTGGATTCGGTTCATGTAATCACCAAAAAGACACGAGGGATGTCGTTTTTGAGTGGGAGTTCATTAGTAATTTGGATTAGTTGAACTCAATCTATCATAAACTTAGTCTAAATAAACTTTACAAATTCTGTTGTAGATGGAACCACCTGCTTTTAATTTCAATGTGTTCATGGAGAAAGAGAAACTTGCTGCGAATGGTAGCAACTTCACCAACTAGGCTATGAATTTGAGGATTCTCCTCACTGCTGCACAAAAGCAATATGTGCTAGATGCGCCGCTAGGCCCCCCACCAGCTCCTGATGCCCCTGACGAGGAAAATAATGTCTATGTGACTCGTGAGGAGGACCACAACTTAGTTCATTGCGGCATACTGTATGGGCTAGAGCCAGAACTTCGAAAGCGTTTCGAAAATGGCAATGCCTTTGATACCATGGGAGAATTGAAAATGATTTTCGATACTCATGCTGCCGTAGAGAGTTATAATGCTACAGAAAAGTTCTTTAGCTAATGATGGAGGAAAACAGCTCCGTTAGTGAGCACGTACTCAAAATGTCTGGGTACGCCGATAAGCTTGTGTCCTTGGGAATAACGATTCCCATTGACTTAGGCATACATCGTGTTCTCCAATCTCTGCCACCTAGCTACAAGAGCTTCGTGATGAACTATAATATGCAGGGCATGAAGAAGTCTCTTCCCGAGCTTCTGTCAATGCTTAAGATTGCAGAAGTGGAGATTAGGAAAGAACATCAAGTGTTGATGATCAATAGGACCACCGGTTTCAAGAAAGACAAGAAAGGCAAGCACAAGGGAAAAAAGGGTGGCAAATCTGTTGCCACGCCTGAAAAGAAACCCCGAGCTGGCCCTAAGTCTGGCACCGAGTGCTACTATTGTAAGGAGACTAGCCATTGGAAGCGCAACTGCCCCAAGTATTTGGCGGACAAGAAGTTCGGCAAGGCAAACACAGGTATATGTGATATACATGCTATTTATGTGTACTTGACTAGTACTCGCCGTAGCACCTGGGTATTTGATATGGGATCGGTTGCTAATATATGTAACTCGGTTCAGGGGCTACGGAACAAGCGACAACTAGCAAGGGATGAGGTCAGAATGCGGGTCGGCAATGGATCAAAAGTTGATGTGATCACCGTCAGGACGCTACCTCTCCATTTGCCATCGGGATTAGTTATAAACCTAAATAAATGTTATTTTGTGCCTGCACTGAGCATGAACATTGTATCTGGATCGTGTTTGATGCAAAGTGGTCATTCCTTTAAATCTAAAAACAATGGTTGTTCGAGTTATAAGAATGATATCTTTTATGGTCATGCACCTATGTTGAATGGTTTATTTCTGTTGGATCTCGATAGTAATATTACACACATTCATAATGTTAATGCTAAAAAGATTAAACTTGATGATGATATGTCTACATATATGTGGCACTGCCGTCTAGGTCATATTGGCATTAATGTTGGGGGGATACCCCTGGGTAGGGTCACGCTGGGGTATAAAGGCCGAGTTAGCCGAGGTTCGGCAAGGCCAAAGCGGATGCTGGCCGGGTCACCTCAAGGAAGGCCAAATCATGGGGTAACCCGGACCAGGGGGCGTTCGCCTAACTAAGTCTCAACCGACTTAAGGAGTAAGTCGGAGATGCCTGTTTTACATGTATGCAGGAACGGGTGTGGCCGGATCAACTATGATCCGGGTCACGTCTAGCTTCTAGGAGAAGGAAGGAATCTCGCTGGTCAAAAGAAGCCCCGGTACGCACTACCTGAGCGAAGAAAACAAGGGCAGGACCACCGGGGCGTGGCCAACAAAGGTGACGACGCCCATGTCGGCTGACGCGGGCGCCGCAGAGGCTCACGTAGCCTCTGCATGTGTGACATGGGGGAAAAGCACCTCGGTCGGCTTACTACTTTGGGAGAATATGCCTCCACGTATGCCCTAGGCAGAGACCTAGCTCCCTCTATACAAGGAGGGCTAGAGTTTCAGTAGAGGGGGTTCGGCTATTCTGATTTGGCTAGGGTTTTAAGTGTGATCTGTGTGTGAGAGTAAGAGGGCTCCTTCTTCCTCCTCTCGCCAATACATCTCTAGGAGCACTTGTAATCTTCGAAGTAAAGCAAATACAAACTTCTGTGTGAAGAATCACTTCACTATCCCTCCCTGGATTCCCCTAGCGTGTATTAGTCCCCACCTTTAGCCTATCCATGGCATCTGCCATGACACGACCACGACAGTTGGCGCCCACCGTGGGGCTAGCGGTGCTAGCAGGGGTCAAGATCCGGACGGGAAACATCATCGGCACCAGCGAACGCATCGTCTCCGGGCTCGTTCAGCGCTTTGGAGCGCTGGACTTCGTCGGCGACAACGCTGGCTGCTTCGGCACACGCCCACTTCCGTGCAATGGCCTCTTCGTCAAGCTCGGTGCGCACAAGGTCTACGTTGCTGTTGACATGTCGTGTGTTCATCCGCGCCACGTCATCGAGGCAGGGGAGCCACCCCTCACTATGGTTCGCGGGGCGCATGTCGTTCACTCCCCGGACCACGCAGAGGTGATGATGACTGCACCTGGTGCGGGCGCAAGCAAGGATCCGGCGCCAGATCCGGAGGTAACGCCTAAGGCACCAAGGAAAGGTAGAGGTCCTCCACTAGAGAGGCCAGAGAATGTGTTGAGGGAAGCGATGGATAGCTTGGCAAACCCAGTGGTAGCAGCAGTAGATCCGGCTCGGGTGCAGGCTGAGCTAGAAGAAACTAGGCAAAAAATACTAGAGGGTGCAAAAAAGATAGCCGTGGCTCAGCAGTCGTTGAATATGACGCTGCATGAGTGCGCAAAGGCGAACAAAGTTAACGCTGTAAAAGTGAAGGGGAGGAATCTCATGAGCGAGATGAACAGAGAAGGTGATACTGGAATTCAGGAATCAGAAAACTGTTTGTCCGTGGGGCTGCCGAGGTATAGTACCCTGACAAAGAACCTCAGGGCAGCGGATGCAGCGGCATCCGAGTTAGAGGGTCTAACGGGTGAGGCTCGGCAAAGACAACAAGATAGGGTTAACGAGCTGGTTCGGATCGCGAACAGACAAAACGAAGAACTACTCAGAGCTAACCCGGAGAGAGTTGGAGCCTCCAAGATCGTCCATTCGGCGATAGGTAACCCAGAGAAATCCGCTGGAGCCGCATCGTCTCCTCATGGTGGTCCAAGGAGAGAAGAGGTAGTAACCTCGGCCAGACGGAACAAACAGATCGTCCCGTATGACCCAACGCGGGCAGGGAAAGGAAAGGAAGCACAAAAATGATGATCGACGGAGTGTGAGCCGAGGTGAAGCTGGCCGAGGTAACCGCGACCAAGGCAATGCCGGTCAAGGGAACGCTGTCAACGGCAATGCCGGACAGCGAAACTCGGCAGGAGCAGGACAACCGTAGCAGCGGAATATACCAAGGCAAGAGCAAAGTGCCGGCCGAGGTATGCAACAAAAAGGTGCTCCACGAGAGCAAGACAGGTATAATGATGGAGATTCGGAAATGGCAAATGCGGGATACCCAAGACCAGACTATCATGTGATAGGGTCAAGATTGGGAAGCAGGGATTTGATGCCGGATGATGCCAGGTTGAAACTGGATCGACTGTATAGGTCGGAACAAATTGAATGTCAAGGTCCACCGGGTTCGGCGTGTTTTGGACCCCGGATCATGAAGGAACCACCGGTACCCAACTTCCAGCTACCCAGGGGCACGAAGACGTATGACGGTAGTACAAAGCCGGAGGATTGGCTGATAAATTATGCCACAGCTGTGAAGATTGCCACTGGCAACTTGAGATGGGCTGCACGAGATGTACCCCAGATGTTGGAGGGGCCAGCAAGGGTATGGCTGAACAATTTGCCGCCCGGAAGCATTAACTGCTGGCTAGATTTCGAGGAAATGTTCATCAGCAATTTCTCGAGTACGTATCAGAGGCCAAACAGGCCGCAGACCCTAGCTATGTGCAAGCAAAGACCAAATGAGACAAATCAGGAGTTTTTAACCCGGTGGTGTACAGTGAGAAACTCATGTGAGGGCGTGATAGAATCACAGGCCATAGCATGGTTTGCACAAGGGTGCAGATACGCAAGCGAGCTGTGGCAAAAGTTGCAAAGGAAAATGCCAACTATGTTGGCAGAGATGATCCGGATTGCAGATTCGTATGCTTTGGGTGATCCGACTCAACCTAGGCTCGTACCAAACAAGTCAAACGATGAGTACTACCAGAGGGATGGAGCCGGATCATCCCAGAGGAATGACTACAGAGGAAAAAGAAGAGATGATAGACCAGATCATCGATATGGTTCGCAACAAGTTGTAGCTGTAAATCAAGATCAACCCGGAGTAGGGGGCAGTCAGCGCCAGAAAACTAGAGGGCAATGGACTCCGAGAAACGATGGCAAGAAAACTTGGACGCTAGAGCAAAAGAAACAGTGGCAAGAAAAGAAGGACCGTCCGAGGTATACCTACGAGTCGATGTTGGACCAGCCGTGTAAGTTTCACACGCCAAATCCGAGTAACCCAGCGGGACATATGACGAGGCAATGTGAGTGGATGCGCAAGATTGAACAAGGTGGTTCGGGAAATGCTCAGGCACCCCGGAATGATCAGCCTCGGCAGGAGTTACCCCGGCAGCAATTGCTCTCCGGAGCGAACACGCAACAGCTAATGTTGCCTCCCCCTCCGCAGAGGTATGATAACAATGAGAGAAGGGATGTCGTGCATCAGGTGGAAAATCAGCATCAGCCGGATCAGAGGTACCCCGGAAATGAGGGGAGAAACGAGTACAGAGAGCATCATCAGAGCTATTGTGTGTTCACCACTGAGGAAACAGATAGAAAGAGCTTGCAGCGCTGACATATGGAGGTGAATGCAGGGATGCCTGCGGTGACTAGGTATATGCCTTGGTCTGACCAAGAAATCACCTGGAGCATCAAGGATCACCCCAAGATTATGCCAAGCCCTGGTTCATATGCGTTGGTCCTGGATCCGACATTCATTGGACCTAGCATTAACGTAAGGTTCTCAAAGGTACCGATCGACAATGGCAGCAGCATTAACATCATGTATGCGGACACAATCCGCAAGTTGGGTATCTCGGAGAACATGCTACAGGCCACGAGGACAACTTTCCATGGTATCGTGCCCGGCATTTCTTGTGAGCCCATAGGCAAGGTCCGGGTTGACGTATTGTTCGGCACGAGGGATAACTGCCAAACCGAAAATTTGGAGTTCGAGGTGGTGAACTTAGAAAGTGCGTACCATGCGTTACTCGGAAGGCCAGCGCTGAACAAGTTCATGGCGAGCTGTCATATTAGTTACTTGAAGATGAAGTTTCCTAGACCAAACGGGGTGATTACCATTGCTGGGGATTTCCGACGTTCCATGGAGTGTGCGTCGGCCGGGTCTAACTTAGCCGAGTCACTTGTGATTGCGCAGGAAAAAAAGAAAATTCAAGAGGTGGCGGCATTGGCTAAGTTCGCGCAGCAGTATATGCCGGCGCTGAGTAACCCGCATGGAAGTGTCTCCTTCCAGGCCACGAAAGACACCAAGAAGGTTCCTGTTGATGACATGTTCCCGGAGCGCACCATAACAATTGGTGCCGGGTTAAGTGATAAATAGGAAAGCGAGCTCGTCAGCTTCCTCCGTGAGAATCGGGACATTTTTTCTTGGTCCACACAGGACTTGCAAGGTGTTCCGAGGGAGTTGGCCGAGCACTCTTTGAATGTGAGACCCGGAGCTAAGCCAGTGAATCAACCTCTCCGCCGCTTCACCGAAGATAGAAGGAAAGTCATCGGGGACGAGATAGCTCGGTTGCTAGCTGCAGGATTTATCATGGAAGTTCTTTACCCGGATTAGCTGTCTAATCCGGTGTTGGTGGAGAAGAAGAAGGATGATCCGAACGTGGTAGTGGTTTGGCAAATGTGTATCGATTACACGAACCTGAACAAGGCATGTCCAAAAGATCCATTTCCGCTGCCAAGAATAGACCAGGTCATAGACTTAACTGCTAGTTGTGAATTGTTGTCATTCATTGATGCATATTCTGGTTTCCACCAGATACCTCTGAATCCGGATGATCAAATAAAGACTGCGTTTATTACCCCGTATGGGGCTTATTGCTATCGCACCATGCCGTTTGGTTTACATAATGCAGGGGCAACGTACCAAAGATGTATGCAAAAATGTTTGCACGACCAAATCGGTCAAGATGTACAAGTGTATGTGGATGATGTGGTTATCAAAACCAAGGAAAGCAAAACGCTCCTTGACAATATCAGGCAAACGTTTGCGAAGCTAAGGAGGTTCCGGATGAAACTTAACCCGGAAAAGTGCACCTTCGGTGTCCCGGCTGGGAAATTGCTCGGTTTTCTTGTTTCCAGCCGAGGTATCGAGGTTAATCAAACGAAAATCCGGGCCATCGAACGAATGGAACTGCCGAAGTGTCTTAACGATGTCCAGAAGTTCACAGGTTGCCTGGCCTCGTTAAGTCGGTTTGTATGTCGGTTGGGAGAAAAGGCATTGCCTCTCTACCAACTCATGAAAAAGTCGGATAAGTTCGTTTGGACACCGCAGGCCGATGAAGCCTTTGCCCACTTGAAGAAGATGTTAGCCACTGCACTAGTGTTAGCCTCACCACTATCAAAGGAGCCAATGTTGCTCTATATAGCCACAACCAACCGAGTTGTAAGTGTAGTGATAGTGGTGGAGCGCGACGAGGAAGGTAAGTCGGTGCAAAGGCCAGTGTATTACTTGAGCGAAGTGTTGTCAGCCTCAAAGCAGAACTATCCACACTATCAAAAGGTGGCGTATGGCGTGTACATGGCCGCTAAGAAGCTGAAGCACTACTTTGAGGAGCATCCCATCAGGGTCATATGTGAGGCCCCCATATCCAAGATAATGAGTAACAAGGATGCGAGTGGCAGAATTGCAAAATGGGCAATTGAGCTAGCTCCTTATGAGCCGCAATATGACAGAAGAGAAGCCATCAAATCTCAAGCTGTGGCGGACTTTTTCGTGGATTGGGCCGAGGTGCAATACGAACCACCACTCCCAGATCCGAACTATTGGCGAATGCACTTTGACGGATCAAAAACCAAAACCGGGCTAGGTGCCGAAGTTATACTTACTTCGCCAAAAAAGGACCAGTTGAAATACGTGCTACAGATCCATTTCGCGGCATCAAACAATGTCGCTGAGTATGAAGCACTTGTGCACGCGCTCAAGGTGGCAAAAGAGATTGGGATACGTCGGATCATATGCTTTGGTGACTCGGATTTGGTGGTGCAGCAAGTGTCGAGACTGTGGGACGCCCTTGATCCAAACATGGCGCTGTATAGATTTCATGTGCAGAAGATATCTGGTTACTTTGAGGGATGCGAATTTCACCATGTACCCCTGGTGGAAAATGAGGCTGCCAACATGCTGTCGAAGCTCGGGTCAACCCGACAAGCAGTTCCACCGGGTGTAGCATTAGACCACCTCAGGAAACCATCCATCAGGCCCTCCCAAGAAACCGACTCAATCTATGTCCTGGAGGACACAGAATCTGGAGCTGTGCCCATGGATATTGACATGGGAAGTGGTGTGCGAAACCCGGGGACTGCCTCGGCAAACCCGGGGACTGCTTCACTGAACCCGGGGTCTGCTTCGCAAGACCCGGGGACTGCTTCGTAAGACCGGGGGACTGCTCAGCGTGATCCGGTTGAAGTTATGCCGGCAGATCAGATGGAGATTGATGAGGATGTGTTCCCTGTGCGAGCAATACCAGCTTGGGCGCTACCTATATTTCAATTCCTAAAATATGGAACGTTACCCACAGAGGAAGTGTTGTCTAGGCAAACACAGAGAAGGGCAAAGGCGTACACGATCATCAATTCCGAACTATATAAACGAAGTGTGACCAATGTCCTCCAGCGATGTGTTGACCCGGAAGAAGGGCTTGACATCCTCCGAGATATACATCAAGGGGAATGCGGGCATCATGCCTCGTCCCGAGCCTTGGTAGCAAAAGCTTTCCGGCACGGATTCTACTGGCCAAGTGCCTTAGAGCAAGCAGAAGATCTAGTGAGAAAATGTAATGGTTGTCAGAGGTACGCTACCAAGACACATATGCCAATGTCGGAACTCAAGACCATACCAATTACTTGGCCATTTGACGTATGGTGCTTGGATATGGTCGGCCCGTTCAAACCGACAAGGGGAAATATGACTCACATTTTGGTAATGGTGGACAAGTTTACGAAGTGGATTGAAGTAAAGCCTATAAGAAAGTGTGATGGAGCTACGGCCGTAACGTTTCTCAAGGATATCATCTTGAGGTACGGTTATCCTCACAGTATCATAACTGATAATGACACAAATTTTGCGGAAGGGGCATTTGCGCGTTTCTGCCGGGATAAGAAGATCTGGCTGGACGTTGCCTCAGTAGCCCACCCCGCATTGAACGGACAAGTGGAAAGATCCAACGAATTAGTATTATCTGGGATAAAACCCCAGCTCATTGAGCCGCTGCAGAGATCAGCGGGGTGCTGGATAGAAGAAATACCAGCGGTACTGTGGAGTTTAAGAACAACTCTGAATCGATCAACAGGCTATACGCTGTTTTTTCTGGTATATGGGGCAGAAGCTGTATTACCAGCCGACATAGAGCATGATTCGCCTAGGGTCACCAAATACATAGAAGCCAAAGTGCAAGAAGCCCGGCAAAATGATGTTGATCTGCTGGAAGAAGCGAGAGAACTGGCATTGTCCAGATCCGCCATATATCAGCAAAATCTCCGACGCTATCATAGCCGGAAAGTAAGCCCCCGAGTCTTTCGGGAAGGCGATCTGGTGCTCCGGTTGGTACAACGTACTGCTGGCATGCATAAATTATCCCCCCCATGGGAAGGGCCATTCATCGTGAGCAAGGCATTACACAATGATTCTTATTATCTTATAGATGCAAAGCCACAGGAAAAGAACAAGGTGGACAGGTCCGGCGAAGAATCTAAGCGTCCATGGAATATAGCTCTTCTTCGTCCTTTCTACACTTAGCAAAGAAGTGTATGTATCCGAGTCTTCTCATGTGTCGGTATGTATGCCGACAATGAGCTTATCAATGAAGTGTTGGCACCTCAAGCAGTAACTCGGGGACTACCTTAATAATATTTGTTGTCTTTTGTGCGTTAGCTGGAATAAGTTGTTCTACTTAACTCGGATTAGTAATGTGTGAGCACCAAGAACCCAACTCTTCGACTTGCTGCTGTCCAACAAGAATTGGCTTCATGGCAAGCAAGAGAACAAGTTTGGAATTGCGTAGCACATGAAAAACGACTAAGGAAAAGAATTTATTCGAGCCAATGTTTGTTTTTCGGACTAACCTTGTATTTATTTTCAAGTTATTATGCAGTTTTATTTTTGAGCTAAGTCTAAAAGTTTCCCAGTATTGTTAAGACAATTTTTGAAGCTCAGATTCGTAAGTCGTAAAACCGAATCAAGGTAGACACGAGCCGAGCCAAAAGATTGGACGAACAAGAAAAAGAAACTCGGGGACTACGCCCAAGTTAATCCGGCATAAGAACTTAGTAGCAAAATATCACATGTATATGGGATACAACTCCACCCGGCATATCGGGGATCTGATAAATTTTCAAAGTTTTTTCGCTCAAGGAGCAGCAGGAGGAGGAAGTTCGGCATCGTCTTCGCCGTCTTCGATATCCGAGGCGTCATCTTCTCCATCACCGTCCGAGCCATCTTCATCGTTCTCAACCTCTTCGTCCCCAGCGGCTTCCAGGAAGCTTGGCCCCTCAGCCCATTCATGAATGGGAGCGTATTCGATGAGGCTATGGGCGCAAGCCTGGCGCCGAGCTACCCACTCCGGGTCATTGGTCCATCTGGATCCTGTGCGCAGGCGTGTCAGGAGGTTGAGATTGATCTTCTCATACCACGTGAGTATGTGGTGAAGAATGGTATCAGCTGCGACACGTCCAGCGGACTCTCTCCAGAGGTCAAGCTGGGTCTCGGTTTCCATTAGCTTCTCAACAAGGACTGCGGTGGTCTCCGGAGTATCTTCTTCGGGCCAGAACGTGTTGAAGATGCGAACTGCAACGTCGAGGATGTCCTTGCCATAATTCTTGATGTGCTCCACGTGAGATGACAAGCTGACCAACAGGTCCTCCATGTCATAGGGAATCTCTTCACCGCCAGGAGCGGCAGGAGTACCCCTTTCTTGGCGGAAGTCTGCCACTGCTGCGCTCGCACTAGCAGTGCCCTCTGGAAATTTGCCTGGAAACAAGACAAAGGAAGAAGGTAAAGAAAAGACATATGAAGTAACCCGGAGAAGTAGGTCGGATAAGGGAAAGGAACTTACGTGATATATGGCTGAGGATCTGGGTCAACTCCCTGGTGCAGTCATCGCGTCTCTTACGAAGCTGCTCAAGCTCAACATTCGCCGACCCAAGCTGGATGTCGAACTCCTTGAGTAGATCCTGGTCCTTGGCGATCTGGAGATTGAGGCGCTCGCGCTCTTCTGTGTAATCCTGGCTAACCTTTTTGAGCTCGGATTGGTGCTGGGCCTTCATTTTCTCCATCTCAGCTTTGAGCCTGGCGATCTCATCGTCCTTGGTCCGGAGGAGGGCGAGCTCATCATCTTTCTTCTTAAGCTCGGCTTGGTGCTGCCCTGCTTGTTCGAGAAAATGCAGCATCATATCAGGCACGGGCACACTATCTTCAAGCGATGCTGAAATAGTGTGTTGACCCGGCAGAGCCGAGGTATGAATGTTTGCCAAGCCAAGGAGAAAAGGAAATAGAAAGCACTGTAAGGTCGGACAAAAATGACTTACCCTTGATCTGCTCCAGATTCTTCCGCATAATCTTGTTCTCAGCCTCCACCCCAGCTGCGGAAACCGAATGATGAGATTAGTTCAGCAGAGGAAGATGAAGAAAAACGAAGAAACACCAAGGAGGAAATTTACCCCTTTTCTCGTATTCCACGAGAAGTGCAGCTTGCTTTGCGCGTAGCATCTTGTGGGTATCCAGCAGACGTTCGAATTCAGCACTCCGGCGATTGGTGGTCACCTGAAAGGAGTACAGAAACATAAATTAGCTTGGTGCATATTCGAAGTGTAGAAAAATCCGGGCCAAGTGGAACTTAACCCGGCTCTAGGTGTGTGCATATTCGAAGTGTACAAAAATCCGGGCCAAGTGGAACTTAACCCGGCTCTAGATGTGTGCATATTCGAAGTGTGCGAGATCCGAGCCAAGTGGGACTTAACCTGGCTGTAGGTGTGTGCATATTCGAAGTGTACAAAAATCCGGGCCAAGTGGAACTTAACCCAGCTCTAGGTGTGTGCATATTCAAAGTGTACAAAAATCCGGGCCAAGTGGAACTTAACCCGGCTCTAGGTGTGTGCATATTTGAAGTGTGCGAGATCCGAGCCAAGTGGGACTTAACCCGGCTCTAGGTGTGTGCATATTCGAAGTTATCGCCGAGCTACGTTAATTTTCTGAGGAGCATCCGACCGAGTAACAAGTTACTCCCCCGGAGGCTCGGGGACTAATGATTATATCATCATTATCTACAACATATAAAGGGGAAGCGACGTACCTCCATCATCCGCCCGGTGAGGTTGATTGCCTTAGCGGCTGTGTTCATTTGGGCAGAAAACTTGGCGGGGCCGAACCTCTCTGGGAGATCGTCATCATGGACGAACTCAGCCTTGTTCCAGTTGTTGACAAATTCAATCAACATCGGAGGGTACCGCTCGCCGGTGGGAATATGGGGCGCCACCAAGCCCTTCGCGTGCGCCTCTTTCCTCTCAACCAAGGCAAGGGCTGGGCTGGTGTGCAGAACCATCTGTTGTGCATCGGTTGGCTCGGCAGGGGTGTCCTTCACCGCTGGAGCCTTGGGAAGCATTGATGCGAGGGTACGCTACCCAGCCTCGACGAATGATGATTTGGTAGCGTCAGGAGCCTTTTTGCCCTTTGCTTGCTGAGAAGAGGAAGTGGTTGCAGCGGATTTTCCCTTAGGAGCTGTCGGGATAGTTCCTCCCCGAGGTTGAGAAGACTCGGACGAGGCGGAGGAGCTTGGCGCTGGTGTTCTTGTTGCTGGACTTGGTGCAGCTGCTGATTTTCTTGCTATCGGACTTGGTGCTGGTGCCGGAACTGGTGCTGGTACTGGTTCGGTTACTGGTGCTGGAGCTGGTGCTGGTGCCGAGGTAGCTTCGGTGGCTGTTGGTTGCGGTGAAGCCGAAGTTGTGGATGTCGTCGCCTCGGCTAGGCCGGTCTCCCCTGCTCCAAGGTTACCCTCCTCTTGGCGAGGTGAAACAGAACCCGGAGCAGCCGCGGAACCCTCAGGAATAGGGCTCAGCGGGTGTGACTCATCGTCACGAGGAGGAGAAGGGCTAGGTCGGAGCGGCGAAGAGATGCTAGATCCACTCTGAGGGACCTCCACCGCAGCCCTGCCAAATCAAATAATGTCAGAAGAGAAATTACAACAATGCAAGGAAGAGCAAGTTGCAAAAGGAAAAAATACTTACGCATCCGAGGTTTGGGCCTCCTTGGGTTTCCGAGCCCTTCGAGCTGGGGCCTTGCCCACTGGCTTGGAGGCAGTCTTGTCCCCAGACTTCTTTCGCCTTTTAGCGGGCTGAGAAGGTCTGGAGGAGGAACTTGGAGCAGCCCCGTGCTTCTTCTTCGGCGCTAGCGGAACGGGTTCGCCCGTAGCAAGGGGAGGGTCCTCGTGGATATGCCCACCGGGATTAGCTGATGCCGGAAAAGCATAAGAAAGGGGGACAGCATCAACAGGTTCAATCACCTCGACATCCGAGTCATCTTCATCATCGGGCCAATCTCTAATAGAAGAGGATTTACCGGTGGGTCGCTTTGTAGCGTCGAGCATCGGGAGGAACATCTCCTGGTCCGGCTCTTCCTCATCCGGGGTCTCCCGGTCCGGCGCCCACTTAAGGGTCGGATCTGTGACGTCCTCGAGGGTCTGCTGAAGGAATAGCTGAGAAAAAGAACGAACAACAGAGTCAAAAATGCAACAAGGACCGACATATAATTAGTCCGGAGTAAGTTTGCACCACGAAGCTTACCGCGGGAGGAAGCCTGTCACGGCAATAATGCTCAATTCCCCAAGTCCACTCAGAGGAGAAGTCCTTGTGGGTGGTGAAGAGAGCCTTAACCCGACGATATATCTCTGTGTTGCTCAACTCAAAGGATGAGGTCCGGTTGGGGTCGCGACCGAAGCTCATGTGGCACACCTTGTGGGTGCGCTTCTGGAGGGGGGAAATTCGGTTGCGCACGAACGTGATCATAGCGTCCTCGTTGCGCAACCCCAGCTTCTTCAGCTTCGTGAACCTCTTGGTGACCTGGTTGGCCAAGGCCGTGGGCTTCTTGGGAACGGCGTACCACAGTTCCGGGTTAGGTGGACCCAGAGTATAGGGGAGCAGCCGGATTAAGTCTGCAGTGCCTGTATTCCGAACATAAAAGAAAGTCCGGGCCCACCCTTTGCAGGACTCTAGCCCGGTGAACCGAGGGAAAACGGAAAGCCTCCGGGGTGAGATGGAAGCAGCTCCAAATTGAGTGAGCTGCTTGTCCTCTGGATCGAGTTGGATGTTTGGGATGACATTACGACGAAGGCCGAAAACCCGGATCCATAGCTCCTTCATGGGCCATAGTCCGGCATAGCCTTTGATCGTAGAAGCAAAATCGAAAAGAGAAGTGATGGCGTTGGCAGGAAGGTGGTGCGGCTGTAGTTCGTAGGTGCTAAGCCAATCCCGGAAGAAGTCGCTGACCGGCAAACCGAACCCCCGTTGGAAGTGGGACAAGAACACGATGTACTCACCCGGATTGGGTGAGAGGGGCAGTTCGGCGGAGGCAAGACGAGCGGCGACGCCGGTGGGGATGCGTCTGGTGCGGTAGAGCCAATCCAGGTCGTCCTGGCAGACCCAAGACCCGGCCCACGCACCAAGGTCCGCCGCCGTGGAGTCCTCCTCCATCTCTTGCTCGGCGATGACGAGCTCCTCCTCCGTCATCTAGTCTTCGCTGCCCTCGCTGGCGCTAGCGGCGGTGGGGGGCAGCGGCCTAGATTGGCAACGACCCGTGGTGGAGGAGGCGCGTAGAGGTGGCGAAGATACATAGGTGTGGGGAAAAAAGTGCGGCGGCAGCGCTGCTACGGAGAAGCACTGGTGGCGGCACTGTCGCGGGGAAGAAGAAGAAGAAGAGCAACGGGTAGAGGGGCGCGGAAGGGGAAAAATCCTAAGGAGTGCGCCCCTCCCCTATTTAACCTCTCCCACGAGGGGAAAGTGGGATCGTGTCCTGCAGGCGCGCCACACGATGTGGCCGTGTATTACCCGCATCAACTAATCAGCACGAAGCCACACGGAAGGCCACAGAACGAAATTGATCCCATGACGTGACGCGTGGATGCGGTAAATGAGGAGGCAGGCGTGACGTGACCCGCGCACAGTGATAACTGACAATCACTGCGGCGGTTACTGTGCTGGCCCTTAAAATAAGACAACATAATGATTAGCCTCCACATGGGTTGGCGTACGAGAGAAGGAAGCAAGACCCGGATGGAACCGTGGTAACCCGGCCGGCAAGTGAAAACTTGGAATGTGCAGAGGGAAAGTAAAACCATGAGGTCCGAGTTAAAGTGGTAACCCGGCCGGCAAGTGAAAACTTGGAATGTGCGAAGGGAACGTAAATCCATATAATCTGAGATAAAGAGGTAACTCGGAAATAATGACCAGAGCTCAGAATTGAACCTGATGTGGCCTTAGCGGCCAAGGCAGCTAAGACCGCACCAGCTTCGGGGACTAATGTTGGGGGGATACCCCCGGGTAGGGTCACGCCGGGGTATAAAGGCCGAGTTAGCCGAGGTTCGACAAGGCCAAAGCGGATGCTGGCCGGGTCACCTCAAGGCAGGCCAAATCACGGGGTAACCCGGACCAGGGGGCGTTCGCCTAACTAAGTCTCAACCGACTTAAGGAGTAAGTCGGAAATGCCTGTTTTACTTGTATGCAGGAACGGGTGTGGCCGGATCAACTATGATCCGGGTCACGTCTAGCTTCTAGGAGAAGGAAGGAATCTCGCTGGTCAAAAGAAGCCCCGGTATGCACTACCTGAGCGAAGCAAACAAGGGCAGGACAACCGGGGCGTGGCTGACAAGGGTGACGACGCCCATGTCGGCTGACGCGGGCGCCACAGAGGCTCACGTAGCCTCTGCATGTGTGACGCGGGGGAAAAGCACCTCGGTCGGCTTACTACTTTGGGAGGAGGCATATTCTTAGGAATATGCCTCCACGTATGCCCTAGGCAGAGACCTAGCTCCCTCTATATAAGGAGGGCTAGAGATTTAGTAGAGGGGGTTCGGCTATTCTGATTTGGCAAGGGTTTTAAGTGTGATCTGTGTGTGAGAGTAAGAGGGCTCCTTCTTCCTCCTCTCGCCAATACATCTCTAGGAGCACTTGTAATCTTCGAAGTAAAGCAAATACAAACTTCTGTGTGAAGAATCACTTCACTATCCCTCCCTGGATTCCCCTAGCATGTATTAGTCCCCACCTTTAGCCTATCCATGGCATCTGCTGTGACACCACCACGACAGTTAAATGCATGAAGAAACTCCATTCTGATGGACTTTTGGAATCACTTGATTTTGAATCATTTGATACATGTGAGCCATGCCTTATGGGCAAGATGACTAGAACGCCGTTTTCCGGTTCAATGGAACGGGCGATAGATCTATTGGAAATCATACATACTGATGTGTGTGGACCAATGAGTGTGTCGGCGCGAGATGGATATCGTTATTTTGTTACTTTCACGGATGATTTGAGTAGATATGGGTATATCTATTTGATGAAACACAAGTCTGAAACTTTTGAAAAGTTCAAGGAATTTCAGAATGAAGTGGAAAATCATCGTAATAGAAAGATCAAATTTCTACGGTCCGACCATGGAGGAGAGTATCTAAGTTATGAGTTTAGCACACAC
Organism: Avena eriantha; assembly: GCA_910589775.1. Taxonomy (NCBI): domain Eukaryota; kingdom Viridiplantae; phylum Streptophyta; class Magnoliopsida; order Poales; family Poaceae; genus Avena; species Avena eriantha. Next base: position 420,263,202 of record OU342744.1, on the reverse strand, counting down.
ATGAAAGAGTGTGGAATAGTTTCACAACTCACGCCTGCCGGAACACCACAACATAATGGTGTGTCGGAACGTCGTAATCGTACCTTATTGGATATGGTTCGATCTATGATGTCTCTGACTAACTTGCCACTGTCATTTTGGGGTTATGCACTGGAAACAGCTGCATTCACTTTAAATCGGGCACCATCTAAATCCGTTGATACGACACCGTATGAATTATGGTTTGGAAACAAACCTAAGCTGTCATTTCTTAAAGTTTGGGGATGCGATGTTTATGTGAAGAAACTTCAACCAGATAAACTCAAACCCAAAGCGGAAAAATGCGTCTTCATAGGATACCCTAAGGAAACAATTGGGTATACCTTCTATCACAGATCCAAGGGCAAGGTTTTTGTTGCCAAGAATGGATCCTTTCTTGAGAAGGAGTTTCTCGCGAAAGGTGTGAGTAGTCGGAAGGTAGAACTCGAAGAGGTTATTGAACCTTCTATTCATGGAATGGCGAGTGGCACAGCACAGAAAGTTGTTTCGGAGTTGACTTCACCTGATGAAGAGAGAGCTAATGATAATGATCATGAAACTCCGAAAGAGGACACTACCGAACCTCGCAGGTCAACCAGGACACGTGCAGCTCCTGAACTGTACGGCAATCTTGTTGTGAATTTCATGGTTGATGAAATGGATGACCCTGCGACGTATGAAGAAGCGATGATGAGCCCGGATTCCAACAAATGGCTAGAAGCCATGAAATCCGAGATGGAATCCATGTACGAGAACCAAGTTTGGAACTTGGTGGACTTACCTCACGACCGAAAGGCCGTTGAGAATAAATGGATTTTCAAAAGAAAAACTGATGCTGATGGTAATGTGATCATCTATAAGGCTCGACTTGTCGCAAAGGGGTTTCGAAAAATTCAAGGAGTTGACTACGATGATACATTCTCTCCCGTAGCGATGCTTAAGTCGGTTAGGATTATGTTAGCAATTGCTGCATATTTCGATTATGAAATATGGCAGATGGATGTCAAAACTGTGTTCCTCAATGGTAATATTGAAGAAGAGTTGTATATGATACAACCTAAGGGTTTTGTCAATCCTAAGGATGCTAATAAGGTATGCAAACTTCAGCGATCCATCTATGGACTGAAGCAAGCATCCCGGAGTTGGAATCTCCGCTTTGATGAGGTGATCAAAGAGTTTGGATTTGTCCAAACTTATGGAGAGGCTTGTATTTACAAGAAAGTGGGTGGGAGCAATGTGGCATTTCTGATATTATATGTGGATGACATATTATTGATTGGAAATGATATAGATCTTTTAAACAGTGTTAAAAGTTATCTAAACAGCAAATTTTCGATGAAATACCTTGGTGAAGCATCATATATATTAGGCATTAAAATCTATAGAGATAGATCAAGGCGCCTAATTGGGCTATCGCAGAGTACATACCTTGATAAGATATTAAAGAAGTTTAATATGGACGAAAGTAAGAAGGGGTTCTTACCTATGTTGCAAGGCAAGACATTGAGTAAGACTCAAAGTCCGGCTACGGCGAAATAAAGAGAGATGATGGATAAGATCCCCTATGCCTCGTCCATAGGCTCTATTATGTATGCCATGCTATGTACAAGACCGGATGTGGCACATGCTATTATTTTGACTAGTAGGTACCAATCTGATCCAGGTTCGGAACACTGGATAGCAGTAAAGAACATCCTCAAGTACTTGAGAAGAACTAAGGATATGTTTCTTATATACGGAGGTGAAGAAGAGCTAGTCGCTAAGTGTTATGTCGATGCTAGCTTTGACACTGATCCGGATGACTCTAAGTCTCAATCCGGATACGTATTTCTCTTGAACGGAGTAGCAGTTAGTTGGAGGAGTTCCAAACAACCTATGGTGGCTGGATCAATGACGGAGGTGGAATATGTTGCTGCTTCAGAAGTGGTGCAGGAGGCGGTTTGGATGAAATAGTTCCTTACGGAACTAGGTGTGGTTCCCAGTGCGTTGGACCCAATGGTGATCTATTGTGACAATAATGGAGCCATAGCCAATGCAAAGGAACCGAGGTCTCACAAGAATTCCAAGCAAATTAAGCGTCGGTTTCACTCCATCCGCGAGCATGTCAAGGATGGAGATATAAAGATTTGTAAAGTACACACGGACCTAAATGTAGCAGATCTATTGACTAAAGTTCTCCCTAGGGAAAAACATGATCAACACCAGAACTCCATGGGTGTTAGATTTATCACTATGTGAACTAGATTATTGTCTCTAGTGCAAGTGGGAGACTGAAGGAAATATGCCCTGAGAGGCAATAATAAAGTTGTTATTATATATTCCTTATATATGATAGATGTTTATTTTACATGCTAGAATTGTATTGATCGGAAACAACAATACATGTGTGTTTAATAAACAAAAAGGGTTCCTAGTTATGCCTCTCTTATAGACTAGCTTGTTGATTAACAAGATGATCAAGGTTTCCTGATCATGGACATTGGATGTTGTTAATAACAAGGTCACACCATTGGTGGAATGATGTGATGAACATTCATCCGAAGTATAGCATTACGATCAAGTCATTATGTTTATATTGCTATAACATCATACGAAGTAATCTTTATCCTTAGACCATGAGATCATGTTAATTGCTAACACCGGAAGAGTATCTTGATAACATCAAACGTCACACCATAACAGGGTGACTATAAAGATGGGTTCAGTACTACGAAGGTGTTATGTTGAGGCTCATGGATCAAGAGTGGAATTTGTCAATCCAAATGACGGATAGATATACTCTAGGCCCTCTCGGTGATATCACATTAAGATAGCTTGCAAGCAAGTGATGTGATCACTAGAATGTTATATCACGGGAACAAGAAAAGAGTGCATGTCGGTAACGAGATCAAACTAGGTATGGAGATACCGATGATCGAATCTCGGACATGTAATATATCGAGAGACAAAGGGATTTAGTTACAAGTGTTAAAGGTTCTCATGATCACAGAAGTCATCGTTGAATGTGTAGGAGTCAGTACGGATCTCCAGGTCCCGCTGCTGATTATTGATCAGAGAAGGGTCTCGATCATGTCTGCATTATTCGCGAACCATAGGCTGGCACACTTAAGAGTTACCGGACACCATTTTGGAGAACATATGTTTTAGACGAAAGAATTGCAAAGCGCAGGAATTGTTTCAATAGAAACTGGAAATTGTATCGGGTGAAATTGCAGAAAGTGGTTCTGCATGTGATATTGAAATATTGCAAGGGGGCTATATGTGAATGTTTGTTAATTAAAGTAATTAACAAAATTCTGAATAAATTTAATAAAAAGAGTTTTATTAAATGAGAGAGCATTAAATTTGGAGAAATTTAATGCATTTAAAGTGGAGACTTTAAAAGGGAATGTGAAGCGGCATTTTAATGTGGAGGGGTTACCACCACATGAATGGGGGAGGTGAGGGGTCACCCCCCCATGCGCCGGCCATGGAGAGAGGGGGCACCCCCCCCTCCTCCTATAAAAGGCCACCCATTCTCTCCTTCATCCTCACACCTCCTTGTGAAGGATCTCTCTCCCCCTCTAGAATTATTCCCCCATGGTCTCGGATTAGCGAGATACATGTTCCCGGTGGCATTTCGTTTGGAAGGAGTTGCTGCTTCCGCTGGATCGCTGGAGCGAGGAGGTGGAGGTTGTCCGGTGGCTTGAACGTGTGTGCGAGTGTGGATGCGCTACTGAGTTGCGGCGCTCGGACTTCCTCATGATCTTGAGATCGGCAAGTGTAAGACTACATCAACCACGAGTTCCTACTCGTTAACAAAACTCGTTGTCTTCGAGGGTAAGTTCTCGTTGGATGCATGTCCACCTGTTGCTTTGTAGCTAGTAGATAGATCTTGGCGTGTAGTTCACACCGTAGGAAAATTTTTGTTTTCTATGTTGCGGACCCAACAATGTGGTCTCTAAAAAGAACACACTTCAATGACACTGGTGGATCCATATGTGGTTTGTGAAAAGAACATACATTCAGTGACTCTAGCTGTGGTTAATGAAAAGAACACACATGCAATGACACTGGTGGATCCATATGTGGTTTGTGAAAAGAACAGACATGCAATGACACTAGTGGATCCATATGTGGTTAATGAAAAGAACACACATGCAATGAAAATGGTGGATCCATGTGGTTTGTGGAAAGAACACACATGCAATGACACTGGTGGATCCATATGTGGTCTCTAAAAATAATAGACATGAAATGAGTCTAGATGTGGTTAATGAAAGAATACACATTTCAATGACAATGGTGGTTCCATATGTGGTTTGTGAAAAGAACAGACATGTAATGACTCTAGCTGTGGTTAATGAAAAGAACACACACGCAATGACAGTAGTGGATCCATATGTGGTTTGTGAAAAGAACACACATGCAATGACACTGGTGGATCCCTATATGGTTTGTGAAGAGAACACACATGCAATGAACTCTGGTGGATCCATATTTGTTTTGTGAAAAGAACACACATCCAGTGAACTCTGGTGGATCCATATGCAATGACACTGGTGGATGCATAGGTGGTCTATGAAAAGAACCAACATGAAATGACTCTAGATGTGGTTAATGAAAGAACACACATTTCAATGACACTAGTGGATCCATATGTGGTTTGTGAAAAGAACATACATTCAGTGACTCTAGTTGTGGTTAATGAAAAGAATACACATGCAATGACACTGGTGGATCCATATGTGGTTTGTGAAAAGAACTGACATGCAATGACACTGGTGGATCCATATGTGGTTAATGAAAAGAACACACATGCAATGAAAATGGTGGATCCATGTGGTTTGTGAAAAGAACACACATGCAATGACACTGGTGGATCCATATGTGGTCTCTAAAAATAATAGACATGAAATGACTCTAGATGTGGTTAATGAAAGAATACACATTTCAATGACAATGGTGGTTCCATATGTGGTTTGTGAAAAGAACAGACATGCAATGACTCTAGTTGTGGTTAATGAAAAGAACACACACGCAATGACACTAGTGGATCCATAGGTGGATTGTGAAAAGAACACACATGCAATGAACTCTGGTGGATCCATACGTGGTCTCTAAAAAGAACACACATTTCAATGACACTGGATGATCCATATGTGGTTTCTGAAAAGAACATAAATCCAGTGACTCTAGCTCTGGTTAATGAAAAGAACACACATGCAATGACACTGGTGGATCCATATGTGGTTAATGAAAATAACACACATGCAATGACTCTAGTTGTTGTTAATGAGAAGAACACAGATGCAATGACACTAGTGGATCCATATGTGGTCTGTGAAAAGAACAGAAATGAAATGACTCTAGATCTGGTTAGTGAAAGAATACACATTTAAATGACAATAGTGGTTCCATATGTGGTTTGTGAAAAGAACAGACATGCAATGACTCTAGTTGTGGTCAATGAAAAGAACACACATGCAATGACACTCGTGGATCCATAGGTGGATTGTGAAAAGAACAGACATGCAATGACACTGGTGGATCCATATGTGGTCTGTGAAAAGAACACAGATGCAATGACACTGGTGGATCCATATGTGGTTTGTGAAGAGAACACACGTGCAATGAACTCTCGTGGATCCATATTTGTTCTGTGAAAAGAACACACATCTAGTGAACTCTTGTGGATCCATATGCAATGACACTAGTAGATCCATATGTGGTCTGTGAAAAGAACAGACATGAAATGACTCTAGATGTGGTTAATGAAAGAACACACATTTGAATGACACTGGTGGATGCATATGTGGTTTCTGAAAAGAACATACATGCAGTGACTCTAGCTCTTGTCAATGAAAACAACACACATGCAATGACACTGGTGGATCCATATGTGGTTTGTGAAAAGAACAGACATGCAATGACATTGGTGGATTCATATGTAGTCTGTCAAAAGAACACACATGCCATGAAAATGGTGGATCCATGAGGTTTGTGAAAATAACACACATGCAATGACACTGGTGGATCCATATGTGGTCTCTAAAAATAATAGACATGAAATGACTCTTGATGTGGTTAATGAAAGAATACATGGTGGACTAGTATCCGTAACATGAACCATGGTCAAGTGATGACATGGGAAGCCTTCAAAATCAAGTTCAGCCGCACCCACGTGCCGCAGGGTCTAGTCACTAGAATGAGGGATGAGTTCCGCGACTTGAAGTAAGGCAGAATGACTGTGGTGGAGTACTGTGACAGATTCCTATCGCTTGCAAGGTATGCCCCTGATGAGATCAATACGGAGGCCAAGAAGAAGGAGAGATTCCTAAACGGACTACATGGCGAGATGCAGACTGTCCTCGTCAACATCTGCTTCGAGGATCTCGAAGAGCTGGTCGACTCTGCCATTCAGATGGAAGGGAAGATTAACCAGGCAAACGACAACCGCAAACGCCGTATGATGCAACAATCTGGATCCAACAGTCACCAGAAGTACCGTCTCAACCCCTCACCAGGATATGCACCAAGGAACAACCGACCTCCAATGTCTCGCCCAAGCTACCCCAGCTGTAGTGGAGGCAATGTGAAGTCCGGAGGAAACAACCACAACTCCGGTAACCCTAGCAATTTCAATTGTGCCCCTCCCAAGAGCAACAACAACACTGCACCTAGAATTGGCAGTAATGCTATGCCTGTAGCAGCAAAAGACAAGTCCCAGATCACCTGTTTCGAGTGTGGAGTGAAGGGTCACTATTCCAATGAGTGTCCCAAGAAGACTGCCGCCACTGCCAATGTGAATGCCCCAGCTCAACAACAGGGTCGTGTTCAACCAGGGAGAAGGTTTGCCCCAGGAAACCCTCACAACCACAACGGCCGTCTCTTCCACATGAACGCCGAGGAAGCCCAAGAAGCGCCAGACGTAGTGCTGGGTATGTTTTTTGTCAACTCAGTTTTAGCAAGGGTATTGTTTGATTCGGGAGCATCCCATTCATTTGTCACCGAAGAATTTGCATGCACTAGTAAGATTCACCCAACCAACCTGAAGCATGTCATGATAGTTCAAATCCCCGGTTCAACTACAAAAGCTAGAAAAATTTGCAAAGTTGTGCCTATCAGAATACATGGAATAGATTTTTATGCCAACCTAATCATACTCGGAACCAAAGGACTGGAAGTAGTACTAGGTATGGAGTGGATGTCAAGACATAAAGGACTGATAGACTGTGCTAAGAAAGCCATCACCATGACCAGTAGCTCTGGAGTCACAGTAGAGCATATCTCTGAAACCTTACCTCGTCAATTCAAGTGCAACAAGAGTCTAGCCCTGCCCACCATAGACCAAGTCCGAGTAGTCTGTGAATACCCTGACGTATTGCCAGATGAATTGCCAGGTATGCCCCCGGATAGGGATATTGAGTTCATTATCGAACTAATCCCCGGAACCGGACCCATAGCCTAGAGACCCTATAGCATGAACCCCTCAGAATTAGTGGAATTGAAGAAGCATCTGGATGCTATGTTGGCAACAGGCTTGATTCAACCAAGCGCATCGCCATGGAGATCACCAGTGTTATTCGTCGACAAGAAAGATGGAGGCAACCGTCTATGCACAGATTACAGAAAGCTAAATGATGTCACCATCAAGAACAAGTACCCTTTGCCAAAGATAGAGGATCTATTTGATCAGTTGACTGGAGCCCAGGTATTCTCAAAGATTGATCTTAGGACTGGTTATCACCAACTTAAGATTCGTGCAACGGATATTCCGAAGACCGCCTTTACTACTCGCTATGGTTTATACGAGTATACGGTTATGTCTTTTGGATTAACCAATGCCCATGCTTATTTCATGAATCTCATGAATAAGATCTTTATGAATTTCTTAGATAAGTTTGTCGTTGTGTTTATCGACGATATTCTTATCTACTCCAAGTTAGAAGAAGAGCATGAGCAACACATGAGAGTTATCCTAGAAACCCTGAGAGAGCATCGGTTATATGCCAAGTTCAGCAAGTGTGAGTTTTGGCTGAAAGAAGTAGGATTCCTAGGACATATTTTGTCTGCCGGAGGAGTCTCTATGGATCCCGCCAAGATCAAAGATGTCGAAGAATGGGAATCCCCAACCACTCAAACCCAAGTCCGTGCATTTCTCGGATTAGCGGGATATTACCGCAAGTTCGTAGAAGGATTCTCGAGCATCGCCAGACCCATGACCCAATTGTTGAAGAAGGATAAGAAGTTTGAATGGACCGACAAATGTGAAGCCGGTTTTCAAGAATTGTAGAAGAGATTGATATTAGCCCCAATATTGATCATGCCAGACATCAAGAAGTCGTTTGATGTATATTGTGATGCATCCAAGATTGGTCTCGGCTGTGTGTTGATGCAAGAAGGCAAAGTCATCGCGTATCTATCTCGACAACTGAAGCATCATGAGCAGAACTATCTGACCCATGATCTTGAATTAGCAGTCGTACTTTTGTCATTGAAGACATGGTGTCATTATCTGATAGGTAATCGCTGTGAGATTTACTCAGATCACAAGATCTTAAAGTATATTTTCACTCAGAAGGAGCTGAATATGAGGCAAAGGAGATGGATAGAGTTAATCAAGGATTATGACCTTGACATTCACTATCACCCCGGCAAACCCAATGTGGTAGCGGATGCTCTTAGCAGATTGCCGTGTCGACTAAACACCATGATCAAGGAGAAGCAACCAAGTTTGTATGAGGAGTTGGAGCAGTTCAGAACTGAGCTTGTTAGCAAAGGATTCTTAGCTAGCATTGAACTTTAACCCACATTAATCAGCCAAATCAAGGAAGCCCAGAAGGGAAATGTAAGTATATTCGGAATCAAACGTCGTATTGGTACAGGAAAGGTACCTGGATTCACTGAAGACGAAGAAGGAGTTCTATGGTACAAAGGTCGTATCTGTGTGCCAGCAGATTCAGAGCTGAAGCAAGTTATCATGCAAGAAGCTCATGATACTCTTTATTCTATCCACCCTGGAGGAGCAAAGATGTATCAAGATTTGAAGGAGCAATTTTGGTGGCACAAGATGAAGAGAGAAATCGGAAGCTACATCGCAAAGTGTGACATCTGTCAAAGAGTCAAAGCAGAGCATCAGAGACCCGCAGGACTGTTGCAACCATTGCAGATTTTGGAATAGAAATGGGATTCCGTCAAAATGGACTTTATCACCGGTTTACCTACTTCTAGTAGGGGAAATGACTCAATCAGGGTCATTGTTGATAGACTGTCCAAGGTAGCCCACTTCATACCTGTCAAGACAACCTACCAGAGTTCGAAACTAGCAGAGCTGTATATTTGTAGGATTGTTAGTCTACATGGAACCCTCAAGACCATAGTATCAGATCGAGGAACCCAGTTTACCTCGCGATTTTGGCAGAAAGTCCAAGAAGGATTAGGAACCAAGTTGAATTTCAGCACCGCTTATCACCCGCAAACTGATGGACAGACTGAAAGAGTGAACCAAATCCTAGAGGATATGTTGAGAGCTTGTGTGTTAGAGTACGGAACAAAATGGGAAGATTGCCTGCCTTTCGCAGAATTATCATATAACAACAGTTATCAAGCTAGTTTGCAGATGGCACCATTTGAGTTCCTATATGGAAGGAAGTGTCGTACCCCTTTGAATTGGTCTCAAGTAGGAGAGAGTCAGATCTTTGGACCCGATATTCCCCGAGAAGCCGAAGAGAAGGTGCACAAAGTTCGTGAGCACCTCAAGACCGCCCAGTCCAAACAGAAGAGTTATGCTGACAAGAGAAGGAGAGACCTGACTTTCAATGTCAGAGATTTTGTATATCTCAAGGTTTCACCATTGAAAGGAACCCAATGCTTTAGTCTGAAAGGAAAGTTAGCCCCTAGATATATCGAACCCTTCAAGATCCTGAACCATAGAGGAGAAGTATCGTATCAACTGGAACTACCTGAAGAGATGTCAGCCATCCGCAATGTGTTCCATATCTCGTTACTTCGCAAATGCCTAGAAGTGCCGGAGAAGACTGAAGTTTTCAAGAACATCGATCACCGAGCTGTTGAGATCAACAATGACCTGACGTATCGTGAAGTGACCATCCGTATCTTGGAGGAAGCTTACAGAACCACCAGGACCAGAATTATAAAATTTCTGAAGATTCAATGGAGCAACCGTACCGAAGAGGAAGCCACTTGGGAGCGAGAAGATTACATTAGGACAGAGTTCCCAGATCTCTTTAGTTCCTAGTTTTCTTTCGTAAAATCTCGGGATGATATTTTGTTTAAGGGGGGAAGGTTTGTAACATCCCAAAACTCTAATCCAAGTGATCAAGATCCAAATCATCAAATTTAGAGTTAACAAAAACTTTTCCAAATTAAAATTATTAAAGCATTCATATATGTGTGCATTTAAATTAGGGGTTGATTTGAATTGCCTTCATGAAGTGATCCATTGCTTGTAAAATGATTCTTAGGTGAAATAAATATCATCTAGATCATTCCCAAACAAATCCCAAAGATAAACAAATCAAAATGAATAAAAGAAAGAAATGGTCATTTGTGCCATTTTAATCAACATGCCTACTTTAGCTATTCCTAGGACTCAATTCTTAACAGAGACAAATGTGGATCTTTGCACCCCTTGCTAGTACATGTAGTAGTGTACCAAGGCCCACTTTGTGATCTACCAAAAACTTGCAAACACTAATTTTAAATGGCATTTGAAAATTGAATCTAGTGTATGTATCAAGATCCCACTTATTCAAAAACCACTCAAATGAGATCCATTTTCAAATCCCAAGCAACCACAGATGATTAAGCATGTGCATAGCAACCCCACCAAAAATCATCTAAAAATTCAAAACTTGAATTCTTTCGGCCATTTCTACAAACACCTTGTGGGCAGAATTCAAACAAAAACCAAAAACACTATTTTGAGCAATGTTTGGACCAATTTGGTCTCCCATTTTGCAACCACAGCCACCCAGTGCACCCCCTACCCTTTTCTAGCCCGGCCACCCACTGTGCCTCGACCAAATGGTCATGGCCATTAAGGCCGAGCACCATTTGGGCACCCCCATCGGCGACAACGCGCCATAGCCGCCGCCAGCGTCGCCCACCATGTCCAAGAGGTCGCCTATGGTCCATCTCCACCGCCTAGCGAGCCCCAGCCCGAGGACAGCGCCAGGAGTAGCCAGGAACCGCCACGCCCGAAGGCTGTCCGCCATGCCGAAGACGCCCGCAGAGCGCGCCCGATCCCCGCTCAGCCAGACCCCGCCTCGCTCCAGCTGCCTATGGCATCCCGCTAAAACCACTACTAGAAAATCGCGGTGTTTTATCTAGGTGCATCATCCTGACATCAGCATGCATCTTTTTGTTTGAAAGTATTTTGCTAAAAGCCTATCTTTGTCTTCCAAAGATCTCCGTCTTAATTTCAAATCAAAACTCTGGTCTTTTCCGGGTCTTTTATTTGTCTAAAAACTATTTACAAAAGTCTATTTTAAATTAAAATAAAAGTTTACATTATTTTTGGGAGGCAGCCAACCAGGCCCAAAAGCCCAGCCGGCCACCTCCTTCCTAATCTTAACTAGCAAACCCTAACCTACCTACCCCAGGCCCACCTACTCCCTGCAGCCCCGCGCGCAGAACACCACACCCAGGTGCACCGCACACCTACCCCGCCTCACACCACGTCTCGGTGGACACACACTCACACACACGCACCACACTTCCTCCCCACTCCGTCGCGGCTGCACTAGCACAACACGCCAATCACCCCATGCCCGACCCAGTCCTAAGCCACACCTACCCCGCCACGCACACCCACGCACACACACCACCTCGGGATCCCCCGCTCCCCACCTGCCCCGCTCCCGATCGAGACCCGGCCCCACCCGCTCGAACCGCGTCCTCCACCTTGTGTTCTCCGCCCGCGCGTCCGCGCCCCCGAGCCGGGATCGACCCCGCCGCCGGCCTTCCCCCAGGCCCTCCTCGCCATGTACCCCGCCGCCTTCCACGCTCCCCCGCCAGCAGCCGCGGGGCCCCACCTCGCCGGTCGCCCTCCACCCTGTTGCCGTCTCCTCCCTCCGCCTCGGGTCCCCTCTGCTCCGAGCCCGCGACCGAGCCTGCGCCACCCGGCCGGCGAGGTCCCTCGTCGACCCTGTACCCCTCCATCGTCAGGAGCCCCACGCCGGCCTCCTCCTCCCGCGCCGCCCCCTCTTCCCCGCCTCGAGCCCCTCTGTCTCCGTCGGCCGCCAAGCACCCATGTCGACCCCGCCGCCGAGCTCTCCACCCCGTGCTTCCACCCTCTGTGCGCGTCGCCGGCGCTGTCTTCCCCTGCCTCTCCCTCTGCGCGGCCGCGTTCCTGCTCGGCTACCTCCTCCGCCTCCGTCGAGCTGCCGCGTCCCCGGCCTCCCTGCGCCGCCTGCCAACCGTGGCCGCCTCGCAGCTCCAAGTCCGGCGCCCTCTATCGTCTTTGCGCCTAGCTGCGGCTGCCCTCTACAACCACCATCCCCGCGCCTCTCATCGGCCGCGCCAGGCTTGTCGCTACCAGGTCCGCATCGCCCCACCCACGTGGGCTCCCTTCCGCTGCCTGTAGTAGCCACCATCGCATGTGGCCTGTATATCCTGTACTAGAGCTAGATGCTTCTGTCTTCAGCCTTGCTCGCCCTGCTGTCAGCGTCTCTCGGTCTGGCCTGTTTTGGAACCCATAGTGGAACAGTGTGTAAAGATGGTGGCCAGGAGATGTTGGTGGGCATGTGAAGAAGGTGTGGAAACAACAAGGTGTCGACAAGACAATTCACCGACATCGCCAAGATCTTCTCGTTGATAAGACCAACGTCGTGGATCCAAGCTCGCCATCGAAATCGAGGATGGAACCCCAAGGTAGACGTCAAGGGACCAAAGATCGACCTCGGAGACCCGAGCACCGCAACCCTTCTTCATGGACGTCGAGACCCCGACCGGAAGATGCCCGGGACACCAAGATCTGCTTCCGAACGCTTTGACTGAGGCCGAACCAAGATCTCCACAGATGCGACAAGACCTCCTTCTCGGATGCGATACCCGAGAACCCGGAACGCCAAGTTCGTCATCCCGAACGCCAAGACCGACCAGATACGCGGACCCGACAAGATCTTCGCGACGACAAGATCGACACCGACCAGCGCAACTCCGATGAGCCGCTGACGCCGAACCAAGTCCTTCGACAACCTCCGAAGACCGATCCCATCGAATCGAACCTTGCCTTTCCCGTCGAACCCCGAACCCCCGAAGCTCAAGATCTTCCGAACCTAGATGTGTACCCCTAAGCCCCTATTTTTATAATATGACATTATCAACTTCGCATATTAAATTGTTCATGCATGCATACCTGTCTATGGACTGGGGGGAATTATAGTCGATTCACCTAAATTAAATATGGAGTCTATATGCGGGCTATTCTAGTCTTATTTCGGACTCCATTTAAATTTGTGTAGCGAACCGATACCATGTTTTGCCTTGTTAAGACAACATTTAAATTGCGGGTACCTAAACATCATGAACCACTTAATTAATTGTCGGGACCCCTGTTCCGCTTAATATTGTCTAGTTGCACCACATCTTTGCCATGTCTGCACCATATCATAATCATGCCGGATCTTCTGCTGTAGTATTAAATATTGCATCCGGTGTTTCTTCTACTGTTTGCTTCTTCACGGATTAGGCCGATGAGTTGATGCGAGTATCGACAAGTTCTTCGGATAATGAACCTTCAGCTATGTTTTCCCAGGCGAGCATTCTCCCCCTTTCTACCTATTTTGCATTTATAGTCTTTATTTCCTCTTGTTGATCTATTGCTACCTGGTCGCGATGCTTTAGTGTTCCGTACCAGATATATCCCGTGTAGCCTCTATATTGCCATGGACACCTCCTAATACCTGTTGTTTGGTAGATAGCTGGCCTTGCGAGTCGTAGTTGCTTGCTCAGGTGCGATCTCGTGTTGTCGAGTACCACAGTTGTTGGAATGCTGGCAGATGTTTATGGTGGAGATGATCATGACTTTAAATACAACTATAAATTGTTGGGATAACTAATGAAAGAGGTACCGGTGGGCAATATATGCTATTTGGTTTTTATGTCCACTTGTGTCCCGTAGGCCCCGAGTACTTGATACCTGTTCCTTGACTATTCGCACTATCCACATCCGGGAGAGTCTATGAATCCCCCTTAGCCAGAGCTTGATTCATTTCTTATTTCTTGGGGCCACAAACTAATTTGGGGTTTTATTACTATCATGTACTTATGCCATGCTTTACTGTTTTATTTACAATTGTGCATGGAGCACCTATACTGTTTAGGATCGTGACACGTTTTCGCTGTATCGACAAGCCCAGTCACACTTTCGGGTTCCCAGTCGTTTACAGCCGTCCACACAAACCTTGGGTCCGTCTCAGAGCCAGCCAACTTTGTTGCGGGTAGCTTAATGGGGTGGCCCCCTAAAATAATTTATGAATCCTGTGATTGCTTTGTCGTGAAAGCCTCGTTGGGTTTTGAGTTGGTTTTTCCGAGGTTGATCGTGTGTGTGTTGCTATTTGTGCACCCCTGCAGGGTAAATCTTTCTAAAAGCCGTGTCCGCGATTATGGACGACTTGGAGCACATTATCTCGATCATAGACAAGCATAACTAAAGTAGTGCTATAAACTTGACTTAATATATGACTAGTAATCAGATTCAACTATCACAGAATGGATATTAAAATGCCAACAACTGGTGGATCTGGGGTTGTTTTGTGACATGCTGTACCTGCCTAGTAAGTATTGCAACTCCAATGGAATATGATAAAAGTGCCAACAACTGTTGGGTTTTGGGATTCCTCAGGACAATTATATCTGACTAGTAAATGTTCCAACTACAACAGAATGGTAATTAAAACGGCCCCACTACTTATGCTTTAGAACGACTCATGCTATCTATACCTGACTAGTAAGTGCTGAAACTATAATGGAATGAATAAAACTGCCAATTGTGTGAGTTCATCGGTTTGACTTCCTCGTTTGGTCTCGAGGGGGAATACCATGATGGATATGATTGGTGTTAGTATAAGGTTGGTTCAGAATAGGTCTTTCTTATCTCTCTCTAATACCCGGTAGTTAATCGAGTCTCTATAGGTTGCTTAGTGCATGCTGTGCTGCCGCTTCAGTCCACCATACCTATGTAGGCGAGAGCCACCGAATTCTAGCCTCGCTGTGTACTGCCCTCAGTACTGACGCTCCCCTTTTTCCTTGCCCTTTGTCGGCACCCCTTTTGTTTTAGCAGGTTTGAGATCGACATCGTTAGCAGGGTTACCCTTCCGGCTTGGCCTGGGCA
Organism: Avena eriantha; assembly: GCA_910589775.1. Classification (NCBI taxonomy): domain Eukaryota; kingdom Viridiplantae; phylum Streptophyta; class Magnoliopsida; order Poales; family Poaceae; genus Avena; species Avena eriantha. The sequence continues at coordinate 420,247,844 of OU342744.1, read as the reverse complement.
GGGTTATGGACGCCATTGGTTATTCTTCAGGGCTCTTAGCCCCATTTGCATCTTGTCCGTAGCCGGACGCTCTATTGTTTTCAAGGTGATTTGGATCTTTGTATAGTATATCTGTATTCTTGACTCTCGGAGTCGGTGTTGTACAAATATCTATTCTGTGGGTCCCATCGAGGACTGTTGTGTAATGGTATTACTTCATTTTCCACCCGCACGAAAGTGCCTAGTGGGCATCCTTGAATTGTTTCTATGCGGGTTTGGCGGGAAGCGCTAAAACTTGCATAGGGCCGATTCGAGGGTGTTACACTGCCCGCCTACACGATCACCACTGTCCAAGGAAGCTAACGGACATGCCCATTCCCTCGACCATGCCCGTAGTCGCCGGCCGCCGTGAAACTCACCGTCGGCAGAGACATAGTACGCGACGCGCCACTCACCTCCCCCGAGCGCAAACCACTACACACGCACCGCTGTGACACTCGCCAGGGCACCGCCCAACGTCCTAGCCCACCGCCCACACCTCTAGCTCGTTGTGTCATCGTCACCGGCGAGCACCGCCGATGCTCCTCTACCGCTTCGCCGAGCCTATAAATAGAGGCCTCCCTAGCTCCGTTTCCTCACAGCACTCTCATCCCCTCCCTCTCACAGCACTCCTAGAGCCCCACCGGAGCAAGCCGCCGTCCGTAGCGCCGGAATTTCGCCGGAGTCCGACGTGGAGGGAGGAGAAGGGCGTCCTTGATCAAGGCCACCTCTCGGGACACTGCCGGTACCAGGAGAACCGCCGTCCATGACTTGTTCGTTTGCCCGCCTCGCCGACCCTCGTCGGAGCCCCGGTAAGCCGCCCTAGACCCCCACCGAGCCGCTAGGGTTCCACCTCGCCGGCGACCTGTCTGTCATCGACGACAAGCCACAACCATAGATCTTCCTTTTAATCTAACGGTCCACATCGCCCCGTACCGCTTCGCGTTTAAAGAGCCACTGAAATGTGGACCCCCTGTCAGTTGTTCTCTGCGCCGCGGAACGTCACTGGGCCGGCCCATTAGTGTTCCCGTGCGACCTGATACATTGCAAATGTATCTATAATTTTTGATGTTCCATGCTTGGTTTTATCTACTTTCTTATGTTTTGTCCACACTTTGGAGTACTTTTCATATGATTTCTTGGACTAACCTATTAACAAGATGCCACAGTGCCAGTTGCCTGTTTTCTGCTGTTTTTGGTTCTAGGAAAGTCAGAAAATCAATATTCTCGAAATTGGACCGGACAAAAGCCAAAGTTGATATTTTCCCGGAAGACTCACGGAGCCAGAAGGAGAGTCGGAGAGGGGCCACAGGGTGGCCACACCACCCCATGGAGAGGGTCCCCCTAGGCCGCGCCAGGGCATGGTGTGGGCCCCCTGGCCGCCCACCGACCTTGCCCTCTGGCCTAGAAGAAGCCTCCCGAGGCATAAACCCTAAATCGACAAGCCTCCAGCCACGAAAAGTTCCGCAGCGCTGCCCCCACCGAAGGGGAGATTCGGGGGACAGAAAGTCTCTGTTCTGGCACCCTGCTAGGACGGGGAAGTGCCCCCAGAGCCATCTCCATCGATCTCCGCCACCATCTCCATCACCGTTGTTGATTCCCATGATAAGGAGGGAGTAGTTATCTCTCGAGGCTAAGGGTTCTACCGGTAGCTATGTGTTCATGTCTCTATCTATGCATGATCTTGTTGTGGTCATGAGCTTTGTAATCAAGTAGATCTACCTTGCTACTCAAGTGCTTTAATAGATCTCTGCTCTCCCCATGTGTGTGAAAGTGTCAGCGTGCACACCAGGGTGGCACTTAGGCTAGAGATTACAAATACTTGTTATGAGTTATATTTGGATTTGGATGTCTTTATGAAATTGTGGTGTTTGTTGGACTCATCTAGTACTCAAGGTGACAATGTGGGGTTTTCTAGATGGGAAAGGCTTACTTTGAGGTGTGCTGTTATAGCCCTACCATCGATTAGAGTGTCCAACCGGAGAGTAGTTAAGAGTAGTATCATACAGAGAAGATATTTATATGAGAGTGTTCACTAGTGAAAGTATGATCCCTAGGCCTTGTTTCTAAGCACCGAAACACTGTTTGCTATTAGATCTGTTACATGTTCGCTTGCTTCCATCTTTATTTCAGTCTGTCGTTAGTCTTTTCCACACCATCAAGTTATTTTCTATCACCATTACCACTTATAATTATCTATACCACTTGTATTTCACTATCTCTTCGCCGAACTAGTGCACCTATACACCTGACAAGTGTATTGGGTGTGTTGGGGACACAAGAGACTTCTTGTATCTTGATTGCAGGATAGCTTGAGAGGGAATACCTTTGACCACTTCCTCCCTGAGTTCGATAAACCTTGGGTGATCCACTTAAGGGAAAACTTGTTGCTATTCTACAAACCTCTACACTTGGAGGCCCAACAACTGTCTACAAGAATAGAAGTGCGTAGACATCACGACCCAGTAATTCAAACTTAGATTTTTCTAATTTAGTTTGAACTTAGTTCTGTCCCCTAGTTTGAAAATCATTTCAGAGAGATTTACAAATCCAAATGGAGTGATTCCAATTGTGTTGGAAAGCTTTTGAAAAGATCTATCCAAGCCCATTGGATTTAATTCATTTAGAGTTAGAGATCTCTCCTAGTAAAAATAACAAGACAGAAGCTTTTGCACCCTCAAACATTTTTATAAAATCAACCAAAATAGCTTTTGTGTTGATTCCAACTCTAAAAAATCACATTTAACCATACCTATCTGAATATGTAATAATATTAAGGTTTGTATGCAGTGACTTTGGACTAGTACCAAAATAATGCTATATAGGCATTTCTAGTCACTTTAAATCATTAAATAATAAACTTAAGCTTATTATGATCCAACCTTTAAATCACATTCCCATATGTTAGAATATGTGGTGATGACATGTGTCCATATGATCCCATATTTTAATTGGTGAATATTAAATCTTAGTTATTTTCAATGAATAGAAATTACTTTTCTTGAATAAAAAGGATCAAGCTAGTAAATTAAACCTTGTGATGCTTGTGATGATAATAGATCATTAAAATGTGTGCCTTAGTGTGCTAAGTAGACTAGTTAAGTATTGTTTGGTGATTGTGTACTCCTTATGTATTTATAGATGATAGTACCGACCAAGCTTTCGAGGAGGAGGAGTGCTATCAAGAGGAGGAAGAAAACTTCAACCATTGCACAAACCAAGGCAAGCTAACCCTTGCAAGTATAATGCTTAGCAAGCTAGAATTAAGCTAGATAGTCTGAGCAAGCTGCACTAGGCATGCTTTGATTATACCACTTTGACTATTACCTACCCCAAGTCTTATTTCCAAGCTTTACTTTCTTTACTTTACCAAAGTCCTTTACTTGTTTTGAAGGTAGCATAAAAAGTATAAAAATTGACCTATCTAGATAACTTTAGATTTCATTCTATGGCATGAGATTGTTCCCATCTTTCCACCTTAGTGAACACTCTTAACTTAGTAGTTTAGAGTTAGATAAAAACTTGAGTCACTTTAGATGGGAACACTTGGTGAAAATGAATTGTGAAAACCTTAGAATGATGAGTCATTCTATTGAGATGTTTTGACATGTGTTGAGAAACACAAATGGTTTATGGTGATGAAAATGTTGAGGCATGAGCCTTAACCTTTTTTCAAAACTGATGGTTGGATTCGGATGCGATACCATTCCAATTTTACCGTACAACCACAATACCTAAATTGGGTAAGGATTAGCCAGAACATTATATGCATTAGTATTAGTTCCCTCATGGGAGAGGTTTGAGCTGAGGCTACCTCTCAATGTTGTCCACCTATGCAGTGCCCAAGATGACAGATGGTCATGGTTGGGAGGCCATACTCATAAGAGAGGTGCTTATACTAGAGTGTGTAAAGGAAAGGTTATGTTTGATTATCTGCATACTAAGTATGATGATTCAGGGTTATCCCTGACAGATGTATCGAATCTTGTGGTGAAAGTGTACCACCTCTACAAAGTGTCAAACTATTCGAATAGCCGCGTACGCGGTTATGGACAGTTGGAGTGGCCATACTGTTTTGTTGTCAGCTGTTTTCAAAATAACTTATGAAATGAATGATGAATCTTGACTTGACCACAACAGGGTTGTGACCATGACACTAGCTTCCCAACTAAAGTGATTCTAGAACTGTATTTTATCTTTCTTTGTTTCTGAACTTAGCTTAGGTTTCAAACTTAGCTTTATAGTAAACTTAGAGTTAGCACTTTACATTAGAACTATACTACTTATCAGTGGTAGTTTGCGAGTACTTAAAGAGTACTCATGGCTTTTGTCCCTGGCTATTCCTATGGCCAGACTATGAAGGAGACTACCAAGATGATGGCCAGCAGGACAGCTATGATAACTAGGAATATCTGCCTTCGTCAGCATTGCATGTGCCCCTGAAGATGGACCCAACCGCGACGCTTATCTTTTATTCCGTTGCTTGTTGTATTAAGACTGGATCATGAGATCCTTATGTGTGTAAGACCTTATTTATGGTTTGTAATGGATGATGTACTGTGATATCCAATCTGTTATGTCTCACAAAAATGGTAATCCTAGGATTGCAAGGTATGGCATAACAGTCTGTGAAAAGAATAGACATGAAATGACTTTTGATGTGGTTAATGAAAGAACACACATTTCAATGACACTGGTGGATCCATGTGTGGTTTGTGAAAAGAACATACATCCGCTGACTCTAGCTTTCGTTAATGAAAACAACACATATGCAATGACACTGGTGGATCCATATGTGGTTTGTGAAAAGAACAGACATGCAATGACACTGGTGGATCCATATGTGGTATGTGAAAAGAACACACATGCAATGAAAATGGTGGATCCGTGTGGTTTGTGAAAAGAACACACATGCAATGACACTGGTGGATCAATATGTGGTCTGTGAAAAGAATAGACATGAAATGACTCTAGATGTGGTTAATTAAAGAATACACATTTCAATGACAATGGTGGTTTCATATGTGGTTTGTGAAAATAACACACATGCAATGACTCTAATTGTGGTTAATGAAAAGAAAATGCATGCAATGACACTAGTGGATCCATAGGTGGATTGTGAAAAGAACACACATGCAATGAACTCTGGTGGATCCACATGCAATGACACAGGTGGATCCATATGTGATAAATGAAAAGAATACACATGCAATAACTCTAACTGTTGTTAATAAAAAGAACACACATGCAGTGACACTCATGGATCCATATGTGGTTTGTGAAAAGAACAGACATGCAATGACACTGGTGGATCGATATGTGGTTTGTGAAAAGAACACACATGCAATGACACTGGTGGATCCATGTGTGGTCTGTGAAGAGAACACACATGCAATGAAAATGGTGCATCCATGTGGTTCGTGAAAAGAACACACATTTCAATGACAATGGTGGATCCATATGTGGTTAATGAAAATAACACACATGCAATGACTCTAGCTGTTGTAAATGAGAAGAACACACATGCAATGATATTGGTGGATCCATATGTGGTTTGTGAAAAGAACAGACATGCAATGACACTAGTGGATCCATATGTGGTTTGTGAAAAGAACACACATGCAATGACTTTAGCCGTTGTTAATGAGAAGAACACACATGCAATGACAATGGTGGATCCATATGTGGTTTCTGGAAAGAACACACATACAGTGAACTGTGGTGGATCCATATGCAATGACACTGGCTGGTATGTGAAAAGAACACACATTTCAATGACATTGGGGGATCCATATGTGGTCTGTGAAAAGAACACACATCCAGTGACTCTAACTGTGGTTAATGAGAAGAAGACACATGCAATGACACTGGTGGATCCATATGTGGTTAGTGAAAAGAACACACATGCACTGACTCTAGCTGTTGTTAATAAAAAGAACACACATGCAATGACACTAGTGGATCCATATGTGGTCTGTGAATAGAACAGACATGAAATGACTCTAGATGTGGTTTGTGAAAAGAGCACACATTTCAATGACACTGGTGGATCCATATCTGGTTTGTGAAAAGAACATACATCCAGTGACTCTAGTTGTGGTTAATGAGAAGAACACACATGCAATGACACTGGTGGATCCACATGTGGTTTGCGAAAAGAATAGACATGCAATGACTCTAGGTGTTGTTAATAAGAAGAACACACATGCAATGACACTAGTGGATCCATATGTGGTTTTTCAAAAGAACACACATGCAATGACACTGGTGGATCCATATGTGGTCCGTGAAAAGAACACACATACAATGAAAATGGTGGATCCATATGTGGATTGTGAAGAGAACACACATGCAATGAACTCTGGTGGATCCATATGTGGTTTGTGAAAAGAACGCACATACAGTGAACTCTAGTGGATCCATATGCAATGACACTAGTGGATCTATATGTGGTCTGTGAAAAGAACACACATTTCAATGACACTGATAGATCCATATGTGGTTTGTAAAAAGAACAGACATGAGATGAACTCTGGTGGATCCATATGTAGTGTGTGAAAAGAACACACATGCAATGACACTAGAGGATCCATATGTGGTATCTGAAAAGAAAACACATGCAATGAAAATTGTGGATCCATGTGGTTTGTGGAAAGAACACACATGCAATGACACTAGTGGATTCATAGGTGGATTTTGAAAAGAACACACATGCAATGAACTCTGGTGGATCCATATGCAATGACACTGGTGGATCCATATGAGGTCTCTGAAAAGAACACACATTTCAATGACACTGGTGGATCCATATGTGGTTTGTGAAAAGAACATACATCCAGTGACTCTAGCTGTGGTTAATGAGAAGAACACACATGCAACGACACTGGTGGATCCGTATGTGGTTAATGAAAAGAACACACATGCAATGACTCTAGTTGTTGTTAATGAGAAGAACACACATGCAATGACACTAGTGGATCCATATGTGGTTTGTGAAAAGAACAGACATGCAATGACACTGGTGGATCCATATGTGGTCTGTGAAAAGAACACACATGCAATGACACTGGTGGATCCATATGTGGTCTGTGAAGAGATTAGACATGAAATGACTCTAGATGTGGTTAATGAAAGAATACAGATTTCAATGACAATGGTGGTTCCATATGTGGTTTGTGAAAAGAACAGACATGCCATGACTCTAGTTGTGGTTAATGAAAAGAACACACATGCAATGACACTAGTGGATCGATAGGTGGATTGTGAAAATAACACACGTGCAATGAACTCTGGTGGATCCATATGCAATGACACTGGTGGATCCATATGTGGTCTCTAAAATAACACATATTTCAATGACACTGGTGGATCCATATGTGGTTTGTGAAAAGAACATACATCGACTGACTCTAGGTGTGGTTAATGAGAAGAACACACATGCAATGACACTGGTGGATCCATATGTGGTCTGTGAAAAGAATAGACATGAAATGACTCCAGATTGTGGTTAATGAAAGAATACACATTTCAATGACAATGGTCGTTCCATATGTGGTTTGTCAAAAGAACAAACATGCAATGACTCTAGCTGTGGTTAATGAAAAGAACACACATGCAATCACACTAGTGGATCCATAGGTGGATTGTGAAAACAACACACATGAAATGAATTCTGGTGGATCAATATGCAATGACACTGGTGGATCCGTATGTGGTATCTGAAAAGAACACACATTTCAATGACACTAGTGGATCCATATGTGGTTTCTGAAAAGAACATATATCGAGTGACTCTAGCTATGGTTAATGATAAGAACACACATGCAGTGACACTAGTTTATCCATATGTGGTTTGTGTAAAAACACGCATGCAATGACTCTAGTTGTTGTTAATGAGAAGAACACACATGCAATGAAACTGGTGGATCCATATGTGGTTTGTGAAAAGAACAGACATGCAATGACACTAATGGATCCATATGTGGACAGTGAAAAGAACACACATGCAATGACACTGGTGGATCCATATGTGGTTAATGAATAGAACACACATGCAATGACTCTAGCTGTTGTTAATAAAAAGAACACACATGCAATGACACTAGTGGATCCATAGGTGGATTGAGAAAAGAACAGACATGCAATGACCCTCGTGGATGCATATGTGGTCTGTCGAAAGAACACACATGCAATGACACTTGTGTATCCATATGTGGTTTGTGAAGAGAACACACATGCAATGTACTCTGATGGATCCATATGTGGTTTGTGAAAAGAACACACATACAGTGAACTCTGGTGAATCCATACGCAATGACACTAGTGGATCCATATGTGGTATGTGAAAAGAACACACATTTCAATGACACTGGTGGATCCATATGTGGTCTATGAAAAGAACACACATCTAGTGACTCTAACTGTGGTTAATGAGAAGAACAGACATGCAATGACACTGGTGGATCCATATGTGGTTAGTGAAAAGAACACACATGCAATGACTCTAGCTGTTGTTAATAAAAAGAGCACACATGCAATGACACTAGTGGATCCATATGTGGTTTGTGAAAATAACACTCATGCAATGACAATGGTGGATCCATATGTGGTTTGTGAAGAGAACACACATGTAATGAACTCTGGTGGATCCATATTTGTTTTATGAGAAGAACACACATCCAGTGACCTCTGGTGGATCCATATGCGATGACACTAGTGGATTCATATGTGGTCTATGAATAGAACATACATGAAATCACTCTAGATGTGGTTTGTGAAAAGAACACACATTTCAATGACACCGGTGGATCCATATGTGGTTTGTGAAAAGAACATACATCTAGTGACTCTAGTTGTGGTTAATGAGAAGAACACACATGCAATGACACTGGTGGATCCATATGTGGTTTGTGACAAGAATAGGCATGCAATGACACTGGTGGATCCATATGTGGTCTATGAAAAGAACACAGATGCAATGACACTTGTGGATCCATATGTGGTTTGTGAAGAGAACACACATGCAATGAACTCTCGTGGATCCATATTTGTTTTGTGAAAAGAACACACATCCAGTGAACTCTGGTGGATCCATATGCAATGACACTAGTGGATCCATATGTGGTCTGTGAAAAGAACACACATGCAATGACACTGGTGGATCCATATGTGGTTTGTGAAAAAAACAGACATGCAATGACTCTAGGTGTTGTTAATAAGAAGAACACACATGCAATGACACTAGTGGATCCATATGTGGTTTGTGAAAAGAACACACATGCAATGACACTGGTGGATCCATATGTGGTCTGTGAAAAGAACACATATGCAATGAAAATGGTGGATCCATATGTGGGTTGTGAAGAGAACACACATGCAATGAACTCTGGTGGATCCATATGTGGTTTGTGAAAAGAACACACATACAGTGAACTCTGGTGGATCCATATGCAATGACACTAGTGGATCCATATGTTGTCTGTGAAAAGAACACAAATTTCAATGACACTGGTGGATCCACATGTGGTTTGTGAAAAGAATAAACATGCGATGAACTCTGGTGGATCCATATGTGGTGTGTGAAAAGAACACACATGCAATGACACTTGTGGATCCATATGTGGTCTGTGAAAAAACACATGCAATGAAAATGGTGGATCCATGTGGTTTTTGAAAATAACACACATGCAATGACACTGGTGGATCCATATGTGGTCTGTGAAGAGATTAGACATGAAATGACTCTAGATGTGGTTAATGAAAGAATACACATTTAAATGACAATGGTGGTTCCATATGTGGTTTGTGAAAAGAATAGACATGCAATGACTCTAGTTGTATTTAATAAAAAGAACACACATGCAATGACACTAGTGGATCCATAGGTGGATTGTAAAAAGAACACACATGCAATGAACTCTGGTGCATCCATATGCAATGACACTGGTGGATCCATATGAGGTCTCTGAAAAGAACACCCATTTCAATGACACTAGTGGATCCATATGTGGTTTATGAAAAGAACATACATCCAGTGACTCTACTATGGTTAATGAGAAGAACACACATGCATTGACACTGGTGGATCCGTATGTGGTTAATGAAAATAACACACATGCAATGACTCTAGTTGTTGTTAATGATAAGAACACACATGCAATGACACTGGTGGATCCATATGTCGTTTGTGAAAAGAACATACATGTAATGACACTAGTGGATCCATATGTGGTTTTTGAAAAGAACACACGTGCAATGACACTGGTGGATCCATATGTGGTCTATGAAAAGAACACACATGCAATGACACTGGTGGATCGATATGTGGTTTGTGAAGAGAACACACATGCAATTAACTCTGGCGGATCCATATTTGTTTTGTGAAAAGAACACACATCCAGTGAACTCTAGTGGACCCATATGCAATGACACTTGTGGATCCATATGTGGTATGTGAAAAGAACAGACATGAAATGACTCTAGATGTGGCCTGTGAAAAGGACACACATTTCAATGACACTAGTGGATCCATATGTAGTTTGTGAAAAGAACATACATCCATCGACTCTAGCTGTGGTTAATGAAAAGAACACACATGCAATGACACTGGGGGATCCATATGTGATTTGTGAAAAGAACAGACATGCAATGACACTGGTGGATCCATATGTGGTCTGTGAAAAGAACACATATGCAATGAAAATGGTGGATCCATGTGGTTTGTGAAAAAAACACGTGCAATGACACTGGTGGATCCATATGTGATATGTGAAAAGTATAGACATGAAATGACTCTAGATGTGGTTAATGAAAGAATACATATTTCAATGACAATGGTGGTTCCATATGTGGTTTGTGAAAACAACAGACATGCAATGACTCTTGTTGTGGTTAATGAAAAGAACACACATGCAATGACACTAGTGGATCCATAGGTGGATTGTGAAAATAACACACATGCAATAAACTCTGGTGGATCCATATGCAATGACACTGGTGGATCGTTATGTGGTCTTTGAAAATAACACACATTTCAATGACACTGGTGGATCCATATGTGGTTTGTGAAAAGAACATACATCGAGTGACTCTAGGTGTGGTTAATGAGAAGAACACACATGCAATGACACTGGTGGATCCATATGTGGTTAATGAAAAGAACACACATGCAAAGACTCTAATTGTTGTTAATGAGAATAAAACACATGCAATGACACTGGTGGATCCATATGTGGTCTGTGAAAAGAACAGACATGAAATGACTCTAGATGTAGTTAATGAAAGAATTCACATTTCAATGACAATGGTGGTTCCATAAGTGGTTTGTGAAAAGAACAGACATGCAATGACTCTAGCCGTGGTCAATGAAAAGAACACATATGCAATGACTCTAGTGGATGCATAGGTGGATTGTGAAAAGAACACACATGCAATGAACTCTAGTGGATCCATATGTGGTATGTTAAAATAACACACATGCAATGACACTAGTGGATCCATATCTGGTTTGTGAAGAGAACATACATGCAATGACACTGGTGGATCCATATGTGGACTGTGAAAAGAACACACATGCAATGACACTCGTGGATCCAAATGTGGTTAATGAAAAGAACACACATGCAATGACTCTAGCTGTTGTTAATAGAAAGAACACACATGCAATGACACTAGTGGATCCATAGGTGGATTGTGAAAAGAACAAACATGCAATGACCCTCGTGGATGCATATGTGGTTTGACAAAAGAACACACATGCAATGACACTGGTGGATCCGTATGTGGTCTCTGAAAATAACACACATTTCAATGACACTGGTGGATCCATATGTGGTTTGTGAACAGAACACACATGCAATGAACTTTGGTGGATCCATATGTGGTTTGTGAAAAGAACACGCATACAGTGAAATCTAGTGGATCCATATGCAATGACACTAGTGGATCCATATGTCGTTTGTGAAAAGAACACACATTTCAATGACACTGATGGATCCACATGTGGTTTGTGAAAAGAACAGACATGCGATGAACTCTGGTAGATCCCTATGTGGTGTGTGAAAAGAACACACATGCAATGACACTGGTGGATCCATATGTGGTCTGTGAAAAAAAAACATGCAATGAAAATGGTGGTTCCATGTGGTTTGTGAGAAGAACACACATGCAATGACACTGGTGGATCCATATGTGGTATATGAAGAGATTAGACATGAAATGACTCTAGATGTGGTTAACGAAAGAATACACATTTCAATGACAATGGTGGTTCCATATGTGGTTTGTGAAAAGAATAGGCATGCAATGACTCTAGCTGTATTTAATAAAAAGAACACACATGCAATGACACTAGTGGACCCATAGGTGGATTGTGAAAAGAACACACATGCAATGAACTCTGGTGGATCCATATGCAATGACACTAGTGGATCCATATGAGGTCTCTGAAAAGAACACACATTTCAATGACACTGGTGGATCCATATGTGGTTTGTGAAAAGAACATACATCTAGTGACTCTACTGTGGTTAATGAGAAGAACACACATGCAATGACACTGGTGGATCCGTATGTGGTTAATGAAAAGAACACACATGCAATGACTCTAGTTGTTGTTAATGAGAAGAACACACATGCAATGACACTAGTGGATCCATATGTGGTTTGTGAAAAGAACAGACATGCAATGACACTGGTGGATCCATATGTGGTCTGTGAAAAGAACACACATGCAATGACACTGGTGGATCCATTTGTGGTCTGTGAAGAGAACACATGATGTCTACGCACTTCTATTCTTGTAGACAGTTGTTGGGCCTCCAAGTGCAGATGTTTGTAGAACAACAGCAAGTTTTCCCTTAAGTGGATCACTCACGGTTTATCGAACTCAGGGAGGAAGTGGTCAAAGGTATTCCCTCTCAAGCAATCCTGCAATCAAGATACAAGAAGTCTCGTGTGTCCCCAACACACCCAATACACTTGTCAGGTGTATAGGTGCATTAGTTCGGCAAAGAGAGAGTGAAATACAAGTGGTATGGATATAAGACAACGGTGCAAGAAAATAGATTGATGGCGTGGAAGAGACTAAAGGCAAACTGAAATAAAGATGGAAGCAAGCAAACATGTAACAGATCTAATTGCAAACGGTGTATCAATGCTTAGAAACAAGGCCTAGGGATCATACTTTCACTAGTGAACACTCTCATATAAATATCTTCTCTGTATGATACTACTCTTAACTACTCTCTGGTTGAACACTCTAATCAATGGTAGGGCTATAACAGCACACCTCAAAGTTCATCTTTCCCATCTAGAGAACCCCACACTGTCACCTTGAGCACTAGATGGTTCCAACAAACACCACAATTTCATAAAGACATCCAACTCCTATAACTCATAACAAGTATTTGTAATCTCTAGCCTAAGTGCCACCATGGTGAGCACGCTGTCACTTTCACACACATGGGGAGAGCAGAGATTCATTAAAGCACTTGAGTAGCAAGGTAGATCTATAGATTACAAGATCATGATCACAATATGATCATGCATAGAGAGAGAGAGATGAACACATAGCTACCGGTAGAACCCTTAGCCTCGAGGAAGAACTACTCCCTCCTCATCATGGGAATCAGCAATGGTGATGGAGATGGCGGTGGAGACCGATGGAGATGGCTCCGGGGGCACTTCCCCGTCCCGGCAAGGTGCCGGAACAGAGACTTTCTGTCCCCCGAATCTCCCCTTCGGTGGCGGCGGCGCTGCAGAACTTTTCGTGGCTGGAGGCTTGATTCTTTAGGGTTTATGCCTCGGGAGGCTTCTTATAGGCCAGAGGGCAAGGTCGGTGGGCGGCCAGGGGGGCCACACCATGCCCTGGAGCGGCCTAGGTGGACCCGCGCCTAGGGGTGGTGTGGCCACCCTATGGACCCTCTTCGACTCTCCTTCTGGCTCCGTGAGTCTACCGGGAAAATAGTAACTTTGGCTTTTGTCCCGTCCAATTCGGAGAATATTCATTTTCTGACTTCCTGGAACCAAAAACAGCAGAAAACATGCAACTGGCACTGTGGCTCTTGTTAATAGGTTAGTCCAATAAATCATAAGAAAAGTACTCCAAAGTGTCGACAAAACATAAGAAAGTAGATAAAACCAAGCATGGAACATCAAAAATTATAGATACATTTGCAATGTATCAACACACATGCAATTAACTCTGGTGGATCCATATTTGTTTTGTGAAAAGAACACACATCCAGTGAACTATAGTGGATCCATATGCAATGACACTGGTGGATCCATATGTGGTATGTGAAAAGAACAGACATGAACTGACTCTAGATGTGGCCTGTGAAAAGAACACACATTTCAACGACACTAGTGGATCTATATGTGGTTTGTGAAAAGAACATACATCCATTGACTCTAGCTGTGGTTAATGAAAAGAACACACATGCAATGACACTGGGGGATCCATATGTGGTTTGTGAAAAGAACAGACATGCAATGACACTGGTGGATACATATGTGGTCTGTGAAAAGAACACATATGCAATGAAAATGGTGGATCCATGTGGTTTGTGAAAAGAACACACATGCAATGACACTGGTGGATCCATATGTGATATGTGAAAAGAATAGACATGAAATGACTCTAGATGTGGTTAATGAAAGAATACACATTTCAATGACAATGGTGGTTCCATATGTGGTTTGTGAAAAGAGCAGACATGCAATGACTCTTGTTGTGGTTAATGAAAAGAACACACATGCAATGAACTCCGGTGGATCCATATGCAATGACACTAGTGGATCCATATGTGGTCTCTGAAAATAACACACATTTCAATGACACTGGTGGATCCATATGTGGTTTGTGAAAAGAACATACATCGAGTGACTCTAGGTGTGGTTAATGAGAAGAACACACATGCAATGACACTGGTGGATCCATATGTGGTTAATGAAAAGAACACACATGCAATGACTCTAATAGTTGTTAATGAGAAGAACACACATGCAATGACACTAGTGGATCTATATGTGGTCTGTGAAAAGAACAGACATGAAATGACTCTAGATGTAGTTAATGAAATAATACACATTTCAATGACAATGGTGGTTCCATATGTGGTTTGTGAAAAGAACAGACATGCAATGACTCTAGCCGTGGTCAATGAAAAGAACACACATGCAATGACACTAGTGGATCCATAGGTGGATTGTGAAAATAACACACATGCAATGAACTCTGGTGGATCCATATGTGGTATGTGAAAATAACACACATGCAATGACACTAGTGGATCCATATGTGGTTTGTGAAGAGAACATACATGCAATGAACTCTGGTGGATCCATATGTGGTTTGTGAAAAGAACACACATGTAGTGAACTCTGGTGGATCCATATGCAATGACACTGGTGGATCCATATGCGGTCTATGAAAAGAACATACATGAAATGACTCTTGATGTGGTTAATGAAAGAATACACATTTCAATGAAACTGGTGGATCCATGCGTGGTTTGTGAAAAGAACATACATCCAGTGACTCTAGCTTTGGTTAATGAAAACAACACACATGCAATGACACTGGTGGATCCATATGTGGTTTGTGAAAAGAACAGACATGCAATGACACTGGTGGATCCATATGTGGTCTGTGAAAAGAACACACATGCAATGAAAATGGTGGATCCATGTGGTTTGTGAAAATAACACACATGCAATGACACTGGTGTATCCATATGTGGTTTGTGAAAAGAACATACATCCAGTGACTCTAGCTGTGGTTAATGAAAAGAACACACATGCAATGAAATTGGTGGATCCATAGGTGGATTGTGAAAAGAACACACATGCAATGACATTGATGGATCCATATGTGGTCTGTGAAAAGAACACCCATGAAATGACTCTAGATGTGGTTAATGGAAGAATACACATTTCAATGACAAACCGTGGATCCATATGTAGTTTTTGAAAAGAATAGACATGCAATGCCTACTCTTTCTATTTTCTATTTGAATCCCTTATTCTGTCTTGCCCTTGGTTTTTTGATACTACCCAGATTTGCCCTCTCTCTCGGTCACAAATCTCACAAAAGCCCAAACGTGTGCTCAATCTGGGTGCTACGCCCTGATTGGCTGACACATATGTCACGCGGATCGTCTCCACCAACCGTTGATCCTCTGTGACCCAACGAGCAGGATAACCCCTCCCTTATCCACTTTTTTTATGAATGGTCTATCTGTGCCACCTCTCTATCTGTGCCACCGATACTTTACCTCCGTAAACAAGTGAAAACCCATCTATCTAAATAAAATAAATAATCATATTTCGAAGAAGCTATCGTCTTCTTCTTCTGGTTCGTCCTCATCTTCGTCAACGCCATGGTCCTTGCCATCGTCGCCATCTGTGTCCTCCTCTAATGACTCGACACAGCCCCCTTCCTCGAATAAGAGCGCTATCTCCTTGTTGGAGTCCTCCTCCCCCTCTTCATAGTCCCACGGGTCCACGTCACTCTCCTCCGCTTCTGCCTCCAACTGATCGATGAATGCCTCCTCGTTGGCCGAGTCGGACCCGTCCAAATAGATGTCTCCTCTCTTCTTCCTGGTCTTCTTCTCGTTCCTCTTCTTGTCTATACTCGCCGGTGCAACACGCGCCCCCGTCCTGGCTGCTGCTTTGTGCTCGTCCGTCGCTGCAGGTACCCCATGCTCCTCCTGTGCGGCCCGTACGAGCTTCGACGTCGCGGTGTCCTCGAGTGCTGATGTCGATGGATCTTGGCATGGTCGGACACGACGTGCTGCCTCAGTAGGTGACTCGTGAGTGTGAACGATGCAGCAAAGAGCCGAGGACGTAGGACGGTTAGAGGATGGCTTGGACCTGCCATTGCCACGTCAAGGGGGCATCGTGCTCGAGGAAGTTGTTCGGAATGGTCGATGGCGGGTACACAGAGTGGGGTGCCGATCTGATCAAGGACGAGCAGCGGTTTCATGCGTCGTGTTCACACATGCATTTGTCGATTATCAAAAAAAAGCAATATCTTGCATACTGAACATAATTTGATCACAACAAAAGTGGCACATCGTATTCTAGACTCGTAAATATCCCGTGCGTGCCTGTCAACATGGAGTTCAACGGAGTTCGATGTGCCGACGTGATCGTGCAGCAGTTGCGCGTGTCATTGCCCCATCAACACGTGACACACGCACGCGGGACGTGCGTGCCGATGCCCATGATGACCACCGACTCGTACTCCTCTTATTATATATTGGATTTTAGGCAGGGCCGAACACTATTGAACTGTCCATCGCAATAAAGACAAGTCCCATCGATTCCCTATCCCTACCTCCCTGGCTTCTTTGAGAAGGTAGACCGTACACGGTGGTCTTGTATAATAGTAGTAGTAATACTGGACCACGGCCTGTACTCTTTGACTCTTCTCCCACACTAATCACTATCTACTCTTTGACTCTTCTCCCACACTAATCACTATCTTCTTCCTCCTGCCGCTGCCACCCTCACCCTGGAAGCCATGGCTCCCCTGAGGAGAGGCCGGTCAACGATCCTCGCGGAGAAAAAGGAGAGATCTCGCCGCGAGGCACTTCTTGCTCTACCAGCCTCTCAAGCCCCCTCTCACCGAGGCCCAATCTCCCCCGACAATGGTGCCGAATGTTCTACCAGGCGAGGGCTCCTCCCGGTATGGTCTTCTTGTTCTACTTCTTCTCCATCTCCTTCTCCATTATGATCTTATTCTGCTTCTTCTTGTTTTTTTTGTTCTTCTTCCTCTTCCTCTTCTACGTATTAAAGGCTGGCCGTGGAGCCAGAATCCACCACGACGGAGGCATTGCAGGACCCATTCGGTCTCGTTCCACGTCTCAGCAAGGTAGCAAATCTCCACACCGTTATTTCTCCGAGTTGTGATGTGGATTTCTTAGATCGTGTCTGCCCCGCATTGGTTTTTCTTCTTCTTTTGGGAGTTGTATTAGTTTTCATGAATATGACTGGATCTCTTGGTCTTTCCTTAATACCGATGTTCATAGATTCACTATGGATTTTTTGTGATTAAGATTAGTTTATCGTGGTTATGAATAGATCTCTAGGTCCATTTTTAACACTGTTGTCCATAGATTCAACGGGGATTTTTTGATCTGTATTAGTATTTACCTGGAACCTGGAGTGTAATTATAGAATTTCTATTTCAATTAACATGAATGATGCAATGATCGAAGGCCGAGTACCGTGACAAGTTGGTCGTGATCAGTGCCAAGATTGACAACCAACATGAGCTTGCACGCTCCCTCACCAAAGCTAATGAGAGCCTACACAAGCAATTATCTATGTAGAAGGAGATCTCGCTAGATTTTGCACGTGACGTCGTGAGGCTGCAGAAAGTGCTCGACCGTAACTTGGACAGGCAAGAACAGGCCATCAAGATAATCAATGAGCTCATGGAGGAGAAGAAGAATCTCGTGGAAAGGTGCACTCTCCTGCAGGACGAAGTCACCGAGGCACTCAGAGGACGCGTCGAGGAAACCAAGGTTGCCATCCGAGCCTACCATGACAGGAACCGTTGCCTGGATGCAGTGAAAGAGATGAAGGAGGACATGAGCAGAGGGATCACCGTACTCGAGGGTGTTCGGAAAGAGAACGAGGAGATAAGGGCTTGTCTGGAGGCGTATCGGAGCAATGCCCAAGTCTGATTCCCGTTAGAGGGGGCACGAATATCAGTTTGTGCTCCACTCCTTTTGTAATGTTTAGGGTTCAGGGAGCAATGCCCAAGTCTGCTTCCCATTATAGGGTGCAATAAGAATCCTAGGGCAACTCCTTATCTATCTGGACATGTGTTGGTGTTCATGTTCATGAATGGACACCATGTGCTCTTTCCATTATGTATCTGGACATGGGTTTCTGCATTATGAGTTTGCCACTAGCCCAGTACTATTTGGTGATATTGGAAAAAAATCACAGGACACTGAACTACAAATAAACCTTATTTGACTTTGAAATTGAAATTATGACAATGCCACTAGTCGATTCATAAAATGTTGATTAGTCCTAGATTGCTTCTTCCTTGAAATTATGACAGTGCCACTAGTCGATTCAGTTAATTATGGAAACTAACCAACATGTCCTGGTGAACTGAACAAACCATACTATGTATTTTTATTGCAGGGAAAGAGGCGAAAGCTCGACCAGGACCTGGCGACCTGGCTAAATGACAAGATAGCAATCCAAAGGGAGAAGCAGAATTCCTAGAAACTAGCCTTTCACCACCTGCGCGCTGAACTCGCGGTCCTTTTTGACAAGTGCTAGAAAATAAAAGAGTTAAACACTGACTGGGCGAAGCTTCACAGTGAAGGTCGCACCTCGGCTAGGAAGCAGACGGAGATCATGAAAGGGATCTTGAAGGAAAAACATATGGCTACGGACCAACTTCTCAAATCCGTGATGGAGCGCTGGAACCTGCAGCTGGCGCACGACAAAGTACTGAAGGAGCTGGTCGATCTTAGGGAGGAAAACAAGCAGCTCCGGACCAGGCTCGCTTGAACCCAACATATGTCTATTTAGTACTGAACTGCCTGGTTTATCCTCTATAGTGGTGATTTTGTAAGCGTGAACTTAACTCTATGCACAGTATGTCTATTCGTCTGAAATTAATTTGCTCGAGGATTGAGTTTGGCTTAGTTAAGAAAGTGTAACTGCAAGTCTTACAATTAACTAGTTTCATGCATTGGCACACCATAAATTATTCATCTCGAATTTCCTTTATCCTAGGTAGTCTGTCCTTAGTCACCCTCGTGCGCCTTATTCATGTCTTCCCTGAGCTGATCCCTCTCCTTTTCTGCATTATGAATCAGCAACCTGTGACTATCCTGAAGCTTCTTTGCATTTCCATCAACCAAGCTCCCATTGATTCTGTCACTTAGCTCTGACTGCAAATTCTCGATTTCTTGTTCCAGCTCCTTATTTCGTACCGACAGCTTGTAATTTTTTCAGCTGCATCACAAGCATCAGTAAATCTCCCCGACCTTTCCAACTCATACATCTCCCATAACTGTGTCAAATATTTCTTAAGTGCATATGACCACTCAAGATCCACCCACTCTACTGCTTTACACACTAGGCCAACCTAAAAACACACACACTATAGTGTTATGAACATACACGATACATTTTTCTTCATGTCACCGTTGCACATAATGTAAACAAACCTGATTTGTACAACCCAAAAACCTTCTCCCAGTGTTACAGCCTTTGAATGCAACATATCTCCTCAGTTTTAGCCCAAGGTCACATGGCACTTCTCCATCGAGATCTAGGCCCTCCCATTCAGAGTCAGAGATCATACGTGGTACCTATAGGTAAATGCAAACCTGGAATTGAACACGATTGCATGCACATATGGAGCTCAGATCGAGAGATTTACTATTGCCTAACCCTAGCCCGAGAAAACAGAGGAACTCACATCATGGAAGGAATACTCGATGTCGGAGAGAAGGTTGTCGCTGCTCGACTGGTCATCCTCGTCGTTCAAGGATAGCATGGCGAATGCGTCGTCACCGACGACGGTGTCAGCGTCAGTGAGGGGAGAGAGAGAGAGCAGCCCTTCTACCGCAGCAACAATGACTAAATTGGCATGTTACAATAGTTTAATGGATACCATGCCCTTTCCCTGCATTACTGTCTCTTGCCTAGTATGGATTCTCTTCATACATTCTTATTTCAAATATTAAACCTGTACTCCCTCCATCCCAATTTCATTGCCTAAGGAAAACATATCAGTATATTACATCATCTAAAGAAACAAAATCATGTCAACTACAAGGTACTTATGCATCACTTGTTCAGTCATGGTTTCACAAAACATTACATTACAATCTCTCAACAAACATAATCACATCATGGTTTCACAAAACATCACATTACAATCTCTCAACAAACATAATCACAGAAACAAGTATATTACATCAACTCAAGAAACAAAATCATGTCGACTACAATGTACTTACGCATCACTTGTCCAGTCATGGTTTCGCAAAACATTACATTACAATCTCTCAACAAACAAAATAACAGAAACAAGTACAATACATCATCTCAAGAAACATAATCATGTCAACTACAATGTATTTATGCATCACTTGTCCAGTCATGGTTTCACAAAACATTACATTACAATGTCCCAACAAACATAATAATAGAAACAAGTACGGTACATCATCTTAAGAAACATAATCATGTCAACTATAATGTACTTATGTCTTATTACAACAATGATGGTTTCACTGAGTGACATGTCCGAAAATCTCAATATCTCGCACAACATTATATCGCAATCTCTCAACAAACATAATCACAGAAACACACTCTAAATGCAACAATAGTCAATATTACAAATACATGCAGGGGAACCCCGCGGTCCATATGACAAGCCTAGGGTAGCAGCTCTCATTAGATCTCATCGACGTCGACCACCTCATTCTGTTCAGCCATTACAGGGGCCTCTACATCCACTATAACCTGTTCAACAACATCAAAAATGGTACCAAGGAAGAACACCTTCCTGGTTCACTTCTTTCGTTGCATAATATGCATAAGATCTTCAGTATCCAAAACATCTATGAATTGCTGCTTCTTATGATGCCACCACCGGATTTGTGCCATCTGCTTAGGTCCAATACTGATTTCCTTACCGATTATCTCTCTCATTTTATCAAGAGTTATGTTTTGGAATCGACAGTGATCTCCACAGTACATGACAAAACTGGCTTATTAACTCCCTCATCAAGTTTTGCCATGTATGAATCCACCTCTATGCGTATAATGAACTTATATAGATCAACATTTATTGGTTCGTATTCTCTAGGAGCCGAAGCTCTAGCAGCAAGATCTCCAACATCTGCATACATATCATCAATCATCGCTTCAACTTTCACCTTACGATCAGCTGAACAACACTCCCAAACCATCTAAAGCTCATGGGAGTGCTCAATTTACTGATAGATATCATTCATGTTGCGCCATACCAATTTTGTCCTCTGTCTAGAACCCTAGGGAATCCTAGCGGCAAGCATATCTACCAGCTACGAAATAAACATAACCTCTTTGCAATTCACAAGCGGATGCACATCTTGCCCGATCACAACCATCTCGCAACCAAAATCAAGTTTTGTAGTGTACTGACGAACATGAACTATGAACTCATATAGGTCCTTCGTATCAAAATTGTGCCTAATTTGATTAAAAAGGGGAACTTTTCAGTTCATTCAATTATATTATGCCGTAACTAATCTACCTGTAAGATAAGGCACATATAAGAAAAATTCACCTCTCGCTCTTCTCCCAGGTTTTTTTATTCGAGATCTGGGTGCCGCATCCGCCCACTGGAGCCGAACAATCAGCCGTCGGCCTTGCTTTTCTCTTCAACCCGCTGCTCATAGGTACCTTGGGAGCAGAATCCTTGCTGACCTCCTCGCTAACCGAGGCTGAAGAGCTCGCCGCTGCTTCGCGTTGAGCCTCAGACTTTGGCCCCGGCGGACCCAAATAAGTCGGCGACGTAGCTACAACCTTTGCCTTGCAAGACATGCTAGGTCGTCGTCATCGGATTCAGTGTCGGGGGAGGGAGAAAAAAGACCCTCCACCGCCGGCAAATTTAGGGTCAGGGAAGGGAATAAAAGGGACCGTCGCCGCCGCAACCAGATTCAGTGTCGAGAGTTAGAAAAGTACAGTAATGGATTTGCCCTACGACACGTGCAGGGTGGCTAAGAAGAGTGACTGGCGAAGAAGGGGCATAGTAGGACCTAGTGTAACGGAATATCCCGACTTAACGGGCGCGATTTGAAAATATTGGGTTTGGCCATCATTCACTCGAAATACCCCTCTCAGCAATTGGCGCCCCAACTTTTCGAATCGCGGTGATTAAAATCAACTCGGGTACCGCGGTGCACTAGCGTCCCAACTTTCGGGCCGCAAAATGATATTCTCCGTGACCGCGGCCATGGAGGACCCCGATCTTGCCGAGGATCCGGGGAACTTGCTCTTCTGGGAGCAGTTCTTCGCCGACCAGTGGCTGCAGGAGCTCATTCGCCACGCAGGGCCGCCGGATTCTTCGTCGAAACGCAGCAACACGACGGGGAGGCGCCACTGGTGGAGCGTTCCAGGGCGCACACTCACCTCGGTGCTCGACCACATCCTCTCCGGCAACACTTCCCGCCTCGGCTTCCCCTGCAACCCGACGCCAGCGACAAGGGCCAGGCGCCGTCCTCCGGCCAACTGGCTACCAGCCCTGGAGGTGCGGCGACGATGGCCAGGGTAGCTCCCGCCTATCGTAGTCGCCGAGCAACGATGATGGCAAGGCCGACCCTGGCTACACCTCCTTCTACAACAACTTTGGCATGTAGAAGCGGCGTCCGACATCGGCGGCGGCGGCGACCTTTTTAAGTTTTTTGAGTTTAAATTTGGGTGTTCGCCCGAATTCTATGTAATATAATATATTCGTCTTTAATTAATGAAAACCGCCTATATTCGTCCGAAGTTCGCCGAAATTTGTTAAAATTTGGCCAAACGCGGGAACTTGGCCTAGGAACGCGAGTGGAAAACTCGGCGTTCCAGGCCAAAATCTAGTTTGTTCCGGCCTAAAATACGCCCGGATTTGGGCCTGGGAACGACCAACGAGTTGGAGATGGTAAATTTGGACGATGGATGGAAACCCACACTCGTTTTAATTCAACCACGGATGCAAGCGAAAGGCCGATCATATAGGAGAACAATAGTAAAGAGGCAACGACTAGTCAGCTGCCTCGCTAATCATGCCCGATCTTTTCATTTATGTGAAACCATGGTGAACAAAGGAAGAGAATCAGGGCCCGGAAATGGGTAGGCGTTCGACGCGACAGCTGTACTTTGATCTGCACTAGATTTACGGGTACGCCTTGGCGCACGACCCCGTAATATCCGTCTTAATTTACTTGGTATGTTGCGACGGTAAACATCGGATCGAGAAAACTCTGTGGCTCCACCTCCACCCGTGTCTATGCTAGACCCCTCATCCGCGTCGGCTCCGAAGTCGTTGAAGGCGCTTCCTAAAATTAGTCGGCGGGTCCGAAGTGGGTGAATGTGACCTCCGCACAGCGAAGCCGCACCTGGGAGAAGGCTTACTCAGGACGCAGATGGGTCGTCTGCAAACTAGCGCCATCACTCATACGGCGGGAGGAGAATGACCCCCCATCGGTGGTTATGGCCAGATGAGCACGCTGGGGACTTCACGGCAAAACATGAAGCACTGACACAAGGCTTAAATCTACACCCTTTCTCTCTCTGCCTGGCCTCTCCCCCGCGGCATAGCATATCCGCTTGGTTCCGCAGCAGCAGCTTCACGCGCTCCACCGGCGCCACCCCCGCCTTGGCCACCACGACCGCCGTGCCGCCCATCGCGAAGTCCGTCGTCGTCCTCATCCCCACTCCTCCGTGGTGCTGGCCGCCAGAACCACCGTATCGCTCGCCCCGCCCGTCCAGCCCTGGCAACGCCGCCTCACGCCCCGGAGCTTCTCCCGCCTCATCATCCACCTGCCCAGCCCGCACCCCGTGGTGCTCGCCCTCCCCTCCCACACTCCATCCCCGTCTTCGCCGCCATCGTCTCTCGTCTGCCAGGTGCCTCCTCGGACCTCCTCCCGCCCGTCCTCTCCACTCTCCACGCCGCCCGCCTCCCGTGACTCTCGCATCAGTTTCTATCGTGGATGACGCTAATAAAAAACAGGTGGAAAAACGATAGTGTGTATGATTTTTCCACACTAACCATGTAGAACTATGTAAAAAAATCCTCTGAGAAGACAATGTATGCTGATAAGCGACATAAACAAATAGTAGAAGAAAAAGAAACAATACTACTTCAAACGTAGTTAACTAACAACAAATGAAATCAAACCAGAAAAGAACAGTAGTATTTCTTCCAAACAATCCATGGTCAGTAAACCATCGATGAAAGCACGCTAATAGGAAGATGATGGCTTGAAACCTGAATTTTTTTACGGTAGTCTTTTTCCATGCGTAAAGTGGAATTCAAATAGGAATTTACAATAGTCTTTTTTCTATATAAAACGTTACATAATAGAACTAATTACATATCAATAAGTAATTGATAGCAGGACACCAAAACCCTTTGCATACGGCGAGCATCACCGAACAGTAGAACCAACATCCACACAAAGTGCTCAAGGGAGTTGTTGCATAGTGCACTTAGCCCATATTTACATGTCAATTACAAAAGGGAGGATCATGATGTGTGCCATCAGTGCCGGGACCGGAAGTAGGGCGACATTTTAGGCGTAGTTCAACAATTGATGATCTGGGAAATGGAATGCCATATAGTTTAATGATCATGCGGATGATGAGGTGACATTTGGGCTGAATCAAAATCAGGTTGTATTACTGGTCATGTAAATGTCTGTGCTCAACATGGCATGGTTAGAATAGGGTCTTGAAGGGGCCACCGACAGGGAGAGGACGAACGAGGTGTTAGCTAGGGATTCTCCCGGTGATGGAGTGCATCTGTGAAGGAGCTGGAGGCGTTGTCGCCGCTCTTGACGACAGCAACATCATCTATACTCTATTTCTAATATACCAAAGGAAGGGAAACTGATGAAAGGACATAAGCTTCAAGAAATCAAGCAAAGCACATTAGATCCTTTGGGAGAAAATACATAGAAATCTTGGATTTGAATACCGAGAGACCAAATTGACACTATCTTCTACTAAAGTAAAAGTGTAATGCATATATGCTACAAAACAATAAACTGTCACAATATTATACCCATGCAACAATATACGACCTCGCGGAAAAAAACAACTCATTTGCTGACAAGCCTCTGAACTTACAAGACGATGGTGAAATTTAAATGAAACTATTCCATCCAAAGTTCATATATATAGCATCATGCCACAAATAAACTGTATGGAACACTATTGTTGATAGTTATTTGTTCACCACAGTTTAAAATGCCTATCAGCAAGCGAGCTTGATAATTTCTATAGGAAAAAGAAGCTTTTTAATGCAGGCACCGGTCTAGAAATTGCCAAAGTAGAAAAAAGGTAAGCTAGCTAGCACCAGCACCACATAGAAAATCTAGCTAGGATCTGGTCCATACCTTGTTCTGTGTCCGGACTGCAAGAAGAGACTCAAACCATCACAGTTCTTATGCTTCATTGAGGAGAATAAAAACATGGACATAGTGCTTGCTCGCCCGGCAGCCACGGGCCTAGGGGTGCGCCTTGGCGCATGACCCCGATAAGTTCGAACCAATTTCCATGTTGTACAATGCTTTAATTCTTTAATTATCAGACACAAAAATGCGACTATATATCTAAGATTTTAAAGAAACTCGAGCATGGTTGAAAAAAATTGAGAGTATATATCTCAGTTTACAAAGAATCTAAAGTAGAACAGTTTTAAGTTTAAGTTTTATTTAATCCGCAATAAGATTGTAACATAACATAAATTTGAAGAATTGTTTTATTTTACATGAGACTATAGCACACTATGTAGTGATGGAGTTCTTGAACTAGAATTAAAAGGAGTAAAAGCAAGGAAATATATTACATTATTTTCAAATAGGTTGTTTCGAAATAACAGTAGAAATATATTACATTATTTTCAAATAGGCTGTTTTAAAACAATAGTAGTTAAGCAGGTAGCAAAACCCCGTTAGGAATAATAGCAGAGTTCCTCACCATTTTTACATATAGCTTACGAAAAAATACCAAATAGAAAGTTCAGTGTCCATAATGAAGTAGGAGAAGCTGTAATCTGACGTCATTAGCAGAACCATCTGAACTGAAGTCATACACATTGCTTGTTCCATGAACTTCACTCGAGTCAAAGGATCCAGAAGACTGGCCATCATCAGAAACTTCTTTCTCATATAGAGATGGTCCTGCATCCTTGAGCAAGACAAGTGTTTTAGCAGTACACTATAGCAATCTCATAAATGTCGAGGAGTCCAGCTTGTTGGTTTCCATATAGAACAGCAGGATTTGGAGCTAAGTTGTCCAAGACAATCTTCTTGATGCGACGTGCGTAGTTAGATACATCTTGAATATGGATATCGCAGTCGGTGGCGGAGCCAGGACATTAATCGTGTGTAGTCAATTTAAAGTTGTGTAGTCAATTTAAAGTTGTCTAGTCAAATAAAGTTGTTTATATGAGTTAATTTTTATATGATTTGTGCCTTTGTACCCAAAAGACCGTGTAGTCAGCTGACTACACAGCTAGTGCGTGGCTCTGCCACTATCGCAAGCCAGCATGGTTTTTATCAGCGGTGGACTTTTTGATAGCCTCTTTAGTTTTGTTGTCTAGTCGGCATCAGAGAAACTCAATATAAATAATCTGATTTACATCGATAAAAGTAAAAAACTACAACTGAATATGCATATGGATTGAAATAAATTGGAAATAATAAGAATTTACATGCTGAAAAGTCACTTTCGCATGCTAAGACTAATCTATTTACTGCCAAAAACATAGCAAGATGACCTGATTTTTTTTCTCTCCAAGATTTTCAGAAGCATTACAGATATCAGAAGAATGTTTGAATCTCACACAAAAAGTTTAGAACATACGTCCCAATTGCTGGTGCATCTCATATTCAAGATAGTTTCTGCTAGGCAGTTCAATATATCGTTGGAAAAGAAGAAAAAGACTAACGAAGTCATACCTTAGCCTTATCTTTCAGTTATAGTTGAATCTGTATCCATGTTCCGTGGAAATGATTTTGTGCTTCTATGAGAAACGACCCTTGAGCTTACACTAAAATCTCACTTCAACAAATAACTGAATGCTTACTCCATCATGAAACCATACAATCTATCATTTTATGAGCACTACCCCTTCTCTCAACAACTATAGAGAATTGCCCTGAGCAAAAGCGGGTAAGAAATGAAGTGCATACAGGCAAAGCAAGGAATTAAAAACATGACCAGAAACTGATTATGTTTTGGCACTATTATATTGGTACCTGAGAAAAGATGTCGTGCATGAAAAAGATAATTGCAGCGTAACTGGATCACTTGGTTTCTTAACCGTTATCTGCAGGAAAACACGAGACAAATTTCTTACATCAACATGGACTAAGTACTCGACATCTAAAATTGTAGCTTAAGCATATAAATAATCCGTGCATACAAAAAGATAAAATATATCATGTCACATAGTCAAAAATGGAAAATCACATGTGATTCTAAATAAAAGAAAAATGTTTTTACCACTTCAAAATCATATGTCCGAGATCTTGTGCCATTCTGAGTATAAGAATTAGTTATCACATCATCAATATTTCTAGGTGAAAGACAAACAACAAAGTCAGGGAGACCATCAGGTGTAACTGGAGCCCTACTGATTCTAAGTTGGACTCAGCTGCTAGTGCTCCGAAACCTATCCAGACAAAGAATTGTACTTACTCCAGGTGATGGATGAATCAAGATAAACGTTGACGCTTATGCTGAGGTGAACCTGTGTATGTGGTCTGTCGCATGTACCACCCGTAACCAAACTGGAAAGGTTCTATTGGCTCACAGTACCGCCAGGATTAAGTGCCAAGACATGCCTGAAGGTAAAGCCAAGGCATGCCTTCTTGGTGTTCAGAGCGTCCATGTTGTTGAAACTGCCTAGTTAGACATTCAGGTCAAGTCCTTTTATTTTGGAATCCTTATATTCAGCTAGGAGATTCTCATTATCTAAATTCTTGGTATGTATGTCCTCACACCAGATGATCCATGGCCTGAAGATAGAAAATTCAAGTGTTAGTGTAAGTTAACGAAAAAGTAAATGAACTGAAGATCAGAAATAAGATGGGATAAAGTTCAATTCAAAAGACGGAAAATTTTACATGATTATTCTTACATTTACACATGTGTTCTTGGAACCGGACACATCAATTATGTAACTGCACCTATAGTAGTGGATGAGAGCTGAATCTCTTTCAGTTATTGTAAATTTATTCATGATAATGAACTGAACATCCTCTGTTAAAATACGTAGTAACAAATTACCCGATGAGCTAACAAACAAAGAAGGAAGGAGGAAATTCTTACATTTCCACCCATAATAGGAACCAATATTGCATTAAAATGCACTCAAAGAAGATACCAACATTTTTGACAACCTATACATTCAGAAACGAGAACATGAATTGCTTTGTCTTATTAGAAAAATCATAAGTGTATATTTCTTAAATGTGTTCAAGATTTTAGGCTAAATAATAAGGTATTATATACCATGAATAAGAACTACTCTAGTCAGTTTTAAGACCGTTGTCCCATGATTGCCGCTAGTGACTCCATCCCTGATCTTATAACCTAAAATAAAGACCATGAACTACACACATATGATTATGCAATTCATTAAACACATGACATACACAAAGGAGGACACATAGAGAGGAGGTTGATTAATTTATATACTACTATTTTTAATGTTATTACGATGCTCAAACAATTTGTTGAACTGTCTTCTGCTATACAAAATTCATGCTAGCACAATGAAAGAGCATATGGGCTGCTTACTTTTGGAGGCTTATATTAGAGGGGGTGAAGTGTAGCAGCCATTTTTTTTTGAAACGCGGCAAAAGATTTGCCATTTTCATTAATTAAGGAGAAGTTTTTAGAGTGTTACAAAAACAAAGCCTTGGCAAAACACCGAGGCAGCCACAAAGACAACACACATGAACAACTACTCACATGGCATTATACTACTAATGGCCTTGGCGCCGGCAAGGAACCACATAGAAGCCTCCTCCTTAATTTTGTTGACTACCATTTCCACGGATACGGCGTGGTTTTGGAAGACCCTAGCGTTTCGCTCCTTCCAAATTTCCTAAGAGACCAACATTGCCATTGAGGATATAGCCTTCCTTTGCGCTCCCCTTTTGTGTATCACTTCTTTCCACCATTATTTCACGGATCTATAGTTGTGCCAATTTGCGGTGTCGATGTCTTGTAAGCTGAGCCAATCTTTTATCTTGTTCCAAACTCTCATTGAGTAGCAACATTTGAAAAGTTGGTGCGAGGCCGATTCTTGTGTTTGATTACAAAGTTTGCAACGGTCACAATTGGGCCAACCTCTTCGAGCGAGTCTATCCGCCGTCCAAACCCGGTTTTGTAGAACCAACCATGCGAATATTTTGCACTTGGGAGTCGCCCAAGGTTTCCAAACCATGTTCGGCATCAAGGAGTTGACTTGTCCCAAGTATTGCATGTTGTATGCCGATTTAGCCGAATAACACCCATCTCTTGTTAGTTTCCAAGTGATATCATCTGAGGTGTGTTGGTCCAAATTGATGTTGGTTAGCCACTCCCAGAGCTTGTAAAATTGGTCAATATGTTGGACGGTGAGGCCATCTTGCATGTTGATTTGTGAGACCCAAAAGTCATTTAGAAGAGCTTGTTGCACCGAGCATCATTTCTTCTTTGAGATGTCAAAAATAAGGGGGCCACATCTTTAGGTCTCTCTCCGTCTAGCCAACTTGCCTCCCAAAAAAGCGCCTTCTTACCATTCCCAATGGTTACTTTGGTCGCCGCCGCGAAGAGGTTATGGTCACTGGGGTTGCAAGGTTTACCAAGCCCCACCCACAGTTTGTCCTCGTTTTTCCATTCTTGCCAAAGCCATCTTAGCCTAAGAGCACCGGCAAATTTTCTAAGATTCAAAATTCCTAGCCCCCCTTTTTCTTTTGGTTTGCATACAAGATCCCAATTGACTTTGCACTTCCCACCGGTAACTTTATCACTAGCCGCCCATAAGTAGGCTCTTCTCAAACTATCAATCTTCGTTAGGACCTCAATAGGGACCTCAAGAGCGGTGATGAAATATATGACAATGCTTGTACGGACCGCTTTCACTAGCAGCCAATGTAGTTGTTCAGTTCATGTCTCCATGATGCCAAACCTCATCTTGAACACTTCCCACCGTTGGAGGGGGTGGAGTGTAGAAGCTACAAAATATTCTGCCTAAGATTCTTTCTTCTAATGTCTGAGTGCAGAGAATGCCGAAACAACTTCTAATCCTGCCTCGCAGAGGCTAAATTTGATGAACACACTTTAAACAACTAAACTGGAGTTTCAAGCACCTAAAGAGCTTCTTAATGTGCACCTGGTTGCCTCCCAGCAAGAAACATAGCCAAATGGTGGAGATCACAAGCAACAAATTTGATCACCACCCTGAAATCTTCTTACTAACTTTGTCGCTTTGGCCTCGGTGGCATGGTCGGCCAGCTCGTCACTGTTACTGGAATCAGCACATACCAGAGCACAGTAAATTCATAGAAAATAACCTCTATATTATATGAATGTCAAGTATAATTACCTAAAAGATTTCTTTATGTATTATACTAACTAAACTGCATAAATTGCAAACTAATTATTGTAGGATCTTTAGTATCCTCTTACTTGATCTATTATCACCGATGTCTATTGAGCATATCCATTCTCTTACTTGAGCTATTATTGCTTCCATTCTCTTACCTGAATTGTTAATAACCTCAAATTGGATAAAATTCACATGTGTCGAGTGTCCCAAAGTATCCACAACAATAACTGATTCTTCCCATTATTTCTTACTCTGAACAAAGCAAGATAGACAAAGAAAGAATTAGCAAAAACATAAATGTACACTATAAGAGAAATTAAAAAGAAGCATCCATCTCGTACTTATAAGTGAAAAATAAAATGCAAAAATAATTTTAAGAAACATCAACTCATCACAATCATATGCTTAATTAATTACTCGCTAATCTTATCTTCAACCTAATCTTTTCTGCCACACAGTTTTTAAAGGGAGATACGGAGGACAGCAGCAGCGCGAGCTCGGTAATGGGAATATCAACATGGATGAAGAAGGGCAAGGGCAGGAGGTTTCTCACCCTGGCTTGATGTCCTCATTTTTCTCTCTGCCGGCAGCCAAGGCATAGCTCTCTCATGCGGTTTGGAATCAGCACCTGCTCTTCCCGTTGAACATTGAAGAAGAAGAAGAGGCGACACATGCACGATTTGAGCGGCGCCCACAGACCTCTTGTCCAACATTGAGCACCGACGACCCTTGAGCCTCCTACTGAACGCCTAGGGGTGGGAGAGGTGACAACTGCAGCGGCCCGAATGGCGGTCGATGAACCTCGAGCACGATCTCTAGCAAACCAAAACCGCAGATCACAAATATGTTGCAATTAAACAAATATGACAATTACATCAATATGTTAAACCAGTTAGTACACAAAAACTTCAAAACATAATTGCTCACACATCTTATCGTGCCCTTGTTATCTAACACATTGATAAGTCGTATGCACACTTTTTTGTTCAGACTTTCTTGTGCTTCATGCCTAGCCAAAAATAAAATCAATTAATTGCACATGAAGAGTGACTATCTTAGTTCAGTTGTGAACATGTGTGTTGAACCACACTCCCACTCAGAAGGTAGGATGCAAACTCCCAGTAATCCTCGATCCCTTAAAAATAAAGGCGAACAAACACAGTAATATTTATACACCGAATAGTTACCATTTTTTATTTGTGTCTTTTTTCTTTTATTATTATGTAGTGACCTTCTAAATGGCCTTTTCGTTATAATCTCTTGGTTCCGAGTACCGTGTGATAGATAACACAATCGTAATTTATTTTTATTTTTCTTCATGTAAGCAATTTAATGATGGATTCAAGCAAATGCAGATATGACATATGAACAAATAGTCAAGATAGTCCCTAGATTGAATACCTATTGCATAGAGAGTTCCCAAAGCGACATGATAACACACAATCCATAAAGTCAACAAGAAATTTCTGCAACAAAGGAAATCAAGGTTATGACTAATGTCTGACCTAGTTTTGGCAGACCCATATAGGTGTAGAAGAAAAGAGGACTTACAGATGAAAACTCAAATGCAGATGGGTATAGACATAACAACTGAGCATACAATCAATCCACTGAAACATGAGATGTCATATTAGAAGAAAAGAAGTTCAGGTAATTAAAAGAAACAATAGATATATATCATATATGTTTAAAAAATACAAATGTATGAATAACACAATATACATAATACGTCACCCTTATTATATTTAAACAAAGCAATGTAGTGTTGTTCTCAAATGCTTAAGCACGTTGGTAATAATTAAAGCACACCATGCTATTCACTTAGTTCAGAACAAATTAAACCATGCTATTCACTCAGTTCAGAACAAATTAAATAGCTTCTGAAACACATGATTTGCAAGGGGTCTGCTGCACAGCCTAACTAAATGCTGAATAGGTAAACCATAATCCAAAAGGTTATAGCTTATTATAGGCAGTTAGAACAACTGTATAAATTAGTGAATTGGAACATGTAACTGAATATGAACATATATAATGAAAAACATATCATTTATTCATTAAAGCAATCGGTAACTGTTGAGATGGAGGAAACTCCTATTATTCATTGATACAATCTGCAAACAAAAGGAAAAGAGAAATATCACTTGTAGGCTACCTGTACCAGTATGGGTGAACTGTTGTTTGATGTCTGGGATTGAACCGATGTATTAGAGGAGGACCCTGGTGGTCCTAAAGAGGTTCTGCTTGGCGAACTGCTCAAATTCCCAAGAGAAGGTCGTCTTAGTAGCTCATACTGTGATCCCCCATTCTCAGTTACTATTGGAATTCCCATTCCCTCTACAAACGGGTGACAAAATCTAGCCAATCCTTTTCCACAAGAGCCTACAGAAGTTTGGTAAAAGAGTGTTATATATTCAAGTTTCAAAACTAAGCCCATTCGTCTATTGAAGTAATAAAATAAAATAAAAATCAGAAACCAGGTACTATCATACACCAGATAACATAATGTTAATTCATTACAGTGTGCAGGACCTGTGTCACTATAATCTCAAAAGTTCAGCATTTATCATCTAAAGGGCATCCTATTTCCATTTTAACAAAAAATAATGAGCATACGTAAAAAATAATGCTAAATATTAATCTAAAAAGTTTTCAAGGTAGGAATGAAAGAGAAGTAGGAACAGAAGTTTCTTGCCAGAGATGCACACAAACTTCATGGTCTCTGCAACCCTTACCTGGAAACAATCGAATGTTCGATAATGGGGATCAAGCAATAAACAAGCAAGTGCAATTAACTGGCTTGTGTGGTCCCATCCATCACTACAAACTTAAAATTAAGTGAGTAGCTGTTTAGAATTACAAAGTAACAAAGACGTAGGCATCATGCAGCCTAAAATTACATCCAAAGGATCACTACTTAACTGCATGAGATGTGAACAAGACAACCAAGATTTGGAGTTCCCCTGATAGTCTGACTGTTAGTAGGGCCCGTATTTGAAGAACTGACAGGTGCTAATTAATTTTTATATTTTGGATTAAAATTTGAATACAAAGCTCCCAACGGTAACCAGATATAAACTGTTTAGCTAAACTCATTGTCCACATGTTTTGCTATTCCTGGCAGGATCCTAGTAGTCTAGGCCCAAGACTTGTTTTCCCATAACCAGTTTTTGGAAATCAGATGTGAAACAGTGAAAGAGCAGTCTTTCATTAAGCCTATAGAAACACAAAAGACAACCCAAACGTCTAGTTTAACCTTAAATCGACATAGAAGGATCAAGGTGGAACCTACATGGTATAGTTCAACCACTGTAGTGGTATTGGCATGTAATCCCAGATACAACAAATGATTAAAAAACCTACAACAGAAGAACGGCCTCCCAATAAGCTAATGAGTGAAAAGTGTTACTTCAATCCTCTCAAGGTGGTCTCACCATTATTTTACATCCAAAGGTCAGAAGTATATAAAGAGCATTTTTTCAAGTTCTGTTTATGTAAATTGAACAATGAATGGTAAAAATACGGGATATGTATAAATATTATTTAAACAAATGGGCTGAGCTACTCAAATTTAATAGCCAGTGTCCATCCCTTTCATGCAATGTATAAATGAACTTATGCGCATCTTGATGTTGCCTAATGATTACCGAATCCAGAGTGCAAAAATAGTCGAATGAAGAGATGTTTTAGACGCTTTTGGAATTTAGAATTCTAGGTTGATAAGAAGTCTCTGCATAGTCCAGGGTTGAAAATGTTTTTCCCTATTGATTAGATATTTTTTCATAATAATTAGCAACGGGACCTCTTTTATTATTCTGAACTGATATGCACAAATATGTTGTGTACGAAGTGATAATCCTACATGCATGAATGGCATGTCTAAAATATATGCAAGACCAACAAGCGTACTAACAGAAAAAATATACATCATTGTTCTTCATTTGGTACAATAGGAAAATTAATTCAATTAGCCTATATTATCGATACCGAGGTAGATAAAAAACCTGCAATGGACAAGAACTAAAGTTGATTCCTGAGTTTGTGGTACAATCCATGAAGCACCAACAAGGTTGTTCTAGATATGGTTTAGCCATTCCCCTAACATAGAAGAAAACTACGTCATGCTATTAAGCTCCCTCCACCCCAGGTTGATCCACAGGTTCTCTGAAAAAAAGTGAAAATATTCAATCACTCTTATGTTTGCTGCTCAACGAACATGTGGATGACAATAATAATTCCTTTCCCTATAAAACAATAATTCCATCCAAAAAATGAAAGGAAAACCTGAAAACCACATATTAGATTGCATGCACAAATATGAAAAAATAATACCTCTATTGTTAGTGAAAAGTTATAGAAGTATAAATCTCCCTTCTTAACATCATAGTTCCTTAACTATAGTATTGCAATTAGCTAGGATTTTCATGAAACACCTTCTAAGAATAGATGAAATAGATCTACACAAACAACTATGAGATGTACAAGGGATTAAATCTAAACGGAGAAGTTTGGCTCCACTTTTACCTCAAACTCGAGGAGGAAGAGGAGCAGCTGCTGCGCTTGACACGATGCACATCAGCGGGATTGACGTAGTGGAGCAGCAAGTCGTGCTCCTCCCGCCGACGGGTATAGAGGAGCTCCATCCGCGCTACTGCATGCCCTCCCCTTGCCCTCTGCACGAGATGGATGAGGATGGAGTAGGCGGTATCCGGCCGGCTAACACACTCGATGGAGATGCGCCATGGATGGTGACGGAGGAGCTCGGACAGTCGCTGATGTTCCTCCTTCTGCTGATGTACGTGCTGAAGAGAGGTGAGGCTCGTCGGCCGGCATAGATGGGGAGGAGATGCGGGGACGGACTACAACGAAGGTGAGGGAGAGGAGGGGCGGCTAGGGTTTCCAGGAGGAGGAGGAGGAGGACATGTGAGCAGCAGGGATTAGGGGAGGAGATGGAAAGCGTATAGGATTGGGAGAAGGGCACCCCTGGGGATTGGGCACAAGGGAGCAGACGCTGTCCCTGGCAGATCACCCCCTACCCAGTTAAAAGACATTAAAACAAATGAAATAGAGGCTGGGACGTGGGCCTGAAAGCTGTAGGGAGGCAAAACAACACAACTGGACTGAGAAGGGCATACGTATGGGGAGCAATGTCGAGTCTGTGAAGCACATTAGAAAATCATTGTTGACAGGGTAAAAACGTCTTACCACCAATGGACGGCCGAGATTTATTGTTAGGAGGCAATCTAATGGCTGAAATGCCCTAATTGATGTAGAGCTTCCCAGGGTTGTCCCTATTATACGTTTGGATGCATACGATGACATGGTCAAGAGTTGGGTAATGTGGTGGGACCGTTGAGGTGGTATAGCTGCATGTTTAGAGAAATATGCGAATGAACTTCTTAGTTATATACTCCCTCCGTTTTAAAATATAAGATGTTTTAGTTTTGTAAAACCAATGAATCTAGACTCTTTTTAGTGCATAGATTCACTCTGAATCTCTCCGAACTAAATACTAACACAAAGCTAAAACATTTTATATTTTAAAACAGAGGAAGTAGGATATAAAGTTCTCTTACTCTCAAAATGAAAAAAAATCTACTCCTAGTTATTTCGCATGGGCTGTGTGGAAATTTTGAAACGATGAATAAATAAATATTTACCAATTTTTTATGCTCTTGTGGATGACTTACCTATCTTTCAGCGGGCACGCGAGCTCACGTGCCCCTACACTCGCCTCGGCACCACCACTTGTTCTTTCCTTCTCCGCCTCCCCTCCCCTCCATTCCTTCCCTCCCTCCATTCCTCTCCTCCGATCCAAATGGAGCCTCCGCAATCCGCTCCCGGCGGCCTCCCCTAGCCTCCGCTCGTCCCCCGCCCCCCCGCATCGGCTGCGCGGTTCGCTTCAGTTCTAGGTGCGTGCCGCCCGGATCCGTGCTCTTTCCTTCGACCGCGTCTGGGTGATTATCGGGATCTCCGCGTTGCTGGATAAGGGATTTTGTCCGTAAGAGGCGAAACGAGGGAAAATTTAGCTTCAATGAGGTGCTATACGCTTGTTTCTAGCTTGGTTTCCTGGGATTTGGTGGGAATGCGGCGAATTTAGCTGTTTTTTGGGCTTGAAATCCGTGGGATTTGGGGGGGTGGCTTTCGTCGGTGATTGTCCCAGGGGCGAACCTTTGTTGGATTGGGCAATGCAATGCAACCGGTAATCATTGCTTGTGGATGCACATGCAATCCTTTCTTAAAATTTCCCCTCTGTAATTCGATGTGCCATTCTTTTACATGCTTGCGTAGCTCGTGGATATTGCCTAGAGTCGTGTGTTGTGACTTGCTAACCAAATTGTTTTACCACAATTTCATCGATTCTAGGCTGATAAGATTAGAAATATTAGTTAGTCGGCTGCCAATGTGGGGAAATGCATCTTTAACGGCAGTGAGTTTAAAAAGCATCTTTAATGGCGGTAGGGATTGTGATTATGTTGTTTTCTATTTTCCTAAGCACATCAAAACACCTCCAAAATCCAAAGGCTCCAACGAAGGCCTTGATGCACTCTAGAGTAGCTACTAAAGCGGTAAAGCCAATATGGCCAGTTGGCCACAGTTATTGCATTTTCTGAAACTATGCGGGCATGTATTGGCGGTGTTGCATAGATGGAAAGTTCTTGTGCGGAGATTGCTAGAAATCAGAATGGAGGAAATTTGATAACTATGTTACTAGGCAATCAGCACAAATCGATGTTATTTTCTGGAAAGAAGGCTAACATCAGCTAAATAATTTTATTTTGCAGGCTCTTCGTGTTCGGTTTATGTTGACAGTATTTCGGAGTTGAGATGCTATTTGTACAACCATAGGAGGAGTTTTTGGTGTTTCAGCACAATTACGTTTACTTCTATTGGCTTTTGGAGTAGATGTCGTTTCGTAGCATTGTGCGGGACGTAAGGGATGGCTTTGGGAGCTTATCTCGAAGAGGGTTTGAGGTGAGGCTTCTTGGCCATCGCAGAGGGAAATCTCATAGTGCTGTCCACGAGTTGCATGACCCAGCTCCAGTGATCCAGAGCAGTTGCTGGGCTAACTTGCCTCCAGAATTGCTTCGTGATGTGATTGAGAGATTGGAGGCCAGTGAGGCTGCATGGCCTTCCAGGAAGCACGTTGTCGCTTGTGCAGGTGTCTGTCGAACCTGGAGAGAGATGTGTAAAGAGATTGTTAAGAACCCAGAGTTCTGTGGAAAATTTACTTTTCCTGTTTCCTTGAAGCAGGTGATGATGCCCTCCTAGTCTTTATTTTCATGTTTCATGGTCATACATCCTGGATGATCATTGTAGATCATAGTTATCTTACTGATATGCTTTTTTTGGATCGTTCTTCAGCCTGGACCTCGAGATGGAACCATCCAGTGCTTCATTAAAAGGGATAAATCTACCCAAACTTACTACCTGTATCTGTGTCTTAGCTCAGGTAAGCATGTTCCAAGTTTTTTTCTTTTGCGTTTAGTGCAATTCCTTTCACTGCATCTTAACAGTCATCAATTTCTCTCAGAAGTTTATATATATAGTTATATTCAAAAGAATGCATGATCAAGGGCCATGTTTAGTACAAAATAAAAACCAAAGTGGGGTGCAGTTGTTGCATCATAACAAATCATGCATGAAATATTGCAGGAATTTAATTGACCATACTGATCGTTGTATTCGGTTATAGTTTGCGTTAGTTTAGGTGTTGTATGATTAAACTGTTCTGCTCCAGTGGTGCCAGTTATCTATGCCTAATTTGTACTCATTTTGCTCCTTATTTTCTTAGTATACATGGCTGGTGAACCAGTTCCTTCGTAGTACTGTTGTAGAGTATACTCTCAGTTTGCTTTAAGAAGATACAATGCAGAATCCAAGTACGAAGACAGTTGTTGTTGGTTGACTAACATCTCTAAAGGAATGTCATTCATCTGAGGCCAATCATGTCTCTTCATGAAGCCAACTCTGTAAAAATGAATTTGCTAGAATTGAATGCACTACAGCATCTGCATTAGCTTGGCTGGTATTCCAGCATTTACGGTAACTAGTGCTGTCATGCTTCTTCCAGTTGTCAACTGTTTTTCTGTCCTCAGCCCATCCCTTGGAGGAAGATCACATATTCCTCGTGCTAGTGTACTTATTAGTATTCATTAATATCAGCTGCTATTTAAAAAATTATAATACATTTTTTTGGTATTCATTAATATCAGCTGCTATTTAACATGGCATAGCATATTTTGTACAGCTGTGCTCGTCGAAAGTGGCAAGTTTCTTCTATTGGCGAAAAGATACTCCCGTCCAACCTGTACAGAATATACAATATTTATGAATGCTGACAATACATCTAGGTCAAGCAACATGTATATTGGAAAATTGAGGTACTAACTCAAATAGTTGCCACTTTGTTTTGAAATGTTACATCATCTTCATTTTTATCTGGTCGCGCCACTAATATCTTACCACGCTGGACTTATAGGTCAAATCTCCTCGGCACAAAGTTTGTAATATATGATACCCAGCCTCCATGCAACGTACCCAATGTTTTGCAGTCAGGGAAAACAAGCCGTAGGTTCTACTCTAGGAAGGTGTCGACGAAGCCCCCATCCCGCACCTACAGTATAGCGCAGGTTTCTTATGAGCTGAATGTTCTGGGGACTCGGGGCCCTAGGCGGATGAACTGTGTGATGCACTCCATACCTGCCTCGTCCATTGAGGCTGGCGGCACTGTCCCATCCCAGCCGGACAGTGCCCTTGCTCGCTCTGTTGATGAGTCGTTTGGCAGCATCTCCTTCTTGAAGTCATCAATAAGGGACCGTTCCATTCGGTTCAGCAGCACTCGATTCTCTGACATCTCAACTGGTAGCTCCAGGAACGGAGGACAGTCATTGGGTGATAACGATGAGTGCAAGGATCTGCCATTGATCCTGCGCAACAAGGCCCCACGATGGCACGAGCAGTTGCAGTGCTGGTGTCTCAACTTCAAAGGCAGGGTGACCGTCGCGTCTGTCAAGAATTTCCAACTTGTTGCTGCGACACAGCCTTCTTCTGCTGGAGCACCGACCCCGTCACAGTCTGCCCCGCCACCGCCATCTGAGCACGACAAGGTGATACTGCAGTTTGGGAAGGTTGGCAAGGACATGTTCACGATGGACTACCGTTATCCGCTCTCAGCCTTCCAGGCGTTCGCCATCT
This sequence comes from Avena eriantha, assembly GCA_910589775.1. Taxonomy (NCBI): domain Eukaryota; kingdom Viridiplantae; phylum Streptophyta; class Magnoliopsida; order Poales; family Poaceae; genus Avena; species Avena eriantha. The sequence continues at coordinate 420,207,280 of OU342744.1, read as the reverse complement.
GCCTGAGCAGCTTCGACACCAAGCTGGCCTGCGAATGAGATCGTCGGCTGCCGCAGCTTGGTCCGTCGATTTTGTAATAGACCGGTGGCCCCCTATCTGGGGTCACCACAGTGTTGTCTGTTGTTGTTGATGCTCTATTAACTTGTAGCTGTTGCTAGAAAAACCGTGGATTAGCCTAGCCGGTTTCTCCTGATTTTGTTTAGCTGCTGCCACTGCTGTTGAGCTGTTGTATCCCCCATTTATTTTGCTTTTTGCAGCTTGCTTTTCTAGCATCTTTGCCTTCCTGTAATAACTAGCAAACTTTAATTGGGTTGTTGATACTTTGCACTGTGTTAACTTAGAACAGTTCGTATTCATCTGTTGCTAAGGTTCAGATTTCCTGCCTCTGGTGGTGACCTGTGGATTTTTTTTTTTAATTGCCTTGAGAAGCAGACTACGCCTGATCGCCAGTTCAGTTTCAGTAGCGGCTAACCAGCGCCGGGTTGCATTTCCCCATTGGTTTCCTGATCTCCTCCAGTAGGGAGATCTCGCCTGTGGAAGTCGGCTCCGGTGACGGCGTGCGGAGTCGTGACCATTTCGCCAGATCACAAGGCCGTTGGAGGCTTGGAGCCCAGTGGACGGTGAACGTTTGTCCACCAAGGTGAGCGGAGTTGCAACCATTCCGCCAGATCAAAGCCGTCCGGAGCGCATCGGACGGTGGACGTTTTTCGGCCAAGGTTAAAAGGGTTTAAACAAAACCCTGGAACGAACCGCAAGCCCACACCGGCCGAGCGGGAGAGGCGGCGCCGATCCGAACCCCAGGCCCGCTCCAGCCATGTCGCCGCAGCTCCTCCTCCGCCGCGTCGCCGGCGCGCACCGCCAGGTACACGGTCACCGCCGCCGCCTCAGCTCGGCGTCGGGAGCGGGGAACTACGGCGGCGAGATGTGGCGGGTCCCGCTGCACGACGACGAGAGCAAGGCGGTGAAGGTGTCGGTGTGGTGGGACTTCGAGAACTGCCAAATCCCCCAGAACGTCAACGTCTGCCGCGTCGCCCAGCATGTCTCGGCCGCCCTCCGCGCCGCCGGCGTCCGCGGCCCGCTCTCCATCACCGCCTTCGGGGACGTCATCCAGCTCTCCCGCGCGACGCAGGAGGCGCTCGCTGCCACCGGCGTCGCCATCTCCCACGTCCCAAGCAGTTGCGTCATCCCCCCTCCCACCTTTCCCAAACATGTCTTTCCATTCCGTTCTGTGCGAATTTCTGATATCCGGCTCATATCCTAGGAAATTGTTTACCATTTTGGTGTAGATGTATGTAGTGGGGAAGGATCTGGATGCAAACAGTCGGTGTACTATTATTAGGCATTTCGTGTGCATTTTTCTTCTTGTGCTGGTGATTTGCGATGCATTGCCAGGTTCTGCGTTCTTTTAGTGTGCTTGATCAGTTGATAGTTTTGTTTATTTGTACTATTTCGCATAATTGAATGCTGGCAAAAATGGGTGGCCTTGACAGGATGGAAGTTACACTTTGGGTTTGTTAGAATGCAATTGCATGTGATTTTGAGTTTTGTTATCACTGATAGTAGTACATCACAGTTTATTTTTTTGCTGGTCTTCAAACAGTGTGGCTTTCTTTCTCCCTGTGAACTTTGGGGTAATTTTGGCATGTTACATCATAGCTAGCATGCTACTTGATTTTACACTTGCCTGCTCCGGAGTTTATGTTGCCCTCTCAATAGTCAAGCATATTTATAGACAGATAAAGGATATAGTTGGACTGGAACAATTAAAAACATGTGTGTTTCTTTTGTGTAATAGTTACCAGAAAGGTTACAACTTTATTTAGACATGGCTTCAGATTTGTGGGAAATGGGCTTCATACTAGAGCAACATCAGGAGATTATGAGAAATAATTATTCGATTTACATTGACTCGATTGGATAACATCTTCACGGACTGATGATCTTTTAGAAGCATTTTCTTTATGGATGTTATCATTGGTTTTGTAATCTGCATTTTATTAAAAAAGATCATTATTATTCTCTTATACATAAACAACAACAACAACCAAGCCTTTTGTCCCAAGCAAGTTGGGGTAGGCTAGATATGAAACCCAAATAGAAACTAGCGAAAAGTGCAACTCAAGCTGGAACTAGTGCAAAGTGCAATTCCAGCAGAATCTAGTGGAAAGTGCAAAAAAGAGCAAAAGAGTAAATCAAGGTTTGGGTACATGGATTGCCGATTTCCATGCAGCCCTATCGAAAGCCAAATCTCTAGGTACATTCCAGCCCTTCAAGTCTCTTTTAACTGCCTCCTCCCATGTTAGCTTTGGTCGCCCTCTACCCCTCTTTGCATTATTGATACCACCTAGGATCCCACTGTTAACCGGTGATTCTGGTGGCCTCCGTTGGACATGCCCAAACCACCTTAATCATTATTTCTCTTATACATATTTTGGATTAATAATAATTAGGTAGTACTGTAAGCAGTGTTGCCCCAATTTTTATAGAGTACAGGAAACTGCAGTATCTGGTGATTAGGTTGATGGTTTACTGCATGGATGACAGTGAGGCATCGTTCTAAATAGGGATTTTTGCAGTTTCAGCTGTCTGCTGATACAAAGCATCGACCAATTTAGTGGTTATATTGGCGGCGATATCTTGCATGTTGGCTAATATTTCGGTCATATCGGTTGCATTCCTCATTGATGCTCCTTGTAATATTTCAAATTAGGCATTCTGCAATATCTTTTATTCTTGTTTGTATTCTTTGTTTGTAGTTTCTCTTGCTCTAATAATAATGCTATTTCGATAATGTAGGTGGAAAGAATAGTTCTGACCGGTCATTTCTGGCTGATCTTGTCTACTGGGTTGCTCAGAATCCCCCACCAGCTCATTTTTTCCTCATATCTGGGGATAGAGATTTCGCAAACATTTTGTATCGTTTGCGAATGAGCAACTATAACATATTGCTCGCTTGCCCTGGTAGTAAGACCACCAGTGTACTCTGCAATGCAGCGACAATTATGTGGCCTTGGGAACCTTTAGTGAAAGGAGAAACATTCTCACCAAAACGTTTTAACCACCCACCAGATGGTTTATCTGGATCTTGGTATGGGCACTACAAAGGAGCCCTTGATGACCCCTTCGTGGAGGCCGAATCAGAAGAAAACATTGCAACACCAGTGCCATCTGACTTAAAATTGTGCCGAAAGTCCAAAACTGCAGTTAATTCAAATGGGATCCCTCAATATGTGGTTAACGGGATACAAGAGGCGCTAGATCCATATCCTGATGGGGTGATGCTTTCGTTTCTCCTGGAAAAACTCAAAAAGAACAATGTTTCTATTGATTCTGATTTCTTTGGCCACAAAAAGTTCTCTTGTCTTCTCTATACGATGCCAGATATTGTGGAAGTTTTTGGGGGGGCACATGCATTAATGGTCAAGAAAAGGTTACTGAAGCCCGCTGAACAAAATTTGAAGCCCCCGAGTTCTGCTGAAGTTGATGTCAAGGACAATAACCTTGATCGAGCAGCACAAAATGACAAGCAACCTCCATCCTTTGTGTCAACATCATTTTCTGAACAAAATTGTGAAACCTTAAGTTCTCAAAGTATTGCTGGGGACAGAAGCTTCAAGCAGACTGTAAATGAGAACCCAGCTGCTTCTGCTGTCTCATCTTCCCCACAAGATGTGTTATCTGAGGATCAAAAGAAGTCCCCAGCAGCTGAGCGGACAGAATCACCCGCCAACCACATGGAATTTGATGCCTCAAGAACTCCCTCTTCTTCAGGGGTGGAGAACACTGTTAACAGCGATGGACTATTGCAAAGGATCTGGGTTCTATGGAACGGCCCTGAGAGTGCTAAGCTTGAGGTTTCTCCATGTCGTGAAGGCACTTCTGCTGAAGTGGTTGATTTGCGAACTCCTCATCAAGATAACAGTACTGATCAATGTAGCAGGCTTCTGAATGGGATCTGCGAGACCTCTTCCCTTAACAGAAGCTCAGATGGAACCAATAGCTCTGCAGTGTTGTCTGATAATGTTTCAACTTTGTCTGACCATGACCATTCTGAAAAACATGCAGAAGAGACCGAAACGTTAAAGAGTGCTCCATCAATTCTCCAGAACTCAAAACCATGTAGTGGACCTGCATCTGTTCCATTGTGTAAAGCTGGAGATGATACCTCAAAGATGAAGAAGGGCTTATTTAGATGGCTAACGGGGTGGTGGAGAACTGAAAAATCAGATGCAGATAACAGTATAACCAATAAAAGTGTCACTGATGAAGCAAATACAGACATGACTGATGAATCCGAATCTTTGAAGGCTTCAACTTGTGGAAGTGAGCAGCAGGTGGTTAATAAAATATTCACCAAATTTTACTTTTGGGATGTTTTAGGAAAACACCTATCGAAGCCCCTTGCATCTGAGCTTGTTTCAAAAGCCAAGACGAGGTAAAATTGTTAATCCTGATGATTTTATTCTATGCCTTCTGGTTATCTCTCTATGTTACTTATTATAAAGAATAAATAGAAACTGTTGATCCTGATGATTTTATTATATGCCTTCTGGTTATCTCTCAATGTTACTTATTATAAAGAATAAATAGAAACTGTTGAAGATTTCACTAGCAACTAAAAATTGTGCAATATGAAGTCAAGCCGTGCATGTGACGTTTTTGTGTAGATTTCTAGGGTTCGGTTTGCATGTCCGAAGTAATACGACAGTATGTGGACTTGTCCAGTATCAACTAATGAGAAGAAAATATCGTTCGTATCTGGTATTGCCAGTAAATGTGCCCTTCTATAGGTTTGCTTGCATGATATCTTGTAGCCTGATAAGCCATAGCTCTGCAGTTTCGCCTTGCATCTTGAAAAACTTTGATTATATCTATATTGTCTGAACGTGTCATCATGACGTTGCAGTATATATTGTTGTTCACACGGTTAGTTTAGTAGCTGGAACACCTATCTCTATCGTGAGCGTGTCTTGTCTACTCCAGAACTAATTACGGGCAAACAAATGGATCCCACCCAGATTCATATGAGATAATATGACAAATCATGTTTGGCTTGATCAGTTGAAGAGATGATATTTCTTACATGATTACTGTTATCGGCAGGGAGGAATTGGTCCATGGATTGCAGAAGTTGGATTGTTGGCCTCTCAATGGCCTTGTCGAGAAAGATCTCAATCAGCTGGTACAGTTGTTGGTTTCAGAAAAGAAATGGATTGAGGAAACTCCTTCCAGCAATTTTCCTTTTCGTCTTACACTCCCTCGAGAGAGAACATGTGTTCCATCAAATTCTAGCAAGTTTGATCTCAGTTCTCTCTTTTCCAAGGGGAAGCCCTTGGAGCATGGTAAACATGCCGGTGACAAAGGCAGGAGAAACAGAAGTCTCACGAGGGAGGAAGTGTTGTCTGATTGCCACAAGCTTTTGAAGGACCTTCTTGTGGAATACAAACATGGTTTTAACATCAGCATCTTCAAGCGTCAGTTTTCTCAGAAGTACGGGTATGAGCTTGACCACAAGAAGCTTGGTTATGCAGACATTGAGTCACTGTTGCAGATTATGCCTGGCGTAACAGTGAAGTTTCCAAGGGTTGTACCCTCAGAAAACGGAAACGGTCAGGGTGGCAGCAAGGGCGGTGGGAATCAATGTAATGGTGACGATGTCATCTGGGAGGAACTTGGTCCTGTCTCTGGCACTGCCAAAGCTGCTGAAGGGGTTGGTAAGGAAACATGCTACCAGGCTCCAAATGGTTCAGAAGATGAATTCTCTGATGATAATGACAACCAAGCAGACCAACGGGTCAGAACCAAGCAGAGCTCACTCCTTTCAATCATCGGTTCCTGGAACAGCAGCAGCAAGGACGATGGCTCTAGCAGGAAACCTCAAGAGATGGATGGGCTCGGGCTCGTGGATTGTTCCAGGAACAGTCCAGGCTATCTCGACACTCTGAAGGCTGCAAGGCTACCGCAGAAGCAGTACAGTTTTGTTTCTTCTGACTCGGAGGGAGAAGACGGGAACAAGGATAAACTTGTGGAGAGCGTCTTGGGCAGCCTGCAGAAAGCACGGGCTGTGAAGTTGCCTAATTGATCAGCTGGTAATTGCAGCTTTCATTTTTTTTCTTTCTATTGGCAACAAAACTGCAGCTGCTAGCCCGTTACCGTACTGAAAGCTGACATGCTCCTTGTTCTGGTTATGTTCATCATCAACTCCTCAAAGCAATAGGTTATGTTAGTTAGCTATACATTTCATTTTGTCCGTAGTTTGTAGAGGGCATTTTTATGATTTCACGGTCATTAAGTTTATTTTGGTGAGGGTTAACTACTATCCAGGAGCACTGCAGTTAGCTTCCTAGTTGACTTGATAAGGTGAGTTTCTGCTACATCAGGGGAGAGAAAAATAATTAGCTTCTGGATTCTTTGATGCAATGTCTGGTGTTGATTCTCACATTTGCTACACGCACGGCTGATTGTTCTTCACTTACAACTGTTGCACCCTGTAAATGTTTGATGCGTGAGAGCTTAATCTATTAGTAGTACTGCCTCCGTTCCATAGTATAAGCTTACATTTTGGATCAAAGGTAGTATAGTAGTGTTTAGTATTTAGTTTAACATTATCACTGAGTCTTGTTCGGTACTGGTTCTTTATGGCTCGCCCTTGCACCTGGGTTGGATTGCTTCTGGACTCTTATGCACGAGGTCAATTGTGGACTGGTCCACGATCGCATGAGTAAATTACATACACGTACCACTTTTGGGGCAACGGTCACAGGATTGTGCCATCTTTGGTAATTTTCACAAGTGCCACTTCTCGGGCAGGCAGCAACAGATAGCGCAAGATAGCGCAAAACTGAGGCTTGACAGCGTTATAACCCCGTGGGCCCGAGGCTTGACAGCGTTATAACCCCGTGGGCCTGCTGTCAGAAGCTGACTAGGACAAACGGCTGTTGGCCAGCCTTTAGCGCTTGAGACGATTAATAGTCTTCGGTCCGACCCGGTCGCAACCATCGGCTCAGTCACCCAACAACCTATTGCTCTCGAGGTTCACCCGTCCCCGTTTCATCGCCGCACCCTGCCATCGCCATGCCCTCTTGGCATGACTCCGAGAGCAGCCAGGACAGCCGGCTCTCGGACTTTGTTGACGTGCACGGCCTCAGTCCTTGCAAGCCAGTACGTGTGTACAGTTAGGGTTAGGGTTTCTGTTCTGAGATTGGGGATTTTTCTATTTGAGCTTCAATTTGTGGAATTTAAGTTTAATCTTTGCTCCCTCTGCACTTGATCACAGAAACCATTTTAGACCCAGAGTACACCGGATATGATGATTGTGATTTGAGGTGCAAGCATGACATGCCCATGTACAAGTATGTTTGCTTCGAAGGAGAGAACACAGGGATGAGATTTCTGGCCTGTGGATGCAAGGTTTGTTTGCCACTGCCTATATTATTTATGTACAGAAGCATTTTAATATGACCACCTTTTAAATATGACACCTAATTAAATAGGAGCAACATTTTAATATGACCACTAATTAAATAAGAGCAGTATTTTAATATAGATATTATTTTAGACACTGCCTAGTAAATTTTGGATTTCCAATGACTTGGTAAGTTTTGTTTGCCACTATCTTGATAAGTTTTGTTTGCCACTATCATAATAATTTAGCTAGGTAGATAATTAAATAGCATGGCTAGTTGACAAATGGTTACAAATAATTGTGTTGGATCATTTTGTAGGATGAGGATATGTGTGACAGGTTTCAGTGGGTAGGTGTGCAGCGGCCACCTACACTCAGCAATAGTTTGTTCAAGCTTTGGGCCATGCATGATGAAGAGAGGGACAGTAGAATCCATGGTAAACGTGGAGTATTCGCTGGGAATTACAATCTAGTCTTAGAAAAAAAGGAGTTAGAGAAGAAGAACATGGAGCTGCACAAGAAACTTGGTAATGCTTTGCAGTATGTTGCAGAGATAACTTCTATAACATCTCAAAACTCTAATCCAAGGTTATTAAGATTCAAATCATCAAAATTATGGTTAACAAAACCTTTTTCATTTCAAAATATTAAAGCATTCATATGTGTGTGCATTTAAATAGGAGTTGTTTTGAATTGCCATGATTAAGTGATCCATTGATTGTAAAATGATTCTTAGGTGAATTAAACATCATCTAGATCATTTCCAAACAAATCTCAAAGAAAAACAAATCAAAATGAATAAAAGAAGCAAATGGTCATTTGTGCCATTTTAATCACCATGCCTACTTTGGCTATTCCTAGAACTCAATCCTTAACAGAAATAAATGTGGATCTTTGCACCCCTGGCTAGTACAAGTAGTGATGTACCAAGGCCCACTTTGTGATCCTCCAAAAACTTTCAAACACTAATTTTAAATGGCATTTGAAAATTGAATCTAGTGTAGGTATCAAGATCACACTTATTCAAAAACCACTCAAAGGAAATCCATTTTCAAAACCCAAGCACATTTAGAAGCTCAAGCATAAGATACAATACTCCACCAAAAATCAGCCCAAAAATCAAATGTTTTGTTCTTGCGGCCATTTGATTGAACAAGTTGCAGACAGAATCCATTTGGCCTAACTTATACTATTTTGATCGATTTTTGTCAAACCATTTAAATCCTAGTAGATGCCCTTGTCTCCCCCAGACCCAACCAAACCATGAAGAGGCTACCCCTTAGCCATTTGAAGCAGTGCCGCGCCACCTGAGCACCATGCTCGTCGGTCGAGCATGGATAGCTCCCAGCCGACCACCCCTCTCTCTCTCGCCATGTCTAGAAGCTAGACCAGACCACACCACCGCCCTCCGTCCCCTCCCCGAGCAGAGCCGAGCCGTGGACCACTCGCAGAGCGCCGTGCCCAGAACGTCTGCACCATGCCGAGCACGCGCCAGAGCGCCGCGCTTGACAAGCGTGCACACGCCGCGCCTCGACCGCAGCCCGCGCTCACCGCTTCGCCACGACCCCAGGAACCGCCCGGACATGCCCGTTCGCCGCCGCTTGACCCGCAGCCTCCCGTGCGCCGCGCCGAACGCCGCCTCTGCCGCGCAGAGCACCAGCTTCCCCCGACCAAATGCCACCGCCCCTAGCCGCGCATTTAAACCGTAGAGCACCGCCAAGAGGCAGGCCACCGTCCCCTACCTCCAACCACGCCGATAACACGTTGTACCGCCCTTGCCGGAGTCGCCAGCCCATCCTGTTCGGTCACCTCGTCGAACTATAAATAGAGGCCACCCCTAGCCTCATTCTGCACACCATCTCACTCCCCTCTCTTCACTGATCCGTCCACCCCATTCCCGGAGCAAGGCGAGCCACTGTTCACCGGAATTTTGTCGGAGCTTGCCACAGCAGAGGAGGAGAGGCGTCGTTGATTGCGACCACCCCAGGAGCCGCCGCGACCACGCCTAGAACCGCTGTCGTCCACTAGCTCGATCGCCCCCATCGCCACCTCTAGCTGGAGCCATGGTAAGCCGCCCCAGACCCCCAACCGAGCCGCTAGGGTTAGCTCTCGCCGGCGACCTGTTCGCCGGGGACGACAATCCTTAGCCGTTGATCCACCTTTTAATCATAGCACTGAGAGTGCCCCGTACCGCTTCGCGTTTGATGTGTCGCTGACCTCCGGGACCCCCCTGTCAGTTGTCATCCGTGTCGTGAAGCGCCACTGGGCCGGCCCATTAGTTTTCCTGCGCAACTCAGTTAGTTCAAATATAGATTTTTCTATTTTAGTTTGAACTCACTTCTGTCCCTTAGTTTAAAAATCAATTCAAGAAGATCTACGGAACCAAATTGAATGATTAAAATTTTGTTCGAAAGCCTCTGAAAAGATCTATCCAAGCCCGTTGGATTTAATTCATTTAGACTTAGAGATCTCTCCTAGTAAAAATAACAAGACAGAAGCTTTTGCAGATTCAAACATTTTTATAAAATCAACTATAATAGCTTTTGAGTTGATTCCAACTCTCAAAAATCATATTTAACCATACCTATCTAAATATATAATATATTTAATGTTTACATGCAGTGACTTTGGACTAGTACCAAAATAATGCTATATAGGCATTTCTAGTCACTTTAAATCATTAATTATTAAACTTAAACTTATTCAAATGTGGTCCAACCTTTAAATCACATTCCCATATGTTAGAATATGTGGTGATGACATGTGTCCATATGATCCCATATTTTAATTGGAGAATATTAAATCTTAGTTATTTTCAATGAGTAGAAATTACTTTTCTTAAATAAAAAGAATGAAGCTAGTTAATAAAACCTTGTGATGCTTGTGATGATAATAGATCATCAAATGTGTTCCTTAGAGTGTTAAGTAGACTAGTTAAGTATTGTTTGGTGATTGTGTACTCCGTATGTATTTATAGACGATAGTACCGACCAAGCTTTCGAAGAGGAGGAGTTCTACCAAGAAGAAGAGGAAGAAAACTTCAACCACTACACCAACCAAGGCAAGCTATTGTTAGCAAGCTAGAATTAATCTAGATAACCTAAGCAAGATGCATTAGGCATGCTTTGGTTATACCAAGTTGACTAGTACCTACTCCAAGTTTTACTTTCAAGCTTTTACCTTCTTTACTTTACCAAAGTCCCTTACTTGTTGAATGTAGCATAAAAAGTATAAAACTTGACCTATCTAGATAACCTTAGATGTCATTCTATGGAATGAGATTGAGATTAGCATTTGCACCTTAGTGAACACTCTTAACTTAGTAGCTTAGAGCTAAATCAAAACTTGAGTCACTTTAGATGGGAATACTTGGTGAAAATGAATTGTGAAAACCTTGGAATGATGAGTCATTATATTGAGATGTTTTGACATGTGTTGAGAAACACAAATGGTTTATGATGATGAAAATGTTGAGGCATGAGCCTTAGCCCTTTTTACAAAAACTGATGGTTGGATTCGGATGCGATACCATTCCAATTTTACCATACAATCAGAATACCTGAATTGGGTAAGGCTTAGCCAGAAGTTTATATGCATTAGTATTAGTTCCCTTGCGGGAGAGGTTTGAGATGAGGTTACCTCTCAATGTTGTCCACCTATGTAGTGCCCAAGATGACAAATGGTCATGGTTGGGAGGCCATGCTCATAGGAGAGGTGCTTATACTAGGGTGTGTAAAAGGGAAGGTTATGTTTGATTATATGCATACTCAGTATGATTATTCAGGGTTATCCCTGACAGATGTATCGAATCTTGTGGTGAAAGTGTACCACCTCTGCAGAGTGTCAAACTATTTGAATAGCCGCGTCCGCGGTTAGTTAGAGTGGCCATACTGTTTCGTTGTCAGATGTTTTCAAAATGACTTATGAAATGAATGATGAATCTTGACTTGACCACAACAGGGTTGTGGCTATGACACTAGCTTCCCAACTTAAGCGATTCTAGAACTTTTTTTTATCTTTCTTTGTTTCTGAACTCAACTTAGGTTTCAAACTTAACTTTACAAATAAACATAGAGTTAGCTTTTCCCTGTAGCACTATCTTACTTGTTAGTGGTAGTTTGCGAGTACTTAAAGAGTACTCATGGCTTTTTTGCCCCTGTCTATTCCTATGGCCAGACTATGAAGGAGACTACCAAGATGACGAACAGCAGGACGGCTATGATAACTAGGACTATCTGCCTTCGTCAACATTGCCTGTGCCCCTGAAGATAGACCCCACCGCTACGCTTATTATTTATTCCACTGCTTGTTGTATTAAGACTGGTTCATGAGATCCTTTATTCGTGTAAGACCTTATATTGGTTTGCAATGGATGATGTACTATGATATCCAATCTGTTATGTCTCGCAAAAATGATAATCCTGGGATTGCGATGTATGACATAACAGACATCTGGGATTAAAAATTCGGCTGTTGACAAGTTGGTATCAGAGCCATCCTGACCATAGGAGACCCTAGTTAGAATGAACGTCCAAACCAAAAACTTAATTTCAAAACCAAAGTGAGTATTTATGAAAAACTATTTCCTCTCTTACCTTTGAGAATTCATTCTTTCTCAAAAATTCATGTTCCTCCAATTCTTACATTACTACCTAAAATTTGACACACTTGGTCACTTCACTAACTTCCTCATCCTTAATTCTTTGTAACACCCTAGAATCGGCCCTATGCAAGTTTTAGCCCTTTTCGCCAAACCCGCATAGAAACGATTCAAGGACGCCCACCAGGCACTTTCGTGCGTGTGGCACCCCGCAAAAACCACTACTAGAAAATCGCGTTGTTTTTGTGCATTGCATGGTCATGACCGCATGCCCATGTCATCATGTCACCTTGCATTTGAGCATCGTCATGTCATCTTGCATTTGTTTGCATAAAAATATTTTGAAAAGCCTGGTTTTGTTTTCTAAACGCCCCGTCCTTCATTCAAAGTAAAACCCGGGTCTCCGGAATATTTTGTTTTGTCTACCAACGGATTTGAAAAGCCCCGTTTTAAATCAATAAAATATTTAAATTATTTTGGGAGGCAGCCAGCCAGGCCCGAAAGCCTACCCGGCCACCTCCAGATAAAATCCTACCTACCCCAAAAACACCCAAATCCTATGCTACCAAATAACCTACCCCCTTTTCCTATCCAGCCCCCCTCCACCTCACCTGCACCAATCGGTGCTCGCCACCTCACCAACCTCTCCCTTTTTCCCTCCACCTCACCCAGCTGACCAACCCCCACCTGCCCTCACCCCACAGCCACCACGCGGGCCCCACCCTCCTGGAGTGGACAGACGCGCCGCCCACTCCCTAATTTTTCCACCGCCGCACGCGCCAGCCCTTCCTTTTCCCGCTCGCCCCACCTACCCCGGGCCCCACCCTGCCAGCCTACCGCCGCCCGACCGGCCCGCACTTCCGCGCCCACACACCTGCCGCACGCCCCGACCACCTCGATCCGCACCCCACCACGCGGACCCCGCCAGCCCCGCGCCCCTCCTCTCTCCTCGGTTTCTTCGACCCCGCCTCCAACCTGACGCCCGCCGCGTCGGCCGAGCTCCCCGGCCCTGCCTCTCCGCCGCCTCCCTCGGCCTCTTTCGCGGCCGTCTCCGCGAGCCGCCGCCCGAGCTCCTCCCAGGCACCTCGCCGTCGTTGCCTCCCTCTCCTCGCGGCCCGCCGCCTCCTCCAGTGACTTGCCCGAGCCCCTACTCCGGCCGTCAACCGCTGCCTTGGGCCCCCTCCTCCCCGATCTCGCCCTCCTTCCCCCATTCCTCGCCGGCCGCCCGCCGACCTTGGCCTACCCCTCGCCGCCGCGTCCCCTGCCGACTCCGCCCCGCTGTAGCGTTCTCCGGCGAGATCCCGCCGCCGGGCCTTCTCTCGCGCCGGCCTCGCCTTCCCTGCAGCCACGCCGCCACCGGAGCCGCGCCCCACCGCGTTGCCCCTAGTCGTCAGCCGCCTCGGCCCCCCTCCTCTTCTCCCCGCGCATGCACCGCATGTTGGGGCCCCTTCCTCCAATTTGAACCGCGCCCTGGCCGCGCAGCATCGATGGGTGCCTCCTTTCTCTCCTGCAGGTCGCGTGGTGCCACCTGCCGGTGTGTCCTCGCCGAGCTCCCTCTGTAACCTCCGGCCGCCAACCTGTTGGCCGCCTCATGGCAAGCCTCTATCCCAATACGCCATGTGCTTTTTCCCTCGGGCGTGTTGCTCATGTTCAGATGGTTGTCCTGTTGCTCTTTTCTCCTGTTGTGGTGTGGTGTGGTGGATGTGATGGTATGGTGGTGATGTTTGAAGATGGTGATGCCATCTGAGGAATGTCGAAGCCCCGCTACCCCTCTGTACCCGAGGTTTCGCCAAGATCTTCCCGAAGACCGAACCCGGCGCCGCTCCAAGATCTCCTTCCCGGAGTTGATGACCCGATGACGCCAAGATCTACACCACGGATCCGCCGGGTGAGACCTCGAAGGGCATTGACGCGTGAAGATGTACCCTCAGAATTCCGAGGAGATCGGCAAGAACTCCTACACGGACACCAAGACCCAGATCCGAAGACCGCCAAGATCGTCATGGAACGACAAGCTCTCCATCACGGATACGCCAAGTACTTCCTCGAGGCCAACAAGTACTTCACCCCGGAACGCGGACCCGACAAGATCTTCGCGACGACAAGATCGACACCGACCAGGGCGAATCCGATGCGCCCCCGACGCCAAACCAAGTCCTTCTTCCCGGATGCGACAAGATCTACTTCCGTTGTCCGAGACCGATCCCGTCGAGCCGTCTCCGCCCCCGTCGAACCTGTCGAACCCTGAACCCCTCGGAGCCCGAGTTCGCCGAACCCTAAATGTGATTCCCTATCCGAGACCCTCACTATTTTTATAATATGACATTACCGACTGTCGCATATTAAATTGTTCATCTCGCATGCATATCATAATCATGCCGGATCTTCTGCCGTAGTATTAAATATTGCATTCGGTGTTTCTTCTAGTGTTTGCTTCTTCGCGGATTAGGCCGATGAGTTGATGCGAGTAGCGACAAGTTCTCCGGATATGATCCGTCGGCAGTGTTTCCCAGGCGAGCATCTCTCCCCCTTCTACCTATTTTGCATTTATAGTCTTTATTTCCTCCTGTTGATCTATTGCTATCCGTGTCGCGATGCTTTAGTTTCCGTGCACCAGTTATATCCCGTGCAACCTCTATATTGCCTTGGACACCTCCTATTACCCGTGTTTGGTAGATAGCTGGCCTTGCGAGTCGTAGTTGCTTGCTCAGGTGCGATCTTGTGTTGTCGAGTACCATAGTTGTTGGAATTATGGCAGATGTTTATTTGTGGAGATGCTTATTGGTGGAGATAATCATGACTTTAAATACAACTATTAAAATGCTAGATATAACTAATGCAGAGGCATCGGTGGGCAATAGATGTTATTTGGTTCTTCCAAGCTCACTTGTGTCTCGTAGGACCCCCTTGATTTTTCGCACTATCCACATCCGGGAGGCCTTATGGACCCCCCTGAGCCAGAGCTTGATTCATTTCTATTTCTTGGGGCCACAAGTAGTTTGGGGCTTTATTACTATCCTGTACTTATGCCATGTTACTGCTTTATTTAAGATTGTGCGTGGAGCACCTGTACTGTTTTGGATCGCGCCACGTTTTCGCGGTATCGACAAGCCCAATCACACTTTCGGGTTCCCAGTCGTTTACAGCCGTTGTCGCAAACCCTGGGTCCGTTCTAGAGCCGGCCAACTTCGTTGCGGGTAGCTTAGTGGGGTGGCCCCTGAAATATTTCTGAATCCTGTGATCGCTTTGTCGTGAATGCCTCGTTGGGTTTTGAGTTGGTTTTTCCGAGGTTGATCGAGTGTGTGTTGCTATTTGTGCACCCCTACGGGGTAAAACTTTCTGAAAGCCGTGTCCGCAGTTCTGGACGACTTGGAGCACGGTATCTCGATCATAGACAAGCATAACTAAAGTAGTGCTATAAATTTGACTTAATATGTGACTAGTAAACAAATGCAACTATAACGGAATGGATATTAAAAATGCCAACAACTGGTGGAGCTGGGTTGTTTCGTGACATGCTGTACCTGCCTAGTAAGTATTACAACTCCAATGGAATGTGATAAAAGTGCCAACAATTGCTGGGTTTGGGATTCCTCAGGACACTTATATCTGACTAGTAAATGTTCCAACTGCCACGGATTGATTAATTAAAATTGCCCACTACTTATGCTATCAGGATGACTCATGCTATCTATATCTGAATAGTAAGTGCTGCAACTAAAACGGAATGAGTAAAATTGCCAACTGTGTGAGTTCCTTGGTCTGACTTCCTCGTTTGGTCTCGAGGGGGAAATACCAGGATGGGTTTGTTTGGTGTTAGCTTCAGGTTGGATCCGAATAGGTCTTTCTTACCCCTCTCTAATAGCCGCCAGTTGTATCAAGTCTCTATAGGTTGTTTAGTGCCGCTGCGCTGCCGCTTCAGCCCACCATACCTATGTAGGCGAGAGCCGCCGAATTCTAGCCTCGCCGTGTACTGGCCTCAGTACCGACGCTCCTCTTTTTCCTTTGCCCTTTGTCGGCACCCCTTTTGTTTTAACAGGTTTGAGATCGCCGTTGTTAGCAGGGTTACCCTTCCCGCTTGGCCTGGGCAGGGTTATGGACGCCATTGGTTATTCTTCAGGGCTCTTAGCCCCATTTGCATCTTGTCTGTAGTCGGACGCTTTATCGTTTCAAGGTGATTCGGATCTTTGTATTGTATATCTGTATTCTTGACTCATGGAGTCGTTGATGTATAGAAAGCT
This sequence comes from Avena eriantha, assembly GCA_910589775.1. NCBI lineage: Eukaryota > Viridiplantae > Streptophyta > Magnoliopsida > Poales > Poaceae > Avena > Avena eriantha. The sequence goes on along the minus strand of OU342744.1, from coordinate 420,191,034 downwards.
ATCTGTGGGTCCCATCGAGGGCTGATGTGTAATGGTATTACTTCGTTTACCACCCACACGAAAGTGCCTGGTGGGCGTCCTTGAATCGTTTCTATGCGGGTTTGGCGGGAATCGCTAAAACTTGCATAGGGCCGATTTGAGGGTGTTACAGTGCGGGTGAAAAACGAAGTAATATCATTACACAACAGTCCTCGATGGGACCCACAGAACATATATATACAACAATGACTCCATGAGTCAAGAATACAGACATACAATACAAAGATCCAAAACACCTTGAAAACGATAGAGCATCCGACTACGGACAAGATGCAAATGGGGCTAAGAGCCCTGACGAATAACCAATGGCGTCCATAACCCTGCCCAGGCCAAGCCGGAAGGGTAACCCTGCTAACGACGTCGATCTCAAACCTGCTAAAACAAAAGGGGTGCCGACAAAGGGCAAAGGAAAAAGAGGAGCGTCAGTACTGAGGCCAGTACACGGTGAGGCTAGAATTCGGCGGCTCTTGCCTACACAGGTATGGTGGACTGAAGCGGCAGCGCAGCGGCACTAAACAACCTATAGAGACTCGGTATCACTGGCGGCTATTAGAGAGGGGTAAGAAGGACCTATCCGGATCCAACCTGATAGTAACACCAAGCATAGTTTTATTCATTCGGTTATAGTTGAAGCACTTACTAGTCAGATATAGATAGAATGAGTCATCCTGAAGCATAAGTAGTGGGCAGTTTTAATTAACCAATCCGTGTTAGTTGGAACATTTACTAGTCAGTTATAATTGTCCCGAGGAATCCCAAAACCCAGCAGTTGTTGGCACTTTTATCACATTCCATTTGAGTTGCAATACTTACTAGGAAGGTATATCAGAACACGATACGACCAAGATCCACCAGTTGTTGGCATTTTTAATATCCATTCCATTATAATTGAGCTGATTACTAGTCACATATTAAGTCAAATTTATAGCACTACTTTAGTTATGCTTGTCTATGATCGAGATACTGTGCTCCAAGTCGTCCATAACCGCGGACACGACTTTCAGAAAGTTTTACCCTGTAGGGGTGCACAAATAGCAACACACACTCGATCAACCTCGGAAAAACCAACTCAAAACCCAACGAGGCATTCACGACAAAGCGATCACAGGATTCATAAAATATTTCAGGGGGCCACCCCACTAAGCTACCCGCAACGAAGTTGGCCGGCTCTGGAACGGACCTAGGGTTTGTGTGGACGGCTGTAAACGACTGGGAACCCAAAAGTGTGATTGGGCTTGTCGGTACAGCGAAAACGTGTCACGATCCTAAATAGTACAGGTGCTCCACGCACAATTTTAAATAAAGCAGTAAACATGGCATAAGTACGGGATAGTAAATAAAACCCCAAACTAGTTTGTGGCCCCAAGAAATAGAAATGAATCAAGCTCTGGCTCAGGGGGGTCCACGGCCTCCTGGATGTGGATAGTGCGAAAAATCAGGAACAGGTATCAAGTACTCGGGGTCCTACGGGACACAAGTGAGCGTGGAAGAACCAAATAACATCTATTGCCCACCGATGCCTCTGCATTAGTTATATATAGCATTTTAATAGTTGTATTTAATGTCATGATCATCTCCACCATAAACATCTGTCAGCATTCCAACAACTGTGGTACTCGACAACACGAGATCGCACCTGAGCAAGCAACTACGACTCGCAAGGCCAGCTATCTACCAAACAACAGGTATTAGGAGGTGTCCATGGCAATATAAAGGCTGCACGGGGTATAACTGGTGCACGGAAACTAAAGCATCGCGACACGGATAGCAATAGATCAATAGGAGGAAATAAAGACTATAAATGCAAAATAGGTAGAAAGGGGGAGAATGCTCGCCTGGGAAACACTGTCGAAGGTACATATCCGGAGAACTTGTCGATACTCGCATCAACTCATCGGCCTAATCCGTGAAGAAGCAAAGCACTAAAAGAAACACCGGATGCAATATTTAATACTACGACAGAAGATCCGGCATGCTTATGATATGATGCATGACATGGCACAGATGCGGTGCAATTAGGCAGTATTAAGCGGAACCGGGGTCCCAACGATTAATTAGAAGGTTCATGTTGTTTAGCTACCCCGCAGTTTAAATGTTGAATTAACAAGGAAAAGCATGGCATTGTTTCGCTACGCAAATTTAAATGAAGCCAATATAAGGCTAGAAAAGACCGCATATGGACTCCATATTTAATTTAGGTGAATCGACTATAATGCCCCCAAACCCACAGACAGGTATGCATGCATGAACAATTTAATATGTGACAGTTTATATATATAGCATTTATAAAAATAGGGGCTCCGGAAAAGGGTTCACACATCTGGTTTCGGGAGATCTTGGGTTCCGGGGGTTCGGGGTCCGGTCTCAGAGTTCGACGGGGATCGGGTGCGGATCAGGGCTATTGGGTCCGAGATGAAGAGCTTGGCGTTCGGCGTCCTTCGGTTTCATGTTGACGTGCTTGACATCCACGATGGAGAATTCGGCGTTCCGAGGAGAAGACCTGGGCGTGTCGAGGGCTTGGCCTTCGGATCCATGACGGCGCGCTCGGGGTCTTGGCGTTCCATGTGGGCGATCTCGGCGTCCAGGAATCTTCGAAATCCGTGAAGTAGATCTTGTCGCACGGTGTCCGGGTAGACGAACTTGGCGGGTCCGGGCTTTGATTGTCGGTGTCAGACTCAGGTCGCTTGCCAACAAGGAGGCCTTGTCGTTCCGAGACGGAGATCTTGGCGTGACGGGGTCTTCTAATGGCACCATGTACATCCGTCGAACCCATCGGCGTTGAGCCGGTCTTGTCGGCAGGGAAGATCTTGTCGGAAGTCCTTGTACAACTTGTTCTTTGTCGATCTTGTTCGCCCGGAGACCTTGACGGTTACCACTGCACATGAGATCGTTGGGACGGTCTTGGATGGCGACACGCTCAGAAGTAGAACTCGGTGGCGACATGGCCCTCTTTGTCCAACAGCAACAATAGTACCACATCAACAAATTTTACACCGTATCACCAACAAACAGACACAAATCCGGGATCATCTCACACGAGCTCGGGGGTGAGGGCATCTAGCAGAGACGAAACGACAGGGACAACACCACTTGAAGAAGGATACGGGGGGGGGGGGGGGGGGGGGCGTGGCTTCGTGGATACACAACCACGAACGGCAGGCGCGGCGCATGGGGCGTGTGAGGTCGAAGAGGTGACGTGGCCGGCGGCACCACGCCCTGCTGTGCTGCAGGAAGACCGGCGTGGGATGCAGCGGCACGAGGTCGCGCCGAAGGGCCTAGGTCGAGGGCGACGCGGTGGCGACGGCTGACGAGGACAGGTCGGCCTTGGAGGCGCGGGGCGGCAGGACGGGGTCACAGGTGAGAGACGGCGACGCGATGCAGAGGCCCGGGGTCGAGGGTGGTCGCGGCAGGAGGGGGTTGCAGGAGCGGCGCGAGGAGGTCACCGGCGAGACCAGGCATGCAGAGGCGGCGACTCAGGCACAGGCGATGACGGGCGGCTGCGGGCACCGTCGGGGCAGGAGGCGGCCGGCGAAGAGGAGCATGGGGCACGGCCGTCGCTAGCGGCAAAGGGCGGTCGACGGAGAGGTTCCGCAAGGAGGCCAGGGTCTCGTGGCACGGCTCGGGGAGGCAGCGTCCCTGTCGGTGGCGGGGAGAGGCCCTGCGGTGGGGCTCCTATGGCGACCTGCCGGGAAGATGCAGGGGAGCGGCCCGTGGCGCTAGGCGCTGCAGAGAGGCGGCGGGGCGAGGAGAAGGTGAGGTCGGCCGGGCGGCGCTGCTGGAGAGCCGAGGCGAGGAGGCAGCGATGGTGGCTCTACAGGGGAACGAGGTGAGCGGCGCGAGGAGGTAGGTGGGGAAACGAGATGAGAGGGGTGGGGATCGTGGGCAAGCGCATTGAGTGGTGGGGCTAGGGGTAGGTGGAGGTGAGCGGGGCGTGCTGTGCGTGCACGGCGCATACACGCGCAGGGGGTGGGGCTAGGTACGGGAAGGTGTGGATGGAGCGGGGTGTGGGCTGGCCGCGTGGTGTGTGTGTTGCGTGCGTGCGTGGTTGGGAGGGGTTTGGCTGGCGGCGGGGTGGAGAAAAGGAAGGGAGGGAGTGGCCGGCTGTGGTGGGAGGTTGGGGGTTTTAGGGTAGGATAGGGTAGGGTTTTAGGGTTAGCTTTTGGAGGTGGCCGGCTGGGCTTTTGGGCCCGGCCGGCTGCCTCCCCAAAATAATTTAATTATTTTATTTATTTCAAACAAGGCTTTTAGAATCCGTTTGTAGGCAAAACGAAATATTTCGGACAAGCCCGGGTTTTATAGTTTGAATAAAAGATGGGGCATTTAGAAAACAAAAATAGGCTTTTCGAAAAAAATAGTTTTAGACAAAACCATGCATGATGATGACGATGCTCAAATGCAATGTGGCACGATGACATGAGCATGCGGTCATGATGATGCAATGCACAAAAACACCGCGATTTTCTAGTAGTGGTTTTAGCGGGGCGCCACATTCTTGTAGATGGAGACTCAGTTCAGCAAGTTCTACCAGTTGGGCAATGGAGGCCAATTGATCTTCGAGAGGGACCTAGATTCACTGTTTGAGTTATTGGGACGCCCACATCCGGAGTTTCTTGGAGCTCAACTTCTAGGATCCCTAGGAGAAGATTTACAATGGCTAGTCACTGCTGACCTTCGAGGAAGCATAGAAGCACCAACGTCCGAGAGAATCCAGTTCTCCGTAAGGGAAAACAACTGGCTAGATGGATTAGCCAGGGCAATGCATGAAGCTCTCGTACGTCTATGTGCCCTTAGTGTCAACCAAATCCAAGGAACCCGCTTTGCGCGCTATGCAAGGCGTGACTTATGGGAATGCCGATGGAGATGCCAAGTCACCCGGAGTTGAAGCGTCAAGTGGAGAACCTTGACTTCCTGCTGTATGATCGCCAGAAGGAATTGGACAATGCTAGGGAGTTTGCCAACCACAACCGTGCCATTGCCGACCAAAAGGCCCAAACTTTCTCACTGCTAGTCAAGGACCATCAGTCTCTTCGCCTCCAGCACGAAAAGAAGGATTGCACCATCGCCCGTCTTTGCAAGAAGGTGGCCGACCTCAAGAAGACCGTCAAGGAGCAAGAAGCTCAGCTTGCAGCAAAGGAGGAAGAAGAGGAGGGTGAAGACATCCAGGGAGACATGGATTCTTACCTCAGCAATGATGATGACTTTCTGGAGGAGGATGCCATGGACTTCTACACTGACGATGAGGACTCCGACTTCATCGACGATGAGTAGATGCACTAGAGCACTATCGTAACATGAGATGTATCAGTCCCACTGTATCGTAGCTTGCAGAATGGTTATTAGAACCATATGTTTCCCTTGTTGTGGTGTGTGTGTGTTTGTATCGTGTGCCTTGTTTGAATGAATGAAATGGAGTTAGTTGCAAAACCTGAGTCAAACTGTTTTAGCTTTGAAACCAAAACCATGAACCTTAGAACTTTCCCTCTTACCCCTTTATCTACCTCAGTCTTCAGATGACTCGTGGAAACCAAGGAGGGAGCAGCACGTTGCAAGACCCAATGCTGCAGATCCTGCAGAATCTCATCACAGACAGAGAAGCAAGCAGGGCAGAGCGCCAAGCTAATCTAGCAACACTACAATAGCTCACCCAGATGGCTCTCAACAACCAAGGGCATGGAAATCGGGATCATCAAGGATCCATGCTGAAGAACTTTCAGAATACCACTCCCCCAATCTTTAGCACTTCAGAGAACCCATTAGATGCTGATGACTGGTTGCAGACGATGGAGAACAATTTAGAGGTAGCCAGAGTTGATGACAACGAGAAAGTTCTCTTTGCCACCCACTACACGGCAGGAGACGCAAGAGCCTAGTGGAACAGCATCCGCCTGATGAACCATGGTCAAGTAATGACATGGGAGGCCTTCAAAATCAAGTTCAGCCGCACCCACGTGCCATAGGGCCTAGTCACCAGAATAAGGGATGAATTCCGAGAGTTGAAGCAGGGCAGAATGACTGTAGTGGAGTACCATGACAAATTCCTGTCGCTTGCAAGGTACACACCTGATGAGATCAACATGGAGGCAAAGAAGAAGGAGAGATTCCTGAACGGACTACATGATGAGATGCAGACTATCCTCGTCAACATCCACTTCGAGGATCTCGAAGAGCTAGTCGACTCTGCCGTTCAGATGGAAGGGAAGATTAACCAGGCAAACGACAACCGCAAACATCGTATGATGCACCAAGCTGGATCCAACAGTCACCAGAAGAATCGTCCCAACCCCTCACCAGGATATGCACCGAGAAACAACCGACCCCCAATGTCTCGCCCAAGCTACCCCAACCGTAGCGGGGGCAATGTGAAGTCCAGAGGAAACAACAACAACTTCAGCAACACCAGCAATTTCAACCGTGTCCCTCCCAAGAGCAACAGCAACAACAACACTGCACCCAGAACTGGAAGCAATGTTGTGCCTGTCGCAGCAAAAGACAAGTCCCAGATAACTTGTTGCGAGTGTGGAGTGAAGGGCCACTATTCCAATGAGTGGCCCAAGAAAACTGCCGCCACTGCCAATGTGAATGCCCCAGCTCAACAACAGCGTCGTGTTCAACCAGGGAGAAGGTTTGCCCCAGGGAACCCTCACAACCGCAACGGCCGTCTCTTCCACATGAACGCCGAAGAAGCCTAAGAAGCGCTAGATGTAGTGCTGGGTATGTTTTCTGTCAACTCAGTTTTAGCAAGGGTATTGTTTGATTCGGGAGCATCGCATTCAATTGTCACCAAAGAATTTGCATGCACTAGTAAGATTCACCCAACCAACTTGAAGCATGTCATGATAGTTCAAATCCCCGGTTCAACAACAAAAGCTAGAAAAAATTGCAAAGCTATGCCTATCAGAATACATGGGATAGATTTTTATGCCAACCTAATTGTACTTGGAACCAAAGGATTGGAAGTAGTACTAGGTATGGACTGGATGTCAAGACATAAAGGACTGATAGACTGTGCTAAGAAAGCCATCACCATGACCAGTAGCTCTGGAGTCACAGTAGAGCATATCTCTAAAACCTTACCTCGCCAATTCAAGTGCAACAAGAGTCTAGCCCTACCCACCATAGACCAAGTAAGAGTAGTCTATGAATACCCCGACGTATTCCCAGATGAATTGCCAGGTATGCCCCCAGATAGGGATATTGAGTTCATTATCGAACTAATCCCCAGAACCGGACCCATAGCCCAGAGACCCTATAGCATGAACCCCTTAGAGTTAGTGGAACTGAAGAAGCAGTTGGATGCCATGTTAGCAACATGCTTGATTCAAGCAAGCACATCGCCATGGAGATCACCAGTGTTATTCGTCGACAAGAAAGATGGAGGCAATCGTTTGTGCACAGATTACAGAAAGTTGAATGACGTCACCATCAAGAACAAGTACCCCTTGCCAAAGATAGAGGATCTATTTGATCAGTTGACTAGAGCCCAGGTATTCTCAAAGATTGATCTTAGGACTGGTTATCACCAACTTAAGATTCGTGCAACGGATATTCCGAAGACCGCCTTTACTACTCGCTATGGTTTATACGAGTATACGGTTATGTATTTTGGATTAACCAATGCCCCTGCTTATTTCATGAATCTCATGAATAAGATCTTTATGAATTTCCTAGATAAGTTTGTAGTTGTGTTTATCGACGACATCCTTATCTACTCCAAGTCAGAAGAAGAGCATGAGCAACATCTGAGAATCATCCTAAAAACCCTGAGAGAGCATCGGTTATATGCCAAGTTCAGCAAGTGTGAGTTTTGGCTGAAAGAAGTAGGATTCTTAGGACATATTGTGTTTGCCGGAGGAGTCTATGTTGATCCCGCCAAGATCAAAGATGTCGAAGAATGGGAAGCCCCAACCACTCAAACCCAAGTCTGTGCATTTCTCGGATTAGCGGGATACTACCGCAAGTTCGTAGAAGGATTCTCGAGCATTGCCAGACCCATGACCCAATTGTTGAAGGACAAGAAGTTTGAATGGACCGACAAATGCGAAGCTAGTTTTCAAGAACTGAAGAAGAGATTGATATCAGCCCCAATATTGATCATGCCAGACATCAAGAAGCCATTTGATGTATATTGTGATGCATCCAAGATTGGTCTCGGATGTGTGTTGATGCAAGAAGGCAAAGTCATCGCTTATCTGTCTCGATAACTGAAGCAGCATGAGCAGAACTATCCGACCCATGATCTTGAATTAGCAGCCGTAGTTTTGGCATTGAAGACATGGCGTCATTATCTAATGGGTAATCGCTGCGAGATTTACTCAGATCACAAGAGCTTAAAGTATATTTTCACTCAGAAGGAGCTGAATATGAGGCAAAGGAGATGGATAGAGTTAATCAAGGATTATGACCTTGACATTCACTATCACCCCGGCAAAGCCAATGTGGTAGAGGATGCTCTTAGCAGATTGCCTTGCAGGCTAAACACCATGATCAAGGAGAAGCAACCAAGTTTGTATGAGGAGTTGGAGCAGTTCAGAACTGAGCTAGTTAGCAAAGGATTCTTAGCTAGCATTAAACTTCAACCCACTTTGATTAGCCAAATTAAGGAAGCCCAGAAGGGAAATGAAAGTATCGACGGAATCAAACGTCGTATTGGTACAAGAAAGGTACCTAGATTCACTGAAGACGAAGAGGGAGTTCTATGGTACAAAGGACGTATCTATGTGCCAGCAGATTCGGAGCTGAAGCAGGTTATCATGGAGGAAGCTCATATACCCTTTATTCTATCACCCCGGAGGAACGAAGATGTATCAAGATTTAAAAGAGCAATTTTGGTGGCACAAGATGAAGAGAGAAATCGGAAGCTACATCGCCAAGTCTGACATCTGTCACAGAGTCAAGGCAGAGCATCAGAGACCCGCAGGACTGTTGCAACCATTGCAGATTCCGAAATGGAAATGGGATTCCATCGGAATGGACTTTAGCACCGGTTTGCCTACTTCCAGTAGGGGAAATGACTCAATCTGGGTCATAGTTGATAGACTGTCCAAGGTAGCTCACTTTATCCCGGTCAAGACTACCTACCAGAGTTCGAAGCTAGCAGAATTGTATATTACTAGGATTGTTAGTCTGCATGGAACCCCCAAGACTATAGTATCAGATCGAGGAATCTAGTTTACCTCGAGATTTTGGCAGAAAGTCCAGCAATGATTAGGAACCAAGTTGAATTTCAGCACCGCATGTCACCCGCAAACTGATGGACAGACTGAGAGAGTCAACCAGATCCTAGAGGATATGTTATGAGCTTGTGTGTTGGAATACGGATCAAAATGGGAAGACTGCCTGCCTTTCGCAGAATTCTCATATAACAATAGTTATCAAGCTAGTTTGCAAATGGCACCATTTGAATTCCTATACGGAAGAAAGTGACGTACCCCTTTGAATTGGTCACAAGTAGGAGAGAGTCAGATCTTTGGACCCGACATTCTCTGAGAAGCCGAAGAGAAGGTTTACAAATTCCGTGAGCACCTCAAGACCGCCCAATCAAGACAGAAGAGTTATGCTGACAAGAGAAGGAGAGACCTGACTTTCAATGTCGAAGATTTTGTATATCTCAAGGTTTCACCATTGAAGGGAACACAACGCTTTAGTCTGAAAGGAAAGTTAGCCCCCAGATACGTCGGGCCCTTCAAGATTCTGAATCGTCGAGGAGAAGTATCGTATCAACTGGAACTACCTGAAGAAATGTCAGCCATCCACAATGTGTTCCATATCTTGTTACTTCGCAAATGCCTGGAAGTGCCGGAGAAGACTAAAGTTTTCAAAAACATCGATCACCGAGCTGTTGAGATCAACAATGACCTGACATATCGTGAAGTACCCATCCGTATCCTAGAATAAGCTTACAGAACCACAAGGACCAGGAGTATCAAGTTTCTCAAGATTCAATGGAGCAACCATACCAAAGACGAATCCACTTGGGAGCGAGAAGATTACATTAGGACAGAGTTCCCAGATCTCTTCAATTCCTAGTTTTCTTTGTAAATCTCGGGACGAGATTTTGTTTAAGGGGGGAAGGTTTGTAACATCCCAAAACTTTAATCCAAGGTTATTAAGATCCAAATCATCAAAATTAGGGTTAACAAAAACTTTTCCCATTAAAATTATTAAAGCATTCATATGTGTGTGCTTTTAAATAGGAGTTGTTTTGAATTGCCTTGATTAAGTGATCCATTGCTTGTAAAATGATTCTTAGGTGAAATAAACATCATCTAGATCATTCCCAAACAAATCCCAAAGAAAAACAAATCAAAATGAATAAAATAAGAGAATGGTCATTTGTGCCATTTTAATCACCATGCCTACTTTGGCTATTCCTAGAACTCAATTCTTAACCAAAACAAATGTGGATATTTGCACCCCCTGGATAGTACAAGTAGTGATGTGCCAAGGCCCACTTTGTGATCCTCCAAAAACTTTCAAACACTAATTTTAAATGGCATTTGAAAATTGAATCTAGTGTAGGTATCAAGATCACACTTATTCAAAAACCACTCAAATGAACTCCATTTTCAAAACCCAAGCACATTTAGAAGCTCAAGCATAAGATACAATACTCCAGCAAAAATCAGCCCAATTCAAATGTTTTGTTCTTGCGGCCATTTGATCGAACAGGTTGCAGACAAAATCGATTTGGCCTAACTTATACTGTTTTGACCGATTTTTGTCAAACCATTTGAACCCTAGTAGATGCCCTTATCTCCCCCAGACCCAACCAAACCATCAAGAGGCTACCCCTTAGCCATTTGAAGCAGTGCCGCGCCACCTGAGCACCATGCTCGCCGGTCGAGCATGGATAGCTCGCAGCCGACCACCCCTCTCTCTCTCGCCATGTCTAGGAGCTAGACCAGACCACACCACCACCCTCTGTCCCCTCCTTGAGCAGAGCCGAGCCATGGACCACTCGCAGAGCGCCGCGCCCAGAACGTCTGCACCATGCCGAGCACGCGCCAGAGCGCCACGCCCGACAAGCGTGCACACGCCGCGCCTCGGCGGCAGCCCACGCTCACCGCTTCGCCATGACATCAGGAACCGCCCAGACATGCCCGTTCGCTGCCGCTTGACCCGTAGCCCCCGTGCACCGCGCCGAACGCCGCCTCTGTCGCGTAGAGCACCAGCTTCCCCCGACCAAATGCCACCGCCCCTAGCCACGTATTTAAATCGTAGAGCACCACCAGGAGGCAGGCCACCGTCCCCTACCTCCAGCCACACCGATAGCACGTTGTACCGCCCTTGCCGGAGTCGCCAGCCCATCCTGTTCGGTCACCTCGTCGAACTATAAATAGAGGCCACCCCTAGCCTCATTCTGCACACCATCTCACTCCCCTCTCTCCACTGATCCGTCCACCCCATTCCCGGAGCAAGGCGAGCCACTGTTCACCGGAATTTTGTCGGAGCTTGCCGCAGCAGAGGAGGAGAGGCGTGGTTGATTGCGACCACCCCAGGAGCCGCCGCGACCACGCCTAGAACCGCTGTCGTCCACTAGCTCGATCGCCCCCATCGCCACCTCTAGCTGGAGCCATGGTAAGCCGCCCCAGACCCCCAACCGAGCCGCTAGGGTTAGCTCTCGTCGGCGACCTGTTCGCCGGGGACGACAATCCTTAGCCGTTGATCCACCTTTTAATCATAGCACTGAGAGTGCCCCGTACCGCTTCGCGTTTGATGTGTCGCTGACCTCCGGGACCCCCCTGTCAGTTGTCATCCGCGTCGTGAAGCGCCACTGGGCCGGCCCATTAGTTTTCCTGCGCAACTCAGTTAGTTCAAATATAGATTTTTCTATTTTAGTTTGAACTCACTTTTGTCCCTTAGTTTAAAAATCAATTCAAGAAGATCTACGGAACCAAATTGAATGATTAAAATTTTGTTCGAAAGCCTCTGAAAAGATCTATCCAAGCCCGTTGGATTTAATTCATTTAGACTTAGAGATCTCTCCTAGTAAAAATAACAAGACAGAAGCTTTTGCAGATTCAAACATTTTTATAAAATCAACTATAATAGCTTTTGAGTTGATTCCAACTCTCAAAAATCATATTTAACCATACCTATCTAAATATATAATATATTTAATGTTTACATGCAGTGACTTTGGACTAGTACCAAAATAATGCTATATAGGCATTTCTAGTCACTTTAAATCATTAATTATTAAACTTAAACTTATTCAAATGTGGTCCAACCTTTAAATCACATTCCCATATGTTAGAATATGTGGTGGTGACATGTTTCCATATGATCCCATATTTTAATTGGAGAATATTAAATCTTAGTTATTTTCAATGAGTAGAAATTACTTTTCTTAAATAAAAAGAATGAAGCTAGTTAATAAAACCTTGTTATGATTGTGATGATAATAGATCATCAAATGTGTGCCTTAGAGTGATAATTAGACTAGTTAAGTATTGTTTGGTGATTGTGTACTCCGTATGTATTTATAGACGATAGTACCAACCAAGCTTTCGAGGAGGAGGAGTTCTACCAAGAAGAAGAGGAAGAAAACTTCAACCACTGCGCCAACCAAGGCAAGCTATTGTTAGCTAGCTAGAATTAATCCAGATAACCTAAGCAAGATGCATTAGGCATGCTTTGGTTATACCAAGTTGACTAGTACCTACTCCAAGTTTTACTTTCAAGATTTTACCTTCTTTACTTTACGAAAGTCCCTTACTTGTTGAAGGTAGCATAAAAAGTATAAAACTTGACCTATCTAGATAACCTTAGATGTAATTCTATGGCATGAGATTGATATTAGCATTTCCACCTTAGTGAACACTCTTAACTTAGTAGCTTAGAGCTAAATCAAAACTTGAGTCACTTTAGATGGGAATACTTGGTGAAAATGAATTGTGAAAACCTTGGAATGATGAGTCATTCTATTGAGACGTTTTGACATGTGTTGAGAAACACAAATGGTTTATGATGATGAAAATGTTGAGGCATGAGCCTTAGCCCTTTTTACAAAAACTAATGGTTGGATTCGGATGCGATACCATTCCAATTTTACCGCACAACCACAATACCTAAATTAGGTAAGGCTTAGCCAAAAGTTTATATGTATTAGTATTAGTTCCCTCGCGGGAGAGGTTTGAGCTGAGGCTAACTCTCAATGTTGTCCACCTATGCTGTGCCCAAGATAACAAATGGTCATGGTTGCGAGGCCATGCTCATAGGAGAGGTGCTTATACTAGGGTGTGTAAAAAGGAAGGTTATGTTTGATTATCTACATACTCAGTATGATTATTCAGGGTTATCCCTGACAGATGTATCGAATCTTGTGGTGAAAGTGTACCACCTCTGCAGAGTGTCAAACTATTCGAATAGCCACGTCCCCGGTTATGGACAGTTGGAGTGGCCATATTGTTTCGTTGTCAGTTGTTTTCAAAATGACTTATGAAATGAATGATGAATCTTGACTTGACCACAACAAGGTTGTGGCTATGACACTAGCTTGCCAACTTAAGTGATTCTAGAACTTTATTTTATCTTTCTTTGTTTCTGAACTCAACTTAGGTTTCAAACTTAACTTTACAAATAAACATAGAGTTAGCTTTTCCCCGTAGCACTATCTTACTTGTTAGTGGTACTTTGCGAGTACTTAAAGAGTACTCATGGCTTTTGTCCTTGGCTATTCCTATGGCCAAAATATGAAGGAGACTACCAAGATGACGGACATCAGGACGACTATGATAACTAGGACTATCTGCCTTCGTCAGCATTGCCTGTGCCCCTGAAGATGGACCCCACTGCTACGCTTATTATTTATTCCGTTGCTTGTTGTATTAAGACTGGATCATGAGATCCTTTATTCGTGTAAGACCTTATATTGGTTTGTAATGGATGATGTACTGTGATATCCAATCTGTTATGTCTCGCAAAAATGATAATCCTAGGATTGCGATGTATGACATAACAGGCATATGGGATTAAAAATCCGGGTGTTGACAACTTCCTATGACCTTGAGCTTGAAGTGGCAAAGAGGGAGAAGGCAGAGCAAGAAGTGATCTCACTGAAGATAGAAAAGCAGAAGCTGGAGACTGAACTGGCAAAGAGGCCTAAGGCAAATGATGATATTGCTACTTTGAAGGAAGAAAATAAAAAGCTGAAATACTATGTTGCAGATCTTCTCAAGCTTTCCCATGCTCAGAAGGACAAGATGAAGAAGATAGTATAGATCTGTGGATAATAAGTTGTTTGCATGTCATAATTTAGTATGTAATGGATCTATTGTTTCTAGTATATACTGAATTCTAAATTTAGTAGTTTGTGCCTGATGGTGAACTAGGTTGAACCTGATGTTAGCATGTAATGGAGTACTCCATGGAATGGATCTACTCTTTCTAGTATGCCATGTATTCTAAATTATCTATTATTTGTTGCCTTCTCTATTTTATTGTTTGGTATTGTTACCACGGTGGCGTTGCCCATTTGTGATCGCCGGAGTAAGCAACTCCACAGCGCCGCCGCCCATTTATGGTCGCCGGAGTAATCAGGAACTAAATGGAGCACAATACGACAACAAGCAAACGACACATATAGCAGTACTCAAACACATTGCTAAGCAAAATGAGAGTTAACTTAGCAAATGAACCATTACAACACAGTTAACCTAGCAAAATAGCAACTAGAGTAAGGCATATAGTATGTCATGTCCATTACAACACAGTTAACTGAGCAAAATACTAACTGGAGCAAATGAACTAGAATAGTTCAGTTTGAAGGACCAGCTTCCTGATCTGGTTCAACATAACCACAATTCAGGTAATCCCATGTATTTGACCTCTTGTATACTAGATATCCTGCTTCGTACTGTGACTCCGTAGCTATTCTAGTAGTTCTCGGTGGAGCAAGTGCAGTTCTTGATGTTGCTGCTCCTTCATTTTGTCTGTTTGGTGTAGTGGTGCTCCAGTCTGTTGAAGGAGCAGGAGAATGATTTGGTGCAGCTGTTCTTGGAGTAGGAACACTTGAAGGAGTAGGAGAACTAGGACGACTAGGAGCACTTGGAGGAGCATACACACTTCGAACAGTTGGATCATCTTCACCTCTATTAGGCTGCATTTGCAAGTTGCTAGTTAATAAAATGAAGGAATCAAATGACAGTAAACATTGTAAGTTACTAGTTAATAAAATGAAGGAATCAAATGACAGTAAACAGTGCAAGTTAGTAACCACATGTTTGTTCTTTTTAATAAGCAGATCTGGCCTCAAATCTTTAGTGCATCTTGTGTACTTATGGCCCTACACTTTGCAGTTTGAGCAGGTTATTGTTCTCATCCTTGAAGTATCTTTAGCTTTGGGCTTCTCAAACTTGCCCTTTCTTCTCTTCTCTTGCCTTCTTCCTTTACTGATCTTAAAGTCAGGAGGTACAATATCACGAGTGTTAGTCTTTGTCCAATCATGTTGCCCTAGCACTAGAAAGATCATTGGCTTGAATGCTTCAATATACATTGGTTTCTCGAAGAAATTGCTCACATAGTCCTCAGGCTTTTGCTTGGCCTTGATTATAGCACTACAAGCATGATTACAAGGCAGCCCTGTGACATCCCATCTCCTGCATCCACATATTCTAGCAAACAAGTCGACAACATGTGTCTGGTCACCTTTTCCATTTGTCACTTCCCATAGATTAGTGCCTGAAACTCTTGGTGTGAAAGGTCTGGAGTACTTCTTTGCAAGCTCTAACTGCTTAGTGAAGTGAGTTGTGATGTCCCACCTAGCAGATTCTCCACCACCCTCTTCTCATGATTCCTAGTGATTAACTTGTTTTTTATACCAGTAAGCATTGTTCTTATTGGCTTCTTCCTCACATCCAAGATGTATCTGTTAAACACCTCACTAAGGTTGTTAACAACCGTCTATCTTGCAATTGGTGTCAAATGCATGCCTTGCCCATGTGTGGGGTGGGATCTGACTCAACCATTTACATGCTTCTTCACTCTCAACCTTTAAAGTTTCCATTGCAACCTCGAATTGATCCCTATGGTAGGCATAGCTGGCTTGGTCCATGCATTTCTTTAGATCTCCCCCCCCCCTGAATTTAGCTGTTTGAAAATTTCCATAAATGTGTCTTAAACACTATCTTTGGTGGACAGAAGGAAAGGCTTGCGTCACTGCTTTGAGAAGTCCCTGTGCATTTTAATAAGACAAGCATTATAATAAGACAAGCATTATAATATACTAGCATTCTAGTAAGACAAGCATTTTAATAAGACACACCTTTTGTCTGTCAGACATAATTGTGTAGGGTCTAAAGTCTCCTTATTCTCCACCTAAAGCACACTTCAACTGAGTCAAAAACCAGCACCAATTGGTTGTGTCCTCTTTTGGAACAACTACAAAGGCAATATGGAACATGTTGTTATTCCCATCTTTGCCTGTTGCATCTAAAATTTGAGCACCGGTGAAGAGTTTGATGAAGCATCCATCCAAACCTGCATTACAAAACATACATTACCATCACGAAACATGTCATAGTATTAAAAATTAGCAAATAAAGTATAGACTACCTATGAATGGCCTACAGCCTTTCAGAAATCCCTCTTTGGTTCCATTTAAGCAGTGACCACGGAAAGTGGGACCTGGATGGGGATTCTCTTCAGAAGGAGGAGGGAGAACTGTTTGCACAATTATCCTACTTCCAGGGATTGTATCAATAACTGTTTGTGCCCAATCTCTCAGTCTGAAGTACTGCTCTCTATGATCACCTAAGATAGCATCCAACGCATAATTTTTAGCCATCTATGCCATCATCTTAGGCACCTCAACACCCTAGTGCAACTTTGCTTTATCAATCAATGTCTAAATGCATGTATTGGTATCTGATCTGAATAGACTCTCATACCTTTTGGTTATCCATTTCGCACTCACCCTTGTACTTTCAGTTGAAGTCTCACATGTATGCTCAATCCTCATCTTCCTAATGACAAATTTCTTCTCCCCTTTTATCTCTGATACAGTCATGTATTAAGGACATGACTTCTTTAGGCAATCCACAATAATTCTAACATTAGAGTTTCTGTGATAGTGGAAATTCCTACTTTGTGCTATATGCAAATTCACCAATGCATCTCTAAACCGCTCCACATTTGTAAAACACATGCGTAGTGCTAGTTGCTCATGTGCTTGCAGCCTTCTATCATCATACCATACCCTAGGTGGCATTTTCTTTGCTATACTCTTTCTACCTTGAGGTGGAACCATTAACAATAGTTCAAACCCATCATCATCATATTCTAGCAAAAAACCAAGGCATTTCTCTTCATCATCAGATGGTATGAAAACTGGTCCATCATCAATGACCACACTAGAATGGGACCTTTTAGTGGGTCCTTTTCTCTTAACAGGAAACTTGTTTCTTTTCTCAGGTGCATGAACAGGTTCAACATGTGCTTCAGTAGCTAGTTTAGTATCTGGTTCAGCAGCTGGTTCATCTGCACTTACAAATAGATCTTCAATATATGTATCTCCTTGACATTATGTCATTGGGTCCTCTTTCTACTGTCTCATCTCCTCCAAGATCTCATCAACTTCAGCATGATCCTTCCTCCTCATTTCTTCAGTATCAACAAAGTCTCCCATGTCAAACTCTACATCATGTGAGCCCATATCTGCGTCGTCCTCACTATCTGAAGTCTACTACCCTCCCTTTATGAATATTCAAGATGTCTTGGCTACACACAATTGGATTATTACTAGCAACTTGACTAGTAAACAACTTACCATCATCATCCACGACATACACATGAGGCTCACTGAAATTGCAGTGACCCAGCATACCACTGTATGATGTAGTACACTATAGTCGTTGACATAACACCAATGAGACACCGTTCACTAGTATTACATCCCTCAGAGTGGTACAATAGAAACACAGCAGGTCCAAGACATGACTATAGATTACAACTCGACTCTTTACATAAGATCCAGAGAACACTCTAGGTTAAAGAGAGAGAAAGAAACTTCTTACAAAGAAAAACTAGAAATAATAACTCAGAACTATCTAGTAACTAAGACTAGTATCTAAACTATTTGGCTTGCCATTGCTGCTATTGCAATGCTCTACAGAAATAGGGTTTTTGGCTAGAGAACCTACTCCTATCTAAACAGACACTTTATCTTCACTTCAGCTGATGTACATGTTGACTTCATTGACTTTATTGAAGAACTTGAGTTGTCGATGATGGTTTCTTGAGCAGAAATTGATGTTGACATCGTCTTCAACGACTTAGACCTAGAAAGGGTTAAGAAGGTACGGTTGAGTACGAGCGTACTCAGCAAGTTCACTAAAAAAGAGTGTATGATGCACTATCTCTATAGCCACAGACCAAAGGTCATAGGCAATGCAGGTTTTCGTAAACATTTCTTCAAAGGTTGCTTTTATTTTGAAAACTATGTCCGACAGCCTTCACAGGTTGACCAGAACCTTCGTGGGGTTCCTTTTCTACCGTGTTCGTAGCTCCTTCCCGGAACAGGGAGTAACATGTCACAATTCTTACACTCTGCAGAGGTGCGTTGCTTTACCCATGAGAGACCTTAGCTTTGTTGCACATCCGAGTTGCATTCTCGTCCACACTTCCTTGGTGTGGGCCCCAGTCTAAGATCCAAGCCAATCATTACCCCCTTTGCGACCCCATATGTCTACACGATCCTTCGGGCCGAGCTACATCTTGGTTAATCCCCCTTTCGGGCAAGCTACAACCCTGATGAGTTCCCGAAGACTCTATGAGCCGGTTATGCCCCTGGCAAGCTCCATAAAGGTTTGACTATACCTCCGGTAGCCGCTCACAGATAATGTAGACACCAAAATCGTAGGGCCTAAGGGTGCCCACCCATATGTTGGATCCGCACAAGGAATCACAACGTCACGTTAAGGTCATCTTGACTACATATGAAAGGAAGAAGATACTGCTAACTTCTCTATCCCATTCCAAATCTCATGGTTAACGCGTAATATACGATGCTAGAATCACTGGTGACATTGGTTGTTAAGTCCTAGATATTATGTTCCTTTACCACTGGAACTGTATCAATAGATTATTACCATTTGGTAAATAATCCATAATCAAATTATTATGAAAATAGTGTTTTCTGACCTTTTTGAAATGCAGGCGATGACAACATTTGAGTTACAAGCATTTGATAGAAAATAACCAAAAGACATGAGCAAGTTGTGAACTTGCCTTTTGTGATTGCAAGATTATGCACTCACGGTCTTCAAGACAATAGAAGATCCAAAATCTGGAAATAACATCATTGGTCCGGTAAGGACTAATGTTTAAAGAAGCAAGATGCAATTATGCATAAGTAATGTAATGCAGTTTGATAAACGCGAATCCTCGGACTAATAGTATCTGATCTAGGGTTCAAAAACTGGGAATGGTTTCTTTAAAATGTGTTTCACTTTTATCTTAGTTTCACACTTGTGCTTCTTATTAAGGCTTGTGAGAGTGTGTGAAACAATATGTAAATACAACAAGTAGCATGTAATACTAAAGCACTCAAATGGGGCATGGTATCTAAAAGATTTCTTGAGCAAGATTACTAATCAATTAGAGCCTTTTAAATAAGTGCTTAAGGATTACTTTTAATGTTTCTTAAAAGAATAACTTTTTAGGAAAAGATTTCTTTGTTAAAGTTTAAACAATATTTGTGGTTAATCGAATGTGATCTATATCGTTTGCGCTTATCCGATAAGCGTGGGTTTGAGATGCCTTATGATTTAATTTGGAACAGACAAAAGTTAACTATAAAAACATAAATATGCTTTAGGCATTATGCATGACTTGGTGCACCAAAGTTAACTTTAAAACATAAGTAGATTTAGGGTGTGATGTGTTAAAAAGTATTAATAATTTTTAAACCTTGCAACAAGCATGTTTAAAGGTATGGGATCATTCACTTTTATCTTAAGTGAATCATGAGTTTAAATGTGATTTGTTATTATGAATATAGTTTATCTTATTAAGGACAGTAAATTTAGATGATTTGAATAATCTATTAGAGTTGGAATCATGTTTAAGAATAGTTAAGAGATAAGTAGCATTCACTTTTATGATGTTTAAAATTTACTTAAAATTGTTGGTTTAGTTTGTATTTATGATTTTAAAAGATTTTTATAAGGTTAATAAGTTACACTTAAATTTTATTATAGATCCAAGTTATGGCTTTGGACTTAGTATTTAGTTAATAGGGATTTAAGGTTTTTTATATAGAATTTGTGATTATTTCTTATTTAAGAGATGTTTTTAAAGAATTTACAAACTAGGTCTTTTATAAAATAGGTAAGGATTTATTTCCTTAAAATCTTAAAAATCTTTAGGAAAATACTTTTAGTATTCTTCTAGTAAAATATATTTACTCAAGATCTTAAAAGTGATTTTTACTTATTTTTAAGTATTATTTGTATTTTATAAAATTTCACAAAGGATTATATGTCTTTTAAATATTTGCTTCATGTTTTATTTGGAAAAATTAAGTTAGTATTTTTATAAAAAGTAGATTTATTTTTATACACAAAATGATTTTTTATTTATTTTTAAGATTTTTCCTTATTTTATGAAATTTCACTTAGGATTTAATGGTGTATAATATTTATTTTCATTTTATTCAACTTAATTAAGTAAGGTTATATTTTTATTAGATAGAGATTTTTTTGTGATCCTTTTGATATATTTTAATTATTTTTAACGAATTTTATAGGAATATATATATTTC
Organism: Avena eriantha; assembly: GCA_910589775.1. Lineage (NCBI taxonomy): Eukaryota > Viridiplantae > Streptophyta > Magnoliopsida > Poales > Poaceae > Avena > Avena eriantha. Next base: position 420,170,234 of record OU342744.1, on the reverse strand, counting down.
TGGATTTTTTTAATATTTAAAAAAGACTTGTTTGTATTTCCCTAAATTTAAGCATTTCCATTCTATTTATTTTATAACTGGGCCTGGCCTGTGGTCAGCCCAGTCTAACTTAAAGGTCCACGAGTCCCAATTACACGTCCTACTAGGCTCAGGGTCAACACCGACCCCGGCCCACTCCTCTCTCTCGCACATACACACGCATGCGTTATCCTCACTCCTCTTGTTCCCCTCTTAGTCATGGTGGTGTCGCCGCCGCCGCCAGCTCCACTCTGGCCGGTTGCCGGCCAACTTCGTACCGCCGCCTGCCGATGAGGCCCCAGATCGATCTTCTCCGTCGATCCCCGTCAGCCCGTTACCGCTATGCTCCCCGATGTGTGCCCCGTGAAACCCTAGCAGTGCGGTTCGGCAAGGCCACCGACGCGGCTCTTCTAGCCCCTATGGCCTTGGCTGCTGCTCGAGCAAGACCAAGATCTCCCCTACCTCGACCCCAACTTGCTGCTCCTACACATCTCACGGCGGTGTGGTACTGCAGCAGCTGTTGCGGTTTGCTCCAATTCCTGATGCCGGAGGGACGGCGCTATGGTGAAACCCTGGCATTGGCTATGACAACTATGACTATGCCACACCTCCGCTCCAGGTGCTCAGCACCCCCATTGAGTCCTATCTCTTCTATGATCATCTATTGGGCTGATGATAGCACCTAGTGCTAACTGATCAAGGTTCACGGAGTCATGGAATTAAATTGCTACTAGGTCATTGATACGTCCATTTTGCATCACTATTCTATGTCTCAATTCACTATTATTCATTGATATATTTCGTATTGAGAGGTGATACTTATGTTATTTCATCTATTTTTGCATGGTTGATGAATTTTGGAGCATGGACCGTTGTAGTCAGGATTCTGATGGAAAAGGTGCTGTTTGGTGGCAAAATTCGCGAAGATCAGAAAATCCGGGAAAATATACAGAAAATCCTATTTTTCGAGAAGACTTAGAATGCCAGAAGATGGAGTGGAGGTGGGCCACAGGGGGCCCACCCCACCCCATGGCGCGGGCAGGCCTAGGCCGCGCCTGGAGGTGGTGTGGCCGCCCTGACCCACTCCAGCCTCTCTCCTCTGGCATATATCATCCCCACAAAACCCTAAGACTCGGGGAGCGACCACAGAAAGATTCCCCTGCCTCTGCCGGGCGGAAAACACCGAGAGAGAAAGATCTCTCCGGCAGACAGATTTCTGCCGGGGGAATTCCATCCCGGAGAGGGAAGATCATCGCCATCAACACCACCATCAAGCCGGACTTCATCGGGATCATCATCATCATCATCACCACCATCATCACCATCAGCACCCTCATCACCATCTCCATATTGCTGTAACAGTTTGTTGAATCTTGCTATAGTTCATAGGGGAAACTTTCTCGGTGTTGATTACTCTTTGTAATTGATGCTATTGAGTGAACCACTGAATTATTGTTTATGTTTAGACTGTTATACATCATTATTCCATCTCTGATCATGATCCATATGATGTCTTGTGAGTAGTTCGTTATGTTCTTGAGGACATGGGAGAAGTCTTGTTGTTAGTAGTGGAGTTGCGTTGAGAAAGATTCAATAGATTGTTATTTAAGTTGTGGTGTACTTCTTCTAGTGGTGTCATGTGAACGTCGACTACATGACACTTCACCTATATGGGCCTAGGGGAATGCATTGTGTATTTGGCTACTAATCATAGGGTTTGCCGGAGTGACAGAAACCTGAACGCCCGTTAGGAAACCATTGCACAAGGGACGTAAGGGTCTTAGAGTTTAAAGCTGTGGTTAGGTTTCTACCTTAATTACTTTCTTGTACTTACGGATGTTTGCAAGGGGTATAATCACAAGTATGTATTAGTCTTGGATGGGGCGGTACATTAGCACAGGTTCACCCACACAACACTTAGCAAGCTAGAGAAGATTAATCGACTATATGAGCGAAAGCACTTGACAGTCTTCCCATGTGTCCTCGAGAACGTTTGGTCATCTTAAGAAATACAACCGGCTTGTCCTTTGCTGCATAAAGGATTGGGCCACTTGCTGCATTTATTCCTACTGTCTTTTATTTACTCGTACTTTGTTTACTTGCTTTATCGAAAACCCCTAAAAATCCATTTGCTAAGTATTTGCAGAGAATTCCTGATCCATACCACTAGCCAGCACCTTCTGCTCATCGTTGGGTTCGACACTCTTACTTATCGAAAATACTGCGATACACCCCCTATACTTGTGGGTCATCAAGACTATTTTCTGGCGCCGTTGCCGAGGAGTGCAGCGCTATTGGAGAGTGGAACTGGTAAAGGAAACTTCTACTGTGAGTATTGTTTACTTCTGCTGGTTGCTTTATTTTCGTTATGGATAATTCGTTGAGTTTCTTATTTGGTAATGCTACTACCACTGCTAAGGTAGTAGATAAGCCACCACCTTCTGAGAAAGATGTTTTCAAAATACCTACAAGAATTATTGATCGTGTTATGGATAACTACTATGTTGGGGATGGAACTTTCCATCCCGGTGATCATTTGCTCTTTATACACGAATTATGCGGGTTGTTCAAGTGTGCAGGTATTACTACAAATCAAGTTAAGAAGAAGTTATTCTCATTATCGCTGAAAGGAAGAGCTGAAGAATGGTATAAGCTGCTGAAGAATGGTCAAGCTCTGGAATGGGAGGAAATAGTGCCTCTCTTTTATTCAAAGTTTTATCCTCCTAGTGAGATTCATAAAGATCGGAATCAAATATACAACTTTTGGCCTCTTGATGGAGAGAGTATAGCTCAAGCTTGGGGGAGATTGAAGTTACTAATGCTCAAACGTCCCATTCATGAGCTCCCCAACAATATTATTATGAACAACTTTTATGCAAGGCTCCCTCTACATGACAAAGATTTATTGGATGCCTCTTATGCTGGATCATTCACTCGTATGGAAGAAGAAGCTAAATGGGACCTTCTAGATCGTATTCAAGACAATGCTGAAGCTTGGGAGAATGACAAAGGTAGAAAGTCAGGTATAAATTATGATTATGAATGCATTGAATCTTTTATGGGAATTGATGACTTTCAAAATATTAAAAATGCTTATGGTCTAGACTCTCAAGCTATTGCTTCTTATTTTAAGGCTTTTGCTTCTTATATTGAAGTGCCTAAAAAGAAGTGGAATAAGTATCATGAACCTTATAAAGATGTTGCTAAGAGTGTTCCTGCAAGAAATACTGAAGTTTATACTGCTAATCATGTTTTACCTAAACCTTATATTGAGAAAATGCCTTTTCTAGTTAAGGTAAAGGAACATTCTATGATAGCTAGTATGGTTAATGAAAGTACGAATGAAGCCGTTGAACCTGATAAACAAATGGTTGATGAACCTATTGTAGCAAATGTGAAAGACTTTGTTGCTAAATATGAAAAAGAGGGACACACTATCCTTTGTAAGGATACCTCTAATATTGTTTCACATAGTAGTGTTATGAGAGCTAGTATTCCTGTGTTTTCTGTTAGAATAAGTGATCATTTCTATGATAGTCCTTGCGATACCTATATTGTTAAGTTTATGCATGATACTGAAAGCTACTATGAGAGAGGGAAAAGTGTTCTTATGCATCTCAATAATATCAAGTTTCCTCGTTTTATGCTGAAAGTTTTTATGTTGCACTTCTTTTGCCTTCTTACGAAAGTTGCCTCTAGTTTCAATAACTTGTTTGTTTACAAAATCCCCTTGCATAGGAAGTGGGTTAGACTTAAATGTGTGTGTGTTTTTGCTTCTTAATGCTCTCTTTCACCTCAATTCATATCCCTATGAGAGCTTCTTCAAAATTATCATGCCCATCTTAATGGCTATAAAGAAAGAGCTTTATGGGAGACAACCCAATTTGTTTTTGCTTTTAGTTTGTTTTTGTTTCTTTGAGTCTTGGAAGTTATTACTTTGGTAATAACTGCTCCTTATCCGTTTTGTTTGGTTTTTGTGTCAAGATCAACCTCTAATGAGAGAGAAGTAATATTTGGGGAAGTTGCTGTCCCGAAACAGATTTTTGTGCTTCACCATAAACATTAGTGAGAGATCTCTGTATGTCAGATTGAGCTGTCATTTTTTGTGCTTATGCCCCAGGTTGTTATTCAACTTTCGTTAGTTTTGCACTTTTTGATTTGAGCAACAGAAGATTTTCGAAAAAATTGATCTTTACATGCTGGTCTGTTTTGACAGATTTAACCACTCTTGCATTTGCTTCTTTATTCGATTTTCTTTTTGAATTATTTTTGGGTTTTCGGAAGAAGTTGCTACAGTAGCTTTTGTTGTGATGGTTTTAAGTTGAGATTGGGCTCAAAAGGTTTTATCACTTCACTTATACTAATGTTGCTAATAAGAACTGTGTGAAGTTTTGTGTGAAAGAAATTTCCAGGAAGTGGAGACAACGGTGTAATAAGGAAGAGAAGGGTTTTATGACTCAAGTATAAGTATATGAAGATGAAGATATCGATGATATTAAAGAGATAACTCCAGAGAAATTCATTGAGGACCAAATCCAGAGATCTGTAGAGTCCGTTTCCAACTAGGTAACAGTTCTGGTAAGAAAAGTTCTGCGAAAATACAATCCAACTATATTTTTGCAGTTTTCAGTCAATAAGGCAAGCTACAAAGCGAAAAAGGGACGGAAACGGAGCCAGGATGGCCCACACCACCCCATGGCGCGGGCCCACCCCTGGCCGCGCCACCAGGTGGTGAGGCCACCTAGGACTCCGTCTTCGACTCGTTTTCTCCCAGACTGTCCTTTTGACATGAAACTTCGTAATATATAACCCCCCGGATCCCCCGAGGTTTGTATATTGTGTTTTTGTCGTGTTTTTGTTTCGATCTGTTTCTGCCAGGACATACTTTTTGAAGGTTTAGAAGCACAATGGTGTCCGCCAAGGATAAAGGGAAGAAGCCTATGGAGGAAGACCTCCAAGACCCCAAGCAGGGGCTGGTACCTTTTGTTACTTGCCCTGCATCAACGGAAGCCCTACGAGTCATTAAGAAGTTCTGCGATAAGTACCGAGACTTGCAGAGGAAGGTGGACATGCTTCAATGGGAGAATAATAGGCTTCGCAAGATGCTGGAAGATTACCTCACGTGAACTAAGGAAATATTACCACCACCACCTAAGGAGTAATTCGTCATCAGGTTTGGCATCCCCTTGGTTTGTTCCAAGCTTGGGGGAGTGCCGCGGTATCATATCACTATCTTCTATCTTTTTACCTTATTAGTAGAGTCATATCATGAATAGAGGAGTTATTATGTAGTATGGTTTGCATTATGGAAGTGTCCCCTCTCTCGTTAGATATGTATCCCTTGGTGTGAGTTTCCGTTATGGAATATTAATGAGAAGTTCTATCATTTACTCGTTTGCATAGCTTATATTAATTTTCAATTCATGGTTATATGATCGATCTTGTTGTTAGTATTGGTAGCACTTTGGGATCATTGAGTTAATTTAGTTGGTTTTGGCAAACCTGGCTCGGTCAGTAGCAACACCTTTTTGAGAGTTGAAAGAAAAAGATAGAAGTACTCTAAAGAAAAATAATTTCATCATCTTTCTTTCTTGATTTGCTCAAAAGTCTAGTATTCTCTAGTTAAGATCTTTTGTGCTTCCAAGGAAGATTGTGTGTTTGTCTTTATCACTTGTATGTTTGGTTGTTTCCTTCAACTCTTGTACTTGCTACCCAGCCTTGCTAGCCAAAAACCTGTACTGAGAGGGTATTCTTCTCGTGCTTCCAACTCCTTTAAACCCAAACCCATGCCATTTGTGTTCACCATACCTACCTAGTAGCATTATTGCTATCCCAAGTAAATTCTTATTTTGTCTACCTCCCAAATTAAACTTGTTATGCGAAAATTAGTGATTAAAGCTCTCACGAACTTGATGGCACACTTTACTTTCTTGCATTTAATAAACTTGAACCATTGTGAACTCCCCATGAAAGTTATATGCTTGCAAATTATAGGTTGGGGATTTGCAGAACCGTGCTGTCACGGGGAACGCTTTCAACACTTGTAAATATATACCCAGTTGATACCTTGCTCTTTTGTTTGCGGATGTCGTCGGTGTGAAATAAAAGGGGAGCTTGTAAGTCCATGGAGTTATGTATGTGTGTTAGAGAAATGCCTGGGCCACTGGTCTAATCCATGCTGACATGGTGGAAACCTGCAGCGTAACCATAATGATATCTATGAAGCATTCTTCTTATAAAAAAGAGAGAGAGATAGCTATTGAGAAAAAGAAAAGAAAAAAAGAGATACTATGAAAAGAGGAAAGAGAGAAAAAGCACCATTTTCCCATGGTAAATAAGAAGATTGCTGAGATACTCATTCTGTGCTTGCCTTGTCATTTTGATATGGGGATTCTTCCGTATCATCGGGCAAGGGGTACCCCGTTGGAGGTTCTCAATGATACGCACATACTTACGATGACAAGAACTTACAGGTAACTAAAGTTGAGTAGCATGAGGAGCGACCCTCGTACTCAAGGGACTTGGGATCTTCAGTTTATAGTCTGTCAAGCATATAACTCAGATTGGACCTCACATTCACCTTAATCACCTAAAGATGCCTATGATAGGGGCAATGAGAGCTGAAAGCTAGTAAGTATCATAATTTTTGGGATCTCTTTATGAGACTTGCAATCCCTGCTTCCCTCTACGAAGGGCCCTTTCTTTTACTTTGTAGTTGAGTCAGTAAACCTATTTGATGAGGGCAAACCTCTAGGGTGGCCCGATCTTCACGGATCTCGTGGTCAAATCGATGGGAAAGCGAGGGGAAAGGGAGAAGGTAGCGGAAGCGGACGCACACCTCGCGGAGAACACGATGAACACAGGCAAAACACACACAATACAAGGCCGATTGCTCTCACCGGTGGCCACCGGTCCGATAGAATCCTCGCAAGGAAAGATCGGTCAACGTGCTCCCGTCAATCCCAAGCAGAGAGGGAACAACACCTTGGAGAGGGTCTTGACGTCTTCGCAAAGGGACACCGATGCCAAGGCCTTGTACAACGAGGGAGGCGCAATGCAAACTCCAATGAGGTGGTGACTATAGTCGATCCCCTTTGGTAGAAGGGGATGAGGCAAAACTAGAGATTACACAAAGGGGGGTTTTCTTTAGTCTATCATCTATGCCTAAGGGATACAATGAGGGGTGGGGGCTCTATATATAGGCCAGCCACAAGTTCAGGGGTAGTTTGGGCATAAAACTAGGGTTTGGTGTGGAATAGAGGGGTACATGGGCCAAGGGCCCAGATGTTCGCACGCATGCCCATCACTTAGGCCGGACACTCCGGGTCGAGTGGGCCGGACAGTCCGGGGGTGGCCGGACACTCTGGGTAGTGTCCAGTAGAGTCCGATGTAGCACACAGAATGTCCGCGCCAGGACGGGGCTGGGGTAGGCCGGACACTCCGGCTGAGTCGCGCTAGACAGTCCGGCTGTCCGGACACTCCGGCCGGATTTGGGCGGACTCTCCGGGGCGATGACGGCGGAGACTCTCGATCTGGAGCTGGCTGCTCCTGGTCCATCTTCTTGGTTGACTTGGGGACGATCTTGGGGACTTGGCGTTGTGGATGTAGTAGCGTCCGTAGGACGGGTTGCATCACTATTCCCTTCTATCTCAGAAAGTATTTTGAGTTGATGTGTTTCATTCATTCATATGATGATTTATTCAATCATGTTTCTTATGTTCCTTGTTTTGCACATTGCTCTTATCTTGATGTTTACTACTTTGAAAGCTTTCATTGAAAACCAGCTATTTGTGAACTCCAGCAAATTATCAACTATTCTTCGACCAAGAGCTAAGTTTGCCATTACCAATTCTAATTCAGTTTATGTATCTTTATTGTGTTTCCTTTACTCATTACAAGTTGAGTTATATAATAGTGAGTTGTCTTCTATTATGATCTATGTATTTGATGAATGTGATGCTTCTTGTCTGTATTCTTTTATCGACTCTTCACTCCATAAACCTGAGGCCATGTTTATTGAGCTCAGTTTCGCTTGGGGACAAGCGAAGTCTAAGCTTGGGGGGAGTTGATACGTCCATTTTTCATCACTATTCTATGTCTTAATTGACTATTGTTCATTGATATATTTCGTATTGAGAGGTGATACTTATGTTATTTCATCTATTTTTGCATGGTTGATGACTTTTGGAGCATGGACCGCTGCAGTCAGGATTCTGATGGAAAAGGTGATGTTTGGAGGCAAAATTCGCGAAGATCAGAAAATCCGGGAAAATATACGGAAAATCCTATTTTTCCAGAAGACTCAGGATGCTAGAAGATGGAGTGGAGGTGGGCCACAGGGGGGCCACCCCACCCCATGGCGCTGGCAGGCCTAGGCCGCGCCTAGAGGTGGTGTGGCCGCCCTGACCCACTCCAGCCTCTCTCCTCTGGCGTATATCATCCCCACGAAACCCTAAGACTCGGGGAGCGACCACAGAAAGATTCCGCCACCTCTACGGGGCGGAAAACACTGAGAGACAAAGATCTCTCCGGCAGACAGATTTCTGTCGGGGGAATTCCTTCTCGGAGAGGGAAGATCGTCGCCATCAGCACCACCATCAAGCTGGACTTCATCGGGATCATCATCATCATCACCACCACCATCATCACCATCAGCACCCTCATCACCATCTCCATATTGCTGTAATAGTTGGTTGAATCTTGCTATAGTTCATAGGGGAAACATTCCCGGTGTTGATTACTCTTTGTAGTTGATGCTATTGAGTGAACCATTGAATTATTGTTTATGTTCAGATTGTTATACATCATTATTCCATCTCTGATCATGATCCATATGATGTCTTGTGAGTAGTTCATTTTGTTCTTGAGGACATGGGAGAAGTCTTGTTGTTAGTAGTGGAGTTGCGTTGAGAAAGATTCAATAGATTGTTATTTAAGTTGTGGTGTACTTCTTCTAGTGGTGTCATGTGAACGTCGACTACATGACACTTCACCTATATGGGCCTAGGGGAATGCATTGTGTATTTGGCTACTAATCGTAGGGTTTGCCGGAGTGACAGAAACCTGAACGCCCGTTAGGAAACCATTGCACAAGGGACGTAAGGGTCTTAGAGTTTAAAGCTGTGGTTAGGTTTCTACCTTAATTACTTTCTTGTACTTACGGATGTTTGCAAGGGGTATAATCACAAGTATGTATTAGTCTTGGATGGGGCGGTACATTAGCACAGGTTCACCCACACAACACTTAGCAAGCTAGAGAAGATTAATCGACTATATGAGCGAAAGCACTTGACAGTCTTCCCATGTGTCCTCGAGAACGTTTGGTCATCTTAAGAAATACAACCGGCTTGTCCTTTGCTGCATAAAGGATTGGGCCACTTGCTGCCTTTATTCCTACTGTCTTTTATTTACTCGTACTTTGTTTACTTGCTTTATCGAAAACCCCTAAAAATCCGTTTGCTAAGTATTTGTAGAGAATTCCTGATCCATACCACTAGCCAGCACCTTCTGCTCCTCGTTGGGTTCAACACTCTTACTTATCGCAAATACTGCGATACACCCCCTATACTTGTGGGTCATCAGTCATCTTACTATGGTTAGAGTTGATTTGATAATTGGAATGCAAGTTTTATACTGGTTTGCAACAGAAATTGTTTGAACTTCAGTTCAGAATCACTTAGGTTGTCAAGTATTTGATATGTAAGTGGGTTGTAGATGTTGATTTGAATCCAAACCAACTATTGGTTTGAATGGATTCACAGTATATTTCTTTATTGAGCAATAGTTTTCTACAGGATAACAATTGACTTGGAAACAAAGGATTTATATTCCTATTGGAAGTATTTGTAGCTGTGATTTTGGCTAGTAGCTTTTATTGGCCCTAGGTATCTACTACTGTGGTGTTTTTACCTAGAAGTGTATACTCCATTACAGTAAGATTTGCTAGTGTTGGTGGCTAACTTTACTCATTTGATGTATACAAAAGATTTGTTAAACTGGACATATGGTTCAGTAATGATCATTATCCCTTCTAGGGAATGTTTGCATTTTATAAAATGATTCCTAGCAAATGGTAGCTAGGAAAATGATTTAAAGCATGCTTGTATGGTTTTAGCAAGTGGCTATCTGTTTCTTGTTCAGATGTTGTGTATTGTTAGTGGTGACAGTGAGTTTGGATTGCAAACCATGGTTGTTTTACTTGGGATTGTGTTTCCTCCACAAATATGCTTTGCAATGATCTATTTCTATGTAGTGAGCTTGTACTCAAGAAATACTGAATCTGCTAAGTACAGAGGTGCTACCCTACGGGGATGTGCCCTGTAGCCTAGCAGCTATGATTTATGTTTTTCTAGTAAAAACTAGATAATAGGCTAATGATGCTGGTCTGAAGCCCTTTTGTTAGCTCTAGGATGATTCTGGAGTAGCACTACTACCCAGTCAGAGAGCTCTCCCTCCCACACAACTCCATGCTCAAAAATAAAAGGACAAGAACAGATGCTATATTGATTTAAGAAACTAACCCGCTAGTGTGAAGTAGAAAAGTTACTTGGGGATATGTGCTTATAATGAATCTTGTACTGGACCTTAATCAGATTCCACTTCATATTGTTGGTAAGCCTTCACCTTGTGCTCCTGGTCCTCTTCTCCTAGAGCTATCACCTTTCCTGTAAGACTCCTCCCCAACTAGCTAGGTGGCTTTTCAAGCAACCAGATGCTTGTGATGTGGTGGTGATTTTTGGTGGAATGATCTGGTTTATTTGATCTGTTGTACTCCTCCTTGAGCTATTGCTTGACCTTCCTGTTGTTGATGGTGGATTCAGTTGGTGTTCTAATAAGAACAGCGGTGTTCTTGTGTTGATGATAAAGTGAGAGATGTGCTCTGGAGTGTGGAGATGGGATGGTAGCTTTGCTGCTACAGCCGGTTCACTCCCCTTGTGTACAGAAGGTGCTTCCTTATTGTCTACTTCCTGGGTTGCTGTTGTGTTGACATCACAACATTTGCATGCTGATGTGTGAGTTGCTTACAACCGCCCCCCACTGGGTGCAAGTTCCCACCTGGAAACTTGGTGCAGTGGATGTGCTCGTCTGATATGATATTTTCTGAGATATGGATACTTCCTTTGCTTACCAAGTGTGATTTCTCCTAGCCTGTGATGCAAAAGGCTGAGGCAAATATTCTGATAAGAACAGATACTACTATTTGGACCCTCTTTGAGAAATACCCAATGATGAGTTTAGCAATGCATTTCATTGCAAATCTGAGGGTACAACTAACACTAATCTCCCTCTTCTATTCTCTTGTCTTTTGTTTTTGTTTTGTAGGAACAAGGAATATGAAGATTACAAGATAAAGAAAGAGTTTAGTAACTAGTTGGAATTTCTTTATTCTTTTGTAATTCCTTTTTTGTTTGGAAATTGTACAGACAATGTAATATTGTGTATTATTAATAGAGTTAATTCTTCTCTTTTTTGTAATTTGAGAATTGTAGTTTCTTGAATTCATATTTTCGTATTATTCTTATTCAATAAAGTTAAATTTTCTTTCTTTAATTCTTTCTATAATGTAATCTTTTATTTGTTACAGTTTATTTGATTTGTTGTTACTGAATAGGGAAAAGAATAAAAAGTATCCTTTTGTTTATTATATAAAGGACAATAGATATTTATATTCATCTTATATAAAAGATTTATTTTGTATTATATTATTGTAATGTCCTTATTATAAGGAATACATTTTATTGCCTCATTGCAATTCTTTGTCCATTAGTATTTTAAAGGTCCATCTATTGTATGATGAAATATTTTTGTATTTCAATTTTTACTTTATTGTTTATACATATTATTTACTTAACATGGGAATATTCCAAAGTATTCAAATTTGTATTTCAATTCTCAATTTCAAATATGAATTGAATTGTTTTCCCAAGACACAGAAATATAGTAGAGGTCATGTCGAAATCCGTAACACTTGCTCTGACATTTTCATCAGAACAAGAGAGATCCCGATCCCTCTACAACTTCTTTAGTTTTGCGTGAAAATTCCCCGGATTTTCATATGCATGAATGCAATGCAAACACATGTGTCCTATCTATTCTGAGGTGCAAATCCTAGGATGTTATAGAAATGATACACAATTGTAGGTGAATAATTAATAATGCTTGATTCATTATCCCCTGCATCAAGCTACCCCTAAAGCTAATTTGGACCTACAACTTATAAATGAGACCAGATAGAGGACAACGGAGAACTTACTCAACTACTACTAGGCTGCTTGTCCACCTCGCACTTGTTGCTGGGTTCCACTCCCACATCTGGGCGAGCATCTGTGTAACATCCCAAAACTTTAATCCAAGGTTATTAAGATCCAAATCATCAAAATTTAGGGTTAACAAAAACTTTTCCAATTAAAATTATTAAAGCATTCATATGTGTGTGTATTAAATAGGAGTTGTTTTGAATTGCCAAGATTAAGTGATCCATTGCTTGTAAAATGATTCTTAGGTGAAATAAACATCATCTAAATCATTCCCAAACAAATCCCAAAGAAAAACAAATCAAAATGAATAAAAGAAGAGAATGTCATTTGTGCCATTTTAATCAACATACCTACTTTGGCTATTCCTAGTTCTCAAAACCTAATAGAAACAATGGTGGATCTTTGCACCCCTTGCTAGTACATGTAATGATGTACCAAGGCCCACTTTGTGATCTGCCAAAAACATTCAAACACTAAATTTAAATGACATTTGAAAATTGAATCTAGTGTAGGTATCAAGATCACCCTATTTCAAAAACCACTCAAATGAGATCCAATTTCAAAACCCAAGCAACCACAGAGTCTCAAGCTTATGCCTAACACACCCACCAAACATCTTTTCAAAATTCAAAACTAATTTTCTTGCGGCCATTTCCACAAACACTTGGCAGGCAGGAATTACACCTAGTATTAGCTCGTTGTTTTCTACAGGGTTTTGCCACCCAATTTACCTCAAATCACTCCCTCTGTCTCCACTTGATCCAACCAGGCCATAAATACCCCATCCCCTACCCCCTAGCAGCAATGCCATGCCACCCCGAGCACCATGCTCACCGGCCTAACTTGCCAACGTAGCAGCAGACCGCCCCTCTCTCTCGCCATGTCTAGGAGCTAGCCCAGACCACACCGCCACCCTCTGTCCCCTCCTCGAGCAGAGCCGAGCCGTGGACCACCCGCAGCCCGTGCCCACCGCTTCGCCACAACCCAGGGAACCACCCGGACATGCCCGTTCGCCGCCATTTGCACCACAGCCACCGCACGCCGTGAAGACCACCGCCTCTGCCGCTCAGAGCGTGAGCACCGCCCGACCATTTGCCACCGCCCCTAGCCTCGCATTTACCATGTAGAGCACCGCCAGGAGACCGTGCATCGATCGCCGCCCGCAGCCATGCTGCTAGCAGCTCGTAGCCATGTCGCCACCGTCGCCTGGCCGCACCGCGTTGTCCCGTCGTCGAGCCTATATAAGGAGGCCACCCCGGCCTTATTCTACCACACCACTCACCTCCCCTCTCGCCACTGATCAGTCCCCACTTCTCCCCAGAGCCGCTCGAGCTCGTAGTCGTTGGAATTCCACCGGAGCTGGCCACTTCTAAAGGAGAAGGGCCTCGCTGATTGCGACCACCCCCGGAGCTGCCTCGAACACCCCTGAGCTCGTCGTCGTCCACCAGTTCGTTTGTCCCCATCGCCGTCATCCCTGGAGCCCTGGTACGCCCCCTGAGCACCCCCACCAAGCCGCTAGGGTTAGACCTCGCCGGCAACTTGTCCGTCGTCGACGATGAGCCCCGGCTGTCGATCCTAGTTCTAATCTAATGGCCCACATCGCCCTGTACCGCTTCGCGTGTTAAGAGCCGCTGACCGGTGGACCCCCCTATCAGCTGTGCCCCGCGCCGCGGAGTGCCACTGGGCCGGCCTGCTAGCTTTCCCGCGCGACCCATTTAATTCAAATTAGGATTTTTCTATTTTAGTTTGAACCTAGTTTCGTCCCCTAGTTTGAAAATCAATTCAGAGAGATCTAGAAATCCAAATGGAGTGATTCCAATTTTGTTAGAAAGCTACAGAAAAGATGTACTCAAGCCCGTTGGATTTAATTCAATTAGAGTTAGAGATCTCTCCTAGTAAAAATAACAAAATAGAAGTGTTTGCACATTCAAACATTTTTCAAAAATCAACCATGATAGCTTTTGAGTTCATTCCAACTCTCAAAAATCACATTTCACCATACCTATCTGAATATGTAATAATATTAAAGTTTACATGCAGTGAATTTGGACTAGTACCAAAATAATGCTATATAGGCATTTCTAGTCACTTTAAATCATTAAATAATGAACTTAAACCAAAGTAATTGTGATCCAACCCTTAAATCACATTCCCACATGTTAGAATATGTGGTGATGACATGGGTCCACATGATCCCATATTTTAAGTGGTGAATATTAAATATTAGTTATTTTTCAATGAGTAGAAATTACTTTTCTTAAATAAAAAGAAGGAAACTAGTTAATAAAACTTGTGATGCTTGTAATGATAATAGATCATCAAATGTGTGCCTTAGAGTGCTAATTAGAATAGTTAATTATTGTTTGCTGATTGTGTACTCCGTATCTATTTATAGACGATAGTACCGACCAAGCTTTCGAGGAGGAGTTCTACCCGGAGGAAGAGGAAGAAAACTTCAACCACTGCACCAACCAAGGCAACCTAACACTTGCAAGTACTATACTTAGCAAGGCACCATTTACAATGCAAGCTAACCCTTGCAATCTAGATAACCCAAGCAAAGATGCTTTAGGCATGCTTGGTTATACCACTTTGACTTTTACTTACCCCAAGTATTATTTTCAAGCTTTACTTCCTTTACTTTACCCAAAGTTCTTTACTTGTTTTGAAGGTAGCATAAAGAGTATAAAACTTGACCTATATAGAAAACTTTAGATGTTATTCTATGGCATGAGATTGATCCCATCTTTCTACCTTAGTGAACACTCTTAACTTAGTAGTTTAGAGTAGATAAAAACTTGATTCACTTTAGATGGGAACACTTGGTGAAAATGAATTATGAAAACCTTGGAATGATGAGTCATTCTATTGAGATGTTTTGACATGTGTGGAGAAACACAACTGGTTGATGATGATGAAAATGTTGAGGCATGAGCCTTAACCCTTTTACAAAACTGATGGTTGGATTCGGATGCAATACCATTCCAAATTTACCGTACAACCACAATACCTGAATTGGGTAAGGCTTAGCCGGAAGTTTATATGCATTAGTACTAGTTCCCTCGCGAGAGAGGTTTGAGCTGAGGCTATCTCTCAATGTTGTCCACCTATGCAGTGCCCAAGATGACAGATGGTCATGGTTGGGAGGCCATGCTCATAGGAGAGGTGCTTATACTAGGGTGTGTAAAGGAAAGGTTATGTTTGATTATCTGCATACTAAGCATGATGATTCAGGGTTATCCCTGAGAGATGTATCGAATCTTGTGGTGAAAGTGTACCACCTCTGCAGAGTGTCAAACTATTCGAATATCCGCGTCCGCGGTTATGGACAGTTGGAATGGCCATACTGTTTCGTGTTCAGATGTTTTCAAAATAACTTATGAAATGAATGATGAATCTTGACTTGACCAAAACAGGGTTGTGTTTATGACAATAGCTTCCCACCTTAAGTGATTCTAGAACTTTATTTTATCTTTCTTTGCTTCTGAACTCAGCTTAGGTTTCAAACTTAAATTTATACTTAAACTTAGAGTTAGCACTTTAACTTAGAACTATACTACTTGTTAGTGGTAGTTTGCGAGTACTTAAAGAGTACTCATGGATTTTGTCCCTGGCTATTCTCATGGCCAGACTATGAAGGAGACTACCAAGATGATGGCCAACAGGACGGCTATGTTAACTAGGACTATCTATCTTCGTCAGCATTGCATGTGCCCCTGAAGATGGACCCCACCGCTACGCTTATTATTTATTCCGCTGCCTGTTGTATTAAGACTGGATCATGAGATCCGTATTTGTGTAAGACCTTATGTATGGTTTGTAATGGATGATGTACTATGATATCCAATCTGTTTTGTCTCGCAAAAATGGTAATCCTGGGATTGCGATGAATGACATAACAGGCATCTGGGATTAAAAATTCGGGTGTTGACAAGTTGGTATCACAGCCATCCTGACCATAGGAGACCCTAGTTAGAATGGACGTCTGAACAAATTCAAAACCAAAGTGAGTATTTATGAAAAACTATTTCCTCTCTTATCCTTGGAAATTCATTCTTTCTCAAAAATTCATATTGCTCAAAATTCTTACATTACTACATAAAATTTGACACACTTGATCACTTCACTAACTTCCTCATCCTTAATTCTTGTAGATGGAGACTCAGTTCAGCAAATTCTACCAGTTGGGAAACATAGGTCAACTAATCTTCGAGAGGGATCTGGATTCACTATTAGAGTTACTGGGATGCCCACATCCGGAGTTTCTTGAAGCTCAACTTCCAGGACCCCCAGGAGGAGACTTATAGTGTCTAGTCACCGCTGATCTTAGAGGAAGCATAGAAGCACCAACGTCCGGGAGAATCCAGTTCTTCGTGAGAGAGAACAACTGACTAGATGGATTAGCTAGGGAAATGCATGAAGCTCTCGCACGTCTATGTGCCCTTAGCATCAACCAAATCCAAGGAACCTGTTTTGCTCACTATGCAAGATGTGACTTCATGGGAATGCCGATGGAGATGCCAAGTCACCCGGAGCTAAAACGTCAAGTGGAGAACCTTGACTTCCTGCTATACGGTTGTCAGGTTGGACAATGCTAAGGAGTTTGCCAACCACAACCGTGCCATTGCCGACCAGAAGGCCCATACTTTCTCACTGCTAGTCAAGGACCGTCAGTCTCTTCGCCTCCAGCGGGAGAGAAGAAGGATCGCACCATCGCCCGTCTTTGCAAGAAGGTGGCCGACCTTGAGAAGACCGTCAAGGAGCCCGAAGCTCAGCTTGCAGCAAAGGAGGAAGAAGAGGAGGGTGAAGACATCCAGGGAGACATGGATTCTTACCTCAGCAATGATGATGACTTTCTGGAGGAGGATGTTGTGGACTTCTACAATGACGATGAGGACTCCGACTTCATCGACGGTGAGTAGATGCACTAGAGCATTGTCATACCATGAGATGTATCGGTCCCACTATATCGTAGCTTGCAGAATGGTTTTTCAAACCATCTGTTTTCCTTTGATTGTTGTGGTGTGTGTTTGTATCGTGTGCTTGTGTGCATGAATGAAATGAAGTTAGTTGCAAAACCTGAGTCAAACTCAAAGTTTAGCTTTGAAACCAAAACCCTAAACCTTAGAACTTTCCCTCTTACCCCCTTTATCGACCTCAATCTTCAGATGACTCGTGGAAACCAAGGAGGGAGCAGCTCGTCACTAGACTCGATGCTGCAGATTATGCAGATGTTAGTTGCAGACCATGAAGAAAGCATGGCAGAGCGCCAGGCCAACTTAGCAACATTGCAGCAGATAGCTCAGATGGCCCAAAACAACCAAGGGCATGGAAATCTGGATCACCATGGATCCAAACTCAAAAACCTACAGAATACCAATCCCCCAATCTTTAACCAAGCTGAAAACCCACTAGATGCTGATGGCTGGTTACAAACCATGGAAAACAACTTAGAAGTTGCAGGAGTTGATGACAACGAGAAAGTTCTCTTCACCACCCACTATCTGGCAGGAGATGCAAGAGCTTGGTGGACTAGTATCCGTAACATGAACCATGGTCAAGTGATGACATGGGAAGCCTTCAAAGTCAAGTTCAGCCGCACCCACGTGCCACATGGTCTAGTCACCAGAATGAGGGATAAATTCAGAGAATTGAAGCAAGGCAGAATGAATGTGGTAGAGTACCATCACAGATTCCAGTCGCTTGCAAGATATGCACCGGATGAGATCAACAGGGAGGCCAAGAAGAAGGAGAGATTCTTGAACGAACTGCATGATGAGATGCAGACTATCCTCATCAACATCCGCTTCGAGGATCTCGAAGAGTTAGTCGACTCTGCCATTCAGATGGAAGGGAAGATAAATCAGGCAAATGACAACCACAAACATCGTATGATGCAGCAATCTGAATCCAGCATTCACCAGAAGTAACGTCCCAACCCTTCACCAGGATATGCACCAAGGAACAATCGACCCCCAATGTCTCGCCCAAGCTACCCCAACCGTAGCGGAGACAATGTGAAGTCCGGAGGAAACAATCACAACTCTGGGAATGCCAACAACTTCAACCGTGCACCTCCCAAGAGCAACAACAACAACACCACTGCACCCAGAACTGGCAGCAATGATGTGCCTGTCGCAGCAAAGGACAAGTCACAGATCACTTGTTTCGAGTGTGGAGTGAAGGGTCACTATTCCAATGAGTGTCCCAAGAAGACTGCCGCAACTGCCAATGTGAATGCCCTAGCTCATTAGCAGCGTCGTGTTCAACCAGGGAGAAGATTTTCCCCAGGGAACCCTCACAACAACAACGGTCGTCTCTTCCACATGAACGCCGAAGAAGCCCAGGAAGCGCCAGATGTAGTGCTGGGTATGTTTTCTGTCAACTCAGTTTTAGCAAGGGTATTGTTTGATTCGGGAGCATCGCATTCATTTGTCATCGAAGAATTTGCATGCACTAGTAAGATTCACCCAACCAACTTGAAGCATGTCATGATAGTCCAAATTCCCGGTTCAACAACCAAAGCTAGAAAAATTTGCAAAGCTGTGCCTATCAGAATACATGGGATAGATTTTTATGCCAACCTAATTGTACTTGGAACCAAAGGATTGGAAGTAGTACTACGTATGGACTGGATGTCAAGGCATAAAGGACTGATAGACTGTGCTACGAGAGGCATCACCATGACCAGTAGCTCTGGAGTCACCGTAGAGCATATATCGGAAACCTTACCTCGTGAATTCAAGTGCAACAAGAGTCTAGCCCTACCCACCATAGACCAAGTCAGAGTAGTTTGTGAATACCTCGATGTATTCCCAAATGAATTGCCAGGTATGCCCCCGGATAGGGATATTGAGTTCATTATCGAACTAATCCCTGGAACCGGACCCATAACCCAGAGACCCTATAGCATGAACCCCTCAGAGTTAGTGGAACTGAAGAAGCAGTTGGATGCTAGGTTAGCAAAAGGCTTGATTCAACCAAGCGCATCGCCATGGAGATCACCAGTGTTATTCGTCGACAAGAAAGATGGAGGCAACCGGTTGTACACAGATTACAGAAAGTTGAATGACGTCACCATCAAGAACAAGTACCCTTGCCAAAGATAGAGGATCTATTTGATCAGTTGACTGGAGCCCAGGTATTCTCAAAGATTGATCTTAGGACTGGTTATCACCAACTTAAGATTCGTGCAAAGGATATTCCAAAGACCGCCTTTACTACTCGCTATGGTTTATACGAGGATACAGTTATGTCTTTTGGATTAACCAATTCCCCTGCTTATTTCATGAATCTCATGAATAAGATCTTTATGAATTTCCTAGATAAGTTTGTAGTTGTGTTTATCGATGATATCCTTATCTACTCCAAGTCAGAAGGAGAGCATGAGCAACATCTGAGAATCATCCTGGAAACCTTGAGAGAGCATCGGTTATATGCCAAGTTCAGCAAGTGTGAGTTCTGGCTGAAAGAAGTAGGATTCCTAGGACATATTGTGTCTGCCGGAGGAGTCTCTGTTGATCCCGCCAAGATCAAAGATGTCGAAGAATGGGAAGCCCCAACCACTCAAACCCAAGTCCGTGCATTTCTCGGATTAGCGGGATACTACCGCAAGTTCGTAGAAGGATTCTCGAGCATCGCCAGACCCATGACCCAATTGTTGAAGAAGGATAAGAAGTTTGAATGGACCGACAAATGTGAAGCCAGTTTTCAAGAACTGAACAAGAGATTGATATTAGCCCCAATATTGATCATGCCAGACATCAAAAAGTCATTTGATGTATATTGTGATGCATCCAAGATTGGTCTCAGATGTGTGTTGATGCAAGAAGGCAAAGTCATCACGTATCTGTCTCGACAACTGAAGCATCATGAGCAGAACTATTCGACCCATGATCTTGAATTAGCAGCCGTAATTTTGGCATTGAAGACATGGCGTCATTATCTGATAGGTAATCACTGTGAGATTTACTCAGATCACAAGAGCTTAAAGTATATTTTCACTCAGAAGGAGCTGAATATGAGGCAAAGGAGATGGATAGAGTTAATCAAGGATTATGACCTTGACATGCACTATCACCCCAGTAAAGCCAATGTGGTAGCGGATGCTCTTAGCAGATTGCTGTGTAGGCTAAACACCATGATCAAGGAGAAGCAGCCAAGTTTGTATGAGGAGTTGGAGCAGTTTAGAACTGAGCTGGTTAGCAAAGGATTCTTAGCTAGTATTGAACTTCAACCCACTTTGATTAGCCAAATCAAGGAAGCGCAGAAGGGAAATGAAAGTATCGATGGAATCAAATGTTGTATTGGTACAGGAAAGGTACCTAGATTCACTGAAGACGAAGAAGGAGTTCTGTGGTACAAAGGCCGTATATGTGTGCCAGCAGATTCGGAGCTGAAACAAGTTATCATGCAGGAAGCTCATGATACTCTTTATTCTATCCACCCCGGAGGAACGAAGATGTATGAAGATTTGAAAGAGAAATTTTGGTGGCACAAGATGAAGAGAGAAATCGGAAGCTACATCGCCAAGTGTGACATCTGTCAAAGAGTCAAAGAAGAGCATCAGAGACCCATAGGACTATTGCAACCATTGCAGATTCCGAAATAGAAATGGGATTCCGTCGCAATGGGCTTTATCACTGGTTTGCCTACTTCTAGTAGGGGAAATGACTCAATCTGGGTCATAGTTGATAGAATGTCCAAGGTTAAGAGCTTGCATGTTGGAGTACAGATCAAAATGGGAAGACTGCCTACCTTTCGCAGAATTCTCATATAACAACAGTTATCAAGCTAGTTTGCAAATGACACCATTTGAATTCCTATACGGAAGAAAGTGCCGCACCCCTTTGAATTGGTCGCAAGTATGAGAGAGTCAGATCTTTGGACCCGACATTCTCCGAGAAGCCGAACAGAAGGTTCACAAAGTCCGTGAGCACCTCAAGACTGCCCAATCCAGACAGAAGAGTTATGCTAAGAAGAGAAGGAGAGACCTGACTTTCAATGTCGGAGATTTTGTATATCTCAAGGTTTCGCCATTGAAGGAAACTCAACGCTTTAGTCTGAAAGGAAAGTTAGCCCCCAGGTATATCGGGCCCTTCAAGATTCTGAATCGTCGAGGAGAAGTATCATATCAACTGGAACTACCTGAAGAGATGTCAGCCATCCACAATGTGTTCCATATCTCGTTAATTCGCAAATGCCTAGAGGTGCCAGAGAAGACTGCAGTTTTCAAGAATATCGATCACCGAGCTGTTGAGATCAACAATGACCTGACATATCATAAAGTGCCCATCTGTATCCTAGAAGAAGCTTACAGAACCACCAGGACCAGGAGTATCAAGTTTCTCAAGATTTAATGGACCAACCATACCGAATACGAAGCCACTTGAGAGCGAGAAGATTACATTAGGACAGAGTTCCCAGATCTCTTTAGTTCCTAGTTTTCTTTGTAAATCTCGGGACGAGATTTTGTTTAAGGGGGGAAGGTTTGTAACATCCCAAAACTTCCATCCAAGGTTATTAAGATCCAAATCATCAAAATTTAGGGTTAACAAAAACTTTTCCAATTAAAATTATTAAAGCATTCATATGTGTGTGCATTTAAATAGGAGTTGTTTTGAATTGCCATCATTAAGTGATCCATTGCTTGTAAAATGATTCTTAGGTGAAATAAACATCATCTAAATCATTCCCAAGCAAATCCCAAAGAAAAACAAATCAAAATGAATAAAAGAAGAGAATGGTCATTTGTGCCATTTTAATCAACATACCTACTTTGGCTATTCCTAGTACTCAAAACCTAACAGAAAAATGGTGGATCTTTGCACCCATTGCTAGTACATGTAATGATGTACCCAGGCCCACTTTGTGATCTGCCAAAAACATTCAAACACTAAATTTAAATGACATTTGAAAATTGAATCTAGTGTAGGTATCAAGATCACCCTATTTCAAAAACCACTCAAATGAGCTCCAATTTCAAAACCCAAGCAACCACAGAGTCTCAAGCTTATGCCTAACACACCCACCAAAAATCTTTTCAAACTTCAAAACTAATTTTCTTGCGGCCATTTCCACAAACACTTGGCAGGCAGGAATTACACCTAGTATTAGTTCACTGTTTTCTACAGGGTTTTGCCACCCAATTTACCTCAAATCACTCCCTCTGTCTCCACTTGATCCAACCAGGCCATAAACACCCCATCCCCTACCCCCTAGCAGCAATGCCATGCCACCCCGAGCACCATGCTCGCCGGCCTAACTTGCCAACGCAGTAGCAGACCGCCCCTCTCTCTCACCATGTCTAGGAGCTAGCCCAGACCACACCGCCACCCTCTGTCCCCTCCTCGAGCAGAGCCGAGCCGTGGACCACCCGCAGCCCGTGCCCACCGCTTCGCCACAACCCAGGGAACCACCCGGACATGCCCGTTCGCCGCCATTTGCACCACAGCCACCGCACGCCGTGAAGACCACCGCCACTGCCGCTCAGAGCGTGAGCACCGCCCGACCATTTGTCACCGGCCCTAGCCTCACATTTACCCCGTAGAGCACCGCCAGGAGACCGCGCATCGATCGCCTCCTGCAGCCATGCCGCTAGTAGCCCGTAGCCATGTCGCCACCGTCGCCTGGCCACGCCACGCTGTCCTGTCGTCGAGCCTATATAAGGAGGCCACCCCCAGCCTTATTCTGCACACCACTCACCTCCCCTCTCACCACTGATCAGTCCCCACTTCTCCCCGGAGCTGCTCGAGCTAGTAGTCGCCAGAATTCCACCAGAGCTGGCCGCTTCTGGAGGAGAAGGGCCCCACTGATTGCGACCACCCCCGGAGCTGCCTCGACCACCCCTGAGCTCACCGTCGTCCACCAGTTCGTTTCCCCCATCGCCGTCGTCGTTGGAGCCTTGGTATGCCCCCTGAGCACCCCCACCGAGCCGCAGGTCATCGACGACGAGCCCCACCCGTCGATCCTAGTTCTAATCTAACGGCCCACATCGCCCCGTACCGCTTCGCGTGTTAAGAGCCGCTGA
The DNA here is from genome assembly GCA_910589775.1 of Avena eriantha. Lineage (NCBI taxonomy): Eukaryota > Viridiplantae > Streptophyta > Magnoliopsida > Poales > Poaceae > Avena > Avena eriantha. The sequence continues at coordinate 420,146,930 of OU342744.1, read as the reverse complement.
CCGGTGGAACCCCCTGTCAGCTGTGCCTCGCGCCGCGGAGTGCCACTGGGCCGGCCCGTTAGCTTTGCCGCGCGACCCATTTAATTCAAATTAGGATTTTTCTATTTTAGTTTGAACCTAGTTTTGTCCCCTAGTTTGAAAATCAATTTAGAGAGATCTACAAATCCAAATGGAGTGATTCCAATTTTGTTAGAAAGCTACAGAAAAGATGTACTCAAGCCCGTTGGATTTAATTCAATTAGAGTTAGAGATCTCTCCTAGTAAAAATAACAAAATAGAAGTGTTTGCACATTCAAACATTTTTCAAAAATCAACCATGATAGCTTTTGAGTTGATTCCAACTCTCAAAAATCAAATTTCACCATGCCTATCTGAATATGTAATAATATTAAGGTTTACATGCAGTGACTTTGGACTAGTACCAAAATAATGCTATATAGGCATTTCTAGTCACTTTAAATCATTAAATAATGAACTTAAACCAAAGTAATTGTGATCCAACCCTTAAATCACATTCCCACATGTTAGAATATGTGGTGATGACATGGGTCCACATGATCCCATATTTTAAGTGGTGAATATTAAATATTAGTTATTTTTCAATGAGTAGAAATTACTTTTCTTAAATAAAAAGAAGGAAACTAGTTAATAAAACTTGTGATGCTTGTAATGATAATAGATCATCAAATGTGTGCCTTAGAGTGCTAATTAGAATAGTTAATTATTGTTTGCTGATTGTGTACTCCGTATCTATTTATAGACGATAGTACCGACCAAGCTTTCGAGGAGGAGTTCTACCCGAAGGAAGAGGAAGAAAACTTCAACCACTGCACCAACCAAGGCAAGCTAACACTTTCAAGTACTATACTTAGCAAGCCACCATTAACAACAAGCTAACCCTTGCAATCTAGATAACCCAAGCAAAGATGCTTTAGGCATGCTTTGGTTATACCACTTTGACTTTTACTTACCCCAAGTATTATTTTCAAGCTTCACTTCCTTTACTTTACCCAAAGTTCTTTACTTGTTTTGAAGGTAGCATAAAGATTATAAAACTTGACCTATATAGAAAACTTTAGATGTTATTATGGCATGAGATTGATCCCATCTTTCCACCTTAGTGAACACTCTTAACTTAGTAGTTTAGAGTAGATAAAAACTTGATTCACTTTAGATGGGAACACTTGGTAAAATGAATTATGAAAACCTTGGAATGATGAGTCATTCTATTGAGATGTGTTAACATGTGTGGAGAAACACAACTGGTTGATGATGATGAAAATGTTGAGGCATGAGCCTTAACCCTTTTACAAACTGATGGTTGGATTCGGATGCGATACCATTCCAAATTTACCGTACAACCACAATACCTGAATTGGGTAAGGCTTAGCCGGAAGTTTATATGCATTAGTATTAGTTCCCTCGCGGAAGAGGTTTGAGCTGAGGCTACCTCTCAATGTTGTCCACCTATGCAGTGCACAAGATGACAGATGGTCATGGTTGGGAGGCCATGCTCATAGGAGAGGTGCTTATACTAGAGTGTGTAAAGGAAAGGTTATGTTTGATTATCTGCATACTAAGTATGATGATTTAGGGTTATCCCTGACAGATGTATCGAATCTTGTGGTGAAAGTGTACCATCTCTGCAGAGTGTCAAACTATTCGAATAGCGTTTTCAAAATAACTTGTGAAATGAATGATGAATCTTAACTTGACCACAACATGGTTGTGTTTATGACAATAGCTTCCCACCTTAAGTGATTCTAGAACTTTATTTTATCTTTCTTTGCTTCTGAACTCAGCTTAGGTTCCACCTATGCAGTGCACAAGATGACAGATGGTCATGGTTGGGAGGCCATGCTCATAGGAGAGGTGCTTATACTAGAGTGTGTAAAGGAAAGGTTATGTTTGATTATCTGCATACTAAGTATGATGATTCAGGGTAATCCCTGACAGATGTATCGAATCTTGTGGTGAAAGTGTACCACCTCTGCAGAGTGTCAAACTATTCGAATAGTCGCGTCCGCGGTTATGGACAGTTGGAATGGCCATACTGTTTCGTTGTCAGATGTTTTCAAAATAACTTGTGAAATAAATGATGAATCTTAACTTGACCACAACATGGTTGTGTTTATGACAATAGCTTCCCACCTTAAGTGATTCTAGAACTTTATTTTATCTTTCTTTGCTTCTGAACTCAGCTTAGGTTTCAAACTTAACTTTATAGTTAAACTTAGAGTTAGCACTTTAACTTAGAACTATACTACTTATTAGTGGTAGTTTGCGAGTACTTAAAGAGTACTCATGGCTTTTGTCCCTGGCTATTCTCATGGACAGACTATGAAGGAGACTACCAAGATGATGGCCAGCAGGACGGCTATGATAACTAGGACTATCTGTCTTCGTCAGCATTGCATGTGTCCCTGAAGATGGACCCCACCGCTACGCTTATTATTTATTCCGCTGCTTGTTGTATTAAGACTGGATCATGAGATCTGTATTTGTGTAAGACCTTATGTATGGTTTGTAATAGATGATGTACTGTGATATCCAATCTGTTATGTCTCGCAAAAATGGTAATCCTGGGATTGCGATGAATGACATAACAGGCATCTGAGATTAAAAGTCCGGGTGTTGACAATCTGTGCCGCCGACGATGGTCGGGACGGCCACAGCTCATCCAAGCCGTCGTCGTAGACAACTCCATCTCCAGCACTCCCACCAGCGCCGCCACTCCCGCCACCATCTCCCTCCATCTCGGACGGCTCAACCAAGAACTGGGGGAAAAGAGTGAGACTAGGGTTCCGACCGGGTTGGGTCAGACCAAAGACTCTATTCCGTATCGAGTGCTAATGGGGCCAACAACCGTTTGTCCCAGTCATCTTCTGACAGCAGGCCCGCGGGGTTAAAACGCTGTCGAGCCTCGTTTTTGCGCTATCTGTTGCTGCCATCCCAACAAGTGGCACTTACTTGTTAAAATTACCAAAGATGGCACCATCCTGGCCCCAAAAGTGGTATGTATATGTAATTTACTCCATTCGCATCATGGTTCTTGTTGGACTCAACATACGGATCCAGGTTCTCTTGGATTATCACATCACATCAAAGTAGTAAAAACATGATTTTGTGACTGCTAATTTCTCTACCGGTACATGTAAGCACCCAAACTGTAAAATCCGTTTATAGTCGAAAATTGGACCTGTGTTCACGGGGCCCACCTCTTGCCGGACACCTTTTTTTTCTCCCTTTCTTCCCTCAGACTCATCCCATCCGTGCGGCCCTCTTGCCGGCCCGCGCCTCCCCCGATGCCCTGTCACTGTCCGCGGCGCCGGTCGTCGCGCCTATGCCTGCCGCCCATGGCTGTGCCCCAGCGCTCGATTTCTACCTGCTGGGGCCGATTCCGGCAAATACCGGCCAATTCCGACGAGCATCTTCTTCACTCGGTTGGCTTCTATCCATCCACGGCCGAAACTATTTGAGGTTCGTCGGATTTTGGCCGATTCCGGCAAGTTCCTGGTGGTAGTGTCCCGCTGTGTTCTGAAATTTCACTGCCACCAACTCAACCGTTGGTGTACATGCCACACTCGGTTCGGGTGTAGAATCCTCGGATGTGCACACTAGGATGAGATTTTTACCACCCCCTTAAAAATTTTGTGGGACGCGTGCTTTTACAGGGTCTGCTAGACTGCCACTTTTCCGTTGAAACCTTAAACCGGCGGTTATTTTACAAGTCTTTTGTGCTTACATATCCGTTAGAGATGCTCTTAGTGCATAAACAAATCAGCGATATGACGGAATGTTACGTGTTGGTGGTACGAGTGGAACCTTGGCCATGTTAGACAACTGTTTTTTTTTGCGGGTAGACAACTGTTTTCTAAGAGGTACAGCGGATATTTAGTTTAGCTCCCGAGTCTAGATGCTCTCAATTTCTTGACCAACCAGTTCCCTCCATTTGGAAGCCCAACGTGACTATATTCATTGTATTGGTCTCAGTATCTCTGTTATTGAACAGTGCTTGATGGCCCACCAGACAGTTCATTGAATACGATCCAGCCCTTTACATCTCGCCGGTACACATGGAGGCCCAACAACCTGGACCAATGCCCAGCGTATTGGACTGCACGTTAACCGGTCTTCTGGCCCCCAAACTTCGGGGCTTCTTTCTTGAATGTACAGGTTCGTGCTCACACAAATTTCATGCTCGGTTGACGTCGACGATCGGCCTGTCCATAACAAGAGCCGACCTGGCCGCAAACAAGACCAGGCCTGGCTTCATCGGCAGGAGGAGCTGATGCAGTTCGCGTTCGACAACATTTAGACGCCGCCTTCTACATCTATCCGGAGCTTCTAGCTCACAAGGCACAAGCTACATGCCTGGCCACACACTTTGCCGCCATTTGACTCAACCACCGAAACATCCTTCATGTGAATGACGACACCCACTACTACACCGGAGCAGAGGCTCACGACTCACGAGGTTTGGATCGAGAAGCCATCGGCACCATGCACAACACCATGTCCGTCACCGAACCAAGTAGACGTACGAACGGAGGAACTCATGCAGACGAACACTAGAAACTGAGAAGAACTATGCCACGATGACCTCGACATGACAAAGCAGTTCCCTTCGGCCTCGACGATTATCTTTTTTTTTTGATGGGGCCTCGACGACTTCTGGTCGGTGCAAGTTGGTTACAGTGATTCTCTAGCCGTCCGCCACACTCGCGTAAAAGATGGACGAAGAAGATGCAACTCTCTTCCAGCCCATCCACATATTAAGCTCCGCTCATTAATTGAGACAGATAGATCATGCATACGAGCGAGAATCTTGTACCCACGGTACAACATTTGCATGCAATACTGGACTCACGTTCAGCTACCTTCATCGCTTGTGCCGTCAGGGTCGAATTTATTGTACCATACGTATGGCTGAACTATACACTTGCGTAATGCAGAAGCTCCCTTTTAAATGCATTTTCTGGGTGTCTTTAAAAAAAGTTAGCTCTGACACACACAGTTCTTCCGGATAACCTGATTGGTCGAAGAGGGCAGGAGCATTTGGACATGGGAGCCAAAACACCAACCCCGAGGTACAGTACATATTTTTCCTAAGGCTTTGACCATGGCACCATGCTATATACTCCTAGGTAGAAGTATAATAGTTTTAGAGAGGTTGACCGTAGAGTGGCGTATCCTGCGAGTTGGGGCCAGGTAACGTTGACCATTCCCTCTGCCTACAATTTGAATTTTCTAGTCGCAGCGGACGCTGTAATTTGGAAGGTGCGCCGCAGCTAAAATGTTAATCCTTTTGTTATGCAAAAACAAGGAGTACTATTTGCCAAAGCCGGTTCGGCGGGCCACGCTTTCCAGATAGAAGCAACTGCCACACATGAGGGCATGAAGTTTAGATAGGTGGTGTCTATAATACAATTTGTAGACAATATTATAGACAACTTATTCAATAGTTTGTCTATAAAGTATCTATTTTTAGTTATAGCTATATGTGAGTACAAGTTACAGACACCACTGATACAACATCAAAATTATTGTTTGTAAGCTGTCTGTAAGATTTCTACAGACTGTCTAGAATTTTATAGACAGCCTCACTCTCTCTTCTGTCCACATCAGCAAAATCATCTATAACTTCCTGTTGCAGACAGCTGACTCGGCACTATTGTACATGCCCTGAGTAGTATTACTTGTACAACTTTCAACAGCCAGTCGACAAATCCAAAGCAACGCGACTTGTTTTCTTGCTGCCACTTGCACAAACGAGCAACATCCAATCGAAAGAAAGCGTTAGAATCCCTACCAGCTCAACTCACCGGAAAAGATTGTCGCCTCGCTGGTGTGCGGGCCCAGACAGTACCTGTAAGCACCACATGCAGCCGCAAGCTGACAGTTGCAACTGACATAACTGTCCCGTCTTGCCATCGGACCCCATTGGTCAAAGCCCGAGGGATATTAAAACTGAAATAAGATGGAGCTTTCTCACGACCTGGCCGTTTTGGACTGTCCGAATATCTCTGTTGGCATTTTCTGTCCGTTTGATTCTCATCAATCTCGCATGGGCCAAAATATCCCTAGGGAAAGCTCCTCTCGAACACAAATTGGCCTGCTGTGGTTAATTGAGCCCAATAGCCCACTAATTTCCACTTAAGGGTCTACCCATTCAGATCAGCTAGCCACGCCGATTCTGCTAAAAAAAAAGCTAGCCACGCCAATTCGATCGAGAGAGGATTGAGGTCTGGAGGAGAAGTGGCAGGGGAGGCGATGCGGCGAGCGGCATGGCGCGTCAGTTCCCTCGCCTCTGTTGTTCAAGGTGGAGTGGCGCCTTTGTTGTCATCTAGCCACCGCCTTCCTCCTTCTGTGGCGGCGCAGCAGGGAGGGCTCCGCCTTAGGGCAGCGAGAAGATCCGATCTAAGATCTGTTTGTACGCGATTTAGTTTGTTGTCCTCCGGCATGACGCCAAAATCCCTCGGGAAGGAAGGTATGGGAAGATGTCATAGCGGATACCCATCCATCCCTTCCCCTTCACCCACCACCACGGCCGCTGCGGCCAAGGCCGGTTCCAACGACTGAGTAGTCCACGACTACCATTTTCTCTTCGCCTCCGTTACCTTGCCTTCTGCGTTGAAGGCCCTGCCAGATTATACGGTTCTCCCCATAGTTTCTTCATGTGGCTGATTGCAGATGAAGGGTAAGATGGAGTTTCGCGTAGGCCTGGTCCATGGTGAGACGCTGGCCGACGTCTAGGCTGATTGGTACTCTTGTTCCCGTTCAGTGTTGCACTATAGGTATGGGAAGATGTCATAGCAGATGCCCATCCATCCCTTCCCCTTCACCCACCACCATGGCCGCTGCGGCCAAGGCCGGTTCCAACGACTGGGTAGTCCACGACTACCATTTTCTCTTCGCCTTCGTTACCTTGACTTCTGCGTTAAAGGCCCTGCCAGATTATACGGTTCTCCCCATGGTTTCTTCATGTGGCTGATTGCAGATGAAGGGTAAGATGGAGTTTCGTGCAGGCCTGGTCCATGGTGAGACGCTGGCCGACGTCTAGGCTGATTGGTACTCTTGTTCCGTTCAGTGTTGCACTATAGCATTTTTTTAGTTGTGTATCATTATCTATGCATTGTTGTGTGTAACATCCCAAAACTTCAATCCAAGCTTATCAAGATCAAATCAATCAAATTTGGGGTTAACAAAAACTTTTTCAAAGTTAAAATGAAAGCATTCATATATGTGTGCATTTAAAATAGGAGTTGTTTGAATTGCCATGATTGAGTGATCCAATGCTTGTAAAATATTTCTTAGGTGATTTAAACATCATCTACATCATTCCCAAACTTTGCCTAAAGAAAAGCAATCCAAAAAGAATTAAAAAGGAGGAATGGTCATTTTGGCAAATTTAACTCTCATGCCTACTTTGGCTAGTCCTAGTACTCAAAATTTAACAGAAACAATTCTTGATCTTTGCACCCCTTGCTAGTACACATAATGAGGTACCAATGCCCATCTTTTGATATGTTAAAAACATTCTGTTAACTATTTTAAATGACAATTTAAAATTGAATCTAATGCATATGCATAGATCACCCCTATTTCAAAACCCATCCTTTTGAGCTCCACTTTCCAAACCCTTGCAACCAAAGACTACCTAGCACTAGTGGAGATCGCTCAAAAATTTTGAAACCAAAATTCAAAACTTTCTTTCATGCGGCCATTTAATCAAACACTTGGCATGCATAATCTCTCCTCTAATCCTAGCTCACTGTTTACTACAGGGTTTTGTCCCCAATTGATCCCCATTTAATCCCCTTGTCCCCTCTTGATCTAACCAGAGCCTAACCAGCATCTCCCCTACCCCTAGCTGCACTGCCGTGCCATGCCGAGCACCACCTCGCCGGCCGACAGTGCACTCGCAGCAGCAGCCCTCTCCAGCCTCACTCCTCATGTCTAGCAACTTGCTTGTGGTCCACCTCCACCGCCCAACCAGCCCCAGGACAGAGACAGAGGGCAGAGCGGCCAGGAACCGCCGCGCCCGGAGCTGGTCGAGCATGCCGACGCCGCCCCCAGAGCACACCCTGTCCCCGCTCGCACAGACCGCCCCTTGGCACCAGCCCGTGCCCACCGATCCACCTCGACCTAGAGAACACCCCAGACATCCCTGTTCGCCGCCCAAAGCCTCACAGCCACCGCTCGCCGTGGACACCGCCGCTTCTGCCGCGCAGAGCGCCACCTCGCCGACCGCGTGCCACCGTCCCTATGGCCACATTTAAGTTCTAGAGCACCGCCAGGGAACCGCCCATCGATCGCCACCCCCAGCCATGCCTCTACCTCGCCGTAGCCATGTCGCCACCGTCGACCGCCCATCCCTCCCGGTCTCACCGTCGGGTCTATAAAAGGAGCTCTCCCCAGCCTCTCCACTCCACACAATTCCACTCCCCTCACCTCTCTGAACCTCCCCCACCTCTAGCCGGAGCAAGGCGAGCCCTGCCTCGCCAGAATTGGAGCCGGAGCAGCCGCGGCAGGAGGAGAAGGGCGCCGTTGATTGCGACCACCCCAAGCTCCGCCGCGACCACGCCTCGCCTCGCCGTCGTCTTCCACGTCGTTTGCCCGCCTCGCCGACCCTGCTGGAGCCCTGGTACGCCCCCAGTAGACCCCCACCGAGCCGCTAGGGTTCGAGCTCGCCGGCGACCTGTTCGTCCTCGACGACGACCCTCAGCCGTAGATCTAGCTTCTAATCCTACGTCCCACAGCGCGCGTACCGTTTCGCGTGTGAAGTGCCGCTGACAAGCGGGACCCCCTGTCAGCTGAGCCCCGCGCCGCGGAGCGCCACTGGGCCGGCCCATTCCTTTTCCCGCGCTAGCCCACACATTCAAATCTAGATTTTTCTTTTTAGTTAAATCTAGTTTCTGTCCACTATTTCAAAATTTAATTATGTGAGTTTGACATATCCAAATTGCATGAAACTAATTTTGCCTGAAGGTATGGAAGTAATCTACCCAAGCCCGTTGGATTTAATTCATTTAGAGTTATAGATCTCTCCTAATAAAAATAAGAAGACAGAAGCTTTTGCAACTTGCAACATTTTTATAAAATCAACCAAGTTAGCTTTTGAGTTGATTCCAACTCTCAAAAATCACATTTTACCATATCTATCCAAATATGTAATAATATTAAGGTTTACACGCAGTGACTTTGGACTAGTACCAAAACAATGCTATATAGGCATTTCTAGTCACTTTAAATCATTTACTAGTGAACTTGAACCAAAGTAATGTTGATCCAACCTTTAAATTTCATTTCCACATGTTAGAATATGTGGTGAGGACATGTGTCCACATGATCCCATATTTTGGTGGTGAATATTAAATATTAGTTAATTTTTCAATAAGTAGAAATTACTTTTCTAAAATAAAAAGGATGAAACTATTGAATTAAACGTGTGATGGTTGTGATGATAATAGATCATCAAAGGTGTGTTTTAGAATGCCACTTAGCCTAGTTAAGTATTGTTTCGTGATTGTGCACTCCCTATGTATTTATAGACGATAGTACCGACCAAGCTCTCGAGGAGGAGGAGTTCTACCAAGAAGAAGAAGAAGAAGAAAACTTCAACCACTGCACCAACCAAGGCAAGCTACTATCAGCAAGCTAGCACTATCTAAGTGCCAGCCACCTTTAACAATGCAAGCTAGCACTTGCAAGTTTAGTGTTTAACAAGCTAGGATCAAACTAGATGGTTTAGCAAAGATGCCCTAAGCATGCTTTGATCACACTCCCTTTTGACTATTAGTACTCCAAGTCTTAGTTACAAGTTTTACCCTCTTAGTTTGTACAAAGTCCTTTACTTGTTTTGAAGGTAGCATAAAAAGTATAAACCTTGACTTATTTAGAACCCTTTAGATGTCATTCCATGGCATGAGATTGAACCCATCTTTACCACCTTAGTGAACACTCTTAACTTAGTAGTTTAGAGTAGATCCAAAAACTTGACTCACCTTAGATGGGAATACTTGGTGAAAATGAATTATGAAAACCTTAGATTGATGAGTCATTCTATTGAGATGTTTTGACATGTGTTGAAAAACACAAATGGGTGATGATGAGGAAAATGTTGAGGCATGAGCCTTAACCCTTTTATAAAACTGATGGTTGGATTCGGATGCGATACCATTCCAAATTTACCGTACAACCACACTACCTGAATTGGGTAAGGCTTAGCTGGAAATTTATATATATTAGTATTAGTTCCCTCACGGGAGAGGTTTGAGCTGAGGCTACCTCTCAATGTTGTCCACCTATGGAGTGCCCAAGATGACTAATGGTCATGGTTGGGAGGCCATGCTCATAGGAGAGGTGCTTATACTAGGGTGTGTAAAGGGAAGGTTATGTTTGATTATCTGCATACTAAGTATGATGATTCAGGGTTATCCCTGACAGATGTATCGAATCTTGTGGTGAAAGTGTACCACCTGTGTAGAGTGTCAAACTATTCGAATAGCCGCGTCCGCGGTTATGGACAGTTGGAATGGCCATACTGTTTCGTTGTCAAATGTTTTCTAAATACTTTGAAAAGAATGATGAATCTTGACATGACCACAACAGGGTTGTGTTTATGACAATAGTTTCCCAACTTAAGTGATTCTAGAACTTTACTTTAGCTTTCTTTGCTTCAGAACTCAGCTTAGGTTTCAAACTTATCTTGATAGTTTAACTTAGATCTAGTACTTTAACTTAGATTCTACTACTTGTTAGTGGTAGTTTGCGAGTACTTAAAGAGTACTCATGGCTTTTGTCCCTGGCTATTACCATGGCCAGACTATGAAGGAGATTATCAAGATGATGGTCAGTAGGACGGCTATGATAACTAGGACTATCTGCCTTCGTCAGCATTGCCTGTGCCCCTGAAGATGGACCCCACCGCTACGCTATCTTTTATTTCCGCTGCTTGTTATATTAAGACTGGATCATGAGATCCTTATTTGTGTAAGAACCTTATGTATGGTTTGTAATGGATGATGTACTGTGATACCCAATCCGTTATGTCTCGCAAAAATTGTAATCCTGGGATTGCGAGGTATGGCATAACAGGCATCTGGGATTAAAAATCCGGGTGTTGACAAGTTGGTATTAGAGCCATCCTGACCATAGGAGACCCTAGTTAGAATGGACGTCAAACAAAAACCTAGTTTCAAAACCAAAGTGAGTATTTATGAAAAACTATCTCCTCTCTTACCCTTGGGAATTCTTCCTTCTCAAAAAAAATCATGTTCCTCAAAACTCTTATACTACTACTTAAAATTTGACACACTTGATCACTTCTCTAACTTCCTCATCCTTAATTCTTGTAGATGGAGACTCAGTTCAGCAAGTTTTACCAGTTGGGAAACGGAGGTCAACTGATCTTCGAGAGGGATCTGGATTCACTATCGGAGTTACTGGGACGCCCGCACCCGGAGTTTCTTGGAGCTCAACTTCCAGGACCCCCAAGAGGAGACCTACAGTGGCTAGTCACCGCAGATCTTGGAGGAAGCATTGAAGCACCAACTTCTGGAAGAATTCAGTTCTCCGTAAGAGAGAACAACTAGCTAGATGGATTAGCGAGGGCAATGCATGAAGCTCTCGCACGTCTATGTGCCCTCAGCGTCAACAAGACCCAAGGAACCCGTTTTGCTCACTATGCAAGACGTGACTTCATGGGACTGCCAATGGAAATGCCGGGCCACCCCGAGTTGAGGCGTCAAGTAGAGAACCTTGACTTCTTGCTTCACGACAAGCAGCAGGAACTGGACAATGCCAGAGAGTTAGCCAACCAGAACCGTGCCATTGCCGACCAGAAGGCCCAGACTTTCGCACTGCTTGTCCAAGACCGTCAGTCTCTTTGCCGCCAGCGTGCCAAGAAGGATCGCACCATCGCCCGTCTTCGCAAGAAGGTGGCTGACCTCGAGAAGACCGTCAAGGAGCAGGAAGCTCAGCTTGCACCAAAAGAAGAAGAAGATGAGGGTGAAGACATCCAGGGAGACATGGATTCTTACCTCAGCAACGATGATGATTTTCTGGAAGAGGATGCCGTGGATTTCTACACTGATGATGAGGACTCCGACTTCATCGACGATGAGTAGATGCACTAGAGCACTATCGTAGCCTGAGATGTATCATCTCGTTGTATCATAGCTTGCAGAATGGTTCTTCAAACCATCTGTTTTCCCTTTGATTGTTGTGGTGTGTGTTGTATCGTGTGCTTGCTTGCATGAATGAAAATGAAGTTAGTTGAAAAACCTGAGTTTAACTCAAAGTTTTAGCTTTGAAAACCCCAAACCCATGAACCTTAGAATTTCCCTCTTACCCCTATATCTATCTCAATCCTCAGATGACTCGTGGAAACCAAGGAGGGAGCAGCTCATCGCAAGACCCAATGCTGCAGATCTTGCAGAATCTCATCGCAGACCATGAAGCAAGCAGGGCAGAATGCGAAGCCAACTTAGCAACACTTCAACAGATCACCCAGATGGCTCTCAACAACCAAGGACATGGAAATCAGGACCACCATGGATCCAAACTCAAAAAATTTCAGAACACTAATCCCCCAATTTTCAACCAATCTGAGAACCCACTAGATGTTGATGACTGGTTGCAGACCATGGAAAACAATCTCGAAGTTGTAGGAGTTGATGAAAATGACAAAGTTCTCTTCGCCACCCACTATCTGGTGGGAGATGCCAGAGCTTGGTGGAATAGCATCCGCAATATGAACCATGGTCAAGTGATGACATGGGAAGCATTCAAAGTCAAGTTCAGCTGCACCCACGTGCCGCAAGGTCTAGTCAACCGGATGAGAGATGAGTTCCGCGAATTGAAGCAAGGAAGAATGATTGTGGTGGAGTACCGTGACAAATTCCTGTCACTTGTCAGGTATGCACCTGATGAGATCAACACGGAGGCCAAGAAGAAGGAGAGATTCTTGAACGGACTGCATAATGAGATGCAGACTGTCCTCGTCAATATCCGTTTCCAGGATCTCGAAGAGCTAGTCAACTCTGCCATCCAGATGGAAGGGAAGATTAACCAGGCAAACGACAATCGCAAGCGTCGTATGATGCAGCAGTCTGGATCCAACAGTCACCAGAAGTACCGTCCCAACCCTTCACCAGGATATGCACCAAGGAACAACCGACCCTCAAATTCTCGCCCAAGCTACCCCAACCGTAGCGGAAGCAATGTGAAGTCCGGAGGAAACAATCACAACTCCGGTAATGCCAACAATTTCAACCGTGCACCTCCTAAGAACCACAACAACAACAACACTGCACCCTGAACTGGCAGCAATGTTGTGCCTGTCGCAGTCAAGGACAAGTCCCAGATCACTTGTTTTGAGTGTGGAGTGAAGGGTCACTACTCCAATGAGTGTCCCAAGAAGACTATAGCCAATGCCAATGTGAATGCCCCAGCTCAGTAGCAGCACCGTGTTCAGCCAGGAAGGAGATTTGCCCCAAGGAACCCTCACAACCGCAACGGCCGTCTCTTCCACATGAATGCAGAAGAAGTCCAGGAAGCGCCAGACGTAGTGCTCGGTATGTTTTCTGTCAACTCAGTTTTAGCAAGAGTATTGTTTGATTCGGGAGCATCACATTCATTTGTCACCGAAGAATTTGCATGCACTAGTAAGATTCGTCCAACCAACCTGAAGCATGTCATGATAGTTCAAATCCCTGGTTCAACAACCAAAGCTAGAAAAATTTGCAAAGCTGTACCTATCAGAATACATGGGATAGATTTTTATGCCAACCTAATTATACTTGGAACCAAAGGATTGGAAGTAGTACTAGGTATGGACTAGATGTCAAGGCATAAAGGACTGATAGACTATGCTAAGAAAGCCATCACCATGACCAGTAGTTCTGGAGTCACAGTAGAGCATATTTCCGAAACCTTACCCCGTCAATTCAAGTGCAACCAGAGTGTAGCCTTTCCCACCATAGACCAAGTCAGAGTAGTCTATGAATACCCCGACGTATTCCCAGATGAACTGCCAGGTATGCCCCCGGATAGGGATATTGAGTTCATTATCGAACTAATCCCCGGAACCAGACCTATAGCCCAGAGACCCTATAGCATGAACCCATCAGAGTTAGTGGAACTGAAGAAGTAGTTGGATGTTATGCTAGCCAAAGGTTTAATTCAACCAAGTGCATCGCCATGGAGATCACCAGTGTTATTCGTCGACAAGAAGGATGGAGACAACCGTCTGTGCACAGATTACTGAAAGTTGAATGATGTTACCATCAAGAACAAGTACCCTTTGCCAAAGATAGAGGATCTATTAGATCAGTTGACTGGAGCCCAGGTATTCTCAAAGATTGATCTTAGGACTGGTTATCACCAACTTAAGATTCGTGCAGCGGATATTCCGAAGACCGCCTTTACTACTCGCGATGGTTTATACGAGTATACGGTTATGTCTTTTGGATTAACCAATGCCCCTGCTTATTTCATGAATCTCATGAATAAGATCTTTATGAATTTCCTAGATAAGTTTGTAGTTGTGTTTATCGACGACATCCTTATTTACTCCAAGTCAGAAGAAGAGCATGAGCAACATCTGAGAATCATCCTAGAAACCCTGAGAAAGCATTAGTTATATGCCAAGTTCAGCAAGTGTGAGTTTTGGCTGAAAGAAGTAGGATTCCTAGGACATATTGGCCGGAGGAGTCTCTGTTGATCCCGCCAAGATCAAAGATGTCGAAGAATGGGAAGCCCCAACCACTCAAACCCAAGTCCGTGCATTTCTCGGATTAGCGGGATATTACCGCAAGTTCGTAGAAGGATTCTCGAGCATAACCCGACCAATGACCCAATTGTTGAAGAAGGACAAAAAGTTTGAATGGACAGACAAATGTGAAGCCAGTTTCCAGGAGCTAAAGAAGAGATTGATATAAGCCCCAATTTTAGTCATGCCGGACATCAAGAAGCCCTTTGATATGTATTGTGATGCATCCAATATTGGTCTAGGATGCGTATTGATGCAAGAAGGCAAAGTCATCGCGTATCTGTCTCGATAACTAAAGCAGCATGAGCAGAACTATCCGACCCATGACCTTGAGCTAGCAGCTGTAGTTCTAGCACTGAAGACCTGGCGTCATTATTTGATGGGTAATCGCTGTGAGATTTACTCAGATCATAAGAGCTTGAAGTATATCTTCACTCAGAAGGAGCTGAATATGAGGCAGAGAATATGGATAGAGTTAATCAAGGATTATGACCTTGACATTCACTATCACCCCGGCAAAGCCAATGTGGTAGCGGATGCTCTTAGCAGATTGCCGTGTAGGCTTAACACCATGATCAAGGAGAAGCAAACCAGTGTCTTTGAGGAGTTGGAGCAGTTCAGGACTGAATTAGTTAGCCAAGGATTCTTAGCAAGCATTGAACTTCAACCCACTTTGATTAGCGAAATCAAGGGAGCCCAGAAGGGGAATGAAAGTATCGACGGAATCAAACGTCGTATTGGTACAGGAAAGGTACCTAGATTCACCGAAGACGAAGAAGGAGTACTGTGGTACAAAGGACGTATCTATGTGCCAGCAGATTTGGAGCTGAAGGAAGTTATCATGAAGGAAGCCCATGATACTCTTTATTCTATCCACCCCGGAGGAACAAAGATGTATCAGGATTTGAAAGAGCAATTTTGCTGGCACAAGATGAAGAGAGAGATCGGAAGCTACATCGCCAAATGTGACATCTGTCAAAGAGTCAAGGCAGAAAATCAGAGACCTACAGGACTGTTGCAACCATTACAGATTCCGGAATGGAAGTGGGATTCCGTCGGAATGGACTTTAGCACCGGTTTACCTACTTCTAGTAGGGGAAACGACTCAATCTGGGTCATAGTTGATAGACTGTCCAAGGTAGCCCATTTTATACCTGTCAAGACCACTTACTAGAGTGCAAAGTTAGCAGAACTATACATTGCTAGGATTATGAGTCTACATGGAACCCCCAAGACCATCGTATCAGATCGAGGAACCCAGTTTACCTCAAGATTTTGGCAGAAAGTGCAGGAAGGTTTAGGAACCAAGTTGAACTTCAGTACCGCGTATCACCCGCAAACAGATGGACAGACTGAGAGAGTCAACCAAATCCTAGAAGATATGCTTAGAGCTTGTGTATTGGAATATGGATCAAAATGGGAAGACTGCCTGCCTTTCGCAGAATTCTCATATAACAACAGTTATCAAGCTAGTTTGCAGATGGCACCATTTGAATTCCTATACAGAAGAAAGTGTCGTATCCCTTTGAATTGGTCGCAAGTAGGAGAGAGTCAGATCTTCGGACCCGACATTCTCCGCGAAGCAGAAGAGAAAGTTCACAAAGTCCGTGAGCACCTCAAGACCGCTCAGTCCAGACAGAAGAGCTATGCTGACAAAAGATGGAGAGACCTGACCTTCAATGTCGGAGATTTTGTATATCTCAAGGTTTCACCCTTAAAAGGAACTCAACGCTTTAGTCTGAAGGGAAAGTTATCCCCCAGATATATCGGACCTTTCAAGATTCTAAACCGTCGAGGAGAAGTATCGTATCAGTTGGAACTGCCTGAAGAGATGTCAGCCATCCACAATGTCTTCCATATCTCGTTACTTCGCAAATGTCTGGAAGTGCCCGAGAAGACAGAAGTTTTCAAGAACATCAATCACAGAGCTGTGGAAATCAACAATGACCTGACCTATCGGGAAGTGCCCATTCGTATCTTGGAAGAAGCCTACAGAACCACCAGGACCAGGAGTATCAAGTTTCTCAAGATTCAGTGGAGCAACCATACCGAAGAGGAAGCTACTTGGGAGCGAGAAGATTACATTAGGACCGAGTTCCCAGATCTCTTTAGTTCCTAGTTTTCTTTGTAAATCTCGGGACGAGATTTTCTTTAAGGGGGGAACGTTTGTAACATCCCAAAACTTCAATCCAAGCTTATCAAGATCAAATCAATCAAATTTGGGGTTAACAAAAACTTTTTCAAAGTTAAAATGAAAGCATTCATATATGTGCGCATTTAAAATAGGAGTTGTTTGAATTGCCATGATTGAGTGATCCAATGCTTGTAAAATGTTTCTTAGGTGATTTAAACATCATCTACATCATTCCCAAACTTTGCCTAAAGAAAATCAATCCAAAAAGAATTAAAAAGGAGGAATGGTCATTTTGGCAAATTTACCTCTCATGCCTACTTTGGCTAGTCCTAGTACTCAAAATTTAACAGAAACAATTCTTGATCTTTGCACCCCTTGCTAGTACACATAATGAGGTACCAATGCCCATCTTTTGATATGTTAAAAACATTCTGTTAACTATTTTAAATGACAGTTTAAAATTGAATCTAATGCATATGCATAGATCACCCCTATTTCAAAACCCATCTTTTTGAGATCCACTTTCCAAACCCTTGCAACCAGAGACTACCTAGCACTAGTGGAGATCACTCAAAAATTTTGAAACCAAAATTCAAAACTTTCTTTCATGCGGCCATTTAAGCAAACACTTGGCATGCATAATCTCTCCTCTAATCCTAGCTCACTGTTTACTATAGGGTTTTGCCCCCAATTGATCCCCATTTAATCCCCTTGTCCCCTCTTGATCTAACCAGAGCCTAACCAGCATCTCCCCTACACCCTAGCTGCACTTTTGTGCCATGCCGAGCACCACCTCGCCGGCCGACAGTGCAATCGCAGCAGCAGCCCTCTCCAGCCTCTCTCCTCATGTCTAGCAACTTGCTTGTGGTCCACCTCCACCGCCCAACCAGCCCCAGGACAGAGACAGAGGGCAGAGCGGCCAGGAACTGCCGCGCCCGGAGCTGGTCGAGCATGCCGACGCCGCCCCAAAGCACACCCTGTCCCCGCTCGCACAGACCGCCCCTTGGCACCAGCCCGCGCCCACCGCTCCGCCTGGACCTGGAGAACACCCCAGACATCCCCGTTCGTCGCCCAAAGCCTCACAACCACTGCTCGCCGTGGACACCGCCGCGTCTGCCGCGCAGAGCGCCACCTCGCCCCGACTGCGTGCCATCGCCCCTACGGCCGCATTTATGTTCTAGAGCACCACCAGGGAACCGCCCATCGATCGCCACCCCCAGCCATGCCTCTACCTCACCGTAGCCATGTCGCCACCGTCGACCGCCCATCCCTCCCGGTCTCACCGTCGGGCCTATAAAAGGAGCCCTCCCCAGCCTCTCCACTCCATACCATTCCACTCCCCTCACCTCTCTGAACCTCCCCCACCTCTAGTCGGAGCAAGGCGAGCCCTGCCTCGCCAGAATTGGAGCCGGAGCAGCCGCGGCAGGAGGAGAAGGGCGCCGTTGATTGCGACCACCCCAAGCTCCGCCGCGACCACGCCTCGCCTCGCCGTCGTCTTCCACGTCGTTTGCCCGCCTCGCCGACCCCACTGGAGCCCTGGTACGCCCCTAGTAGACCCCCATCGAGCCGCTAGGGTTCGAGCTCGCCGGCGACCTGTTCGTCGTCGACGACGACCCTCAGCCGTAGATCCAGCTTCTAATCCTGCGTCCCACAGCGCGCGTACCGTTTCGCGTGTGAAGTGCCGCTGACAAGCGGGACCCCCTGTCAGCTGAGCCCCGCGCCGCGGAGCGCCACTAGGCCGGCCCATTCCTTTTCCCGCGCTAGCCCACACATTCAAATCTGGATTTTTCTTTTTAGTTAAATCTAGTTTCTGTCCACTATTTCAAAATTTAATTATGTGAGTTTGACAAATCCAAATTGCATGAAACTAATTTTGCCTGAAGGTATGGAAGTAATCTACCCAAGCCCGTTGGATTTAATTCATTTAGAGTTATAGATCTCTCCTAATAAAAATAAGAAGACAGAAGCTTTTGCAACTTGCAACATTTTTATAAAATCAACCAAGTTAGCTTTTGAGTTGATTCCAACTCTCAAAAATCACATTTTACCATATCTATCCAAATATGTAATAATATTAAGGTTTACATGCAGTGACTTTGGACTAGTACCAAAACAATGCTATATAGGCATTTCTAGTCACTTTAAATCATTTACTAGTGAACTTGAACCAAAGTAATGTTGATCCAACCTTTAAATTTCATTTCCACATGTTAGAATATGTGGTGAGGACATGTGTCCACATGATCCCATATTTTGGTGGTGAATATTAAATATTAGTTAATTTTTCAATAAGTAGAAATTACTTTTCTAAAATAAAAAGGATGAAACTATTGAATTAAACGTGTGATGGTTGTGATGATAATAGATCATCAAAGGTGTGTTTTAGAATGCCACTTAGCCTAGTTAAGTATTTTTTGGTGATTGTGCACTCCCTATGTATTTATAGACGATAGTACCGACCAAGCTCTCGAGGAGGAGGAGTTCTACCAAGAAGAAGAAGAAGAAAACTTCAACCACTGCACCAACCAAGGCAAGCTACTATCAGCAAGCTAGCACTATCTAAGTGCCAGCCACCTTTAACAATGCAAGCTAGCACTTGCAAGTTTAGTGTTTAACAAGCTAGGATCAAACTAGATGGTTTAGCAAAGATGCCCTAAGCATGCTTTGATCACACTCCCTTTTGACTATTAGTACTCCAAGTCTTAGTTACAAGTTTTACCCTCTTAGTTTGTACAAAGTCCTTTACTTGTTTTGAAGGTAGCATAAAAAGTATAAACCTTGACTTATTTAGAACCCTTTAGATGTCATTCCATGGCATGAGATTGAACCCATCTTTACCACCTTAGTGAACACTCTTAACTTAGTAGTTTAGAGTAGATCCAAAAACTTGACTCACCTTAGATGGGAATACTTGGTGAAAATGAATTATGAAAACCTTAGATTGATGAGTCATTCTATTGAGATGTTTTGACATATGTTGAGAAACACAAATGGGTGATGATGAGGAAAATGTTGAGGCATGAGCCTTAACCCTTTTATAAAACTGATGGTTGGATTCGGATGCGATACCATTCCAAATTTACCGTACAACCACACTACCTGAATTGGGTAAGGCTTAGCTGGAAATTTATATGCATTAGTATTAGTTCCCTCACGGGAGAGGTTTGAGCTGAGGCTACCTCTCAATGTTGTCCACCTATGGAGTGCCCAAGATGACTAATGGTCATGGTTGGGAGGCCATGCTCATAGGAGAGGTGCTTATACTAGGGTGTGTAAAGGGAAGGTTATGTTTGATTATCTGCATACTAAGTATGATGATTCAGGATTATCCCTGACAGATGTATCGAATCGTGTGGTGAAAGTGTACCACCTTGGCAGAGTGTCAAACTATTCGAATAGCCGCGTCCGCGGTTATGGACAGTTGGAATGGCCATACTGTTTCGTTGTCAGATGTTTTCTAAATACTTTGAAAAAAATGATGAATCTTGACTTGACCACAATAGGGTTGTGTTTATGATAATAGTTTCCCAACTTAAGTGATTCTAGAACTTTACTTTAGCTTTCTTTGCTTCAGAACTCAGCTTAGGTTTCGAACTTATCTTTATATTTTAACTTAGATCTAGTACTTTAACTTAGATTTCTACTACTTGTTAGTGGTAGTTTGCGAGTACTTAAAGAGTACTCATGGCTTTTGTCCCTAGCTATTACCATGGCCAGACTATGAAGGAGATTATCAAGATGATGGTCAGTAGGACGGCTATGATAACTAGGACTATCTGCCTTCGTCAGCATTGCCTGTGCCCCTGAAGATGGACCCCACCGCTACGCTATCTTTTATTTTTCGCTGCTTGTTGTATTAAGACTGTATCATGAGATCCTTATTTGTGTAAGAACCTGATGTATGGTTTGTAATGGATGATGTACTGTGATACCCAATCTGTTATGTCTCGCAAAAATGGTAATCCTGGGATTGCGAGGTATGGCATAACGGGCATCTGGGATTAAAAATTCGGGTGTTGACATTGCGTGTTTCCATATGTCCTGAGAGCATGCTGGTAGTTTTTTTTTGCTCTATAGTTACACAAAATAACGATTCTGTACTATTGCTTACAATTTGTTATGCTGCTCAACTCGTTCATTCATTGTACGAACTGTGTTCCTTCCAAATTAGAAAAGGTTGTTAGTCAATTTGCTATACAAAATCTCAGTAGCTGCAACTTGCTTTAAAAAGTCGAGAGTACTAATCCATATGACAATTATTGTCTATTTTCGTGATCGTGCAAGGACCATATGAGGGGATCTCAAACATCAGTTTGAGAGAATATCAAAGAAGTGGCATGCAATTATGTTTTTATTCATTGCAGCTACTATCTGGTACTATTCTTTGATATATAATAGTTTTACTTTCGCATTTTCCCTAGCGTGTCAAGTGTCTTTTCCTGTGCATTTGTACCATATGCTACCCAGTTATTGCAAGTCTGATGCTATGATTATATGCTCATATGAGAAGGCCAACGTTGTTGATTTCCTAACTTGTTCCTAGAGCATGAAACAGAAGGGCTTGGCTTTCTAGAGAAGGAAGATGGCGCATATATTTTTCTCTTAGAATATCACTTTATGTAGTTTGTTTGTTCGGAAATAAGTAGATGATCCTGAGTTTGTGAAGTTATTTGTAATGATCACTTGCATGTCTAGAATTGAATATTGTTTATTTGAATGCATGAAATCAATGAAACTAGAGGTGTCAACTATGACCCCGAGCACCGCCAAGTTTCCACCTGAGTTAGTCTTGGGTAATGGTCACATCTCGACATATTTAGAAACATCCAGTGTGTTTTATATGAAAAAATAGATGGGCACGTCATGATGTATGTAAATAAGTTTACTTAAAAATACTTCAAATATTTACCTTACCCTACCTTGAATATAAAACTTTTTAGTTCTGATCCGAATATGTTTCTATGATTACCTAACATTCTATAGTTTTAATAGACGGGGCGCGGCAACACGCGCCAACATGATCTAGTAGTACTGTACAATTGTAGTGAGTAACCATTAACCAACATACCACTAGGCCCATGAATGGCGGAGTATCAGCATTGATAGGGCATCTCTAATAGCACACCGCATTTCGGACACCGAATCAGAAACGTTTGCGGGGTGGAGGACAGCCTGTTCGGGCCGAATCCGTTTGCGGTGGCCCTTGCCCCAACAGCCGCCTCCGCAAAAAAGGGAAATTACAATAACTATACATTAGTTTTTTAGTCCAGAGCACGACCAAAGTATCCACACACAAAAACTAAATGCGGGGGGAGGGGAGGGGCGTCGTTGGTCCTGCTGCACGGCGTGGAGGCCTACTCATCATCGTCGTCCTCGATCTTGATGATGACTTGGGGGTGGCCACACGAGGCTGGACGGAGTAGCAGGGGCAATCGGTGGAGGCGCGAGTGGAGCGGGCGGTAGTGGAGCTAGGGCGGCCGTGATGGATGCCACCCATTACTCTTGGAGCGCCTGCGTCCTGCCCTCCCACTTCCTCTCCTCCTCCAGCTCGGAGAGGAGGATGGTGGCCTATATCTCCTCCTCCTCCGTCATGGGCTGGTCCCGCTACTGCGGCTGTGGCAACTTGACCTTGACCTCAACCTGCTACGGCGGCCAGGACCACACCTCCTATTTGACCATGCCTGGCCACGGAGGGCCGAAGTAGTCCAGGAGCTCGCCGTCGTCCTCTTGCTCAATATCCAGGTCGGAGTCAGCCCTAGAGTCCTCCCAGTAGTCCTCGTCCTCATCGTTGAGGTTCTCGAGGTGGGCCACAATGGACTCGGGCCACGCCGCGTGCTCGGCCTCGAACCATATGTCCCCACAACGGGGACTAGATGGCGTATGCCAGGTCACGACATAGATGTGGGAGGATAAATGTCTAATGGTGGAAAATCTCCCTACAGTGAGCAGGCCTCGACAAGGGGATGGCTAGGACATGCACGTGGGCCTGGTTGAGGTGCCACCTGGTCAGCAGATGCACGTCCGGCCACGGGCACGGCATCCCCGCATCGGCGAGGCTACTGCCATCTCGAGGCTCACATTGACGTGACGCTCCGACTGTGGACACGGTGACGGGCGTGCCGGGGGGAGCGGTAGAAGGAGCTCCACGTAGGTGAGTAGGACAAGGTGGAGCTGGAGATGGACATCGAATCGCAGTGCCCGTGGTGGACGGTGCCGGAAGAGGACCCTGCCTCGTGGTCGTTGCGACCTGGCCAAAACCACTTCTTCAATGGCTTCATCAGTACGGCCGATGGCGCGGCTAGGGCTGATCAGTAGAAAGGGAGCTAGGGCTTGGCTAGGGGTTTGAGTAGGAGTGGACTAGGGGAGTAGGAAAGGGATGGGGACAACATGGTCCCATTAAAAAGGATGCACATCATAGGTTCCCATCCGTTGGTCGCTGACCTGTGGTCCTGGCATAAGCATCAGGAGGACACTAGTTGGACACGGCAGCTGTCCATCCCCTGCAAAACCATCTCAATTTTGGGCCCGGTTTGCATCGAAACAGACCGTCCCAGGTCACTGGCTCCATTTGCAGGGGCACGGTAGGCCATGGCATCGGTCCGACCGGACCGATTCGGACGTGGATTGTACGTTTGCTAGTAGCCATTGTAGATGCCCTAGGCGTGGGAGCATAGGAGAGAGGGTCAACATTATAAAACCTTCCTAGGTTTTCATCCCTTCTCACCGATGACGTCGTTGGTCAACTCCTTTTTGAGTGGCCTTGGTGCCTTGGAGGTGGCAGACCATGCCCTCTCGCCGGCGGAAAGGTTCACGTTCCTTATTTACACAGTTTTGTTGTCTTTATTCAGGATGCTGAGGCGACGGCTACATCCTGAAGTCAAAGTAAGGTCCTCCCTGTTCTATCCTTTCTTCGGTGGTGTATCTAGAGTCGGCAGAGGGCACGTGAAGTCATGTGTCCGAAGGATCTCTTGGGATCCGATCATTTTTCGTATTCCTTAGTATGATTTGAGGTTAGTATCTTCCAATCTACAATTGTCATCTTCAGCGATGGTTGCTGCTTTGGTGTGCTGGTCCTTCAGGGTCTTAGCACGACGACTTTCCATTCGTCTACTACAACAAGCTCTACTACGACAAGCTTTTCCCGGCTCGGGTGATGGAGGGGCGAGGACGGCGGCGTGCCTTCGACTCGTGCTAGTGTTTTTAGTCGTCGCTAGGTGGTCCAATGGTCTATTTGTAATTTTTATTATTTTTGGTCTCCTTTATACTATTGTTTATGATTATTAATAGATCGGTTGAAATTTGCAAAAAAATACCACTGTCTATGGTGACCTTGCTCGGGATGATGCGGGGTGTTTCTGTAAACTCATGCGCTCCCTTTGCTTTGCTTTTGGAAAGGTGGAAACTGTTAGAACTTGGAATGAATTGAGATTTGAGAGTAAGAACTTCCTTTACATTGATGAAAAATAGTACTATATATAAAACTCGAACACGTGCGTCTGTTCAGAAGGACACATACAAACTGACATACCAGTTGCACAAAAAGCAACTGCCATGGTTAATTGTAGCATCCTAAGGTACTAAACACTTGTTATGCTACTTGTTTTCTACTTGTTGAATCAAATCCATATTATGTTGTATTTTCTCATGTTCATCATGCCATCTTGCATAGATCATAATAATTAAATTGTTGCATTATAATATTGCCTTGTATTTGGTTCTTGCTAAATTGTATTTGTCTCTTGATATATTACACTTATCATTATATTTTCCTCTCTCTATTTTACCTCCTATCTATTCTCATTCTAGTTGGTGCCATACTTGATGGAATCATAATGTCCAACATTTTTTTATTGGTCTTGCTATTTTATTCTTGCCATAATGCCCAATTTAAGTTGAGGGCATGTCTCTTCAATTCATTCTATCTACTAACATGATATAGTATATTGTCATCATAATCTTGCTCTAAATTCTACCATGCATGGATATATGGGCCTCTTATCTATTTAATTGCATTTAAATCATGCTCATGTATTATGTGTGGATCCTTAGCCACATTCTCCATATACATCTTGTGTATATTCTACCATCTATGGCATATGTGGGTCCTTTATTTGCATTTTGTGGATTTAAAACGAGCCTACATGCTACTACCTCATTTTCAATGAATAAGGTGCACACGCATTTCAAGACGAACTTTGACCCAAAAAATCAAGTAACAAAATCTACATTGTATTGCACATTATTAGTATCATTGAATTCATATTGCAAAACACTTTATAGTTGTGCTAATTTTATACCAATAATGTTCATATATTTTGAGAAATTCTTGGTCAAAGAAAAAATAAACAAAACTAGGGCACCTTATTGATGACTCCCAGGTGCATGAGATCAATTGTAGTACCTTTCAATAAGAAAAGGTTGTCAAACCCACAGGGAGATGAAGGTATTGGTTAGCAAGTTTGGTAAGTAAAGAAATAAAAGATGCAGTGGTTTTATGTTTTGGGTTTATAATTTCGAGTGATATAAATTGCTGAAAGTAAATTGCAGTAAATAAATGCTCTTACATAGAGAAAGCTCAATCCTCTATGCAGCAAGAAGACAAGCTCAAGTGTGTGTTCATATATGTGACAAGTGTTCCCCGGGGCAGCAAGGATTTACTTAGCATACATATTTTTACACACTATGGTGAATATCTTGTCAAGTTTAGTTCTCTTAGGATGGAGCCTAGTTTAGGTAAAGCCATAAATATGAGAAAATACACCCCTTATGATGGGTCCTACAACCATTTTCATGAGAAAACATAGGAATGATTAAGACATAAATGTCCCACCATAGCAGTAAGTTCATGGGTCCCAATATAAGTCCCTCCAATGTAACTCAAAGTATTGGAAAACGGTTTTTGTCGTTCTGTCCCTTCCAACCCTCTTCATTACATTAAAGTGTAGCCCTATGATCCCATATAGGTGAAGTGATATGTAGTCGATGTTCGCACATCACCATCATAGAACAACATAAAAGATATAAACTTGACCAAACATTCATTGCATATTATGTGGAAATCATGGCCAATTCATCATATGCCCTTAGGAATATGGGGATTTACTCAAAAGTATCAAACATGATATGGATCAGTGGCATATGGATTACAACACAATCTGAAAATATAACTCTCCACCAAATAAAGACAAGTTGACAATCACAAACATGTTAATAGCACTCAAACAATATCTAGGGTTCAATCAATCACAAACTATAAGGGGAATGGGATAGATCCTGTAGATGAGATGGTGATGATGTTGATGTTGATGTAGAGGTTTCCCCCTATGACAAGGAGGAGTGTTGATGACGATAGCGTCAATTTCCCCTCACTAGAGGCTTCGGCATATCAGGATATGCCCTATCCCAGAGTAGGATAAGACTTTCGCCTCCGCCGTCGCCTCTGTAAATCGTGGGAAAATAGGACATAGTTTTTTTTGCGAAGTAGAGGCGTCTATAAAATGGGGGAGCCGAGACAATGCTCGAGGGTCGAATGGGCCCAAGTGGTGCGTGCATGAAGGTAGGTTGTGCCGCTTGTCCTATTTTGGACTTCGTGGCTCCTCTCGTGTGTTTCTTTTTCTCCATGGTCCTTCTCTTGATGAAAACCTGATCATGTAATTTCATTTTGATTTATTGATGTCCAGAAAGTCTATGAAACATCAAAATAAGAAAAAGGAGATTTTCTACCTCCCAAAAATCAAGTACCAACAAAGGGGACTTTGTAGGAAAGTACCATAAATCATATAAATATGCATAAATAATGATAGAACAATGCAAATAACATCCTGTAATGATCATATATGTTGCTATTATGATGATGCAAAATGCAAGTATTAACTCCCCCAAGCTTAATCCTTTACTAGTCCTCAAGCAAATAAGTGAATAGATCATATCATGCATCAATGAGCTATGGTTGACAAAATAAAATACAAGCATGGCATCATCAACTTACGCATATTCACTTGTCTTAAAAGATTTATAGCCTAACAATCATACAAATGAGGACAACATAGATAGGAGTTCTAGTAACTACTCCTTGCTTTTGAACAAGACTAACCATTGTATGTTGGACAATTAAACATATATCATTTTTATTTTACTTTTGATTGCATGGTTTTTATCGTGCTTATTTTGACTTTACTTCTTGCCTTTGTAACAAAGATAAACTCTCATAAAATAACTAGTTAAAAGAAGAGAGTATTTAAACAACAAAATAGACATGGAGTTCAACTTTCACCATCTTTTTAATGGTATCAGTTAACGGTCGTACCTCTTAGTAACCAGTATAAACCTTATTCATGGATCTTTCAATCATGTCATATGCTCTATTCATCCTTTGCCCTTTCTCTTTCCCTGGCTAACCGAATCCTTGGGTGCATGTCTTTTCATTCACTTCCCCATAGAGCATCTATATTGAAATATCCATGACCATCAGTTTACTCATTGATTACTAAGTTAAACAAGAGTATCTCATGTCCCCTTGTTGCCATGTCTTCCTAACTTTTTATTCTACAAAACCACACATCCATTCCAAATTCAGGATATTCTTTTTCTCTTAATTTTTACTTGCTTGAATTTTTATTTTTGTAGCAAGCCTTTTCTTGATTTCACTTCCTTGGATTTCCTTTTTGTCGCAAGTTTTTATTTGCTTTATTTGTTGAGATAAATTCTATACTTTTCTAACATACTCAAGTTAATTTAATTCAAGGTGAGGTGTAACTGAAACTTCTAGATGTGGTGTGCACATCTGCACAAGTATTATTCATAAATCTCCAAACAAGAGAATCATGGATAACACCATACTTTATATTTCATTAAAACCCACTCAACCAAGGATACATGATGATACTCTAAGAATTTTTTAAGCATTAAGATAATCGATACCTAATAGATGCAAACGTTGTAACCTAAAGACTCACGACTAGGTGCAGTATGATTAATTAAAAAGCATAAAAGACTAGGTGAAACTCCCGTAGGCATGAGTTGTTGCTGTAGATTTTTACTTCTTCTCCTTCTCTTGTCCCTTGGGATCATGGTGGATTTGAAGATCCTTGAGCGCACTCATCATAAGATCATAGGCCTACTAGAATTGCTGACGATATTGTTCAAGATCTCGCTAGAGCTTTCGCCGACTTTTCCTTGCTAGGCTTCCACTCCGGACTTGATCCTCTCTCCTTCCTTTTTGGGAAATGATGATCCCACTCTCTAGGAAGATGTTTAACTAGGATATCCATGAACTCCCTATGACTAAGATTAGCAACCGGGTTTCTATAAACTAGGCAATGCCTAGGAGCTTTTCCACCGGTACTCATGTGTGCGGTTCGTCTCATTGGCTTCGGATGTGGAACCATCCTCACTGCAACAAGGGGTATAGGAGAAAGGTGAAGCTTCCCCTTGCACTTACCGTTTGTGATATGCTTGTGGCTGTCCTACTTGTCCTAATCTTCATATTATTCATCATCATCTTCCTATTCTTCAACCTGTGTGTCGTCTTCGTCATTGGATAAATCCTTCCTCTTCTTGTTCCTCCTCCATGATGACGTAGGGCTAAGACCATATAGTTCATCATCATCATCCATGGAGGATCATTGGTAGGAGTCTCCCGAATACATCACAGTGGTTTTTGGGAGAGAGAGATCTAAAAGACAGAGACAGAAAAACAATATTTGCCTCAAAAAGACTCGATGCGAGATTAGATCAACATAGAGAAGTATATATTAGCAGTTTTTAGGGTAAGACGAAGAGTTGGAGTCAAAATGGAGGTGGAACAGGGTCCGGAGGGGAAAAAATACCAAGTGGCATGTGCACTGGTGGTGGCCGCGCCACATGTCCTCTTTTCCTCTTCGGGACTCTGTTTCGTCCAATTTTTTGCCAGACGCCTCAATTTTCCAAAAATAATGACATTCCCAAAGTATCAAGATATTCCGAGATGATTACGTACCTAAAAGTTGCTTTTTTATTGATTCTTGATATCTGGCAGGGGATATTTCTTTGCAATTATGGCCTCAGGAATCTGGAGATTCAATTATTTCACCTTTCCAATGATTTTTCCTGCAATATAATTTTTAAGACATTGTCCATTAACCACATAAGGTTTACCTTTGTAGTCTCCATGAAGGTGGGTGGCTCCAGAGCGGTACACCTCCTGCAGAACTAATGGACCATACCACTTTGATGCCAACTTCCCTGAATATAATTTTGGAAGCTCTTTATGAGACTTGAATCCCTACTTCCTTCTATGAAGGCATTTCTTCCACTTATATATATTGAGTCTCCACTTTCTATCTTTATGCACCTACTTTGAGAGCATAGTGGCCATTCTTAGTTCTATGTGCATTGTCCCAAGACTTATTGATTGATGCATAACTTTGATATTGCTTGTTTTAAACTATTTGTATCTAGTCACTCTTATGAACTTTGAAGGTGTCCTATGCATTTATATTTGCTACTCTATGAGGGACAAGCTGAATACTTTTATGCTATGTTTTCTTTATGTGAAACAAACAAACGTCTTGCAAAGCATTGTTATTCATGAATCTTTTGTTTGTGTCTTTTCATGTTGCAACATAGTTGCTTTGTCTTATTGTTAGAACTTTGTCTTTCATGTTATGATTGAAGTACTATGATCCTAGCTATCAATGTTTTACAAATACTTTGATCAAGTTTATGATGGTGCATGTCACCTAAAAAATTATTCTTTCTTTTTATCACTTACCTACTCGAGGACGAGCATGAGTTAAGCTTGGGGATGTTGATACATTGCAAATGTATCTATAATTTTTGATGTTCCATGCTTGGTTTTATCTACTTTCTTGTGTTTTGTTCCAACTTTGGAGTACTTTTCATATGATTTCTTGGACTAACCTATTAACAAGTGCCATAGTGCCAGTTGCCTGTTTTCTGCTGTTTTTTGTTCCAGGAAAGTCAGAAAATGAATATTCTCAGAATTGGACGGGACAAAAGCCAAAGTTCCTATTTACCGGAAGACTCACGGAGCCAGAATACGAGACGGAGGAGGGCTAGGGCCTGGCCACACCCCCCTAGGCGCGGGTACCCCCAGGCCGCGCTAGGGCATGGTGTGCCCTCCCTGGATGGCCACCGACCTTGCCTCCTTCGCCTATATATTCCTCCCGAGGCAGAAACCCTAGATCATTAATCAGAAATCCACGAAAAGTTCCGCAGCGCCACCGCCACCGAAGGGGAGATTCGGGGGACAGAAAGTCTCTGTTCTGGCACCCTACCGGGACGGGGAAGTGCCCCCGGAGCCATCTCCATCGATCTCCACCACCATCTCCATCGTCGTTGCTGATTCCCATGCTGATGAGGGAGTAGTTATTCCTCGAGGTTAAGGGTTCTACCGGTAGCTATGTGTTCATCTCTCTCTATGCATGATCACATTGTGATCATGAGCTTTTAATCTAGTAGATCTACCTTGCTACTCAAGTGCTTTAATATATCTCTGCTCTCCCCATGTGTGTGAAGTTGACAGTGTGCACACCATGGTGGCACTTAGGCTAGAGATTACAAATACTTGTTATGAGTTATATTTGGAGTTGGATGTCTTTATGAAATTGTGGTGTTTGTTGGAAACATCTAGTGCTCAAGGTGACAGTGTGGGGTTATCTAGATGGGAAAGATGAACTTTGAGGTGTGCTGTTATAGCCCTACCATCGATTAGAGTGTCCAACCGGAGAGTAGTTAAGAGTGGTATCATAAAGAGAATATATTTATATGAGAGTGTTCACTAGTGAAAGTATGATCCCTAGGCCTTGTTTCTAAGCATTGATACACCGTTTGCAATTAGATCTGTTACATGTTTGCTTGCTTCTGTCTTTATTTCAGTTTTACTTTAGTCTTTTCCACGCCATCAAGCTATCTTTTATCACCTTTACCACTTATAATTATCCGTACCATTTGTATTTCACTATCTCTTCGCCGAACTAGTGCACCTATATACCTAACAAGTGTATTGGGTATGTTGGGGATACAAGAGACTTCTTGTATCTTGATTGTAGGGTTGCTTGAGAGGGAATACCTTTGACCACTTCCTCCCTGAGTTCGATTAACCTTGGGTGATCCACTTAAGGGAAAACTTTCTGCTGTTCTAGAAAACCTCTGCACTTGGAGGCCCAACAACTGTCTACAAGAATAGAAGTGCGTAGACATCAAATACCTTTGCAGTAGTGCAGTCTCCTGTATGATACCCGCCTTAAGGACTATCATGACAATCTCTTATGATATCTTGCTCCTCAAATTCAGGCACACAACTTGTAATAATACCATCTACACTTTTGGATCATCCCAAAAGTAATGTCTAAGATTGTAAAATAATTTCTTTATTTGTTGGGAGGTGAAGTGCGGTGGCATGACTTTTCCAACAAAAAATTAGCATAATCAGCAAACCAAGGGGATGCTACTCTGGCACTAGATACATGAAGTTTGCAAGTTTTTCATTAGCAAAGGTATTATTAATAGGAATAGGGTATACCGGAATGTTTTCCATTATAGATAAATGATTAGCTACTAGATTATATACACCTTTCCTATCAACAATATGCAAATCAAATTCTTGAAGTAAAATAACCGATCTTATTAGTCTAGGCTTAGCAACTTTCTTATTCATTATATATTTAATAGCAGAATGATCAAAGTGCACAATGACTTTAGAATCAACAATGTAAGGTCTAAACTTATCACATGCAAAGATTACTGCTAAGATTATTTTTTTAGTAGTGGCATAGTTTCTTTGAGCACCATCAAGTGTTTTACTAGCATAGTATATAACATTGAATTTATTATCAACTATTTGGCCTAAAACAGTCCCTACAGCATAATCACGAGCATCACACATGATTTCGAAGGGTAGATTCCAATTAGGAGGTTGAATTGTAGGAGAATTATTAAGGCATTCTTTAAGACATTAAATTAATCTATGCAATCTTCATTAAAAAGAATAGAATATTCTTTTGCAAGAGGTTAGTTAAAGGCTTTTAGATAAATCATTAATAAACCTTCTATAGAAACCTTAATGCCCAAGGAAACTTCTTATACCTTTGATATCCTTGGGATATGGTAGCTTCTCTATGTCTTCTATTTTGGCATGGTCTACCTCAATGCCTCTTCCCGAGACACGGTGTCCAAGAACAACACCTTCTATCACCATAAATTGGCACTTTCCTAGTTTAGGACTAAGTGTTGGTCCTCACAATGCTGCAAAACTTTGTTGAGATTGATAAAACAATTATCAAAAGAAATACCATACATAGAAAAGTCATCCATGCATACTTCCATATTTTTCTCAATATAATTAGAAAATATAGCATTCATGCATCTTTGGAAAGTAGCAGGAGCATTACATAAACCAAATGGTATTCTCTATAATCAAAATACCAAAGGGACATGTGCAAGTTGTCTTTTCCTAATCATCTTTATGCACAGGAATTTGGGAGAAACCTAAGTAACCATCTAGATAGAAATTTGTGAATATTTTGACAACCTTTCTAGCATTTTGATCAATAAATGGCAAAGGATAATGATCTTTACGAGTAGCTTTATTAAGTTTTCTGAAATCAATGCACATTCTATAACCAGTGACAGCTCATTGAGCTACAAGTTCATTTTCTTCATTTGGAACAATAGTTATTCCACCCTTTTTAGGCACACAATGAACAGGGCCAACCCATTTACTATCAGCTATGTGATAGATAATACCTTCTTCAATGAGTTTAATTACCTCTTTCCTTACGACTTCTTTCATTTTTGGATGAAGATGGCGTTTATAATGACATCATGCTTTGGATCTTCTTCCAAGTTAATTTTATGTATACATAAAGCAAGGCTTATACCTTTCAAGTTATCAAGTGAATAGCCAATGGCTAGCCTATGAGCTCTAAGTACTTAAAGTAACTTTGATTCTTCTTCAACTAAAAGGTTAGCACTAATAATAAATGGATATATTTTATTTTCATCTAGGAATGCATATTTCATATCTTCAGGCAAGGATTTAAGTTCAAAACTAGGATGTTCCTTAGGTGGAGGTAATTATCCTAAACCATTAGGTGGAATATGTAATTCTAATTGAGGTGGTTGTTGAGATAGTATTTGTTCTAATGCTTCTTTTTCTTCATCACTAAAAGGTTCCTCTTGGTTAAGCACATATCGCTCCATCGTGTCCGATGAAGCAACTACCATAGAAGCAAGAGTCTCCACTATATCTTTAGCAAATTTTTCTTTTTGTAAATGCTTATCAGTAAAATTGGAAGAGTTAAACTCTAATCTTTCACCAACACATTTAATGAACATTTTTTTCAGGTAAACTAATTCCATCACCCACAGTATGTAAGAATGGTCTACCAAATATGATGAGACAAAAATAATCTTGGGAGCAACCAATCATAATAAAATCTGTGGGCTATTTAATTTTCACTACTAAAGCTTCAACATCTCTAACCAAATCAAGAGGACAAATATATTCTTTATTAGCAAGTAAGATAGTTATACATGTCTCTTTCATGTGCATGGGATCAATATCAGGCTTAATTTCGAGATATATAGAATATGGAATCACACTTATACTTGCTCCAATATCACAAAGACCATGATAACATGAAGTTCCAATGGCGCATGATATAATAGGCTTACCAACTTTGCTGGTGTTCCCTTGAATTACCTTGGTGGAATCTTCACATAAATAAACATCAGAAGGATTTTCTTCATTCAATTCTTTGATGGCAAAAAATTGATGTCGAACTTCAATCTATTGATATGGTTCACTGCATCTTCTAGCACTCTTGTTTGCAACAATGGTGAGTAAATTTTCGTTCACTTTACTTAGATATGGAGGAGGTTCAACATACTCCTCAATTTTTGTAGATGATACTTGATTAACCTTCTGGATAACTTTGGGTACAACAATAGAGTGTTCAATTGGCTCAACATAAACATCAAATCCTATTTTCAGAACATCAAGATGATTAGCAAAGCTTTTAGTAACTTATACTAAAACATAAGGATCAAGGCCAAACCTATTACTTAACTCTTCAAACAATATAGAAGTAGATAAGTTCTCTACACAAGCATATCCATATTCAAAACAGGGTTTGATACCATTGTCAAGATCCCAATTGTCAGTATTTTTAGAAATAGTATCCAATAAGTTCCATGCTTCTTCTTCACTTCTATTAGTGAAGATTCCTCTAGAGGAATTGTCCAGAAAGTCCTTATGATGTTGGGTAACCTCACATAGAAATTTATCAATATAATGCTTTTAGGAAGGCCATGACAAGGATTTTTTTGAAGAGTTCCTTTAATCTCCCCCAATCTTGAGTAATACTTTCTCCAACATGAGGCCAAAAGTTATAAAAATATGGCAGTGATCATCATAAGCTTATTTAGGATGTAATACTTGAGATAAAAAGCCTTTCTCAAAAATTCCCAATCAAGACGATATTTATCATCCAAAGATCTAAACCATTCACGAGAATTACTGGCAAGAAATAAATATAATAACTTCCTTTTTACTTCATCATGAGGAATACTAGAGAGTTTAAATAGATAGCATGTATCTTCAATAATTTGTATATGCCCTTGAGAAGTTTTACTTCCATCTCCTGTAAAAGTTCATTTCCTAACCTCTTTGGAAATACCAATAGGTATTTGATATTCCGCTTCTGGCTCAGGAGGTTTATCAACCTTGTTCTTAACATCGTTAGCAAATTCATATAAAGAAAGTTTCACACTTCCACAACCAAGGAAAGCCATGATAAGATAATATAGCAAAAGTAAAAACAACTTTCAAGTTTCCTTACCAAACAAACCTACCAATAGCACGATGTTCCCCGACAACGGCGCCAGAAAAATATCTTGATGACTTCCAAGTGTAGGAGATCAATTGTAATACCTTTCAATAAGAAAAGGTTGCCAAAACCACGAGGAGCTAAAGGTATTGGTTAGCAAGTTTGACAAGTAAAGCAATAAAATATGAAGTGGTTTTGTGTTTTGGGTTTATAATTTGCAGTGATATAAATTGCTAAAAGTAAATTGCAGTAAATAAATGTTCTTAAAAAGAGAAAGCCCAATCCTCTATGAAACAAGAAGATAAGATCAAGTGTGTGTTCTTATATGTGACAAGCATTCCCAAGGGCAGCATGGATTTACTTAGCATACAGATTTCTACACAATATGGTGATTATCTTGTCAAGTATAGTTCTCTTAGGATGGAGCCTAGTTTAGGTGCAACCATAAATATGAGAAAATACGCCCCTTATTATGGGTACAACCATTTTCATGAGCAAACATAGGAATCATTAATACATAAATGTCCCACCATAGCAGTAAGTTCATGGGTCCCTGATATATATCCCTCCAATGCAACTCAAACTATTGGAAAACGGTTTCTGTCATTCCATTTCTTCCAACCCTCTTCATTACATTAAAGTGCATCCCTAAGAGCCCATATAGATGAAGTGATATGCAGTCAACATTCACACATCATCATCATAGAACACCATAAAAGATATAAACTTGACCAAATACTCATTGCATATTATATGGAAATCATAGTCCATTCATCCTATGCCCTTAGGAACATGGGGATCTACTCACAAGTATCCAACATGATATGGATCAGTGGCATACGGATTACAACAATATTTGAAAATATAATCTCTCCACCAAATAAATACAAGTTTCCAATCACAAACATGTAAATAACACTCAAACAATATCTAGGGTTCAATAAATCACAACTATAAGGGAATGAGATGGATCTTGGAGATGATATGGTGATGATGTTGGTGTTGATGGAGATGTTGATAGAGGGGCTTCCCCCTATGCCAAGGAGGAGTGGTGATGATGATGGCGTCGATTTCCCCCTCATCGGAGGCCCGACACAGTAGGATCTTCCCTCTCTTGGAGTAGGAGAAGACTTACGCATCCGCCACTGCCTTTGTAAATCTTGAAAAAATAAGGCGTAGGTTTTTTGGAAAAACGGAAGCATCTGTAAAAAGAGGGAGCCGAGATGTTGCTCGAGGGTCGAATGGGCCGAGGTGGCACATGCACCAAGGCAGGCTGCACCACCTGGCCTCTTTTGGCCTTCGTGGCTCCTCACGTGTGTTTATTTCGCTCCATGGTCCTTCTCTTGATGAAAAACTGATCAGGTATTTTTGTTTCGATCTATTGATGTCTAGAAAGTCCCTAAAATAGAAAAAGGAGGTTATTTGCCTCCTAGAAATTAAATACCAACGAAGGTAACTTTGTAGGAAAGTCCCATAAACCATCTAAATATGCATAAATAATGATAGAACAATGCAAATAACATCCTACAATGGTCATATCTGTTGCTATTATGATGATGCAAAATGCAAGTATCCCTTATTCATTGAAACGGAGGGAGTATATGATGGGTTCCTTCTTCCATGCTTGTCATATGGGTTTTATCCATGTGGTTTGAAACAAGCCATGATGACATATGACAATTGTGGAGCATTCCTTTAAAATCTTGTTTATATTCAAATCCAATGAAATTCATGCTAAGTGGTGCCTCACATGCATGAGTGCATTTTTGTTTTAACAAGAACATGACTCACATGCATTAAATGCTACTTGCATGGCACATTCCATCTCATGTCTCTCTCTATTTGAATTATTTGTTGGTTTGTTTGACTTTTAATGAGACACGCATTTTGAAATAAATTAATGAACCTAAGATAAATCCTGAGATCCTCTTGACAAGATGATCTACCATGGTAACTATGTGGATACCACATTGTTCATGTGTTGCCTCTATGCACATCTTGCATTGTTGGCCATCTACATGTTATTTTCCTAAAGCTACATGATTTTGGCCTATTTCTATATCTCTCCATCTATCTCTAGATAGCTATTCCTAGCTAAAACCCTAAACTTCTAGTTGTTGGGTCGCGTAGAGATAAACAAAAACTTTTCTATGCAATGCTCCTAAGATCTAGCCAAGGTAGAAGGCCACAAGGATTACCACTAAACATGCATGTGCGGATTATCGATGAAGCACGTCGAAGCAGTGCAGTCCCATGATCATCATAGTGCTGAACATACAACACCTATGTGTGTATCCGCATGTACAAGGAGGAGCATCGGCAGCGGACTGCTAGGTCCGGTACGGTGGCTGGACTAAATGGGGCTAGGGTTTCCAACACATGGAAGTGTCTAACTATGCCCCTTAGGAATCCTTTGCCCCACTCTATATAGGGAGTGGCAGTGGGATATAGAACACTTGTGGCCCATTCACTAAAGCCCTATTCTGGTGACTACAAGTCCAATTCACTGGCTCAGTTCATTTCTGGTTCAGGTCTAACCCTAACGACATACTTCTTAGTCGGATTCACATCCTACTAACTCCCACTCTTAGGTGTGTGACCCCGCATGCTCATGGTGACTTGGAAACGATTGGAGTCTGACTCTCAATTGATAATCAATAATAGCGTCTCCTAGCAGAATGTGTCGACTCCCAAGTACCATAGAGTCATGAAGACATACATTTCACTGTGACTTACATCCAAGTTCTTTTTGCCTCACGATATACCTTGTCGAGCTATAGGAGAATTATCATCATCCCTTTAATAGCTCAACTCTCTTTTCGGTTCGTGATATGTGATTCATCCGACTAATTCCTTGTCGATTGCCCCAGTTAACACTTAACCGAGTCATGCATTTCCATGCTTTCCAATTTATATCACCCGAGAGGGCCCAAAGAATATCTCTCTAGCCGAAGGGCAAAATCACATCTCAGTTATCCACATCACATAGGTTGATTCTCAGCTGGGCCAAACTCTACCTTTATAATTGCCATGTGACGGAACATCGTTTGACAAAACATAAGTCGATTGATCCACAACTCGGATTGTGCGATAACCTTAGGTTTAAGGATTACATTGATTGAGGCATACAAATGATGACTTACTCGTTGTATCTTAATATGGGTCAGTTCGACTCGCCGAACTCTTCAGTCGGATCCATGTAAGTCGGAATAGCATCACCATGCCCATGACAAGTGGAATCGAGTCATCAATTGACTTTCACATTAGTATAAGTTATGGGTACAGTACAACCTCGATGACTAAGGCATATAGTATGAACGACATTATTATATAGTTCCACAACTCATTCACATATAAATGATACATATCAGATGTTCGTACAAGGACAACTTAATAAATTTATGAATACATTTGGAATTACATCATACATGATTACCTGTAGGGCATATTCCCAACACCATGTGTGTACTAACATATACACACACATCCTAGCTAATCTTCCTCTCTCAACCTAGCTAAATTCCTCAGTAGTAAAACCTCTAATTCCAAAACCGTGTGTGGGACTGCTTCAAGCTATAGCATATGGGACTAAGCTACTTTGAAAAGAGGATATCTTACCATCTCGAGGGGATATTTCTTTATTTAGCATTGGACCCATATCAATTTATTAAGATTTTTAGTTATCCCTTTGGGATATATACATGCAATATACACACACTAAACCTAGACCCACCCGTATCTACCTAACCAAACTAGCTACAAGGTGCAACATACTCGATCAACCATACCATGGTGTACCTAGCTACCGTAGACACCTGCTTTACCCTAAACCCGATATGCCCTATTCTCTAAACCTTGCCACACTTGAACCTGCAGTGACCCAGCCTGTCTACACTTGATGCCACCCCTCTCAACCTTGGTGCACCGACACCCTCCCTCCGTTCTAACTCGACCAGTAGATGGACATTGACTGAGTGCCCCATTGTACCTCTTCCTTGATATCACATGCTCGATCACGAGCCCCTTGCCCACGCTGCTGTCATGCTCCCCTCTCCCTCTTTATGAACGAAGTGAGCATGCACAACATAGAGGCCAACAACCCTATCCTCCACCCCAGATATTGATCTAGAGGCCATCATCTTCTTCTCCATGCCATTGCCTCCACATATCGCCCTGGTCGTGGTCACTCCCTCGTTGCCTTGCTGCTGAGTTGCTGATGCATCTAAAATGCATAAATGAACTTTGTAGTTTATTGATATATATATATATATTCCCACATATTTGCATCATATTAGTAGTTCTTATCAATGTTCTAATTGATTTCAGGGATTTTCTAAACAATCCCCTCTCCTTTGGTTCTAACTCTGTCTGGCAGAATTATACCTTCTCTTAGTATTTTTGACAATATAGGAGCTACGGGACTCCAAAAAGGGCTAGGTCAGAGGCCATGGTTCACAAATTTTGAGACGCATCCATCATGCCAAAGAAGGACCAAAGGAGGCCAATGTGCTGGGAACTAGTCCCAATTGCACGTCAAGCCCAGTAGGGCACGCCACCAAGTCTCTTTCCCCCTTCGGCCATTCGATTCACATCAATCTTTTTCCCACCGAATTGTTTTGACCTAAAATCCTATATATATACCCCTCTCATTCGTCGTCAACATAGACAGAGGAAGAGATCTAAAACACCAAAACAGAGAGTCTGCAGGCTGCCACCGGTAGAGATCGAAGGGGGGAACCACTCCCGGAATCACCCCTGGAAGGCTCCACCCCCTCCAACGTGTTCATCATCAACATATACCGAAAGATCCTCTCCATACCCCTACTGTAATCTCTTAGCAAACATGATGTGTGATGCAATTAATTGTTTTCCCATGATCTATCGTATCTCTATGTCCATGTTTGAGTAGTGACTTGTTTATGGCAACTATGAAATAGTTTATTGTGGGTTGCATTCAAATATATTTTATATTCTATGATGATCTTATGTACTAATATATGAGTGCACACATATGTTGGGGGATGCATAAGGTTGTCACCATTGTATGATGATAGGATGAGGGATAGACAGAGTTTGACAGAAACCGGATCCCAAGTCTTAGATATGCATGTTATGTTAATTCATGGTTAACCAACAGGGGATTATAATTGTGGGGACCTTAAAACTTACAACAGCGGTTGAACTTATGTCTTAATAATTCCATTGCTCGCTCTTAATTAGCCTTGGGATCAATCACTAGGGGTGTATTTGATCACGTATATGGTTACACCTATCTATGGCTTCTCTCTAGAAGAAACAATAAAAATATATCCATGTGCTTCACTAATTATGACAACCAAATGAATGAGATAGCAATTTTTCTAAACATTTTCTCCCTTGAGAAACTTGCTACTACTTCACTAACTCCACCTTACTTACAATAGTTTAATTGTAATATTTACTTTGATCACTTTACCATTTTCTAGTTAGTAGTAAAAATAACCATACACAGTCTAGTTCCTAGCATTGCATAGAAGGCCATATCAGTGGGTTATAGGGCTTTAGAGAATACTCCCTCTGTTTCAAAATATAAGATGTTTTAGCTTTGTGAAAAAGTGTATTTAGACCCCTTTTAGCGTCTAAGTTCATCTTGGTTTGGAGTGAACCTACATATTAAAATAGGTCTAGATACACTCCTTCACAAAGCTAAAACATCTTAAATTTTGAAACGGAGGGAGTAGATAGTTTACCTTCAGCTCCTCGTGGGTTCGACACTAAAATACTTATCGAATTGTACTACGGTGATTCCCTACACTTGGGTTTATCAAGCACTTTTCTGGCACCGTTGTCAGGGAGCGTAGCGCTAGGCTTCTATTCATGTTTATTTTCAGTACCTTGCATATAAAAATTAAACCCTAAAAAATTAGATAATGGAAGATGCTTTGGAGCATTATCTCAAGGATCATAATAATATGTATGATATGTTGTGGAAATATGTTAAAAGCTTGAATATTCCTTGGTGCACTAATATTTTGAATGCAAGAAATCATGTTGAAAGTGCCAATGAATAAGATGACAAAAGGCTATGCTTGGGGAT
Source organism: Avena eriantha (assembly GCA_910589775.1). Lineage (NCBI taxonomy): Eukaryota > Viridiplantae > Streptophyta > Magnoliopsida > Poales > Poaceae > Avena > Avena eriantha. The sequence continues at coordinate 420,106,113 of OU342744.1, read as the reverse complement.
GCCCATGCATCCCAAACATAAGGAGATAGAAGATCAAGAATAACAAGTGGAGTAAGAATGGAGTAGCTACCCATCTCCTACTCCCAACAAGGGTAACACACAAAATCCAATGAACAACTCTTCTTATAATGATAATGATTCTTTATTGCCTAGTAATCCTCTATGTGAAACAATTACAACTAGAATATGGGAGGAATAAAGTGATATAATTGAGTTAAATGATCCATTATGCTCATTAGATGACAAGTATTTATGTGGTGATTCTATTCAAAACTATGTGGTTAAGTTTACTTATGATGCTTGCAAATATTATGAAAGAGGAAGAGATAAAAGCCCTCTTTATTTTTCCACTCTATTTAAAATGCAATCTACTAATCATTATATGCATTGGCTACCACAATCTTGATGCTATTTATTCATATATAAAATGCCAATACATAGGAAGAAAGTTAGACTTAAATGTCAACAGTCTTGTGCTTTGTAGTGTGCTCCATATGATTTCAAATACTATTAAGTTTGTGCACACCTTGATATCATTGTAACATGTAAAATAACTTTATCTACTTTTATCTAGCAATTAGTTTAAGATTTTAACTAAATATAAAATTTGGGAAAGCAAATGATAAGGATTAGCAATGGAGAAGTTGGGGTCAACCTTGAGCATGTGTTGTTCATGCCAATGGAACCATTACAAAGTCTATATCATTAAAAAAAATTCCATAAAAAACAAAATAAGAAGAGTGTTTCCTTTATATATTTTTTCCTCTTGAATAAAATGGTTTCCTAATAATTACTAGAGTTTGCATCTTGATAGAATCTGTTATATCATTTGTTTCGAGAACTAACCATTTTGTAGGCATTGAAATATCATGAAGATGATTTTTTGGTTTGAGATGAGTAACATGATATGATGAGAAATAAATAGATGACAAGAACTAGCAATACCACAAGATTGGGGATGACCATGCATCCCCCTCTTCTTTCAAGTAATTTCAAGTAATATCATTTCAAACTCATGTTTTAGTTTTATGCTCATGTTCTCTTTGGTATGTTTGTGGAAACCATGATTTTGTTTGCCTTTTATTTTATGAACTTTACAATCTGTTATAATGAGTTGTTTAGCTTAATTTTACATTTTCCAAGAATAAAGTACCAAGTTTTACCCATTTTGGATGTTAGAGTTGAAACATATGTGCGGAGCTGCAGATTTCGGCATGTTTCTGTTCACGAGAAAAATTATCTATGGAGTTCTATAACTCTGATTACACTCATATTTAAATTAAAGTTACAACTTTTTATTCTCTATATGCAAAAAATGGATAAAATTCCTGACATGTTTAAGTGGTCGAAATAAATATGTTTTGTTGCTGCTAAAAATCTGGACAGATTCTACCTTGTATTGTTTAAGACATTCTTTTGAGTCTAAAAATGATTTTCCATGAGTCTTTTGATATGCTAAGAATGTATATAACATGATATACTTTTTGTACACCTATTTTTTTGTTTAAGAATTATATGGAAGCTAGCAACATATTTTTGTACCACTAATGTCACCCCATAGAAAAGAAATGTGAGAAGTTTTGTGTTGAAGTTTTTTGACGGAGAAAGGAGGAACACCACACTAAGATCTATCCAAGAATGGTGAAGACCATAAGATTGGGGATTCCCAAGGCACCCCACTGGACCTATTAAACTCTCGGTTTGCAAACATCTAAACTTTAATTTTTTGAGCAACATAAGATAATCGTAAAAACTTGGAGCGTCTATGAGAATAATAATACCATCATGATAAATGTTTTGCATGACTAAGAAAGAGCCACTAGAATTTAGAATAAATTTAGTTGTGCTCTATTAAAAGAAAAAGGGAATGAAAACAAGAAGTGAAATACAAGCTATGCTAAGTGTTACTTGTTTAAAATACTTTGATAATGATAATTTGCAAGTGCGTTATTTAGTTCTACCTTTTATTCACATGCATAGATGGTTAAATTTATGGTGCTTCATTTTACAAGAAATTATTAGCACTATGGACACTTTGGCATGCTTGTAGAAATCTTTTTGATAGCCCAAAATTATCAAACAAGCAAAGACTTGTATATCCAAATACCTAAATCTCCAATAGAATACACCATACCTACCTATGTGGCACTTACTACTCCAAGTATAATATATGTGTTATACCTTCAAGTACTTCAAAATAATCTCTTTTATGTAGTTTAAAGCTCGTGAGAAAGTAAGATGTGGGGTATATCCACAAAGTGCACAACTGATGAAAAGTCACAAATAATAAAGATTAAAATTTGAACTTTGTATGAGAGATTAGTCTTGTATGATAAAGAACTAGGAAGAGATGCTAACAAGGGGACATGAGATACTCTTGTTATGTTAGAAACCAAAGGGTCAATTTATGTTGTTCATGGATCATTTAATACATGTGCTCTCAAGGGAAAAGTGATTGAATGGAAGGCACTTGAGGATACGACTAGCCATGGAATGAGAATTGTAAAAAGGTTAGAGAGCATGTGCCTTGATTAAATGATCTATGAATAAATTTGATGCTAGGGTTACTAATAAACGAGACCATTGACTGATACCATGTTTCATGGTGAAAGTATTCAACCGTTCAAGAAAAAACTTGGGCCCATGGTTGAACTTCATCTCTATCTTGTTCTCGCCATTCTTTTTTTAGTTATCCTATGATAGTTATATCTTTTGCAAAGCCATTGAATAGTAAAGTTCTGAAAAGTACAATAAGTACTGCTAAAAGTTAATGTAAAAGATGCTTGGAACCTCACTCTTATGAATATCATTGACTTGAGCTACATATCTCAAAACTTTATTTTTCTACATATCTATTATTGAAGGACTAACACATGTGTTCCCTTCTTACTTTCTGTTACAAAAGTGTCAAAAGATCAAAAGGAGAAAAATAGTCTTCCATAATTTCGTAGGTTCATCTAAGCAGGCTTAATTGCTCATGGTACTTTCATTTGTCATTACAAAGCAACTTATTGTTGAGCATGTTTGTAGTGTATAAGAGTTATCACTTTATAGCTCATTTGGTTATTACTATTCTTTAAAGATTGAATGTAACATCCCAAAACTTTAATCCAAGCTTATCAAGATCCAAATCATCAAAATTAGGGTTAACAAAACCTTTTCCATTTCAAAATATGAAAGCATTCATGTGTATGTGCATTTAAATTACGAGTTGATTTGAATTACCATGGTTCTGTGATTCATTGCTTGTAAAATGTTTCTTAGGTGAAATAAACATCATCTAAATCATTCCCAAACTTTTCCCAAAGAAAAACAACTTAAAATGAATAATTGAAGTGAATGGTCATTTTGGCCAAATTAACTATCATGCCTACTTTGGCTATTCCTAGTACTCAAAACTTAACAGAAACATTTGTGGATCTTTACACCCCTTGTTAGTACACATAATGAGGTACCAATGCCCACTTTGTGATCTGCTAAAAACATTCAAATACTAATTTTAAATGGCATTTCAAAATTGAATCTATTTCATATGGGAAGATCCCACTATTTCAAAAACCAGCTCAAATTTCAAAACCCAAGCACCCACAGAGTCTCAAGCTTATGCCTAGCAAACCCACCAAAAATATTTTCAAAATTCAAAAAGAAATTTCATGCGGCCATTTCATCAAACACTTGGCAGGCATGATTTACACCCTAATCCTAGCTCACTGTTTACAACAGGGTTTTGCTCCCAAATGATCTCCATTTAATCCCTTTGTCCCCTCATGATCAAACTAGGCCCTTAGCACCCATCCCCTACACCCCTAGTGGCATTGCCATGCCATGCCGAGTACCCACTCGCCAGCCAAACCTTGCCCCGCTGTAGCAGACCACCTCCCTCTCTCTTGCCATGTCTAGGAGGTAGCCAGCACCTCACCGCCGCTCACTGTCCCCTCCCCAAGCCAGGCCAAGCAGTGGACCACCGAGAAAACCCCGCGCCCAGTGCCACCGCGCCATGCCGAGCACGCGCCAGAGCGCCGCGCCCGACACGCGCATACACTCCGCCCCTCGACCGCAACCCGCGTCCACCGCTTCGCCATGACCTAGGGAGCACGCCGGACATGCCCGTTCGCCGCCCAACGCCTCACAGCCACCGCTCACCGTGGACACCGCCGCCTCTGCCGCTCAGAGCGCCAACTCAGCCTGACCGCTTACCACCGCCCCTAAGCCTGCATTAAGTTCCTAGAGCACCGCCAGGAGACCGCGCGTCGACCGCCACCCTCATCCACGCCGCTAGCAGCCCGTAGCCATGTCGCCACCATCGCCTGCCCATCCCTCTCGGTCTCGCCGTCGAGCCTATAAAAGGAGGGCACCCCCAGCCGTTTGAAGCACACCACACCACTCCCCTCACCTCACTGATCGTCCCACACCTCTAGCCGGAGCACGGGGAGCAGCAACTCACCGGAATTGTACCGGAGCAGGCCGCCTCTGGAGGAGAAGGGCGCCGCTGATTGCGACCACCCCCGGAGCTGCCTCGACCGTCCCTGAGCTTGCCGTCGACCACCAGAATGTTTGCCCGCCTCGCCGTCGTCGCTGGAGCCCTGGTACGCCCATATGCACCCCCACCGAGCCGCTAGGGTTAGAGCTCGCCGAGGACAGGTTCGTCATCGACGACGATCCACAGCCGTTGATCCCCACTCTAATCCAACGCCCCACATTGCCCCGTACCGCTTCGCGCGTTATGAGCCGCTAACCCGTGGACCCCCTGTCAGCTGAGCCCCACGCTGCGGAGTGACACTGGGCCGGCCCGTTAGAGTTTCCCGCGCGATCCAGTTAGTTTGAATTAGGATTTTTCTTTTTAGTTTAAACTTAGTTTTGTCCCCTAGTTTGAAATCAATTCAGAGAGATTTACATATCCAAATTGCATGAAACCAATTTTGCCTAAAAGGTATGGAAATGATCTATCCAGGCCCGTTGGATTTAAACCAATTAGAGTTATAGATCTCTCCTAGTAAAAATAACAAAACAGAAGCATTTGCACCTTGCAACATTTTTATAAAATCAACCAAGATAGATTTTGAGTTGATTCCAACTCTCAAAATTCACATTTCATCACACCTATCTGAATATGTAATAATATTAAGGCTTACATGCAGTGACTATGGACTAGTACCAAAATAATGCTATATAGGCATTTCGAGTCACTTTAAATCATTAAGTAATGAACTTAAACCAAAGTAATTATGATCCAACCCTTAAATCACATTCCCACATGTTAGAATATGTGGTGATGACATGTGTCCACATGATCCCATATTTTAAGTGGTGAATATTAAATCTTAGTTAATTTTTCAATTAGTAGAAATTACTTTTCTAAATAATAAGGAGTGAAACTACTAAATTAAACTTATGATACTTGGGATGATAGTAGATCATCCAGTTAGTGTTTTAGACTGCTAATTAGATTAGTTAAGTATTGTTTGGTGATTGTGTACTCCGTATATATTTATAAACGATAGTACCGACCAAGCTTTCGAGGAGGAGGAGTTCTACCAAGAAGAAGAAGAAGAAAACTTCAACCACTGCACCAACCAAGGCAAGCCACCATTAACAAATGCCAGCTAACACTGGCAAGCTATTGTAGCAAGATAGAAATTAAGCTAGTGAACTTGATCCAAGATGCTATAGGCATGCTTGAGTCATATCACTTTGACTATTAGTTACTCCAAGTGTTATCTTCAAGCTTTAGTTCCTTTACTTTACCCAAAGTTCTTTACTTGTTTTGAAGGTAGCATAAAGAGTATAAAAATTGACCTATTTAGAACCCCTTTAGATGTCATTCTATGGCATGAGATTGAACCCATCTTTTTCCACCTTAGTGAACACTCTTAACTTAGTAGTTTAGAGTAGATCAAAAAAACTTGAGTCACTTTAGATGGGAACACTTGGTGAAAATGAATTATGAAAACCTTGGAATGATGAGTCATTCTATTGAGATGTTTTGACATGTGTTGAGAAACACAAATGGTTTATGATGGTGAATTATTGAGGCATGAGCCTTAACCCTTTTATAAAACTGATGGTTGTATTTGGATGCGATACCATTCCAAATATACCGTACAACCACACTACCTGAATTGGGTAAGGCTTAGCTGGAAATTTATATGCATTAGTATTAGTTCCCTCGCGGGAGAGGTTTGAGCTGAAGCTACCTCTGAATGTTGTCCACCTATGCAGTGCCCAAGATGACTGATGGTCATGGTTGGGAGGCCATGCTCATAGGAGAGGTGCTCATACTAGGGTGTGTAAAGGGAAAGTTATGTTTGATTATCTGCATACTAAGTATGATGATTCAGGGTTACCCCTGACAGATGTATCGAATCTTGTGGTGAAAGTGTACCACCTCTGCAGAGTGTCAAACTATTCGAATAGCCACGTCCACGGTTATGGACAGTTGGAATGGCCATACTATTTCGTTGTCAAATGTTTTCCAAACAACTTATGAAATAAATGATGAATCTTGACTTGACCACAATAGAGTTGTGTTTATGACAATAGCTTCCCAACTTTAGTGATTGGAGAACTTTATTTTATCTTTCTTTGCTTCAGAACTCAGCTTAGGTTTCAAACTTAACCTTATAGTTAAACCTAGAGTTAGTACTTTAACTTAGGACTATATTACTTGTTAGTGGTAGTTTGCGAGTACTTAAAGAGTACTCATGGCTTTTGTCCCTGGCTATTCTCATGGCCAGACTATGAAGGAGACTATCAATATGATGGCCAGCAGGACGGCTATGATAACTAGGACTATCTGCCTTCGTCAGCATTGCCTGTGCCCCTGAAGATGGACCCCACCGCTACGCTTATCGTTTATTTCTGCTGCCTCTTGTATTAAGACTGGATCATGAGATCCTTAATTGTGTAACACCTTATGTATGGTTTGTAATGGATGATGTACTGTGATATCCAATCCGTTATGTCTCGCAAAAATGGTAATCCTAGGATTGCGAGGTATGGCATAACGGGCATCTGGGATTAAAAATCCGGGTGTTGACAAGTTGGTATCAGAGCCATCCTGGCCATAGGAGAACCTAGTTAGAATGGACGTCCGAACAAAAACTTAGTTTCAAAACCAAAGTGAGTATTTATGAAAAATTATCTCCTCTCTTATCCTTGTGGATTCATTCTTTCTCAAAAATTCATGTTCCTCAAAATTTTTACATTACTTAAAAATTTGACACACTTGATCACTTCACTAATTTCCTTATCCTAAATTCTTCTAGATGGAGACTCACTTCAGCAAGTTTTACCAGTTGGGAAACGGAGGTCAGCTGATCTTCGAGAGGGATTTGGATTCACTATCGGAGTTACTGGGATGCCCACATCCGGAGTTTCTTGGAGCTCAACTTCCAGGACCCCCAGGAGGAGACCTACAGTGGCTAGTCACCGCGGACCTTAGAGGAAGCATCGAAGCACCAACTTCTGGAAGAATTCAGTTCTCCGTGAGAGAGAACAACTGGCTAGATGGATTAGCCAGGGCAATGCATGAAGCTCTCGCACGTCTATGTTCCCTCAGCGTCAACCAACTCCAAGGAACCCGTTTTGTTCACTATGCAAGACGTGACTTCATGGGGATGCCGATGGAGATGCCAAGTCACCCAGAGTTGAGGCGTCAAGTAGAGAATCTTGACTTCTTGTTGCACGACAGATAGCAGGAACTGGACAATGCTAGGGAGTTAGCCAACCAGAACCGTGCCATTGCCGACCAGAAGGCCCAGACTTTCGCACTGCTAGTCCAGGATCGCCAGTCTCTTTGTCGCCGGCGTGCAAAGAAGGATCGCACCATCGCCCGTCTTCGCAAGAAGGTGGCAGACCTCGAGAAGACCGTCAAGGAGCAGGAAGCTCAGATGGCAGCCAAGGAGGAAGAAGAGTAGGGTGAAGACATCCAGGGAGACATGGATTCTTACCTCAGCAACGATGATGACTTTCTGGAGGAGGATGCCGTGGACTTCTACACTGACGATGAGGACTCCGACTTCATCGACGATGAGTAGATGCACTAGAGCACTGTCGTAGCATGAGATGTATCGGTCCCACTGTATCGTAGCTTGCAGAATAGTTCTTCAAACCACCTGTTTTCCTTTGATTGTTGTGGTGTGTGTTTGTATCGTGTGTTTCTTGCATGAATGAAATGAAGTTAGTTGAAAAACCTGAGTCTAACTCAAAGTTTTAGCTTTGAAAACCCAAAACCATAAACCTTAGAATTTCCCTCTTACCCCTATATCTACCTCAATCTTCAGATGACTCGTGGAAACCAAGGAGGGAGCAGCTCATCGCAAGACCCAATGCTGCAGATCTTGCAGAATCTCATCGTAGACCGTGAAGCAAGCAGGGCAGAGCGCCAAGCCAACTTAGCAACACTTCAACAGATCACCCAGATGGCTCTCAACAACCAAGGACATGGAAATCAGGATCACCAGGGATCCAAACTCAAGAATTTTCAGAATACCAATCCCCCAATCTTCAACCAATCCGAAAACCCGTTAGATGCTGATGACTGGTTGCAGACAATGGAAAACAACCTAGAAGTTGCAGGAGTTGATGAAAATGAGAAAGTTATCTTTGCCACCCACTATCTGGCGGGAGATGCAAGAGCTTGGTGGAATAGTATCCGCAATATGAACCATGGTCAAGTGATGACATGGGAAGCATTCAAAGTCAAGTTTAGCCACACCCACGTGCCGCAAGGTCTAGTAAATAAAATGAGAGATGAGTTCCGCGAATTGAAGCAAGGAAGAATGACTGTGGTGGAGTACCGTGACAGATTCCTGTCACTTGCTAGATATGCACCTGATGAGATCAACACGGAGGCCAAGAAAAAGGAGAGATTCTTGAACGGACTGCATGATGAGATGCAGACTGTCCTCGTCAACATCCGTTTCCAGGATCTTGAAGAGCTAGTCGACTCTGCCATTCAGATGGAAGGGAAGATTAACCAGGCAAACGACAACCGCAAGCGTCGTATGATGCAGCAATCTGGATCCAGCAGTCACTAGAAGTACCGTCCCAACCCCTCATCGGGATATGCACTGATGTCTACACACTTCTATTCTTGTAGACAGTTGTTGGGCCTCCAAGTGCAGAGGTTTGTAGAACAGCAGCAAGTTTTCCCTTAAGTGGATTACCCAAGGTTTATCGAACTCAGGGAGGAAGTGGTCAAAGGTATCCCCTCTCAAGCAATCCTGCAATCAAGATACAAGAAGTCTCTTGTGTCCCCAACACACCCAATACACTTGTCAGGTGTATAGGTGCACTAGTTCGGCGAAGAGATAGTGAAATACAAGTGGTATGGATATAAGATGACGGTGATAGAAAATAGCTTGATGGTATGGAAGAGACTAGAGGCAAACTGAAATAAAGATGGAAGCAAGCAAACATGTAACAGATCTAGTGGCAAACGGTGTATCAATGCTTAGAAACAAGGCCTAGGAATCATACTTTCACTAGTGAACACTCTCTCATATAAATATATTCTTCTTTATGATACTACGCTGAACTACTCTTCGGTTGGACACTCTAATCGATGGTAGGGCTATAACAGCACACCTCAAAGTTCATCTTTCCCATCTAGAAAACCCCACACTATCACCTTGAGCACTAGATGGTTCCAACAAACACCACAATTTCATAAAGACATCCAACTCCAAATATAACTCATAACAAGTATTTGTAATCTCTAGCCTAAGTGCCACCATGGTGAGCACGCTGTCACTTTCACACACATGGGGAGAGTAGAGATCTATTAAAGCAATTGAGTAGAAAGGTAGATCTACTTGATTACAAAGCTCATGATCTTAATAAGATCATGCATAGAGAGAGAGATGAACACATAGCTACCAGTAGAACCCTTAGCCTCGAGAGAGAACTACTCCCTCCTCATCATGGGAATCAGCAATGGTGATGGAGATGGTGGTGGAGATGGTGGTGGAGATTGATGGAGATGGCTCCGGGGGCACTTCCCCGTCCCGGCAGGGTGCCAGAACAGAGACTTTTTCCCCCCGAATCTCCCCTTCGGTGGCGGCGGCACTGCGGAACTTTTCGTGGCTGGAGGCTTGATTATTTAGGTTTTATGCATCGGGAGGCTTCTTATAGGCGAAGAGGCAAGGTCGGTGGAGTGCCAGGGGGCCGACACCACCTGGTGGCACGGCCAGAGCTAGCCCGCGCCACCATATGGTGTGTCCAGGCCCTGTCCCTCCTCCGTCTCTGCTTCGGGCTCCGTGAGTCTTCCGGTAAAATAGGAACTTTGGCTTTTGTCCCGTCCAATTCCGAGAATATTGATTTTCTGACTTTCCTGGAACCAAAAACAGCAGAAAACAGGCAACTGGCACTATGGCTCTTGTTAATAGGTTAGTCTAAGAAATCATATGAAAAGTACTCCAAAGTTGGAACAAAACATAAGAAAGTAGATAAAACGAAGCATGAAACATCAAAAATTATAGATACATTTGCAATGTATCATGCACCAAGGAACAACCGACCCCCAATGTCTTGCCCAAGCTACCCCAACCGTAGTGGAGGCAATGGGAAGTCTGGAGGAAACAATCACAACTCTGGCAATGCCAACAATTTCAAAAGTGCACCTCCCAAGAGCAACAACAACAACAACAACACTGCACCTAGAACTGGCAGCAATGTCGTGCCTGTCATAGTCAAGGACAAGTCCTAGATCACTTGTTTCGAGTGTGGAGTGAAGGGTCACTACTCCAATGAGTGTCCCAAGAAGACTGCCACCAATGCCAATGTGAATGCCCTGGCTCAACAGCAGCGTCGTGTTCAACCAGGAAGAAGATTTGCCCCAGGGAACCCTCACAACCGCAACGGCCGTCTCTTCAACATGAACGCAGAAGAAGCCCAGGAAGCGCCAGATGTAGTGCTAGGTATGTTTTCTGTCAACTCGGTTTTAGAAAAAGTGTTGTTTGATTCTAGAGCATCGCATTCACCGAAGAATTTGCATGCACTAGTAAGATTCACCCAACCAACCTGAAGCATGTCATGATAGTTCAAATCCCCGGTTCAACAACCAAAGCTAGAAAATTTTGCAAAGCTGTGCCTATCAGAATACATGGGATAGATTTTTATGCCAACCTAATTGTACTTGGAACCAAAGGATTGGAAGTAGTACTAGGTATGGACTGGATGTCAAGGCATAAAGGACTGATAGACCGTGCTAAGAAAGCCATCACCATGACCAGTAGTTCTGGAGTAACAGTAGAGCACATCTCTGAAACCTTACCCCGTCAATTCAAGTGCAACAAGAGCCTAGCCTTACCCACCATAGACCAAGTCAGAGTAGTCTGTGAATACCCCGACATATTCCCAGATGAATTGCCAGGTATGCCCCCGGATCGGGATATTGAGTTCATCATTGAACTAATCCCCGGAACCGGACCCATAGCCTAGAGACCCTATAGCATGAACCCCTCAGAGTTAGTGGAACTGAAGAAGCATTTGGATGCCATGTTAGAGAAAGGCTTGATTCAACCAAGCGCATCGCCATGGAGATCACCAGTGTTATTCGTCGACAAGAAAGATGGAGGCAACCGTCTGTGCATAGATTACAGAAAGTTGAATGACGTCACCACCAAGAACCAATACCCCTTGCCAAAGATAGAGGATCTATTTGATCAGTTGACTGGAGCCCAAGTATTCTCAAAGATTGATCTTAGGACTGGTTATCACCAACTTAAGATTTGTGCAACAGATATTCCGAAGACCGCCTTTACTACTCGTTGTGGTTTATACGAGTATACGGTTATGTCTTTTGGATTAACCAATGCCCCTGCTTATTTCATGAATCTCATGAATAAGATCTTTATGAATTTCCTAGATAAGTTTGTAGTTGTGTTTATTGACGACATCCTTATCTACTCCAAGTTAGAAGAAGAGCATGAGCAACATCTGAGAGTTATCCTAGAAACCCTGAGAGAGCATCAGTTATATGCCAAGTTCAGCAAGTGTGAGTTTTGGCTGAAGGAAGTGGGATTCCTAGGACATATTGTGTCTACCGGAGGAGTCTCTGTTGATCCCGCCAAGCTCAAAGATGTCAAAGAATAGGAAGCTCCAACCACTCAAACCCAAGTCCGTGCATTTCTCGGATTAGCGGGATACTACCACAAGTTCGTAGAAGGATTCTCGAGCATAGCCCGACCCATGACCCAATTGTTGAAGAAGGACAAGAAGTTTGAATGGACCAATAAATGTGAAGCCAGTTTTCAGGAGCTGAAGAAGAGATTGATATCAGCCCCAATATTGATCATGCCAGATATCAAGAGGCCATTTGATGTATATTGTGACGCATCCAAGATTGGTCTAGGATGTGTGTTGATGCAAGAAGGCAAAGTCATCGCGTATCTGTCTCGACAACTGAAGCAGCATGGGCAGAACTATCCGACCCATGATCTTGAATTAGCAGCTATAGTTTTGGCACTAAAGACATGGCGTCATTATTTGATGGGTAATCACTGTGAGATTTACTTAGATCACAAGAGCTTGAAGTATATCTTCACTCAGAAGGAGCTGAATATGAGGCAATGGAGATGGATAGAGTTAATAAAGGATTATGACCTTGACATTCACTATCACCCCGGCAAAGCCAATGTGGTAGCGGATGCTCTTAGTAGATTGTCGTGTAGGCTAAACACCATGATCAAGGAGAAGCAACCAAGTTTGTATGAAGAGTTGGAGTAGTTCAGGACTGAATTAGTTAGCAAAGGATTCTTAGCTAGCAATGAACTTCAACCCACCTTGATTAGCCAAATCAAGGAAGCCCAGAAGGGGAATGAAAGTATCAACGAAATCAAACATCGTATTGGTACAGGAAAGGTACCTGGATTCACCGAAGACGAAGAAGGAGTGTTGTGGTACAAAGGACGTATCTGTGTGCCAGCAGATTCGGAGCTGAAGCAAGTTATCATGAAGGAAGCTCATGATACTCTTTATTCTATCCACCCCGAAGGAACAAAGATGTATCAGGATTTGAAAGAGCAATTTTGGTGGCACAAGATGAAGAGAGAAATTGGAAGCTACATCGCCAAATGTGACATCTGTCAAAGAGTCAAAGCAGAGCATTAGAGACCTACAGGACTGTTGCAACCATTGCAGATTCCGGAATGGAAATGGGATTCCGTCGGAATGGACTTTATCACTGGTTTGCCTACTTCTAGTAGGGGAAATGACTCAATCTGGGTCATAGTTGATAGACTGTCCAAGGTAGCCCACTTTATACCTGTCAAGACTACCTACCAGAGTGCGAAACTAGCAGAGCTGTATATTGCTAGGATTGTTAGTCTGCATGGAACCCCCAAGACCATAGTATCAGATCGAGGAACTCAGTTTACCTCAAGATTTTGGCAGAAAGTTCAGGAAGGATTAGGAACCAAGTTGAACTTCAGTACCGCCTATCACCCGCAAACTGATGGACAGACTGAGAGAGTCAACCAGATCTTAGAGGATATGCTTAGAGCTTGTGTGTTGGAATACAGATCAAAATGGGAAGACTGCCTGCCTTTCGTAGAATTCTCATATAACAACAGTTATCAAGCTAGTTTGCAGATGGCACCCTTTGAATTCCTATACGGAAGAAATTGCCGTACCCCTTTGAATTGGTCGCAAGTAGGAGAGAGCCAGATCTTTGGACCAGACATTCTCCGAGAAGCTGAAGAGAAGGTTCACAAAGTCCGTGAGCACCTCAAGACAACCCAATCCAGACAGAAGAGTTATGCTGACAAGAGAAGGAGAGACCTGACTTTCAATGTCGGAGATTTTGTATATCTCAAGGTTTCGCCATTGAAAGGGACCCAATGTTTTAGTCTGAAAGGAAAGTTAGCCCCTAGATATATCGGGCCCTTCAAAATTCTGAACCGTCGAGGAGAAGTATCATATCAACTGGAACTGCCTGAAGAGATGTCAGCCATCCACAATGTGTTCCATATCTCGTTACTTCGCAAATGCTTGGAAGTGCCCGAGAAGACTGAAGTTTTCAAGAACATCGATCACCGTGCTGTAGAAATCAACAATGACCTGACCTATCGGGGAGTGCCCATCTGTATCTTAGAAGAAGCCTACAGAACCACCAGGACCAGGAGCATCAAGTTTCTCAAGATTCAATGGAGCAACCATACTGAGGAGGTAGCCACTTGGGAGCGCGAAGATTACATTAGGACAGAGTTCCCAGATCTCTTTAGTTCCTAGTTTTTGTTGTAAATCTCGGGACGAGATTTTGTTTAAGGGGGAAGGTTTGTAACATCCCAAAACTTTAATCCAAGCTTATCAAGATCCAAATCATCAAAATTAGGGTTAACAAAAACTTTTCCATTTCAAAATATGAAAGCATTCATGTGTATGTGCATTTAAATTAGGAGTTGATTTGAATTGCCATAGTTCTATGATTCATTGCTTGTAAAATGTTTCTTAGGTGAAATAAACATCATCTAAATCATTCCCAAACTTTTCCCCAAGAAAAACAACTTAAAATGAATAATTGAAGTGAATGGTCATTTTGGCCAAATTAACTATCATGCCTACTTTGGCTATTCCTAGTACTCAAAACTTAATAGAAACAGTTGTGGATCTTTACACCCCTTGTTATTACACATAATGAGGTACCAAGGCCCACTTTGTGATCTGCTAAAAACATTCAAATACTAATTTTCAATGGCAGTTCAAAATTGAATCTATTTCATATGGGAAGATCCCACTATTTCAAAAACCAGCTCAAATTTCAAAACCCAAGCACCCACAGAGTCTCAAGCTTATGCCTAGCAAACCCACCAAAAATATTTTCAAAATTCAAAAAGAAATTTCATGCGGCCATTTCATCAAACACTTGGCAGGCATGATTTACACCCTAATCCTAGCTCACTATTTACAACAGGGTTTTGCACCCAAATGATCTCCATTTAATCCCTTTGTCCCCTCATGATCAAACCAGGCCCTTAGCACCCATCCCCCACACCCCTAGTGGCATTGCCATGCCATGCCGAGTACCCACTCGCCGGCCAAACCTTGCCCCGCTGCAGCAGACCACCTCCCTCTCTCTCGCCATGTCTAGGAGGTAGCCAGCACCTCACCGCCGCTCACTGTCCCCTCCCCAAGCCAGGCCAAGCAGTGGACCACCGAGAAAACCCCACGCCTAGTGCCACCGTGCCATGCCGAGCACGCGCCAGAGCGCCGCGCCCGACACGTGCATACACTCCGCCCCTCGACCGCAGCCCGCGCCCACCGCTTCGCCACGACCTAGGGAGCACGCCGGACATGCCCGTTCGCCGCCCAATGCCTCACAGCCACCGCTCATCGTGGACACCGCCGCCTTTGCCGCTCAGAGCGCCAACTCAGCCCGATCGCTTACCACCACCCCTAAGCCCGCATTAAGTTCCTAGAGCACCGCCAGGAGACCACGCGTCGACCGCCACCCTCAGCCACGCTGCTAACAGCCCATAGCCATGTCACCACCGTCGCCTGTCCATCCCTCTCGGTGTCGCCGTCGAGCCTATAAAAGGAGGGCACCCCCAGCCGTTTGAAGCACACCACTCCACTCCCCTCACCTCACTGATCGTCCCACACCTCTAGCCGGAGCACGGGGAGCAACAGCTCACCGGAATTGTACCAGAGCAGGCCGCCTCTGGAGGAGAAGGGCGCTGCTGATTGCGACCACCCCCGGAGCTGCCTCGACCGTCCCTGAGCTTGTCGTCAACCACCAGACCGTTTGCCCACCTCGTCGTCGTTGCTGGAGCCCTGGTACACCCCCTATCCACCCCCACCGAGCCGCTAGGGTTAGAGCTCGCCGGCGATAGGTCCGTCGTCGATGATGATCCACAACCGTTGATCCCCACTATAATCCAACGCCCCACATTACCCCGTACCGCTTCACGCATTATGAGCCGCTGACTGGTGGACCCCCTGTTAGCTGAGCCCCACGCCGTGGAGTGACACTGGGCCGGCCCATTAGAGTTTCCCGCGCGACCTAGTTAGTTTGAATTAGGATTTTTCTTTTTAGTTTAAACTTAGTTTTGTCCCCTAGTTTGAAAATCAATTCAGAGAGATTTACAAATCCAAATTGCATGAAACCAATTTTTCCTGAAAGATATGGAAATGATCACCCATTGGATTTAATTCAATTAGAGTTATATATCTCTCCTAGTAAAAATAACAAAACATAAGCATTTGCACCTTGCAACATTTTTATAAAATCAACCAAGATAGATTTTGAGTTGATTCCAACTCTCAAAATTCACATTTCATCATACCTATATGAATATGTAATAATATTAAGGCTTACATGCAGTGACTTTGGACTAGTACCAAAATAATGCTATATAGGCATTTCGAGTCACTTTAAATCATTAAGTAATGAACTTAAACCAAAGTAATTATGATCCAACCCTTAAATCACATTCCCACATGTTAGAATATGTGGTGATGACATGTGTCCACATGATCCCATATTTTAAGTGGTGAATATTAAATCTTAGTTAATTTTTCAATGAGTAGAAATTACTTTTCTAAATAAAAAGGAGTGAAACTACTAAATTAAACTTGTGATACTTGGGATGATAGTAGATCATCCAATGAGTGTTTTAGAATGCTAATTAGATTAGTCAAGTATTGTTTGGTGATTGTGTACTCCGTATGTATTTATAGACGATAGTACCGACCAAGCTTTCGAGGAGGAGGAGTTCTACCAAGAAGAAGAAGAAAACTTCAACCACTGCACCAACCAAGGCAAGCCACCATTAACAAATGCCAGCTAACATTGGCAAGCTATTGTAGCAAGATAGAAATTAAGCTAGTGAACTTGATCCAAAATGCTATAGGCATGCTTGAGTCATATCACTTTGACTATTAGTTACTCCAAGTGTTATCTTCAAGCTTTACTTCCTTTACTTTACCCAAAGTTCTTTACTTGTTTTGAAGGTAGCATAAAGAGTATAAAACTTGACCTATTTAGAACCCCTTTAGATGTCATTCTATGGCATGAGATTGAACCCATCTTTTCTACCTTAGTGAACACTCTTAACTTAGTAGTTTAGAGTCGATCAAAAAAACTTGAGTCACTTTAGATGGGAACACTTGGTGAAAATGAATTATGAAAACCTTGGAATGATGAGTCATTCTATTGAGATGTTTTGACATGTGTTGAGAAACACAAATGGTTTATGATGGTGAATTATTGAGGCATGAGCCTTAACCCTTTTATAAAACTGATGGTTGGATTCGGATGCGATACCATTCCAAATTTACCGTACAACCACACTACCTGAATTGGGTAAGGCTTAGCTGGAAATTTATATGCATTAGTATTAGTTCCCTCGTGGGAGAGGTTTGAGCTGAGGCTACCTCTGAATGTTGTCCACCTATGTAGTGCCCAAGATGACTGATGGTCATGGTTAGGAGGCCATGCTCATAGGAGAGGTGCTTATACTAGGGTGTGTAAAAGGAAAGTTATGTTTGATTATCTGCATACTAAGTATGATGATTTAGGGTTACCCCTGACAGATGTATCGAATCTTGTGGTGAAAGTGTACCACCTCTGCAGAGTGCCAAACTATTCAAATAGCCGCGCCCGCGGTTATGGATAGTTGGAATGGCCATACTGTTTCGTTGTCAGATGTTTTCCAAACAACTTATGAAATAAATGATGAATCTTGACTTGACCACAACAGAGTTGTGTTTATGACAATAGCTTCCCAACTTTAGTGATTCTAGAACTTTATTTTATCTTTCTTTGCTTCAGAACTCAGCTTAGGTTTCAAACTTAACCTTATAGTTAAACCTAGAGTTAGTACTTTAACTTAGGACTATATTACTTGTTAGTGGTAGTTTGCGAGTACTTAAAGAGTACTCATGGCTTTTGTCCCTGGCTATTCTCATGGCCAGACTATGAAGGAGACTATCAAGATGATGGCCAGCAGGACGGCTATGATAACTAGGACTATCTGCCTTCGTCAGCATTGCCTGTGCCCCTGAAGATGGACCCCACCGCTACGCTTATCGTTTATTTCCGCTGCTTGTTGTATTAAGACTAGATCATAAGATCCTTAATTGTGTAAGACCTTATGTATGGTTTGTAATGGATGATGTACTGTGATATCCAATCCGTTATGTCTCGCAAAAATGGTAATCCTGGGATTGTGAGGTATGGCATAACGGGCATCTGGGATTAAAAATCCGTGTGTTGACATTGGACCTTGTAAAATTTGTGTAACAATGTATGACATGAAATATAGCAACAAACTCCAAAGTCCAATTTAGTTTTATCACCTTGATGCTCGAGGACGAGTATAGGTTAAGCTTGGGGATGTTGATGCATGTAAAATGCATACATGAACTTTGTAGTTTATTGATACATATTACCACATATTTGCATCATATTAGTAGTTATTATCAATGTTCTTATTGATTTCGAGGATTTTATAAACAATCTACTCTCCTCTGATTTTAACTCTGTCTTGCAGAATATACCCTCTGTTAGTATTTTTGACATTACGGGAGCTACGAGACTCCAAAAAGGGAAAGGTCAGAGGCCACGGTTCACAAATTTCGAGACACATCTATCAGGAGAAAGAAAGACCAAAGGAGGCCATGGGAGTGGAAACTAGGCCTAGTTGCGCATCCATCCCAATAGGGCGTGCCACTAGGTCTCTTTCCCACTTCGTCCGTCTGATTCGCATCAATCTTTCGCCCACCAACTTGTTTTGACCTAAAAAACTCTCTATATATACCCCCTCTCAACCATCCTCGACATAGATGGAGACAGAGCTAGAAAACACCAAAACAGAGAGTTTGCAGGTTACCGCCAACAGAGATCGAAGGGGGGAACCACTGTCGGAATCACCTCCGGCTCCACCCCTCCCGCATGTTCATCATCATCTACAACAAGATACTCTCTATACCCCTACTGTAATATCTTGTCAAACATGATGTGTGATGCAATCTATTGTTTTCGCATGATCTATTGTATCTCCATGTCTATGTTTGAGTAGTGACTTGTTTATGGCAATTGTGAAATAGTTCATTGTGAGTTGCATACAAATATATGTTATCTTCTATGATGATCTTATGTACTGATATATGAGTGTAAACATATGTTGGGGGATGCATAAGGTTGTCACCATTTCATGATGATAGGACGAGGGATAGACAGAGTTTGACATAAACTAGATCCCAAGCCTTAGATATGCATGTTACATTAATTCATGGTTAACCAACAGGGGTTATAATTGTGGGGACCTTAAAACTTACAGCAGTGGTTGGACTTATGTCTTAATAATTCCCTTACCTTCTCTTAATTGGCCTTGGGATCAATCACTAGGGGTGTGTTTGCTCATGTATATGGCTGTACCTCTCTATGGCTCCTTTCTAGAATAAACAATAAAAATATATCCATGTGCTTCACTAATTGTGAGAACCAAATGAATGTAATAAAAATTTGCCTAAATTTTTTCTCCCTTGAGAAACTTGCTACTACTTCACTAACTCCACCTTACTTGCAATAGTTTACTTGTAATATTTACTTTCAGCACTTTACTATTTTCTAGTTAGTAGTAAAAACAATTGTACACACTCTACTTATGATCATTGCATAGAAGGCCATATAATTGGGTAATAGGGTTTTAAAGAATAGATAGTTACCTTCAGCCCCTCATGGGT
The DNA here is from genome assembly GCA_910589775.1 of Avena eriantha. NCBI lineage: Eukaryota > Viridiplantae > Streptophyta > Magnoliopsida > Poales > Poaceae > Avena > Avena eriantha. The sequence goes on along the minus strand of OU342744.1, from coordinate 420,086,424 downwards.
TTGACACTCAAATACTTATCAAATTGTACTACGGTGATCTCTGCACTTGGGGTTATCAGTTACACCGTCGGAAGAGCCACCATAGCACGGAGATCCACATCAACCTGTTGTTGTATGGTACATAGAGCAGGGCGGAAAACTCTCGAACAATCACTAGATGCCATCGCTGACCCGCACTACAAGCTCGCCGCCACCAACTAACCTTCTCCTTCATGTCTCCTCTCCATGCTGGGGCCAACTCGACCGCTCGTTGAGCGCTAGGTGAGTGTCACCTTCCCCCTCTACACATTCCTCCTCTCAATTGCGCTCCGATCCATGACTTATCCATGTAGAGCCATTCCCTGGACACCATCATGTTCCACTGTTTGCCACCATGCTGGTGACTGTCGAGACAAACCACCACTTCCTCTATACCCTCTGTCACCTTACCGCCAAGAGTATCGCCTCGCCGTCGAAGCCATACACGCACGCACAACATCAGCTAGCTCGACCCTCTATTCCCTAATGTTTTCCGACTGCCTTTGGAAACGTTCTTCACACTCCTGCAATCTTAGCATATCCCCTCAGTGGCGCACCAAGATGATCTGAAATTGGAGCAACGACGTGCTAGTAATCATCCTCGGAAGATGTATGCATCTCACAGCTTCAGGGCGACAGTTTTGGGTGCAATTTGTCAGATTTCTTGCAACGCTTGAGCCTCTCTTCCGCAATTTATTCGTGGAAGATTTTGTAAAAGTCCCTTGTGCTTCTATGTTCCCAACACGGAGTCCCTAGAGCCCGTTAATTTTCCAGAAGACCCTTCCACTTCCTCCAGCTCAACCTGCACTACCTATTTTCTCTCAGTATTTTTGCCCGAGTCCTTTTTCTCACAACCTAGTCCCTGGTCCAAGTAAAAGTTGGTCAAACATAGCCAAACTCGATCAAATTCAAACCAGAATCTAAATTCATTAATATCTTTCACGCACCTAATTCTGAATTTAGAAAAATTTAAATATAAAAAATGTTTGAAATAATTCAAAGATTAGTAATATAAACTTTATTTTTATGAATGAATATTCTAAATAGTCAAATAATTAATTTTTTCCCTTTTCAATTAAACTTGGAATATTTAATATCTTTTAAACCATAAGTCAGAATTCAAAATAATATGTCTAAATCGATCTGAAAAATGAGACGGATCTAATTATGACATCCATGCTTGAAATTTCTTCATGTTTCATACATTTTAAATAGGATACTACAAGGAATTCCATGTATTAAAATGCCAAATAAAATGTGTGTAATTTATTTTGAAGCATGCAAACTTCACCAATGATGTACCAATGTTATAACTTGCATCTAGCATCATCTCATCGTGGCATACCTTGTTTGTTTATTGCATCTATCTCATATGATTGCGCAATTTATTTGTATGACCCTTGTGTGTTTGGATTTTATCGGATAGATTTTGAGCAAGGATGATACCAAGGAGAAACTAATTTTTACCCAGAACCTTGTTACTACTCCCAGAGTTTCCAGGAAAGCTCTTGTATTTATATTTGTAGCACCTATGACTCTATCTTATTCTTGCACTATGTGTCTCGTTCTATATATCAAGTTGCGATCCCAAGTACTACACACCCTGAAGGAGATATGCCCTAGAGGCAAATAATAAAAGAGTATTATTGTCATATCTCATTAGTTCATAAAAGTTTTATATCATGCTATAACTGTATCAAGCGGAAAAATTAATACAGGTGTGGTATACAAACAAACTAGGTCCCTGGTAGCCTCTATTCAACTAGTTCATTGGATATATGATGATCAAGGTTTCCTGATGACGGGCTAAATAAAAGTCACTGACAATGAAGTTATATCATCTGGTATGATGTGATGGACACTTCCCACTAATGATTGTTGCAACACAATCATGTCACTTAGTTCACGTTGCAATTATCAAAGAAATAGATTGTCCTAATCCTTAGATCATGAGATCATATCAATCACTGTTACGAGAGAGTACTTTCACTGTATCAATCGTCATCTCGTAAAAGGGTGGCCATAAAGGTGCATGTTGGGTATCCGAAGGACCACGTAGAGGCAATATGATTCAAGATCGGGAACTGTTCTCCCGTGTGACGGGAAGATACAACTAGGCCCACTCGGTATATTACATCTATGTTGCGCAACACATGACTAGGTCATGGAGATGGTATTTCACCGAAACGAGTAAAACAGTAAATGTTGGAAACGAGATTGAACGAGGTATCGTGATACCGATGATCAAATCTCGGACAAGTCTTGTAGCACGAACAAGGGAATTGAATATATCATTTCAAGTTCGAACACGATGGAGAACCATGGAGTGCATAGGGGTCAACATGGTCATCTCGGTCCCTCTATTGATCATTGATACAGATCATGTCTATAGCATTCCCGAACCAAGGGAAACATGCTTAAGGGAAATACGACGCTTAGAGATTGTCCTGCTAGATGGAATCATGAAAGAGAGAGAAATCGGAATCATTTCGGAGAGATCCAAAGTTGTTCAGAGAAAAAAGAAAAGGAAAAGGCCGAAATGTGTTTCGGATAAATGGTAATTTAATATATGTATTTATTATATGTTAATTGTGAATTAAATTATTCTAAATAATATTTAAATTAAGATTTATGAAAGTGTCTTTCTTATTAGGTAAAAATCCCCGCAGTAATTTGACTAAAAGAAATGATAGTGAAAAGACAAAGAAAATAGCAGAAGTAGGCGGTTTTTGAAATAGCCTGCGTGGGTTGTTTTTACTAACCTCCGCACGCGCGCAGTAGGAAGTCCAGGCTGCACAGGCCATCACGAGCGCAGCTGGGCCGCGGCCGACCGTCGGCCCACCCAGGCAGGCCGGCACCAGGCCCACCTAGGGCAGAGGTCGCTGGGCCGCACGAGGTTGCTGGCCCACCCGGGCTGCCAGGCGGGCCACAAGGCGCGCGCCGGCCTAGGCGGGAGGCGCCGGTCACCGCCGCCAGGCGGGAAGGAGAGGTAGGGCGAGGTGGGCCGCACAAGTCCCACCTGGCCGGGCACTCTCTTTTCTCTATTCTGTTTTGCTGTTTTTGTCAAATGGGCTGGGAATTGGCCCATCCGGCTGTGGACGAAAATGCCTGATATTTTCCTTTAAGACTAGTCCCACATGGGGCACCTAAGAGAGAGGGCACACCTCCCTTAGCCTATATAAAGGGGTGCCTATAGGTGGACTAAAACAACACACAATATTTTGAGGTATTCCCTTTGGTTGGAATACTTCTTCCCCCTCTCTCTAGTTGCCTTTGCCATGGCGTGGTCCCAAGTTAGGACTGTGCGTGCAAAGTTAATGCATATGCAGCACGTCGTTGTGCTGCAGGGATTCCACTAGGGTATCTACTTCCGCAACCCCAACAGGGATTAAGGAGTTTGGGAGTCATCGCATTGCACCGTATGTGTGATAACTCAGTGGGGCTATTGAAGCTTTCATGCCATTGTACAAGAACCATGACAAGGAGAGACGTGCGAGGAGCTTCGCGACCTTGAGGTCGGACGGGTACGACTATATCATCCATGCTCCTGCATGAGCGTAACACTCTCTCGGTCTTCAAGGGTACATTACCGTTGTCTTCCTCTGTTACTGCATTAGTTCTAGATAAATCCTAGTGCATTTAGGGTGTTCCCGCATAGTAATTTTTTTGTTATTCCTGCAAAAACCCTACAGTGGTATCAAATCCTAGATCTATAGTTAGTATGCTAATACGGATAGACACATGCAAAGTGTGGACATCGATACCCTAGTTGTTACCTTCCCACGTGTATTTGTTCAAATCGTGGTACTATGAGATGAAGTGGCCCGGACCGACCTTACGTGTAATTCTACGGGAGACTGGTTCCATGCTCGACATACATCTTGTACCGCATAAGTGGCTAGCGGGTGTCTATCTCTCACTGTAGTTGATATGGCATCTACAACGAAAGGCCCTAAAATGGGTGTAGTAGAGACTACTATCATATCTATGTTGTGGTTAGAAGTTCGTAGGTAGAAACGGTTTATCGTGAAAGCCTTAGCAACCATGTAAAATCTGCAATAGATAGAGTAGAGGCGTCTAACTTTATGTTGTAGGGAAGGCTCTATGATGTGATATGGTTGCAAGTCATGAAAAGGTAAGGTAGTTTACTTTTCCTATTGCTAAGTCATGTAGTAGTAATCATCGCGATGATGAATGACAAGACAATGGCGTTGTGGACTTGGCGCCAAGCTGGAGCACCTGATGGAGATCATGGAGTGGGAAGACAACCGTGTCACGTCACATATGATTAGATATGATTTAATCTTTGTTTGCGTCTTGTTTGAGTGTTGGTATTAGATACATAACGGTAGCATTTGAATAGGATGATCCCTTATTTAATACCAATGAAAGTGTTCTCTCTTAGTGTGCACCACCAAGAAAGTTCTTTGTTATGAGGCAGGCTGTGACGATCAGGTGTTAGACATATCTACATTCGCATGCAGTGGGTGTAAGCCAGGTTGCACAGTGAATACACTAAGGTTAAGTTGGCAAGCCTAGCATATGCAGATATGGCCTCGGAACACAACGATCGAAAGATCAATTACGAGTAACATGGATGATGTGATCGACCCATAAAGTCCACCCTAGCACCCACATCGAAGGTCGTGACGATCGGGGATGATGTGGGGAGAAGGGGTCATGTAATCATTAAAACTATCTTTAGGGATGATAGTTTAAGTGGGAGTTCATATGAACTCCATATTATGAACTTAGTCTAAGTCCTTTTTGCAAATATCTTGTAGATTATGGCCATCCCCTTAGTTCAGGACATACATAGTCCATTAATAAACGGGGAGAAACTTAAGTTAGATGGGTCGATTTTCATCGACTAACACCAATAAGTAGGATCCTCATAGAAAACCATCTCGTCTATATCCTTTGTGAACCTCTGGAAGATCTCCCTGATGAATCCAACGGTAGAGAAGATACGACTCTTTGTGATCACCGTGATACCTTCGCCAAGGTCGAATCCAAAGTTGAGATCGTCATTAATGGAAAGTGTATATGTGATATACAAGAAATGAATGTTTCCATGAAATGCTTATGCAGGTTTCAAGTATTGGATAATTAATCTTGTTTTAGTGAAAACATGACCCTCTACATGAGAGTTACATAATGGAACGGGGGCACTGATGGCATGCTGACGGCAAGCAAGCTAGTTTATGGCTGACGACACTCCTTCCCTCGAAGTTTATCATTGAGGTTAGAAGATTTGAATAAAATATTTGTAATCAATTTTGTGAAACTTATTAGTGTGTCTTGCTTGTTGTGAGACGGTTATTCATATTAATAAGAAACAACTCAGTTGTTCTGTTTTTATGAATGATCTCTTTTATAATTCACATTGAGATTATAAACAAGTTATTCTAGTCTTTATCATTATGATAAAAGGACGTTTATGAAAGTTGTCAAAAGATATTCAAGTTTAGATAATGAATAACACTATTGTTGAAGTCATTATGGTTACTGCATGTTTTTCATATTAATGAAGATCGGGGTCTTAGATATTTTATCTAGAGACATTGCAGAACCATGCCTCGTCGGGCAGAATGACTAAAACTCCGCATTCGGGTAAAACGGTGATATGTGAAGAGGTGTTAAATTTTATACATATGATGTATCGTATTTTCAATAGATAGTGGAAATCATTATTTTGATGAATTTAGGTAAATATGAGTATTTACTTAATGAAACACAATTTTGAAAATATTTGAATTGTTCAAAGGATTTCAAAATGAAATGGATATAAGATTAACAGGAATTTTAAAGTCTTTGCAATTTGATCCAAATAATTTCGAATTCAAAGTTAATAGCAAATTGGCACATATAAGGGACTTGTGAAAAATGTTTCACGAATTATGGTGATTGGACTAATCAAATAGTATTGATATGTCTAAAACATCATAATAGTAGTGTATAAGATACATATGGTCCAAATGATCTTCAAATGATTTAAACTTTAGAATTAGAGTTAGAGATTGAATTACTAAACACTCAAAAGTATTAGGAACATCTAATGATTCGCGGAAACAACACCGTATGAGATATGACAAGCTCGAGTTTCTAGAGACCTCGATAGTTCGAGATCGTCGCGAATAGTAAGTCTTTGTGGTACATTCTTAGTAAGAGTATGAACACAAATTCCAACCTAATGCCCAAAAAAGACAAAGTTTGTATTGTCTCAACGAGGTACTTCTTTTGAGAAAAGATTCTAATATAAGTGTTAGTGGAAGGATATAAGTGTAAGCTAAGGTTTTGACCTTACTTCGAATTATCAAGAATGTAAAATGGAATATGTTCCAGAAACAAACTTTACAAATAGAGGGAAACTAGAATGATATGATCATAAGTGTTTCAGCTAATACTTTGTGAAAGTAGGATTCAAGAACTTGTTCTACCAGTTGCAGAATTGCGTTCTTGATTCACTTAACTTATTATTGGAATAAGACATACCTACAAACTACAAAGAAAGTTTGATGGACCTAAGTACAAGAAATGACTCAAAGTTATGAAATCCCAAATTAAGTAACATTTGAGATTATGAAGTAAAAGTTACTTGATCTCATTAAGTAATGGAATTTACTTAATCCTTCCCTATAAACTTCAAAGTTCAAAGGATGGAAATGAAACTTGAAAGGAAGACATAAAATCTTATTTTGTCACAAAGTTTTTTTGACAAATGCTTAATGTCTATTGGATTTAATTAGCAAATAAGTCCAATTTGGAAATCGGTAAAGGACTGTTCAAAACTACGAAGTCTTCAACAGTATGAAGAGAAAGGTCGTAACTGGTACAATATGCAGGTTTTGATCAATTAGGAATTGTTGAAGTCTTGTAACAAAAATTCTTGATTTGATGCAAGATCAAAGAATTTTGGATTTGCCAGAATTATCAAGAAAAGTCTGCAAATTGAGTGGGAGCTAAGAGGTTTCTCTGATAAAATATGTGGACGACATATTTGAGTGGGAGATGAGCATCATCCTAGGATATCAAATATTGATGCAATATTTGAGTGGGATCATGACAATGTTCTAGAATATGTAATCGACATATTAGTGAACAAAGTGTTTGGTATTAGAAATGATTAGATCATTGGATGGATGAAATTAAGCATATATTAAATATAGTGGATCTATGTGATTATATCAGGATGTTTAATGAACATTAAAATTTCAAAATACTCAGAGAATGACCTAGTTGAGATTCTGAAAAGAGTTCAGAATGAATTCAAGAAAGAATTGGTTCTTACTTGAACGATTAGGAGTAGTATTGAGTAATGACTCGATATTTACGACAATGGTTAAAACAAGAAAAAGGGATGCACTGCATCAACTATGCCTTGGCCATAGGTTTTCCAAGGTAAAACCCATGTTGTTTGTACTTGACATAATATGACCCATGTTCTTAGTTATGAAGAACAAGGATTATAGAGTGATTTCTGAATCACTGAATCAGAGTTAAGTTTGTATGCAGCGAAAGTGTGGCTAGACATCAAAGTCAAAGCATTGCACTTTGATTAGAATTTACAAAGATATAGAAGTATTAGGATACTTCAATGTTAATAAGTGTAATTTTGGTTTAGATAAAGTTTGAATTTCGACTAAGTGTGTTCTATAGTTATATATGACATATTGAAAGTTCTATTGATCGATAGATCGTCATTGTATAAGCTAGAAAACAGAAGTCTCACTTTATCACCAAAATGATATAACACATTATATGATAATGGTGTGAATGTCAAAACAGTTGACATTAATAATTTGCAAAATAGGACCTTATGAATCTGATGAAACAGATTTAGGATAGTAAGTCCTCCATGAGCAAGCATGATCAATAAATACATATGAAGATATGGTTTATGATTAGTAGCAATGTAACTAGATTATTTGAACTCTAGTGCAAGTGGGAGACTTAAGGAGATATGCCCTAGAGGCAAATAATGAAAGGGTATTATTGTCATATCTCATTAGTTCATAATATTTTTATATCATGCTATAACTGTATCAAGCGGTAAAAATTGATACAGGTGTGGTATACAAACAAATTGAATCCCTAGTAGCCTCTATTCAACTAGTTCATTGGGAAGACAATGATCAATGTTTCCTGATCATGGGCTAAACAAAAGTCACTGACAATGAAGTCATATCATCTGGTATGATGTGATGGATACTTCCCACGAATGATTGTTGCAACACGATCGTGTCACTTAGTTCATGTTGCAATTGTCAAAGAAACAAATTGTCCTAATCCTTAGACCGTGATATCATATCAATCACTGTTACCGAAGGGTGCTTTGACTGTATCAACTGTCATCTCGTAAAAGGGTGGCCATAAAGGTGCACATTGGGTATCTAAAGGAGCACGTAGAGGCAATATGCTTTAAGATCGGGAATTGTTCTCCTGTGTGACGGGAAAATAAAACTAGGCCCACTCGGTGAATTACATCTATGTTGCGAACACATGACTAGGTCATGGAGATGGTATTTTATGGGAACGAGTAAAACAATACTTGTTGGAAACGAGATTGAACAAGGTATCGTGATACCGATGATCAAATATCGGACAAGTCTTGTATCACGAACAAGGGAATTGGATATATCGTTTCAGGTTCGAACATGATGGAGAATCATGGAGTGCATAGGGGTCAACATGGTCATCCCGGTCCCTCTATTGATCATTTATATGGATCATGTCTATAGCATTCCCGAACCGAGGGAAAACACTAAAGGGGAATATGACGCTTGGAGATTGTCCTGCTAGATGGAATCATGAAAGAGAGAAATCGGAATCGTTCCGGAGAGATCCAAAGTTTTTCGGAGAAAGAAGAAAAGGAAAAGGTCAAAAGGTGTTTCAGATAAATGGTAATTTAATATATGTATTTATTATATGTTAATTGTGAATTAACTTATTCTAAATAATATTTAAATTAAGATTTATGAAAGTGTGTTTCTTATTAGGTCAAATTCCTGGAGTGATTTGATTAAAATAAATCATAGTGAAAAGACAAAGCAAATAGCACAAGCGGGCTGTTTTCGAAACTGCATGCGTGAGCGGTTTTTACTAACCACCGCACACGCGCATCAGGGAGTCCAGGCTGCCCAGGCCACCGCGGGCGCAGTTGGGCCGTGGCCGACCATCAGCCCACCCAGGCAGGCCGGCACCAGGCCCACCTAGGGCAGAGTTCGCTGGGCTGCAGGAGGCTGTCGGCCCACCCGGGCTGCTAGGCGGGCCACAAGGTGCACGCCAGGCCATGCGGGAGGCGCCGGTCACCGCTGCTAGACGGGAAGGAGAGGCATGGGCGAGGTGGTCTGCGCAAGGCCCACCCGGCCGGGCACTCTCTTTTCTCTTTTCTGTTTTGCTGTTTTTGTCAAATGGGCTGAGAATCGGCCCATCCGGCTATGGATGAAAATGCCTGATATTTTCCTTTAAGATTAGTCCCACATGGGGCACCTAAGAGGGAGGGCACACCTCTCTTAGCCTATATAAAGGGGGTGCCTATGTGTGGACTAAAACAACACACAATATTTTGAGGTATTTCCTTTGGTTGGAATACTTCTTCCCCCTCTCTCCAGTTGCCTTTGCCATGGCACGGTCCCAAGTTAGGACTATGCGTGCAAAGTCAACGCATCTGCGGCACGTCGTCGTGCTGCAGGGATTTGCTAGGGATCTACTTCCGCAACTGCAACAGGGATCAAGGAGTTCGGAAGTCGTCGCATTGCATCATATGCATGTGATAACTCGGTGGGGCTATTAAAGCTTCCGGGCCATCGTACAAGGACCATGACAAGGGGTGACGTGTGAAAAGCTTTGTGACCTTAAGGTCGGACGGGTACGGCTACATCATCCACGCTCTCTCAGTATTCAAGGGTGCGTTACTGTTGTCTTCTTCCGTTACTGCATTACTTCTAGATAGATCCTAGGGCATTCAGGGTGTTCTCGCGTAGTATTGTTTTTGTTATTGCTGCAGAAACCCTACACATCCTACTTGAGCCAAGTGCCTATTGTATGACTTGGACCATGAGTATGATGCCAAGAGGAGGAGAAAAGGATGCCCTAAGAGCCAAGATGTCCAAGCAAGAATCATGAAAAAGTAGCCAGTTTAACAATTCTTGCGCCAATCCTGGTGCCGCCGGATCATCCCGGTGCTAGTCCCGAGCCGTAGAACTCATCACCGAAACCAAATAGGTTGCCGCTGGAATAACCATGCGCCCCGCCGAAACCCGCGCCAGTACACCAATCCGATGACCGTCGGACCATTTCGGCGACCGCCGAATCACCAAACCCGGTGCCTCCGAACTTATCGCCAAAATTTCCTGTGTGTGCATAGTTTTGGGTTTGATGGCCTGGTATATTCCCTCTACCTAGCCCCTCGCCCTAGTACTATAAATAGCACCTTGTGGCTCAAACCTTGACAGAGAATGAATACTGGGTATATTTGGCTTAGCCTCCATCTTCCCATAGGGAGAACCTCTCTAGGATCTAAAACAATACCTAGGTTATACAAGGCCCTCGCCATTTGAATGCTCTTTCTATCTCGTGATCTCTGTTGCGTCGATCACTCCCTTTGGGTCTCAATCTTTTCATTAGTAGATTCTAGCGGCTCTAGATCATTTTTTGCTTTGTGGATCTCTACCTAGCGGTCTCTTCCATAAGGATTCTATCGGGTTGGTGATTTGGCCCAACGAGGACAAACAAAACGTGTGTGTTTGTATTTTTACCGTGCCTTTTGTGTTGACTTCATCGCGTTCATCGCCTTATCCCTCACTTCCCCCATCCAAATTCGTGAAGATCGGGCCACCCCAAGGATCCATCCCAAAGGAACCCGCAACATCGGGTCTGCATGGTTGCTCACTGCTAGGCGTATTGGACCAGATTTCTTCTTCTAAGATGGAGACATGGGAAACCCTTGGGACCCTTGTCTCTCCATATAATCCCTCGTGGATCCATCTAGCCATCTAAAGCATTCTAGTACTCCATCTAATCCAAATTAATGGATTCAGATTTGTCTAAATTTGGATGTATCTAACATGACCAGATACATGCGAATCTAGACAAATCTGAATCCATTGATTTTGATCTGAGGGAGTATCGAGATTGGAAATTCAGAAAAGGAGCATCATGGAAGCAAAGTGCACCGAAATACTACTATATGTGTTGTTCGGTTGTGTTTCTTAATTCTTACATTCCCACGATCTAGTACTTAACATAGGCACATTAGATATATTTTCTTTTTAATTAGGTGCACTCTAAAATATTACAAGAGAATACGTTATGAAAAGAGTAATATAAATAGTTTGTCGACTAATTTGTTTGAAAAGAGAGAGGATGCTGCCTCTTACCTTGATTTTCTTTGATGTCTCATTTCACTCTTTTCTTCACCATATGTATCTTTTTTCTCTCTATTTTCCATTTATTTCTTACAGTCTTCATACTTCACTTATGTCCCTTCGCATTTCCATCGTATAGGTGTCATGGCAGAAAAACTATCTTCCCTATTTCTCAATGTTTTTATTATAATGGGGGTGAGAAAATATGTTTTGAAAAGAGTAATATAAATATTTTGTTGACTAACTTGTTTGAAAAAGAGTGGGTGCTGCCTCTTACCTTGATTTTATTTGATGTCCCATTTCACTTTTTTCTTCACCACATTTATCTTTTTCTCTCTCTATTTTCCATTTATTTCTTGCGGTCTTCATACTCCACTTATGTCCCTTCACATTTCCATCATGTAGGTGTCATGGCAAAAAAACTGTCCTCCCTATTTCTTCTTGTTTTTATTATAATAGAGTGTTTTCTTTTTCGACTCCCCTGTCTTTTTATTGCACATTGTGCACTCCTCTGACACACATACTCGTCCCCACCATACGAAGTTGTCTATGACCTCAAATCCTCTTCCTCCTCTCGTGTACCGAATGCTAGGCGATTGTCAGAGATTTGTGAATCTGGAATTTGAAAAGCTCCACACATTTCACGAGTTTTGTTGAATTGCCCCTAATAGCGTGAACAACCCTTACATTGCCATCTTAGAGTTGAGTTATTATTTTTCTATAAGAAAGGAAATGCAACAACCACAATAAAACCATGCAAGAACACGTGAAACTATAAAAGGCAAAGCTAACCGTAAAAGAATATCAACATCATGAAGGACTTGAAAGTAAAGCAACCCAAAAACGTGAGAGTCGCCAGACATTCCAAGCGCAAAAAGATTTCTCAAAATAAATATACTACAGTATCATCTAAACAATTCCTCTCCTTTCATGATTAGCGCACTCCTGCTATCCCGACCTCCCAAAAATAAACTAATTATTATCAATCCTAATTTAACTAGGGAACCTCCTAATCTCACGCCTTCGTATAAAACTCCACCACCTCCTCCCAGTCACCCACATTCCTTCGCCATCCACCGCGACAGATGCGCCGGGCCCCGCACCCGCTAGCCCGCTAAGGCCGCCCGCCCGCGCGCGCGCGCGAGATCCGCTTCGCCTCCGGCCGGCGACCCCGCCGGAGGCCATGCCGGTGACGGAGTACCAGGCGGCCTCCGCCTCCCCGTCGCCCTTCTCCTTCGGCTCGCTCCTCTCGCTCCGGCGGGACCACGCAACCATGTCGTCGGGCGAGGAGGCCGACCTCGAGCTGTTCCAGCGCCACCTGGCAGCCAACCTCAGCGACCTGCTGCCTGGAGAGGCGGGCGAGGGAGCCGTGGAGGAGATCCTCTCCGTCGCGTGGATCCGCCGGCTCCTGGATGCCTTCATCCTCTGCCAGGAGGAGTTCCGCGTGGTGCTGGCCCAAGCGCGCCGCCGTGGGGCGCTTCCGGCTGCCGCGGAGAAGCTTGTCGCCGAGTTCCACGAGAGGGCGGTGAAGGCGCTCGACATCTGCAACGCGGCGCGCGACGGCGTCGACCAGGTGCGCCGCTTCGAGCGCCTGGCAGATATCGCGGCCTCGGTGCTGCTCTCGCCCGGGGAGATCCACGAAGGACAGCTCCGCCGCTCTCGGAAGGCGATCTCCGACCTATCCGTCCTCCTCGTCGACGACACCACCGCGGCCGCGAGCGGCGGCGTCGCCTCCTTCCTCGCCTCCCACCGCAACCGCTCCTTCGGCCGAGCGCGCGCGTCCCCTTCCCGCGCCGGCGCCGCGGTCGTCGGCTCCTCCGCTTCCGCTTCCGCTTCCGCATCCCATTTCCGATCCCTCTCCTGGAGTGTGTCCCGCACGTGGTCGGCGTCGCGACAGCTACAGGCCATCGGGACCGGCCTGACCGCACCGCGCGCGCACGAAGGAGGGCTTGCAGCGCCGGTGTACGCAATGGGCTGCATACTCCACTTCGCCTCGTGGGCTCTCGTCACGGCTGTCCCGTGCCCGGACCGGTCCAGCGCGCTACTAGCGCACCACCTGCCGGTGGCGCCGGCGCGCGCTGCATTCCCCTGGGCGCCTCCTCTCCTTACCCTGCAAGAACGCTTAACCGAGGAGGGGAAGCGTAAGGACAGGCGCTCGTCCTGCGCCCTGCTCAAGGAAATCCATGTGCTCGAGAAATCCACACAGAAGCTCGCCGACGCCATCGATGCGGCGCCCATTCCTCTCTTCGGGGACAGGGAGGTCGATGTACGGGAGGCTGCGGCCGAGCTTTCCGCCATATGTGCAGCCATGAGGGAAGGACTGGAGCCACTGGAGAAGCAGGTGCGCGAGGTATTCCATCGCATCGTGCGCAGCCGCGTCGAGGGCCTTGATTCGTCCATGCACAATGCCGATTGATCAAAATCAATTGAAGTCTCGCCTTCCATCGGGCAATCCGGTGGTCATAGGTAGCTTTCTTTTCTTTGTTTGCTTGTCTGTGTTCCAAATCGTATCAAGTATATATACCTCTGTGTAAAGGAAGGGGATTAGGAAGGAGCCATCATGATGCTAAGATGGCTGCTTGGTTCTCCCGTGTTTTTTTTATGATGCGTTATGGTATATATGTTGTCAAATTTTTGTTAGTTGTATGCGTCCGTGTCTAATTTGTGATTCGATTTATGTTCCAGAGCTCAATAAGGTCACTTTGATCTCTGTCATAGTTATGAAATGAAGAAAATTTCCTTCATCGGTAATTGCATTGCACATTGTAGTACTCCATTTATATTCCTGTGTATGTAAAAGCTAAAATGCGTCTATGTACACATGAATCTAGATAAATCCAAGTCACTTGTTTCTGGATAGAGAGAGTTCATGGCTATTTTCTTTTAAATAATACGAATTATTTATTAAATTTCAGGAATAATACTCTAATTTGAGGAATCACGAATTTAGCGCCGCCTTGGGGGATGAAATCCCGACCTAGGCTGTGGTGGTTAAACTCCCGAGTAGTCTTGTCGGTGGTTAAACTCCCGACCGCAGTGGAGAGAGGGGCCCACCTGGCCGGGCTGTCGGCCGACAGGGGAGGAGCGTTTGGGTGTCGGTGGTTGAACTCCCGACCGGCCCGTCGGGACTTGAACTCCCGAGAGTGTCTCTTCTTATCTTGGGTGTCGGTAGTTGAACTCTCGGCCTGCCTGTCGGGACTGAAACTCCCGAGAGGGTCTCTTCTTATCCCCGCGCGGGCGTCAGCCAGCCCCGCGACCTCTTTCTTCTTCTTTCTTCTTCCTCTTGTTTCTAGCCATAGCTCCACCGACTTTTAGCCTATTTCCGCTGAGATTTCCACCCAAATTTGGTGCTGGAATACATAAGGAAGCTAGGAAAGGCCCGATCTAGTGATGGGATAGTTTGGTGAAGTGATTTGGGGATTTTTTGTGGAGGAAGTTGGTGGTGTACTTGGGGAGCAATGGCTATGGTGGGGGCTGGGGCTGCAGCTTGAGGTAGCTGCATTGTGGAGGTGCCGATCTGGTGACTAGTGGCTACTGCACGGCAGGACTTCGCACGCTTCAAGGGTAAACCCTAATTTCTCGCTAACTATAGTCATTTGTGTATATTGATGGATAGACTTGGATGTGGTCTGTTAGCTGTAAGATTATTCGACTAGAGGATTAGAAGTATATTTGTAGACTATAATGTGCTATTATATGGGCATTTGACGACTTTCGGTATTTTTAGGTTGAAAGTTATGTCAGAGAATGTAGTGTTTAGGTTTTACTATGGTAACGGTGTCGTCAGAACAAACAAGCACGAAGTTGATTTGGGCGAGTATCGGTGGATTGATAAAGAGCTACAAGCTCCTTAAAGATGGTCCGTTACTGAGTTGAAGGATTGGTTATGTGCTTGTTTAGGGCTTCCTCCGACCCATACTGTCGGTGTGCATGCATTATGGTCTAAGTCAAGGATTACCCCTAAGTTTTATTTGAGATTGATAGAAGTGTAAACTAAATGGGTCAAATGGGTGCAAGCTTGTCAGAAAAGGGGAGTTAACCCCATTGTCTTAGTGCTTCCTGTGGCGAAAGAGGCTGGTTATGATCATGGCCAAAGTAGTCAGACCCAACATGTTGGTGGTGGTTATGATCATGGCCAGGACAATCAAGCCCAAGACGTAGGTGGTGGTGGCTACTGTCATGGCCAGAGAAGTCAAGGCCAAGATGGCGGTGGTTATGATCATGGCTAGAGCAGTCAAGCCCAAGACGTAGGTGGTGGTGGCTACTATCACGGCCAGAGTAGTCAAGGCCAAGATGGCGGTGGTGGTTATGAATCTGGTCAGAGTAGTTATGCACACACCGAGGGTGGTGGTTATGAATCAGTTGATGGTAGTCATGGGATAGGAGAAGACATTTTCAGTGGTGAGGCTGATGAGGATGAGATATACGAAGGTTGGTTGCAAAATCAGATGGAAGCCGAAGATTCAGAAGGCGACAGTGATACGACTGATGATTCCGCCGAGTCTGATCAAGAAAAGATCGTCCAACCTATTCCGGCACCATGGAATAATAACAACACAACAACAATGAATGTGAATGATGAGCATGATTCCGTGTGGCACTATCACGCGAACAACATCTCCCTGGGTGCATTATATCCCCGCGTCCCTCCACGTAGTAGCCACCTCCAGACCAGGCTGGAGGCTCGGCGCGACAACATAAAGATCCTCCTCGCCAACTCCTCCACGGGCCTCGTCCACGGATCTCACAACAGGAGACACCGAGAGCACCACCTCCAGACCAGGCTAGAGGCTTGGCGTGGCAGCAACAGTAGTTTATGAACGACCAGCAGCAGCATCAACTTACTTTTGACCAGTGGCAGCACCAGCAACACATCCCCTTCATGAACTTCGATTACCGGCCTCAGTATCTGTCTGAGGGTAAGCTCTTTCCTATCTATTATTGTTACATGCAGTATGCTATCGTTCAATACTAAATTTCTTTTACACGGTCAGGAGGATATGGAGGCCCGACCATGTCCTCTATGGGTTCGTGGGCGACTAATGAGGAGGAGGATCAGCAGACTCATCAGGATCAAGTTGACTGGTTTGGCTAGTATCCGACGCAACAGACTCCACCACCTTTCCCCATGCAGGATACACAGAACCATGGTGACGGGTAAACTCTACCTCCTCGTAATGTGGGGCCACCTAGAAGGTACGGATGGAGTACACCTAGGCCGCAACGACCCCGTGACCGACACTAGTGATATCTATCTATGTATGAGAGATATATCTACCTATGCATGAGACATATATCTGTCTATGTATGAGACTTATATATATCTATGCTTGAGACACTTATATCTATCTATGTATGAGACCCCATAGGAGGTACATCTTCATCTTCACTATCTTCTAGCCAAGATGAAATTCCCATCCTTCCTCTGCTTGTCATTGCTCTTCTTGGCATGTGCCTTCTTCATGGCCTGTCTCTTGTCCCACTCATCTCTTTCCCTAGTACCAACGATCGACAACATGAAGAGATCATCTTCATCTTCACTCTCTTCTAGCCAAGATGAAAAGTTCTCATCCTTCCTCTGCTTGTCATTGCTCTTCTTGGCATGCGTCTTCTTCATGGCCTGCCTCTTGTCCCACTCAGCTCTCGTCCTACTACCAACGGTCGGCGGCATGAAGAGATCATCTTCATCTTCACTCTCTTCTATCCAAAATGTAGGGTTCTCGGCCTTCCTCTGCTTGTCAACTTTACTCTTAAATTTAAGCTTGTTCCACCTTGCATTGATCCTACGAAGCTCTTGTCGTACCTCCTCTGGGGTCGTCGAATGCCACCCACTCCTACGCAGTGCCTCACCTAGCTCAGTGAGGAGATAATTACTAGCAATGAGTTCCTCCAATTTGGCTAGATTATTGTCTGCCCTACAAGTCTTGGCAAAATAAAAAAGGTTTTCGGACATCTTCCGGAAAGGAAAAGCCGATGACATAGTGGTGCTCTCGACGAGAATGGTGTGCTTATAGAGCTTCTTAAGGAGGGGGTTTTATATAGTAAATGAACAAGAAATGGTGGGAACAACTAGGCGGGAAGAACTGAGCGGGAAACAATCCAGCGGTAAACATTATGGTGGGAAAACTTAAGATACATTGTCTCCGAAATAAACTGACGACAACAAGGTAATGTGGAAATTAAGTTACTAAACAACAAATAAAACTGAATTAAGATACATCTAAAACTGAAATTAAGATACATCGGCACACTACAACTGAAATGAAGATACATCGGTACTGAGACATACATCTACCTTCCCTGAGTCCAACGCGGGTACTTCCCGGTATTGTCCCGACGTTCCTCTATCTCATGCGCCTCAGTAGCCCTTTCTCTTAATCTCTTCCTTTCTGCACCCCGGGCCTCCTTGCGCACATGTTCCTCCGCATACCTGCGCTCTTCCTCTTCCGCCCTCCTCTTCTCATTTATCTCCCGGTTCCGAGCTCTCTCCTCTCTTATTTTTTTAGTTCTCTCTCCTGCTCCTTCTTCTCCTCTTCGGCCATCCTTTCGGCATGTTTCTATTCGTGAAAGGCAGCCCACGCAGCTCGGTTCCTATCATGACATTCTTGCGTGGCCCAAGCTGGTTGCTCCGTGTTAATCCAATGGTACCACTTGCAAAGTGGAGGAGACTGTAAGCACATCAATGGAATGAATAAAAGAACACATAATAACATGAATCATTCATATTCACCATGCTCTGGGAACATACCGGAGGCCTCTCGTATGGCGAACTTGCTTGTCGGGGAAGTCTTGCGTCGTAGTTGGGACACATGAAAAACTTCATTCCCATGCAAGTAGAGAAATCGATTGACTCCTTGACCTTGGCGAGATGGCCACACCAACAACGCTCGTGTGCCACCCCTTGTGGAAACCTGGCATCTTTCATCTTCCTAGGCCTATATTCTGGGTCCGAATAGGGCACACTCATGATGGAGAGGAGAAGGAAATGCGAGAGAAAGAGGAGGAACATATGAACTGGTTGAAGAGAAAACATCTCGGTGCCCGGATTTATAGAGGCACAGGATGAATAGGCGGGAGAAAAAGGCGAGAAAAAACGGCGGAAGAAACAGCGGTGGCGGGAGATAAACGGCGTGAAATAGTCGCGGGAGAAATTTGGCGGAAATCGGCTAGCGGGACAAAATGGCGGGACCGAAGGAGAGTCTAAACTGATAAGGTTTGTTTAGTTAACGTAACACGTCGCATGATCTATGCAAGCTTCGGGGGGTTTCTAGGCTAATCGGGAGTTAAGACCCCGATTAGGCTAGTCGGGAGTTTAATCCCTAATGACCTGACTGCCACAACTGTCATGGCTCCGACAGACTACTCGAGAGTTTAAGCCCCGACAGGATCTGGTCGGGATTTCATCCCTCGAGGCCACGCTAGATTTGTGACTTCTTAAATTCGTGTATTATTCCTAGAATTTAATAAATAAATCGTATTATTTTTAAAAAAATAGTTCATGGGATTGTTTGATACAAGTAATTTTTAGTATATTGTACTCCCTTCATCCTGAAATAAATGACTTGCATTTTTTTAGATTCGGATGTATACATAAACTAAAACGTGTCTAGATACATGTAAATCTAGAAAAATTCGAGTCACTTATTTTCGGACGGAGGGAGTATAATTGATTGATGCGCTCGAAGCAGGCCTTAACATGCTGACATTTCAAGTGGAAGTTGTTACAATGTGTTCAGCTGTTCAATGGATATGTTAATTGTTGTATGTTACTGTGAAATGGAGCATAGAATGTTACTACTGTGTCGACCAGATGGCGAGTGGTGCGCGCTGGTGCTGGCCGGCTCTCCTGGCCGCGTGGTCGGGGTGGAGCTGGTGGAAGTCATGTCGTAGTGCAGCGGTGCGATTCCGCTATCTGTATCAGATCTGTCGAAGTCCCTTACATTCTTGCCTCTCTGTGTCAGATCCTCCTCGGCTGGTCCTTGGGCCACCCGATCCGTGTTCTTGTGAGGCGGCCAGGGTGGATTCCGATGGAAACCCTTGGTTGTATGTGAGCCAACCACATCGGCAATGACGCCCCTTGCCGTTCTCCTTCCTAAAGGTCCGATGAGGTACAATTCCCCTCCCTCACCTTTCCCCTCTGCTCCCGGGAGAAATCCTAAGCCTTGGCTAGGCGACGGCGACGCTCCAACGTCATTTTCCTCCTTAGAGGTGCCGCTTTGGGAGGAGGGGGACAGTGAGGCCGACGGTGTGGTGACAAAGACAATGGTGCAGTTTGGATAGGACGAAGACGAGGTTGAAGGTTTCTGCAAGAATGTCCAAGGTCTATTTGCGCTCTACCACTACATTGTGGTGTGTTCGCCAGTGGGACGACACCCTCGAGCCTAGGTGAGGAGGGAAGGGTTCCCTCCTCCAGCATCATCACATCAAGGTGGATTTCGAGCCGGTTCTTCATCATGTTGGCATTTGTTACTCCTTCTTCCTCTTAAAAGCTCTTTTCTCCTTCTGTCTGTGGCTGGTGCTTCGTGGCTTGTCCAAGTTGGTTTCTTGATGGCGCAACGAGCGGAGTTCTGGCCTGGCGTCGAGTGCACTGCAAAGGGCACAACAATGGGTGAGCAGTTTAGGGGCGAGGTGCCCAAACCTGCTATGGTTGCGTAGGAATCGACCATGGATTTGCAGCTATTGTTCAAGCGTGTTTGCGTCTTTTGGCCATTATAGTTCCTCTAGTTTTTCGCCTTTTTATTTTATGCTTGTTCAAGCTTTATTTTCAGTACCTTGTATCCTAGCCGGTTGAGGGCTTTATTAATTCAAAGCTAGACTCTTTAGGGCTTGTTATCTAAAAAAATGTTACTACTGTGTTGCTGAAAAGGGTGAAAGTATGAACAACGAGGAAGTGGATACATGTGGCTTCAGTATTAGAGATTATGTTTTTTGAGAGTTTATTGTATCATGAATCACTACATGCTGCTATTTTGCTAAAAAGGGTGAAAGTCTAAACCAGAAGGAAGTGAATGCATGGAAGTGAATGCATGTGAATCTAGAACAATGATTTTCTACAGTAAATGGTATGTACCTGAGTGCCATGTCAGCAATGACGTCACCCATGTGCTGACCAAAATTTTGAAATTTTATGAAACCAAAATGAAACTTGACTGAAACTTATGAAACATTTTGTACCGTTTCAATGATTGAGTTAAGTTTCAATTCGCTTTTAAATCGGGTTCAGTTAGTGGAGTCAACATGACGTCACCCATGTGCTGACCGGAAATATGCGGACTAGCGCACCAATCTTAAAGCAAAACCAGACGGTGAATAGAACACCAACATGTAAAAATAGTTTTGTGTGAATCTATTGTTGCTTCATGAAGTCCGAATGGTGCATTTTTCAGAAAAGGGTGGAAGTCCAAACAAGTGAACACCCGCGGAATCTGTATTGGGAATTGCATATCTGACGTTCGTTCTTGTGTTTGCCCTGTAAAGAAACTTCCAAATGTGCTGACAACGCTTACAACCCTTTGGCCTTTTTTTGGATCAAAAGGGATTTTACTCCCCATTCCTTTCCATGTAAAAGAAACAACCAGTTCATAAGATCCAGATTCTAGGCAAGTTCCAAAAGACAAAAGACTAGGGCAAGTACAATTCCAAAAGCCTATCAAAAGACCAAGGCATAAACCAGCTGCTGAGATCTGCCTATTACGAGAACTATTCTAGGAGGGTTTTTTTGAAGGAAAACCGAAGGAGAAAACAGCAAAAAACTAGAGCTTTAGGTCACCACATGGACCAATTCATATTTGCTTTGGTGGTTCTGCAGGTACCCCAGCGACACCCTCCCTCCATGGACTTTGCTCATAGCCGTGGTCTTCCAAGATGAGACCTAGCCAAAGTCAGCACAAATCAGCTTGCCGTCAGCCTCAGTGGTCTTCTGAGTTTTTGGAGAAGGCGATCCATGAGTTGGCCGTTTTTCCTCCTTCTAGTTCTTTGAAGGGCACCTTCCAATTCCTTAGGTAGGACAACACCAGATGCCAAACATGTTTCATATTAATTCAGGTAGTCTTGTTAAAAACTAGTCTATTCCTAGAATTCCATAGACCCCATAGAACAGCTGCAGCAACAACATTTAAATGCAGGAATTTCTTGTTGCACAGCCACTTACTAGCCACAGATTCAAAGTCTAAAATTTGTATGCTAAAGGTTTTAAAGACATCTGACTAGAGGAGCTTTGCAACAATGCATTCAAACATCAAATGATGGACAGATTTGAATTCTTTATAGAATTCACATTCTAGGGGTTTTGGAATACCTCTAGCTCTAAGATTATCTCTGGTCATGATCTTATTTTGTGAAAAGAGCCACACAAAAACCTGAACTCTAGGTGGGATCTTCAGTTTCCACACTGCAGGCAAGAAGAACTGTTTCACACCCCTAAAATTAATCATAGCATACACTGAGCTAGAGGAGTAGACACCTTTAGATTCATATTACAAAATAAGTTGGTCTTCCTGATCACTAAAGGTAATGCTTCTTGCAATGACTAACAGCTCTTGCCATTGTGTCATCAAACTATCAGTAAAGGTTCTTCAAAAGGCCCCTCTAACTTGCTCCCCATCCCACATGTCAGCAATGGTTTGGGTTTGCTGGTTAGAAATAAAATAGATCTCCCAAAATTGTACAGCTAAAGGAGAATTACCAAACCAGATATCCTCCCATATTTTTTGTCTACCATTCCCCACCTTCCATCTATAACCTAATTTAACTACCTTTGATGCCCACATCACCCCTTTCCAAAAAGTGGAAGGGTGAATGTCATGACAGGAAAGGAAATTTGGACTTTTTGTTTCATATTTAGCATCTATGACCTTTCTCCAGAGGGAACCCTCCCTTGGATGTATCTCTTGATCCAAGATCCAATCAAACAAATGTTCAAATCCTAGATATTTTGGATACCTAAACCACCATATTAATTTTTCATACAAATAGAAGGCTAGTTAGCTAAGTGTAGTTTATGATTACCTTCCTCATCATTCCACGTAAAATTGGCCATATGAGAATTAGGTAAATTTAGGGCCCATTTTGTGAATTTAAAGAAAGAAAGAAGATAAATTGGAATACTAGCTAGAATAGACTGAATAAGAGTTCTTTTAGCAGCAGAGGAAAGTAGTCTGCCTCTCCAACCAGAAATCATGGCCAACAAACTCTCAAATAAAGGTTGTAAATCTTCCCTACTAAGCCTATCAAAGTGGAGGGGGATCCCTAAATAGTTAACAAAGAAAACACCAACCACACATTGAAAAATATCTAGGAAGGGATCTAAAATCTTCCTGGCTGAGGTCTATGGGGGAGTACTTCACTCTTATGAAAATTAATTCTCATACCAGAAATCTGTTCAAAACATGTAAGAATTGATAGCTGTGAGATTCGAGACATTTTTGATGGATTTTATTGATGGTTTTCTCCCGGATTTGATCGTTTTCTGGCTTTACCTAACGCTAATACTTTGGTAGCAAAGAAAACTTGGATTTTAATATGTGTTTCAGGTTCTGGACGTCAACAGAAGGAATTAATTAGAGAAATACAATATTGTGGAGAAAACAAGCAAGTCCCAATTTGGAAGCACGCGATGGGAGCTCACAGACGATTTAACGACCTACTATACGGCGGGAATGGCCGTATAGTTGCCGCCTCCTTTGTCCTATTAAAAGGGACAACTTCTGTGAAGGGACGGGGCACGAAAACACAATGCAGCAGCCACCACACCATCCAGAAGGGAGAAAGAAGGGATCCGGAGAGAAGGAGAAGACGTTCTTCATCTCTCTCCACGATCTTCGATCTCCTAGCCAATACACCCCCATAGCCACTAGTACTTGAGAGAGAGAAAGAGGGATCTCCACCTTGCAAGACTAGGGTTTGAGATTGTTTCTTCCCATCTTGAATTGTGTTGGATATTTTTCTATTCTTATTGTGGATCTCCACGGTAATACCAAGACGAATTCCCTTTATTTGATTATATTGATGATCCATTCTTTTCTCATGTGTGAGTAATTCCCTTGGGCGTGGGAGATGTAGGGGATTGGTGAGATGTGATGTGCCTTCATATATTTTCTATTAGTATTGTGATTGATTCTAATTACTATATTATGTGTGCTTGACTATCTGTGGGATGCTTAATGCTTGTTGTCCAATTAAGGGCCCAGACAACATGATACCTTGTTCTACATAGATAAGATCTTGCTCGCTAGTGGACCGGTGACCCCTGGGTGACATAGGGATATCAATGGAAAGCTAGTTGACTCGAGGATAATGAGTAACCACTTTGCTTATTGCATTAGTCCGATCCAAGGAGCTTAATCTCTAAGCGACCTGAAGGGTCTTAATCGTCTAGTGTCTGACCATGGTTTTGGTAGTAGGCTAGTAGGATTATAGAAGTTGGGATGAAATCTACCAAGAGGAGTTCCGGCTAATTATGGGTTGCTCGCCTACACATATATCTATAAGATTATAATTGTTACATTCACACTCGTCCACCTGGCACATTCACTATCACCATGAACTGAATTTCCCCGCGCCTTCTTTCACCATCTGTAGAAACCAACAAACTAACAAAGTCGTTCTTTACTTCTATGCATTTTATTTATGAAATTAACATTTTAGTTCTATTTAAATCTATCGCATTTAATCAAGACCACATTCTTATTTCAACACTTGCAGTCAATTCACTCGAAGTCTTGTGACAACTTCGGGTGTGAAAGAGACTTCACCAATAAACACTTACCTTTGGACTCCCAGTGGGATCGATATCTGAACTTTGAAACTAGCTACAAACGATTTGTGCACTTGCAGACATCAAGCTATTTTCTGGCACCGTTGCCGGGGAGCTAAGCGCTAAGTGTTTGTCTTTTGATATTTCAGGTGTTGCTACTACAAAATGTTCTCCTTAGGAGACAAAGGGTCTACACGCTTTGGTAGGACCTACCTGCCGGATTATATTGAGCGCGTGCCTGCTCAAAGGTGCGAAGAAATTATTGAAAAACTTTTAAGATCAAATAAAGTTGAAGTTGAAAACCTGAGTGATATTATGGAAATAATGTCTATTTACAGGACAACTCCTCTAAAACCTGAGAAAACTCTCAGGGAATACAGTGCTCCAAGTTCTGAATTTCTTAAACAAATAATAGAGTTCCCTAATCCTGGAGTTAGATATTATCGATTTGATGGTGGAATTATTAAAATTTTGTAGGAAAAAGCTTTCAGTGGAAGGGAAGATGAAGATCCAGGAAGGCATATAAGAGAGTTTGACGATGTAATAACATCGCTTGAACCAAAAGGTTTGCCAAGAGACTTCTCTCATCTTAAATTATTTCGATGGTCTCTTAAAGGTAAAGCTTTAGAATGGTTATATTCTCTCCCTCGCCATTGCATTAAATGTTGGGAAAACTGCATTACTAAATTCATAAACATGTTTCTTCCTTTTAAAAAGGTAACTGAACTAAGAAAGAACATAAGCAACTTTAGTCAGAAAGTGGGAGAAAACTACCCACAAGCCTGGGAAAGGTTCTTTGGAATGATCAATAGTATTCCTAATCATGGCTATTCTGAACTAACAATTTTCCATTTATTTTACCATGGTCTCATTACTCAATGCAGAGAACTGCTTGACTTCTCAGGAGGAGGATCAATAAATACCTTAACTATTAAAGAATATTTCGAATTAATGTTTACTAGGGCTAAGAATGATTCTTTATATAATCCTGATTTTGGCATTAAGCCGGAAAAAGGGATGCTTCGAATAACTCCTGATCTTATGCCTGAGGTACGTAAAACTATGAAAGAAAAAGGTATACCTTCTGAACTTGCTAAACAAAACAAAGAGGATTTGTTACAAGTCTTAACTGAAGAAGATGGAACTATAAAAGTTTTTCAAGAACTAAAACATCGACAAGTAAAATCTCATAATAACTTGCATAAGCATTTCCAAAAACACAAAATGATTTTGGCAGAATTCACTAAAAATTATGGTGAGATTGGCCAAGAAATAAAACTATTTCATAAATATCTTAGTATGATTGAAACCCAGTGTGAACAAATAGCATCTGATTATCAAAATTTTCTAGGTGACGATAAAGATATTCCTGTTTCTACTAATGTTGTCACAAGAAGGGGTGCAGTTGTCACATGACCCGTAGGACCACCGGAATACGAAGCTGAAAAAGAGCGTAAGGAAAAAGCCTTGCTTGAAGCATGTCAAGAAGATGATACGTTGGTGGATCCTCAAGATGAAACTGGGATGCAAGAGCAAACCCAGGAGGATCACAATGATGCATAGGAAGATCATTATGACTCTGATGCAAAAACGGTTGATCCAAGAGAAGATAAAGAAAAAGGTAAGGAAGATGAAGTTGTTGTGGTAGAAAAGAAGAAAAACAATAAGCAACAACAAAAGAGCTTGACCCCCTGAAAAAGGTAAAAGACAAGAGTAAGTCAGGTGAGAAAAAGCTTCCTTATCCAGATCTACAAAAGAAAGCACCGGATGAGGTAATCTATAATTCTTTTACTAAGGCACTTAGTGACCTTCGTCTGGAAATTCCATTTGCGGATGTAATCAAAGTCCCTACTTATGGTAAATTCCTTCGTGATATTCTTAGTAGAAAGAAAGAAATAACTGAAACTGTTACTATGGTAACTAGCTATCCAACTAACGGGAAGCTATTATCTAAGTCTGGAGATCCTGGAATACCAACTATATCATGCTTAATAGGTAAAACAGATATTCATAATGCCTTATGTGATCTAGGAGCAGGAGTTAGTGTAATGCCATACTCCCTCTATAAAAGATTAGGATTAGGGGAGTATTCTCCTACTACTATCACTTTACAGATGGCTGACAAGTCCACTAAACAACTTGTTGGTATGATTGAGGATGTCTTACTTAAGATAGATGAGCATGTTATTCCCACTGATTTTATCATTCTTGAAATGCTAGAAGATGAAAGATTATCTATAGTACTTGGAAGACCATTCCTTAGTACTGTAGGTGCGTCAGTAGATTGTGCAGAGGGGAAGATAATCTTCAATGTTTATGATGCTGAAATCATCCGGTATTTTCCAAAGAAGTTAGAAGCAGGAGAAAGATATGTTCCACAGGCAAAACGAGTTCATCTGGTAAGTGTCATTGATAAGGGACAACCAAAGGTAAGAATTCGAGAAGAAAGAAGAGATTGAGTTATTCAACCATTCTTAATAAAAGCTTAATGGGAGTCAACCCATTTTTGTTAATTTAGTAGAATAGATGTAGCACTACAGTACTGAAAAGACTGTAGCTTCTATGCAACATGCCAATCCCTGGATCGGTTCATTGGCTTACATAGAACATAGATGAAATAACAAAGTAATAACCCGTGTATCATAAATAACGAAGATCCAGAAGATTCATTTATTACAAAAGTCGCTTAGCTCGAAGGCTAGCTCACACATAAATCAAGTAGCAACACAAATAAAGATACTACTCCATCTTCAAATTGCCCACGAGGGAACAAGTGTCGAGTGGAGTACCGCGACCTATATCGAATCACTCGGAATCGGTAAAACCTGCAACATGAAACGTAGTAGCCCCGAAGGGTCAATAATGGAATGTATGGCAAGTAGCGCTAAGGTAAAGGAGACAATGCACCTACCATCTACATGCTTATTTGGCTAGTGGAGCTTTGGCTAGCTTGCACTTTTTAAACACATTGATCCTACTTTCATAAACCATTTAATTCACAGCAACCCATTAAGTTCACCCATCAAGTTTTAGTAAATAAGAAATAAGGATGAGTGAGAATATGTCATAGTCTCAGAATCAAGCAACTCAATCGTCCGTAACCGGGGACATGGCTAAGTACTTAGTTTTCACACCCTGTAGGGGTTTGTACACTTTACCCATGTGACCTGGCCAACCCAGCTCGTACCACCACACTCATATTATGTGATGATAGGGAGAAGTCCAAGATGGAACCTTTCGAGAAGTAGATCACCAAACCCCACTGCGCACCGGTCCCAACCTATCATTCACTACATCTCTGGCTACGCTGGGTTCGAATCACCACGACCTACTAAGTCCAACCAGCCACCCATTCTTACTGGCACATGGTTGCACACGTAAGCTACTATAACAAGGAGAACCAATCCTTCTCAGTACCCTGGGCGGCATTCCCCACCATTAACCACACTCCGATGACCATCCAACCATTCCGCCCAGGTAGTTCATTAACATTAAGTTGTTTTAGTTTGAAGCAAACACAACTTCTCCATAATGTGATCCCTTTTCCCTCGTCTTCACAGCAGGTCTAAGCACATCTACTGAGCGGGGCTCAACTACAAGGAATTCCTACCACAGTATATAGGATATAGCATAGCATAGTAGTTCCTGCACAATAACTACGGAAATACACTACACATGCATAAGAGAAAAATAGTAGGACAATGGTATGAACAAAATAGCATCTACTTGCCTTGGCGGTAGGAGTCGAGGGTACAATCCTCGCAGAAACAAGCGTTGCACTCGTCACAATCTACAAGATACAAAACAACACATAAACAACATACCAAACATAAGCAGGTGCACAAATGCATGCATGATAGTTCAACACGGTTTTCAGTAACCTCTCGGTGTTCTCTGATGTTCACTACTACTGCATGATGCATGGAAAATCTTTAATGCAATGAAAACAAGGCTATGCAATTTGTGAACCCAAACAATAGGCTTTTAGGCAAAACACTAAGACTTTCCAGTAAACAGAGTTTTAAGGCCTGGGCAAAAATACTACTGTGTAGGTAACAAGATTTAAAACCAGGGGCAATTGGAATCACGCAAAAAGGCGTTACAGAACTTTTCCTATAATTTTTATAGTGTTTTAAGCCTTTTTAATGTCTCAGGGAAATACATACAGTAAACCTGAAATATTATATTTTAAACTAATTCTACACAATTTTATGAATCCAACGACATATTATTTGCAAAATTTGGCCTAGTAAATCGTTTTTTACGAATTTTTGAAGTTGGATCTATTTTCTGGAAATTAATTAATCTCAGAAAATCGACGGGGGAATATTCCGGGAATATTCCAGGGAATATTCCCCGCTGACTGGTGCGTCCCAGCTGACCGCCGGTTAACCGGTCAGCGGTCGGTGCCCGCGGTCAACGGCCGATCCGGGCCGCTGGCTGTCGATCTGACGGCCGGGGTGGCTCCCGGTGGACTCACCGGCGGCGGACGGCGTGGAAGACGGCGGCGGCGACTCCGACGTGGTGCTCCGACGGCGGCGGCGGCTCCCGGGGTCCTGCGGCGAAAAGAAAGGGAGGGGCGGTGAGGCGGGACGGCTGGGCGGCAGAGCAAGGGGCTCGGGGCGGCGGCGGCCTCACCGGAGCTAATGGCGGCGGCGGCGACTCCGGCGTGGAATTCTGCGGCGGCGGCGGCGTTTCCGAGGGAGTCGAGAGGGGGAAAAGATGCGGGGTGTCGGCGGCTTTAGGGGGGGGGGGGTAGCGGGGTACGCGAGGCGGATCAACCCCACGGAAACCAGAATTCCGGTGAACCTCGGCTTCCGTGCTCGTGTCGAGCACGGACTGCTCGACGCGCTCCGGCGGTCAGGTGGGCCTGGGCGGCGGCGGGCTATGCGCCGCGCGCGCGGTAATTGCTATGTGCCGCTCGCTGGCAGGCGCCAACCGGGTGGGTTGCTGGGCCGCGTTGGGATGGCGGGTGGCTGGCCGACGCGGTTTCCTTTTTTTCCCTTTTTTTTGAACAGTAACTGAACCTGTTGTACTGTCTGCAAGTCTGAACTTTTTCTGCACTTCGGTAAATTGGCCATAACTTTTGATCCAGGACTCCGAATTGAACGAAACAAAGTCCTACGGGTTCGTAGAGACGTGCTCTACGCAACCATACATCTGGAATGTCCAAAAGGAATCATTTTTAAAGATGCAAGGCAAAACTCTAGTTATTTCATATAAGAGATGGAAAGACAAAATAGGTAGCGTTTTGGCCAAAACCCTTTAAAACTGAATTTTTGCAAATATGACCATGAATGCAATGGCATGTATGAATGCAGTGCCAAATCTAGAATTTGGGATGTGACAAGACTAACCCGCTTAAGATGAATCTCGTCCTCGAGATTCGACATGGCTTGCAAATAGGTGTGGGTGGTCCTCTCGGAGGTCATCCTCTCGCTCCCAGGTGGCTTCCTCTTCGGTGTGGTGGCTCCATTGTACGTTGCAGAACATGATCGTCTTGCTGCGTGTAAATCTCTCTGCTATTTCCAAGATCTTGACCGGTTTCTCCTCATAGGTCAAATCATTCTCTAGCTGGACCTCTTCAAGCGACACAGTGTCTCTCAATGGCGTATCCATCATCTCCGGATGGCATTTCTTCAGCTGAGACACATGGAACATGTCGTGAATAGCGGATAGAACCTCTGGCATCTCCAGCTGTTACGCAACCTCTCCTTTGCGTGCCAGGATCTTGTAGGGCCCTATAAACCGAGGTGCCAGCTTGCCTTTAATCCCAAATCGCTTAATTCCACGTAGTGGCGATACTCTGAGATATGCTCGATCTCCAATCTCATACGCCACTTCCTTGCGCTTAGAATCAGCATAACTCTTCTGTCTCGATTGTGCTACCTTCAACCTGTCCCGAACCAAACTAACCTTCTCTTCAGCATCCTTGATCAAATCTGGTCCAAACAGTTGACGTTCACCTACTCCATCCCATAACAATGGTGTTCTGCACCTCTTACCATATAGTACATCAAATGGTGATGTCTTGATGCTGGATTGGTAGCTGTTGTTGTAGGAGAACTCAGCATAAGGCAAATTTTCATCCCAACTAGCGCCATGGGCTAGAGCGCAAGCTCTCAACATATCCTCCAAGATCTGATTCACCCTCTCGGTTTGCCCATCCGTCTGGGGGTGAAACGCCGTGCTAAATTCCAACCTCGTTCCCAACGACTCATGTAGCTGGCGCCAAAAATGAGAGGTGAATTGGGTGCCTCTATCCGACACGATGCTCTTAGGAACTCCATGCAGGCACACAATTCTGTTCATGTAGATCTTGGCTAACTTAGCACTGGTATAAGTGGTCTTCACGGGTATAAAGTGAGCTACCTTGGTCAAATGATCCACCACTACCCAAATAGAATCATATCCTGACTTGGTCCTGGGTAATCCTGTGATGAAATCCATTCCAACTCTATCCAACTTCCATTCAGGTACCGGTAATGGCTGTAGTAACCCTGCTGGCTTCTGGTGCTCGGCCTTCACTCTACTACAGACATCACATAGAGCAATATACTCTGCAATCTCCCGCTTCATGTTAACCCACCAAAACCTTTCCTTCAAATCCATGTACATCTTCGTGTTACCTGGATGTATGGAGTATGGTGAATTATGAGCTTCCTGGAATATCATCTTCCTAATCTCCGGATTGTTGGGCACGCACAAGCGGTCCTTGTACCATAGCGTCCCTTGGTCATCCTCGCGAAAACCTTCGGCCTTGCCCTTGGGTATGTTTCCTCTTATCTCCTCCAGTTCACCATTCTTCTTTTGAGCTTCTCTAATCTTGTCCAAAAGCATTGGCTTAACTTCCATTGTCGCCAAGTATCCCTCGGATACTACCTCCAACCTGAGATCCTTGAGTTGTTCACACAAATCCTTGGGTAACACCCCCACTGTCAGGCCATTTGCATAAACCTTGCGACTCAGCGCATCTGCTACAACATTAGCCTCCCCTGGGTGATATTGCAAACTCATGTCATAGTACTTTATGAGCTCCAACCATCTTCTTTGCCTCATATTCAGCTCCTTCTGTGTGAATATGTATTTCAAGCTCTTGTGATCTGTAAACACATCACAATGCTTACCCATCAGGTAGTGCCTCCATACCTTGAGCGCGTGCACAACTGACGCTAATTCCAAGTCATGTGTGGGATAGTTTCTCTCGTGGTGTTTGAGTTGGTGCGAGGCATAGGATACCACTCTCCCATCCTGCATCAGTACACTACCCAGTCCTTGACGAGAGGCATCACAATACACTTGGAAATCCTTCTGTATGTCTGGCAAACACATGATAGGTGCGGTCACTAGGCGTTGCTTCAGTTCCTGGAAACTAGCTTCGCACTCTTCCGTCCACTCAAATCTTTTCTCTTTCTTTAATAACTCAGTCATTGGCTTCGCAACCTTGGAGAAGTTTTCTATAAACCTCCTGTAATATCCCGCAAGTCCCAAGAAACTCCCAATATCCCCCACATTCTTGGGTGACTCCCATTCTGTAACTGGCGCCACCTTGCTTGGATCAACTGCAACTCCTTCACCTGACACTATGTGTCCTAGGAATCCCACAGTGTTCAACCAAAACTCGCACTTGCTAAACTTAGCATATAGCTTATGCTCCCTCAGCTTCTCCATAATTAGGCGCAAATGCTTCTCATGCTCATTATCATCTCTAGAATATATCAATATGTCATCGATGAATACCACGACAAATTTATCCAAGTACTCCATGAATACCTTGTTCATCATGGTCATAAAATATGCCGGAGCATTTGTTAGTCCAAAAGACATAACTGTATACTCATATAACCCATACCTAGTGGTGAAGGCGGTCTTGGGTACGTCTTCCTCACGGATCTTCAATTGGAAATACCCTGATCTTAGATCGATCTTGGAAAATACCTTCGCTCCTTCCAACTGATCGAACATGTCATTTATATTGGGCAATGGGTATTTATTTTTGACGGTCACTTCATTAAGTGAGCGGTAGTCAACCACCAATCTCTTACTACTGTCCTTCTTCTCCACGAATAGAACAGGCGCGCCCCAAGATGATGAACTGGGCTGAATAAATCCCTTGTCCAATTGCTCCCTGAGCTGCTTCTTTAATTCCTTCAGTTCCTCCACATCCATCTTATATGGCCTCTTGGCTATCGGTCCCGTTCCCGGCATCAAGTCAATAAGAAACTCCACGTCCCTGTCAGGTGGCATCCCTGGCAGCTCATCCAAAAATACATTGGGGTACTCCTTTACTACGGGTACGGTGTCCATGCTAACCCCCTTAAGAGAGTTCACCTTAGTACCCTCAAGACGTGTTGCTGAATTGAACTTAATCTTTACGCCTCGTGGTGTCCTAAGAGAGATGGCACGTTGTCCACAATCTATTTGGCCATCATGCTCGGACAACCAATCCATGCCAAGTATTACATCTAGCCCTTGCGATTCCAAAACTACCAAATGTGCTGGGAAGCTGTGTGCTCCAATTCCTATGGTAAGATCACGGCATCCCTTACTAGCTAGCATCTCTCCTCCTGGTGAGCTCACTCTAATAGTCCCTTTTAGTGACTCAGTGGCTAACTTATGTTTATCCACAAATGCCCGTGATATGAATGAATGTGATGCACCAGTATCAAATAGAACAAGTGCAATATGAGAATGGATTGGGAACTTACCAATCACGAGATCTGGCTCATCACGGATTTCCTCCACATTCACATGGTTCACATTCGCCTTCTGGTTGGGTCCAAGCTTGGGTCCCACTCCCGTGTTCTTCT
The DNA here is from genome assembly GCA_910589775.1 of Avena eriantha. Lineage (NCBI taxonomy): Eukaryota > Viridiplantae > Streptophyta > Magnoliopsida > Poales > Poaceae > Avena > Avena eriantha. Next base: position 420,053,473 of record OU342744.1, on the reverse strand, counting down.
CCGGGCAGGTACTAGCATAGTGACCTAGCTTCTTGCATTTGTAGCACTCCACATTGCTGAGATCCTTCTTGCTCACATAGTCATGTCCATTGTTCCTCCCAGAGTTGCTGTGGTGGCTCCTGTGACCATTATGGTGGCGGTCATTTCCTCCACGGTGGTGATTGTCACTCTTGTGACCATCGTGGCGATGTCCATTGCTTCCACGGTGGCTGCGGTCATCTCCGCCATGTCTAGAATGTCCCGGATGTCCATCATAAGAGGTGCGAGTACGGTGGTGTGATCCTGAGGAGTGATGGTTGTTCTTCCTCTTGCGTCGCTCCAGCTGCTGTTGCTTCCCTTCCAGAATTCTAGCCTTGTCCATCAGCTCCTGAAAAGTCGGACAATAAACCACAGATAGCTGAAGTGAGAGTTCATCACTGAGACCATCCAGGAACCTCTCCCTCCTCTTGGCATCAGTGTCCACATCCTTAGGGGCATAGCGAGAGAGATTGTTGAATTCCTCTATGTAATCCGCCACAGTGCGGTTGGTCTGGCGCAGGTTGCGGAACTCCTTCCTCTTCAGGCTCATGGTCCCGGCAGATACGTGGTTCGTCCTGAATCCTTCCTCAAACATAGCCCAGGTAAATGTCTCCAGCGGGTGAGTAATCTGGAAAGCATCCCACCATGAGGCAGCTGATCCCTCCAGCAAGTGAGCAGCAAATCTCACCTTCTCAGCATCAGTGCAACCAACGGTCACTAGGTCCTTGTTCACAGAACGAAGCCAGTCGAGAGCAATCATGGGCTCAGGTGTAGAGGAGAACTTAGCTGGTCTCAGCCTCAAGAACCTAGTGAGAGCATCCCCCTGCGGCGGATTGTTCCCGTTGTTGTTGTTGTTGTTGTTGTTGTTGTTGTTATTATTGTTGTTGTTGTTCTGAGTTGCCAGGAATTGCGTCATCACTTGGGTCAGCTGTGCTTGAGCAGCCATGAGCTGAGCCATCTCATCTGGTCGGCGGCGTGACATCTGCGGTTCAGCACAGGTAAGATTAGAGAGTAACAACTACAGATAAGCGATAGCCCGCTACCCATGCAACAAGCTCAAGTCACATCCATCATAAGCAATCACCACATAATCAAACACACACACAAACATCGTTCCAGGTTTTTATTAACAGTATATAGCTACAAAAATAGTTTAGGAGCGCTGGTAACAGCGTTTGGCAAAGCAAAACAGCAAAATAAGCAAAACCAGAAATCTGGCAGAACAGTTCTGTCCTGTTCACGAATTTTTCTGGGCACCTTAAACTCGTCAGGAATTTTAGCCAATTTTTTTGCAGATTCTACAGGTAATTACGCTCCATATCCTAAAATATGAGCGCAATCCGAGTTACCAGTAAAGAATTAAAAATCTCGCGGTAAAACTGGTCAGGCAGAAAACTGCAGCAGTAAAGGCACGAAATTTACCCAAACTTGTCCAAAAATCATTTAATAAATCTCATGAAAATTCCTGGAACTTCAAGGTACTTAACTTAGAAATCTAAACACAATAAGCTAATAGTGCAGAAGTTTACATTGATCGATGTCTAAGACTAACGAATATCCCTAACGAAGACTAGTTTTGGAGGACCATCTCTAGCTATTTGATGAATAGGCTGCAGTAGGTTCTGGCGTCCATGCGCCGATGCTTCGCTCCTGGTGCATGCCACGGTGGTGGTGTGTACACCTCTCCCGAGTCCTCTTCACTTGAGTCCTCGAATTCCACCTCTTCGGGGTCCTCCTCATCACTTCCTTCAACAAAAGCGCCCGCTACATCTCCTCCATCATCGTCATCGCTTCCTCCATCATCACTGCCTCCACCAACATCATTGTTACCTCCTCCACCATTGTCCGCATCATCATCATCACTATCATCATCTTCATCGTTCCCATTGTTTGGTGGAGGATTCTGCTGCGCTTGAAGGGCAGGAACCTGGGCAGCCATGTCCACAATGGTTTGATCACGTTCAGCCACAACTTGATCCCTTTGCACAATGGTTTGGTTCAGCGCTGCAATCGTGGCATCTCTTCCAATGAGGGCTTGCTCCATTGTATTCACAGCAGTGTGCAAGGTTTCTATCTTATACCCTTGCAGATGCACAGTGCCCTGAAAGTAATCCAGCTCCTCTCTTTGCTGCATCAACTTCTCTTCCCTCTCCCAAGCTTTGATCTCCATGTCTTCTAGCTGCTTCACTTGGAGTGGCATGTTGTTCCGATCACCGGTGGTAATCATCACAAGTCCTTGCTCATTCCGACCTCCAAATGCAAGGAAGGGTGAACCTGCTGGTAGTCGGTGTCGGTGGAGATGGCACAGGCGTGACAGGGTCTCGTGCATGGCCGACTCCACTCCTTGCTCCCAGGTAAGGTACTTCTTGGTGAGGTTTAGATTCTCAATACCAGGCACAGTGGGGTCTGCAAGAACAATCGCGGTGATCTCCCACACGCGATCTCCAGGCACATAGGTGTTCATCCTTCTCCCTTTGAACATCGGCATCAGCATGCCCAGTGTCTTGCAAAGCTCCGCCAGCTGTCTTGCGAAGGGCCTTGGTGATTGAAGCTCAACATACTCAACTTTGGTAGCATCACCCATCTATCAATTGTAAAAGAGGAAAGAGTGAGAATAGCAAAAGAAAAGAATTTACTAGAGTGAATGGCATAAGGATAAAGACAGAATTTTAAAATAGGCTTAAGTAAACATAAGGCTTCCTATTCCAATCCTTGGTCACGATCCTACAGTCAACACACGGCTCTGATACCATCTGTAGCACTACAGTACTGAAAATACTGTAGCTTCTATGCAACATGCCAATCCCTGGATCGGTTCATTGGCTTACATAGAACATAGATGAAATAAAAAAGTAATAACCTGTGTATCATAAATAACGAAGATCCAGAAGATTCATTTATTACAAAAGTCGCTTAGCTCGAAGGCTAGCTCACACATAAATCAAGTAGCAACACAAATAAAGATACTACTCCATCTTCAAATTGCCCACGAGGGAACAAGTGTCGAGTGGAGTACCGCGACCTATATCGAATCACTCGGAATCGGTAAAACCTGCAACATGAAACGTAGCAGCCCCGAAGGGTCAATAATGGAATGTATGGCAAGTAGCGCTATGGTAAAGGAGACAATGCACCTAGCATCTACATGCTTATTTGGCTAGTGGAGCTTTGGCTAGCTTGCACTTTTTAAACACATTGATCCTACTTTCATAAACCATTTAATTCACAGCAACCCATTAAGTTCACCCATCAATTTTTAGTAATTAAGAAATAAGGATGAGTGAGAATATGTCATAGTCTCAGAATCAAGTAACTCAATCGTCCGTAACCGGGGACACGGCTAAGTACTCAGTTTTCACACCCTGCAGGGGTTTGTACACTTTACCCATGTGATCTGGCCAACCCAGCTCGTACCACCACACTCATATTATGTGATGATAGGGAGAAGTCCAAGATGGGACCTTTCGAGAAGTAGATCACCAAACCCCACTGCGCACCGGTCCCAACCTATCATTCACTACATCTCTGGCTACGCTGGGTTGGGATCACCACGACCTACTAAGTCCAACCAGCCACCCATTCTTACTGGCATGTGGTTGCACACTTAAGCTACTATAACAAGGAGAACCAATCCTTCTCAGTACCCTGGGCGGCATTCCCCACCATTAACCACACTCCGATGACCATCCAACCATTCCGCCCAGGTAGTTCATTAACATTAAGTTGTTTTAGTTTGAAGCAAACACAACTTCTCCATAGTGTGATCCCTTTTCCCTCGTCTTCACAGCAGGTCTAAGCACATCTACTGAGCGGGGCTCAACTACAAGGAATTCCTACCACAGTATATAGGATATAGCATAGCATAGTAGTTCCTGCACAATAACTATGGAAATACACTACACATGCATAAGAGAAAAATAGTAGGACAATGGTATGAACAAAATAGCATCTACTTGCCTTGGCGGTAGGAGTCGAGGGTACAATCCTCGCAGAAACAAGCGTTGCACTCGTCACAATCTACATGATACAAAACAACACATAAACAACATACCAAACATAAGCAGGTGCACAAATGCATGCATGATAGTTCAACACGGTATTCAGTAACCTCTCGGTGTTCTCTGATGTTCACTACTACTGCATGATGCATGGAAAATCTTTAATGCAATGAAAACAAGGCTATGCAATTTGTGAACCCAAACAATAGGCTTTTAGGCAAAACACTAAGACTTTCCAGTAAACAGAGTTGTAAGGCTTGGGCAAAAATACTACTGTGTAGGTAACAATATTTAAAACCAGGGGCAATTGGAATCACGCAAAAAGGCGTTACAGAACTTTTCCTATAATTTTTATAGTGTTTTAAGCCTTTTTAAAGTCTTAGTGAAATACATACTGTAAACCTGATATATTATATTGTAAACAAATTCTACACAATTTTGTGAATCCAACGACATATTATTTGCAAAATTTGGCCCAATAAATCTTTTTCTACGAATTTTTGAAGTTGGATCTATTTTCTGGAAATTAATTAATCTCAGAAAATCGACGGGGGAATATTCCGGGAATATTCCAGGGAATATTCCCCGCTGGCTGGTGGGTCCCAGCTGACTGCCGGTTGACCGGTTAGCGGTCGGTGCCCGCGGTCAATGGCCGATCCGGGCCGCTGGCTGTCGATCTGACGGCCGGGGTGGCTCTCGGTGGACTCACCGGTGGCGGACGGCGTGGAAGACGGCGGCGGCGACTCCGGCGTGGTGCTCCGACGGCGGTGGCGGCTCCCCCCGTCCTGCGGCAAAAAGAAAGGGAGGGGCGGTGAGGCGGGACGGCTGGGCGGCAGAGCAAGGGGCTCAGGGCGGCGGCGGCCTCACCGGAGCTAATGGCGGCGGCGGTGGCGACTCCGGCGTGGAATTCCGCGGCGGCGGCGGCGTTTCCGAGGGCGTCGGGAGGGGGAAAAGATGCGGGGTGTCAGCGGCTTTAAGGGAGGGGGTAGCGGGGTACGCGAGGCGGATCAACCCCGCGGAAACCGGAATTTCGGCGAACCTCGGCTTCCATGCTCGTGTCGAGCACGGACTGCTCGACGCGCTCCGGCTGGCAGGTGGGCCCGGGTGGCGGCGGGCTATGCGCCGCGCGCGCGGTAATTGCTATGCGCCGCTCGGTGGTAGGCGGCAACCGGGTGGGCTGCTGGGCCGCGGTGGGCTGGCGGGCGGCTGGCCGACACGGTTTCCTTTTTTTCCCCTTTTTTTTAACAGTAACTGAACCTGCTGTACTGTCTGCAAGTCTGAACTTTTTCTGCACTTCGGTAAATTGGCCATAACTTTTGATCCAGGACTCCGAATTGAACGAAACAAAGTCCTACGGGTTCGTAGAGACGTGCTCTACGCAACCATACATCTGGAATGTCCAAAAGGAACCATTTTTAAATATGCAAGGCAAAACTCTAGTTATTTCATATAAGAGATGGAAAGACAAAATAGGTAGCATTTTGGCCAAAACACTTTAAAACTGAATTTTTGCAAATATGTCCATGAATGCAATGGCATGTATGAATGCAATGCCAAATATAGAATTTGGGATGTGACAATAGAGAATAAGAAGTTCATCGCATTCCCACCACTTTTTCACAGACATTCTTGCGGAAGCGCGCTCGTAAAGATGCAGCTGTCAAAAAGTAGTAGAAATGTCGACTGAATGAGTAGAGAATAATAATAAGAATAAAAGTTTAAGTTTTCTATTTACAGAAGCTAAAATTTTGCTTTTAATATGCTAATGTTGGTCGATAGTTTTTACTATCAATTTTCTGTTAAAAACTTGGTACTTCGCTAAGTTATGGGATAAGAAGGTATCCTCAAAGAAACAGAATTTTTTTGATGATTACTGATGGTTTAACGACCAACTATACGGCGAGAATAAAAATTCCGGTCATATAGTTATCTTTTCCGTCAACAAATTTTCTTCGAAGACACAGACAGTTTAACGACCAACTATACAGCGGGAATAAAAAATTCCGGCCGTATAGATGTCAGCGCCTTCGAACAAAAATTTCTGAAAGGTACTGAGAGTTTAACGACCAACTATACGGCGTGAATAAAAATTCCGGCCGTATAGTTATGGCCGTATAGTTATCGATGCCTTCGTACAATTTTATTCCAAATATACTGGGAGTTTAACGACCAACTATACGGCAGGAATAAAAATGTTGGCCGTATAGTTCTGGCCGTATAGATATCGATGCCAGTTTTAGAAATCTATCTCGAGAGACAGACAGTTTAACGACCAACTATACGGCGGGATCAATTTGATCCGACCGTATAGTTGCGCATGTATAGCTTTTTACCTGTATATAGAAACCCTAGTTGGCGGCATCGCCGCAACTATACGGGTAGAGCACCATCACCCGCCCGTATAGCTCCGGCCGTATAGTTCGGTGCGACCACAAAATTGCACCAGGACGGCTAGGTCTTCCTCCTCTCCTCATTATTTCTCTCATATTCTCTCTCCAAACCTCTCAAAATCCACCTAGAACTCTTGATTCTTCGCGGATTTTGTTCGTTTGAGTGGGGGAATCAACATATCGGTATGTTTCTCTCCCTATCCATGCTTTATTTTCAGAATTACATGGTTGAAACTCTCACATTGATTTAGTGGATGAACTCAAGCTTATTTAGTTTTCCCTATTAATTTCTCATGTTAGGATTGAATTTTTCCATGTAGAATCATTCATATATCATATAGAAACTATATGCCTAAGGTTTTATAGTGAAATTTTTCAGTGCATCACGATGAATAAAATCGGTAGCCTCTTTTGTTTGAGCAAGCGCCAACGGGGAGAGGGCTCAAGTTCGGGGGCCCGAGCCCCGCGCAACTCCAAGATGGACATTGTCGCATCGAGGAGGGTGATTCCCACACGTTGGGTCGACCACAACTTCCTCACCGCGGCCGGGATTGAAGACAGACTTTGACCTCATGTGCAGCAGGACGGGGTTGGCGGTACTTAGGTTCGCAAGCCACGACACCTACGCTGAGCTCACCCATGAGTTCCTTGCTTCTTTCTATGATGACCACAAGGAGAAAGGTAACATGTGCACCATAATCTTCACCATGAACGTTACGCGCTATGATGTGAGTTTTGAGCAATTTTGCAATGCTTTTAGTTTCCCCTGTACTGGGGAGCCCAATATTACTAACCTCTACAGTGTCACGAGTGGAGAGACCTGGGAGGTTATTTCTGTTAATGGTGGTAGCCACTTCTATCAGAAGAAGATGTCCACCATTCAAAACCCAACCATTCGCTACTTTCGTTTGTTCCTTGCCAACACGATGTTGGGAAGGGGTGATACTGGATCCATGGCCAATGCGGACATGGCAATTATCACCAATGCCCTCTTCCCCAATGCCACGCAAAGCCCTAGTCCTGCAGCTCTACTCATCCAGCACTTTCACCACCAAAGCAACAAGACCAAAGGTGATATTCACATTGGTGGATTGGTAACCCACCTTGCCTATGCATTAAACATTGCACTGCCTGTTATCGAACCTGTTGACGGCTCCAAACTTATGGACGTCAAGTATTTGACTACTTGTGGCTTCCTTGGTGTTTACCATGCTAACCGGAGCCTTCGAGCATATCAATTTAGTTATCTTGATGATACACAGATTGAGCAGGTTTAGTTGCCATGCCCCGAGGCCTTCTCGATAGTGGAGAAGGACACTTGGATCCTCACCAATGACCAAGTGACGGAGATCTTGGCCGATAACTAGGCCGAGGAGGAGGAAGATGAAGGGCATCAGGATGAGCAGGAGCAGGAGCAAGAGGGAGAGGAGGGGCACAAACCTGCTTGGGAAGGACATCAGCAGTATCCAGGAGGAGCCTGAGAACCATGGCCCAACATGTGTGAGTAATTCCCTTGGGCATGGGAGATGTAGGGGATTGGTGAGATGTGATGTGCCTCCATATATTTTCCATTAGTATTGTGATTGATTCTAATTACTATATTATGTGTGCTTGATTATCTGTGGGATGCTTAATGCTTGTTGTCCAATTAAGGGCCGAGACAACATGATACCTTGTTCTGCATAGATAAGATCTTGCTCGCTAGTGGACCGGCGACCCCTGGGTGACATAGGGATATCAATGGAAAGCTAGTTGACTCGAGGATAACGAGTAACCACTTTGCTTATTGCATTAGTCCGATCCAAGGAGCTTAATCGCTAAGCGACCTAAAGGGTCTTAATCGTCTAGTGTCTTACCATGGTTTTGGTAGCAGGCTAGTAGGATTATTGAAGTTGGGATGAAATCTATCAAGAGGAGTTCCGGCTAATTATGGGTTGCTCGCCTACACATATATCTATAAGATTATAATTGTTACATTCACACTCGTCCACCTGACACATTCACTATCACCATGAACTTAATCTCCCCACGCCTTCTTTCACCATCTGCAAAAACCAACAAACAAACAAAGTCGTTCTTTACTTTTATGCATTTTATTTCTGAAATTAACATTTTAGTTCTATTTAAATCTATCGCATTTAATCAAGACCCCATTCTTATTTCAACACTTGCAGTCAATTCACTCGAAGACATGTGACAACTTTGGGTGTGACAGAGACTTCACCAATAAACACTTAGGGCGTGTTTTGTAGCCCGGGTGGGCAATCTCACCTTATACAAGATGAGTGTAGCTATGCCCACCACATACAAGTGTGCTAGTTGTATTATGTTTGGTAGGTTGGGTGAAATGAGCCGAGCTCAGTTCAGATCCTGTTTGGTGTGGTTGTATGACTAGAACCATGCCACACAAAAATAAAACGCAATCAGGTCCCTAGGAGCAAAACGAAAAAGCAATCGGGTTCAGATCGGGGTCCGGCGCCGCTGCCGGCACGCTCCGGTGCCGCCACACTCCACCGTGGTGCCTCCACGCTGCATCGCTAGCGCCACCACGCTCCACCTCTAGCACCTCCACGCTCCACCGCCAAGAGGCCGCGACGGAAGTGGTCGGGAGGCCACGGCGGATGAGGTATGGAGATGTGGTGGACGAGTTCGGGAGATGCGGTGGTGGCGGAGCCCGAGCTGGGAGAGACGCGGCAGCGGGGCAGAGGTGAAACGTGGCGGCAGGGCAGAGGAGAGACGCGGTGCGATGCGGGGGGAGTAGTTCGGTTGCGCTGGGGAGAAAGATCGAGCGATGCGGTGCGGGGTGTGACCCATGTGGGCTCCAGCGCATGTGGGGGATGGACTCAGCACTGCCCAGTTGTGAAGCTCGATTTGAGCTTCCCAACTCGGTAGGGCTGAGGAGTAGTTTTCGCACAAGATGGGCAGTGCCGACGGGAGCCGAGCCGGTCTAACAAACAGCAAAACGTGGGAGGAGAAGAGAAAATCTGGGTTCCGCCGGTCTACCAAACACGCCCTTACCTTTGGGCTCCCTGTGGGATCGATATCTGAACTTCAAAACTAGCTACAAACGATCTGTGCACTTGCAGACATCAAGAATCCACTTTAAATTTCTAGAAACCCTAGTGTCATTTTCTAGAAATAATAAAGTCGTGTCATCAACATACGAAGGCTAATCACCCCACCAGGTATAAAGTTTGGGCATAACCCCCTGATTAAATTTTGTTGGTAACCTTTAGGAAACATTCTAGAAAAAAACTCTACAGCTGAATTAAAGAGAAGGGGAGCAATAGGATCCCCTTCTCTCAGAACTTTACTAGTAAGGAAGAAGTTACTTTCTTCATCATTAATCTCAACCCAATAGAGCCTCCCTTAGTGATTTGCTTAACCATCCTAATAAAGGTATGGTTGAAACATCTACATTCTAGCATCTCATAAAGAAAATCTAGGTTCACTTTATCATAAGATTTTTCATAGTTTATTTTAAGAACTAAACTTCTATCTTTTTTCTGTGCACCTCATGAATGATCTCATGGGCAGCAACCACACTCTCTAGGATGAATATCCCTTTCATAAAGGCAGATTGAAAAGAGGAGATCAGTATATCAATAACTCTAGCATATCTATTTGTCAGAACCTTAGTAAAAGATGTAAAAGAGCAATTAAGCAGACTAATTGGCCTAAACTTTTTCATGGACCTAGCATCATTTTCTTTGGGGATCAGAGTAATCATAGCAAAATTGAATCTATATGTATCTAATTTATCTAGAGACCAAGCATCAAACATAGCTAAGAGGTCATGTTTGATAACATCCCAAAACTTTTGATAAAACATAAAGGAGATACCATCTGGTCCCGGGGAACCATATGAATAAGAGTCAAACCCTTGATATCTCTTTTAGAGAAGAGTCCACTCATAATTAGATTTTCCTCAACATTAACTTTTTCATCATCAGTGAAAAAATCAGATCTAAGGTTAATGTCAGGTCTATCTTCAAAACGAAAAAGATCTTTATAAAACTATACAGCTACTTTGAGCATGTCTTTAGTCTCAGTGACATGCCCCTCTGGTCCATCCAGAACTAGAATTTTCCTTTTTCTTCTCCTTTGATTAGCTACAACATGGAAGTATGCAGTATTTCGTATCACCCTCCAAGATATCTCTCTCCCTAGATCTCTGTCTAGCTTTAATCTCTTCCCTAACCCAGAAATCATTTAAATCCTTAAGAATAAAATCAAATCTATTTCTTTCCTCTTCACTAACAATAGAAGTTTTAGATTTCACATCAAGAATATCATATTCTTTCATCAAGCCTCTTTTCTCTTTCCTAAGGGCAGCCTCTAGATTATCACTCCACCATTTAGCCAACTTTCTAAAGTACCTTACTTTAGCTTGCCAGATATCCACCTCATCCAAACTATATACCTAGATATCCCAAGCTTTTTCTACTACATCTTTGAAGTCAGGTCCATATAACCACCATTTTTCAAATTGAAAGCTTTTTATCCTAGGAAGGTGAGTCTCCCCTGACTCCCAAACAATGGGAGTGTGGTCACTCCCAATCCTAGACAAAGCCCTAGAACTAGATAAAGGAAAAAGGCTCTCAAAATTAGTAGAGCAAAAAATTCTATCTATTTTACTCATAATGGGATTCTCCTGGTTGTTACCCCAGGTGTAGGATCTACCAGCTAGACCAATTTCAATCAAAGCCCATAGCTCTATCCACTCATTAAACTTATCCATCCATCTAAAATCTACATTACCATTACTCTTATCACTAGGAGCTCTAATTAAATTAAAATCACCACCAATCATAGTTGAACCATACCAACTAATGAAGAGCTCATGCAGCTCAGAAATGAAATCTTGCTTTTTTATCTTCATACACTGGACCATAAACAGTAGTAATCCTACAGAAAACACCTGAGGTCTTATACCTAATCACGACACTTACTGAAAACCTCCGAATATCCCAAGTAGAGATCTCAAAAACATCACAATTAGCACCTACTAGGATACCTCCTGCAGTGCCTACAACAGGTAAGTAGTTCCAAAAAAAGTTTCTATATCCTAGCAGGCTCTTCAAAAAGGAATTGCTAAAATTTTCCTTTTTTGTTTCCTGGAAACCTATATAGTCAACATTTAAAGGAATAATGTTAACTTCTATGTATTTTTTTCCTACGAGGAGCTGAGATGCTCCTACTATTCCAAAAGGCATAAATCATTGAAACTTTTTCCTAGGGTGCTTGCCCCGAGACTTATTTACTAATTCTATCCAACTATCAGCTAAATCATCAACAGTATCAGTATTAAAAGAAGCACTAGGATCTGGGACTAGACTATTACTAGAAGAAGCAGAAAAATCAATTAAATCTTCCTGCAACTCTACTCCTACATCTAAATCCATATGAGCTAGTTCCTCTACAGGTAAAACACTAAAAGGATTAGAGTTCATTATACCTTTCATCTTAGGTTTCTCTAGGTTCACCATTTTCTTCCTTTCCATAGCTTTCTCCAACACATTCTAGGATCTATCAATTCTATAACTCTGCCTTGTAGGTTGGATTGATCCCCATTTCCACTGTTTTTTATTTTTCTCCACTTCTGAATGTTTCTCTTGGCTAGCTAGTTCTTGAATGGTAGGCATGATACTTTGAGGGAGACAAATTCCAACACCATCTCCAGCAACTTTTCTAGCTTGGAAGGATGCTTCTTCTCCAATCTAGAAGTTGGAAGCTTGTTCAACATCCTTAATAGGCAGGGGAGACTTGTCTAGCATAAAGTTACCAGACTCATCCACCAAACCTCTCTCTTCTAGCATCTGAAGCAAAACTTTAGCACCAGTATTTGAATCCCGTTGAACCTTCTGTTCCCTAGCAACCATCCTAGTCCTGAACCCAACATTCTGGCCACGAGCACTGGTGTTCTAGTTAGCATTGTTATCTTTATCAGTGTTGCCAGTAACTTTATCAGCATCCATACCACCTTGCTTTATGTTATCTCCATGAATTTTGCCTTGGCCTAGCTCATGCCCTAGTAGATCATCATTTTCCTCTTCATCTACAGAAAACTCAGCTGTAAATCCTAACTGGAATCAGCCCCCATGGAAATGAACAACCTGCTACTAGGAATCTTAAGTGGGTCTCTACATTTGATTTTAAGTCTAACCTCCTTAGTATTATCTTTGAAGATGCTCAACCAGTCAATTTCTTGCAAGATACCACATACAGAGATATCCTGGTCTAACATATTCCACTAACACCACATACAGGCTCTAGATCATCACTCCATGCCTCAACCTTAACCCACACACCTTCTCTTGACATACCAAACCTGGGGTAGCCAATTACTTGCTCCACCAAGATGTGGGTGGGAATTTCATCAAGTAGATACCTGACTACCCAAATTCTCTAATCTGCCAAGGCCAATTTGTTTTGTAGATTTTGGAGAATTCCCCAGCTAATTCAGCACTATATATATCCCCTCCTTCAACAACCACAAGGCCACAGTTCTTGTAGAAGAGACTGGATTCATGATCACTTTAGGTGTTTCAATGTGGTAGAAACTCAGGCCAGTAGAAGCACTTCCTACATACCTATCAATCTGGTGAGGCCTCTTCCTAATTGGACATTCACCAACTTTGTGGCTAGCAGCTTTACAAATGAAACACACCTGTTGTTTTTCACACACAGCCTGGTGGTGACCTGGTTCTCCACAACACATACAAATAGAACTAGTGTAGTTCATCTGAGCAGCAAGGTCAGGCCCAGAAGATCCCACTTCTTTTTGGGCAGCACTAGTCTTCCTTTTTGGTTTTCCTTGAGGTTTCCCCTTCTACACATCTCCACTACTATGAGTCTGTTGTTGCTAAGAACTCCCCTGTTGTGGAGAAATCCACTGGTTGGACTGCATCCCAAATTGCTGATTTGGAGGATAATTTGGGAAAGGCCCTGGAAAACCCCAAACAGGATGGATGTTTCTAGGGATGAATCAATATGGAGGAGGAGGATGATAACCATATGGAGGAGGAGGCATCTAACCAAAATCAAAACCCTGCACCTGCTGCTACATCTGATGTTGCTGCTGCCAAAGCTCAGCCCCTCTCCCCCTTCCTTGTTTCATACCACCACCCCCAACCATAGATTTCCTCTCCATAGATTGTGAAGAGATAACAGAGTTGTTCTTCTCCACACCCAAAACCTCCAAGACAACTAGCTCTACTACCGCCATCTTAGAGAGGAGAGATTAAACACTAGGAGGATGGCCAGGCTGCTTTTTATACATTGGGATAGGAGGTGGCTGGTGGGGGTGCCAAGGAATATGCCAAAGTTGGTGGAAAAAAGTTTCCAACTCCTTGTCACCATGGACCAACTCACCCTCCTCACCACTACCATTAGAACCTGGACCCCTCCACAACCAACATCTCCTACCTACTCTACCTTGCCCCTGAAAATTCAGCTCCCATTCTTGTTACAGACTGAAACCCCCTGAACTTGTGAGAACAACCACCCTTGTAAACCCATTTCCAATCAGTTCATCAGTGCTTCTGATTCCTCTGTCAGAGAGCTGGGGTGTTGCAGCAACATGAGCGCTTCCAAAGCCGTCCTCTTACGGCACGAGAGACCTAGGATCTCTGCAAACTCAGACACGCTCGACCTCTGCCACTTCAGGGGATCTACGACAACACAATCGAAGACAAGACAATCCCCCATGCCATAGTTGTTCTCTTCCACCGGGGAGCTCCACTTCCCTACCTAAACCTTGTTCACATGTCTCAGAACTTCGATCAGGCTGTAGAATCTCTCCCCTACATTCGGACTCGGCGCGACTGTGCTGGCAAGAGCTAGAACATCGAGAGGAGGGGTGGAGACTGGCGAGCTGCTACCTGACCTCCGCAGAATGATGTCAAGGGAGCCGATGGAGAGGAGACATGATCTTGACGAAGTCGGGGAAGGAGGCCTCGAGGTGGCTGAGGTGCTCTGTATCCCCAATCCACTGTCACCGAAATCTCCCTCGTAGGACCCCGCATCTCCTTCGCCCCCTGACCCTGCCGGCGAGCGAGCGAAAGGCAAGTTGTGGCCTTACTCATCCTCTCCTCCATCTCCTACCACCACCAGCGTGAGTATCCTCGCCACTACACCCAATCTTACTCGTTGCGGGTTAGACATCAAAGAGAACAGGGCATATCACTGCGGATTCCCCGGGGGTGAAGGGAGTAGGGGGTTGGAAACGCGTGCGTGGAGCGTCGTTCGCGACCCTCCTAACCGGCCATGGGATAATCCTCCATGAACAGGGCTTCGACCCAGGACAGGTGGCGAGAGAGAGAGGAGGTGAGGGGAGGCGACATTTTCCCTCGTTCACCCAGCCCTTTGGCCTTGTCTAGCTACTTGGTTATTTACTCTGAAAAAGATCGTATTTCTTGATTTGTAGTATTTTTTACACAGTTTTATCTTGTTATACCATTAGTAATATAAGCGTCACTAGCATGAAACAAAAGAGGAGCATTGCTGCTTGTTTTTCCTCTCATCTATTGACTAGAGCTGCACACTGGCAAGTATATGCAGTGCAAAATAGAGATTGGCCGATTAAAAATTTATAGGAATGGGGAAGAATGATATTGGAGAAGTTTTCCGCATCATGTTCTCGAGGGCATTGCATTAGTTGGTCATTAATCGACAGCGGCACCGGCAACATCGGTGCCCACAAGTAGCATCGAAATGTTGTTATCTGCAATACAAAAGGCATCTTCAGCGACACGACTCAAACGGTCTTGCCATGTCCGAAACGGTCCAACCAGACGAGAACATTGGTCGCGCACCCTTCAGCGGAGCGATCCATCTGGTCCGACGCATCCGTCGCGACTCATCAGTCCATCAAATTTGGGTGACCGATGCATCTGCATGGACATGAGCAGATAGAGCGCGTGTCCACCCCTAATGACCGCGCGCCCGCATGGCAGCGACCTAGGCGCGGTGGACTGACCGGCAGCAGCAGCCATGGCCATCAATGTTGGTGCTAACTGACGCGACACTGCCTAAGTTCTTGTGTCGACATTGATGCCAAAGGCGCTAGACCCCTACGCTTATTGATGGTCAGAGCTTCTTAAACTAGCCCTACGACCATCAGTGCTGCACACTCCACCATTTACCATTGCCAAAAAAAGAAAAGCACACTCCCATCTCTGCCATCACAGCGAAGACCAAGAACGAATGCAAGGCAACCTTGAGCTGGTTGGCTAGCTGCCATCGCCAACGGTCGCCCACTCCACCGGCACCGCCACCTCCACGCTTCCTCCACGGGATACCGCGGGCTACGTTCGTCCTACGACACAGATCACAGATCAAGAGGAAGAGCGCCAGTGGGACCAGATCTATGCGGGTGGTAGAGTGTGAGTAGCATTTGCGGGAGGGGAATTATATCGCCCACCATGATGTCTCCCTCCCCGGCGGCTGGCACCTCAACATAGAGAGGGTGCCAGTGCTGAAGGAAATATGCCCTAAGAGGCAATAATAAAGTTGTTATTATGTATTCCTTGTATATGATAGATGTTTATTTTGCATGCTATAATTGTATTGATAGGAAACGTCAATACATGTGTGTTTAATAAACAAATAAAAGGTTACTAGTTATGCCTCTCTTATAGACTAGCTCGTTGATTAACAAGATGATCAAAGTTTCCTGATCATGGACATTGGATGTTGTTAATAACGAGGTCACAACATTTATAAAATGATGTGATGAACATTCATTCGAAGTATAGGATTACGATCAAAGTCATTATGTTTATATTGCTATAACATCATACAAAGTAATCTTTATCCTTAGACCATGAGATCATATTAATTGCTGATATCAGAAGAGTAACTTGATAACATCAAACGTCAAACCGTAAAAGGGTGACTATAAAGGTGCGTTCAGATACTCCGAAGATATCATGTTGAGGAGAATATCATTTTGCGACCCGAAAGTTGGGGCACCCAGGCAACGCAGTACCCAAGTTCCCTGAAATCAGCCGAGATGACTACAGTTGGTGTGCCAAATACTCAGAGGGCCTTTTTCGACACGAATTCAACTTTACGTTTCAATAAAAAAATCAGGCTAACGGACGTCAAGTTGGGCCCCCTGTCAGTTCTCGCTGTTATGTCGCTCCTGTCGCTTAGGTGTCAATTAGGCTTATAGTGTTGGCGCCTGCATCCATTACGCGTCTTCTTCTTCCCCGGAGCGGCATTCTGTGGGGCATCGTAGCCATGGCGCGGAGCTAGGACATGGAGGAACCTGCTTGGCCCAGCTCTCCTCCCTGTAGGCTTGTAGCGTTGGCGCCTGCATCCATTATGCGTCTTCTTCTTCCCAGAGCGGCAATCTGTGGTCGTGACCATGGCGCAGAGCTGGGACGTGACGAACCTGCTCGGCCCCACGCTCCTCCCCATCATGAGTCGGAGCTCCCCCTCACCATGCACGCATCCAATGCACAGTGCGGGGACGAGAATTGGTTCCCAGTGAGGTCTGTCACTGTGTCGACCATGCTCGGTTCTGTTTTCCTCCTCTAGAATCCAAGCTCACGGTCACCATGGTTTTGCACCCGCACCAATTCTGCCACCTCTACCGAGGTCTCTGTGGTAGCTCAAGTTCTGTCATGTTGGACCTGTAAGCGAATTCAGAGCTGGGCGGTGGCAACCCATTGTTGAACCTACAAGGAATTTGCTGAAGACTGCATGCCGCTCCAAGGTCTTCGGCAGATGCCAACGTCCACCGCTGATGTGAGATCATTTAGTTACTTTAATACAAAATTTCGACCAATTTAACTTGTTGATGTATTCCTTGACAATTATAATATAATCGAGCACTAGAAATATTTTGTAGTGTGCATGAGCATGATCAGTAATATAATTGAACACTAGAAATTTTAAGGCACTCCATATAAAGGAGTGGATTAATATAGAAGGTTCACTAGAGACACCACAGATATATTGTCTTACATGCCACACACAGGTAATTATTAACTAAAACATAATAAAACCAGGGGCAACAGCAGGATGTCGGGACACAGAGACGCCTAGCAGGGCGATACATGCTAGTCCTGACATACTCCCGGAGGAATTTGCCGAAGGATGCATGCCGCGCCAAGGTAATCGGCCTATGGCTTCTGCCTCCGCCTCTGCCAACGCCCTCCGCGTGCTGGATCATGCTGTCGAGGTCCACGTTGATTGCTCTGCCACATAATGGGCAAAACAGTCTCCCCCTACGGTGGAAACGGATTAGCCCACACCGTAACCGCCTCAGCATGTAGCAGCTCTTGTTGTCCCTAGATACCTTGCTATTGTCCACTTCATCATCATCATCCTCCTGTTGATTTTTAAGAACATAACTTAGAACTCATACATATGATTGAATTGTATTACAACTCAAGAATTGACAATATGTATATGTAAGACAATATATACGTGGATATCAAAGATAAAGCATCTCAACAATAGTTTGATCGGTTCATATATCATTTCATATCAACACAATGACAAATAATTGCGTCAGAGTGTATGTAGAATAAAGATTGCGGCCTCATAAGTTTATTCAGGGACGGCGTGAGTGAACCAAGTAACAATTGCACAACCTATATTGTTCTTGTACATCGCCCCAGGTTCACTAACTCGTCCCTGAAAAAATCTGACACCAATGTGTCTGCCTCTCTTTTGGGACAAATTTGAATCATTGGCCACAATAAGAAATTGAAATGTAATCGTAAAAAACAATATTCATGGATATACATAGTCTGGTACAAAAACAAGCCTAAATATTGTAATTATAAATAAAAAACCAAACAATTGATCTTCAGGTACATGTTAAAAATACTTATGATCAAAACCATTCATGTACATATGCATCATACCAATCATTAAAAGATCAGAAACAATTCAAGGATTATATATGTAGTTCCATATGAGAATAAATCTAGGACCTCATAATTTGTTTTAGAGATGGAGTTGGCGAACCAAAGTACCAACAACACAACCTATATTGTTTGTGTGCATTGCTACCTCAGGTTCACCAACCCATCCCTAAAACACGACACCATCCTATGTGTCTCCCCTTGAACTCTTTTAGGGCAAATTTCAATCATCGGCCTCGGTGACAAACTGAAATGTAATTCTTATACGCTATGAATGCATGGAATAGATAATTCAAATATCATAGTTCTATGAATGTAGAATAAAGATTGTGGCCTCATAAGTTTCTACAGGGATGACGTAAGCGGACCAAGTAACAATTGCACAGCTTATATTGATCTTGTACATGGCCCCAGGTTCGCTAACTCATCCCTAAAAAAATCTGACACCAATGTGTCTGCCTCTCTTTGGGGAAAATTTGAATCATTGGCCACAACAAGAAATTGAAATGTAATCGTACAAAACAATATTCAGGGATATACACAGTCAGGTACAAAAACAAGCCTAAATATTGTAATTATAAATAAAAAACCAAACAATTAATCTTCAGGTACATGTTAAAAATACTTATGATCAAAATCATTCATATACATATGCATCATACCAATCATTAAAAGATTAGAAACAAATCAAGGATCATATATGTAGTTGCATATGAGAATAAATCAAGGGCCTCATAATTTATTTCAGAGATGGAGTTGGAGAACCAAAGTACCAACATCACAACCTATATTGTTTGTGTGCATTGCTGCCTCAGGTTCACCAACCCATCCCTAAAACACGACACCATTATACGTGTCTCCCCTTGAACTCTTTTGGGGCAAATTCAATCATCAGCCTCGGTGACAAACTAAAATGTAATTCTTATACACTATGAATGCATGGAATATATAATTCAAATATCATAGTTATATGAATGTAGAATAAAGATTGTGGCCTCATAAGTTTCTATAGGGATGGCGTAAGCGAACCAAGTAACAATTTCACAGCTTATATTGATCTTGTACATGGTCCCAGGTTCGCTAACTCATCCCTGAAAAAATCTGACACCAATGTGTCTGCCTCTCTTTGGGGTAAATTTGAATGATTGGCCACAATAAGAAATTGAAATGTAATCGTACAAAACAATATTCAGGGATATACATATGCATCATACAACGCATTCATAGATCAGAAAGATACAAAGATTATATATATAGGTTCCATATGAGAAAAAATTAGGGCCTCATTTTTTCCAGCGATGGAGTCGGAGAACCAAAATACCAACATCACAACCTATATTGTTTATGTGCATTGCTGCCTCAGGTTCACTAACCATCCCTAAGAAAACGACACCATCAGATGCCCTTGCACTATTTTGTGGCAAAATTGAATCATTGGGCTCAATAAGGAATAGAAATGTGATGTTATAGGCATGCTGTGTATCAAAATCAACACTCAACTAGCAAACTCAACTAGATGGCAGATGAGCAGATTGGGGTTTTTTGACTAGACGGATTGGGGTTTTGTGACTAGATGGCAGATGCATCAATCGACTGATCGAACCATATATATACTACCCTACTTCAAGAGCAAAAGAATCTGTACACGATTGAGCAAATCCTATGTATGAACAGTGAAATCTGCGGTTGCAAGTAGAGAAGCTAGCAATGTAGTACCTCAGACTCCTCATCCAGGACCTCCTCTTCGAACTCGTCATTCTCCGCGATTGCGTCCAAGATTTCTTGTACGTCGATGGGGTCGTTGATGTAGAGCACCGGATTGCCTCCGCCTGACGCCTGCCCTCCATCCAGATCTACCGCTGGCACCACGACGTTGTCGGCCACCTGCTGCTCAGCGGCGACGGCTACTACCTGCTGCTCGGCGGCGACAACTACTGGCTGGATGGATGAGCTCGCACCCTCGACGGCACGGCGACGAGCGGCGTTCGTGCCCAGAGAAGACGCCTCCGCCTGCTTGGCGACGACCGAGCCATCTGTTGCTATGCCTTCAACTGGCTTCACCTCCGGCTCGTCTCCACGCGTACGCTTCATGGCGCAACAAGGGAAGGAGGTAGTGCAAGCGAGGGAGCTTTGGCGCGTGCGGTATGTGTAGATTGCGGTCTTGGGACTAGACAGACTGGGGGAAAATGACACGAGTACATGGAAGAAGAAGGTCGAGGGGGGTTATAAACACCGGAATGTTCGTAGTCCTTGAGTGGACACGTGTGGTGGGCGGGGGGTGGGGGGCTACCACGATCTCCACCCTTTTTTTTGAAACAGCCACGATCTCCACTTTAGAGCTGCATTGAAAACACGCTCATGGCAGACCTCGATCCCACTGCATGCAAGTGGCACGGAACCAATTTCTAGCAACGTTAGATCTACTCGAGGGGGGCCCTTGACTCATGGAAGTTACTAGCGGTAGGGCCCAGTTGGACGTGATTTTGAGAGCGCTGCGTAAAAATAGGATATATCTTATTAAAATCAAGTGGCAATAAATTGCAGCGTCCCATCGACAACCATGCACTCGATGACCCCGTTGCCCTGTACATGTGTTGTAGTAGCAGTAGTAGGATTTTCAGACTTAATTAAACGTGACATGACCACTCGACAACTTTTTCCATGGACGGCATCGTGTTCCTTCTTGTAGAGGGAGACGTAAAGATGGTAGTTCGTTAACTGGCAGTTTGAAAGAGTACCCTTTTCCTCTCTCGCTAAACAGATATGTTTCATTTTGCCCAAATTGGTAGCAAATCTAGAGAAGATTCTCTCTTCGATAATTCGTTCCCTTTTGGACCTCTTTTTTTGCCTCCGATCAGGTAGCAAATCTAGAGCAGCAAATCACACTAGGCAGAATACATTCATTGAGAAAACAAAACAAATGTAGATATAGCTGTGCATAGCTAAATAGGATATATCGATAGAAAGTAGGTTGCTTAACGAGGTTCGATGCATTCAGCCAGAAATAGGATGCAAGCAAAATATAGAAAATCAAAATAAGCTGCTTAGCAGCAGCAGCCGCCGCAGATGTAGATAAAGTCAAGGACACATCCAACCCGTTCATGCGCCAGCGCCTCTGCCTTCCTCTAGCGCTTCCTCCACTTCTTGCTGCCCAATCCCTTGATCTTGGGGGCCTTGGGCCTGATTGGAGGCATGCGACCCTCTTTGATGGCCACCCACTGGAGGTTTCGGAGGTTAATGCTGAGAGC
Source organism: Avena eriantha (assembly GCA_910589775.1). NCBI lineage: Eukaryota > Viridiplantae > Streptophyta > Magnoliopsida > Poales > Poaceae > Avena > Avena eriantha. Next base: position 420,031,937 of record OU342744.1, on the reverse strand, counting down.
CTGGTGTTCAGCGATGTAGGCGTTGATGTTCACGGTCTCGTGCTTGCCGCCTTTATGGATGCCGGAGCCTGCAGCCTCTGCATGCTTCAGTAAGGTGTTGAAGTTGGTGCCGCCAGCGTGACTCACCAAGAAGTAGGCGACCCCCTTGCGGAAGGGGCAGCTATAGTCACTGCCCCTGAAGAAGGCGTCGTACTGGCCGGCCCACAACCTCCTCAGCACCTGACGAGCCTTGGTGTGAATAGACTCGTCATCGCTGCAGACGTCACTGCCAGAAACCTATTGGAAGAAAAGGAAATGGGGGAGTAGATGATGTAAGAAGATCGAGCAATCGAAATGCGAACAAGCGAATCCTAATAAACCAAGATCTAGCATCCAACGATGGGAATGGTAGAAGAACCAGGGGAGGGGAGCAAACCCTAGTTACCTCCGACCATGGGTCGTCGATGCCGGTGTCGTAGGGGTTCAGCGAAGCGATGTACTTATCTGGATCGTAGGTGCCTAAGAAGTGCTTGATCTGCTTGTGACCGGCGGGGGCCTTGACTGGGGCCTGGACATGGACGGTGGCTGCTTTCAACGTGTCGAGGGGGACCAGTGAGGAGATGGGGGCCTCCTTGCCGGCGGCCTCGGAGGCGACGATGGCCCCCTTATCCTCCTCGGCCATCGCCGGCACGGATGAGGTATTCTCAGGAGTTTGCGGATGCTGGTGGGACAGTGGAGAGGGTTGCGTGGGGAGAGTGAGCGAGAGTGAGAGTGGGTGTGCGGAGAGAGGCTCTATACTTAAGGTGAATGGAAGCAAGGCACGTTTCGTTGCACCACCTTGCAACGCGCCGTGTAGTCTACTGCACCGTGCACTAGGACACGCGCACGGTACGTCATGTTTTTTTCCTAGGCCATGCATGGCAGTTCTATATACAACCACATGGAAAGGGCGCATACACAATTTCTATGTATGAAGTTTGACACGGCCCTAAAACTGGCGATAGTTAAAAGTGGAAATGTAGAGGGGAAGGTAGGTGGCTGTATGGCGAGATTTGTGGGGTTATGCTAGATCGGGTAGAGGGATGTGTTGATGACTGCGAGTGACTCGATGAAGGCGGAGACATTAGGTATCGCCGAGCTCAGCTCTTTGGCCTCCGGCTAGCGCGTGCAAGTTTCTTACGGTCGGGCCTAGCTGGAAGTGAGATTGAGAGCCGCTGCGTAAAAAATGGGATACGTCTTATTAAAATCAAGTGGAAATAAATTGCAGATGTCCATCGACGACCGTGCACTCGATGACGCATGCGTTGTGACATAGTAGTAGCAGTAGTAGGCTTTTCAGACTTGATTAAACATGACATGACTGCTAGTCGATTTTTCCATGGACGACATCGTGTTCCTTCTTGTAGAAATCTTGCTGAGGGAGACGTCCGTGCTGTCTCACGCTGTACTATGAAGGGCACAGAATCAACGGTTGGCGCGCATGATCCGCGTGAATCAACGGTTGGTGCGCATGATCTGCGTGACAACTGTGACGACCAATCAGGGAGTAGCAGACAGGGTGAGCACAAGTTTGGGCTTCTACGAAAGATAGAGAGAGGGGGCAAAACTGAGTAGTACCACATAAAACCAAGGGCAAAAGTGAGAAGTATAAAAATGGAAAGTGTCTTGTACAATGAAATACATCGTGGCATACATCAAATTATGCCAAGATAGATCCACTAGAGTTCATTGGATGTGTGTTCGTCTCATAAACCACACATGAATCCACCAGTGTGATTGCATGTCTACTCTTTTCATTAACCACAGTTAGAGTCATTGCATGTCTGTTCTTTTCACAAACCATATATCACCAGTGTCATTGCATGTATGTTCTTCTCATGAACCACACATGGATCCACCCAGTGTGATTGCATGTCTGTTCTTTTCACAAACCACATATGGATCCACCAGTGTCATTGCATGTCTGCTCTTTTCACAAACCACATAACACTAGTGTCATTGCATGTGTGTTCTTCTCACAAACCACATAAGGATCCACCAGTGTCATTGGATGTGTGTTCTTTTCACAAACCACATAAGGAACCACAAGTGTCATTGGATGTGTGTTCTTTTCATGAACCACACCTAGTGTCATTGCATGTGTGTTCCTCTCACAGACCACACATGGATCCACCAGGGTCATTGCATGTGTGTTCTTTTCACAGACCACACATGGATCCACCAGTGTCATTGCATGTGTGTTCTTCTCACAAACCACATAAGGATCCACCAGTGTCATTGGATGTGTGTTCTTTTCATGAACCACACCCAATCTCATTGCATGTGTGTTCCTCTCGCATACCACACATGGATCCACCAGTGCCATTGCATGTGTGTTCTTCTCATGAACCACAGATAGAGTCATTGCATGTGTATTCTTTTCATGAACCACAGCTAGAGTCCTTGCATGTGTGTTCTTCTCACAAACCACATAAGGATACACCTGTGTCATTGCATGTGTGTTCTTCTCATGAACCACATCTAGAGTCATTGCATGTATGTTCTTCTCACAAACCACATAAGGATCCAAAAGTGTCATTGGATGTGTGTTCTTCTCACAAACCACACATGGATCCACCAGTGTCATTGCATGTGTGCTATTCCCATGAACCACACATGGATCCACCAAGTGTCATTGCATGTTTGTTCCTCTCACAAACCACACATGGATCCACCAGTGCCATTGCATGTGTGTTCTTTTAATGAACCACACCTAGTGTCATTGCATGTATGTTCCTCTCATAAACCACACATCGATCCACCAGTGTCATTGCATGTGTGTTCTTCTCATGAACCACACCTACTATCATTGCATGTGTGCTCTTCTCATGAACCGCATCTAGAGTCATTGCATATCGGTTCTTCTCACAAACCACATAAGGATCCAGAAGTGTCATTGGATCTGTATTCTTTTCATGAACCACACCTAGTGTCATTGGATGTGTGTTCTTCTCACAAACCACACATGGATCCACCAAGTGTGATTGCGTGTCTATTCTTCTCACAAACCACACATGGATCCACTAGTGTCATTGCATGTCTGTTCTTTTAATGAACTATACCCAGTTTCATTGCATCTATGTTCCTCTCACATACCACACATGGATCCACTAGTGTCATTGCATGTGTGTTGTTCTCATGTACCATAGCTAGAGTCATTGCATGTCTGTTATTCTCACAAACCACATAAGGATACACCTTGTCATTGCATGTGTGTTCTTCTCATGAACCACACCCAGTGTCATTGCATGTGTGTTCCTTTCACAAACTACACATGGATCCACCAGTGTTATTGGATGTGTGTTCCTCTCATGAACCACATCTAGAGTCATTGCATGTGTGTTCTTCTCACAAACCACATAAGGATACACCAGTGTCATTGCATGTATGTTCTTTTTACGAACCACATATGGATCCACCAGTGTCATTGCATGTCTGCTCTTTTCACAAACCACATATCACCAGTGTCATTGCATGTGTGTTCTTCTCACAAACCACATATGGATCCACAAGGGTCATTGGATGTCTGTTCCTCTCATAAACCACATAAGGATCCAACGGTGTCATTAGATGTGTGTTCTTTTCATGAACCACACCCTGTGTCATTGCATGTGTTTTCCTCTCACAAACCACACATGGATCCACCAGTGTCATTACATGTGTGTTCTTCTCATGAACCACGACTAGAGTCATTGGATGTGTGTTCTTGTCATGAACCACACCCAGTGTTATTGTATGTGTGTTCCTCTCACAGACCACACATGGATCCACCAGTGCCATTGCATGTGTGTTCTTCTCATGAACCACGGCTAGAGTCATTGCATGTGTGTTCTTTTCATGAATGACACGCATTGTCATTGGATGTGTGTTCCTCTCATAGACCACACATGGAACCACATCTAGTGTCATTGCATGTGTGTTCTTATCATGAACCACATCTAGAGTCATTGCATATATGTTCTTCTCACAAACCACATAAGGATCCAACAGTGTCATTGGATGTGTGTTCTTTTCATGAACCACACCCAGTGTCATTGGATGTGTGTTCTTCTCACAAACCACACATGGATCCACCAGTGTCATTGCATGTGTGCTCTTATCATGAACCACACATGGATCCACCAAGAGTCATTGCATCTCTGTTCCTCTCCAAAACCACACATGGATCCACCAGTGCCATTGCATGTCTGTTCTTTTAATGAACCACACCCAGTGTCATGGCATGTCTGTTCCTCTCATAAACCACACATGGATCCACCAGTGTCATTGCATGTGTTTCTTCTCATGAACCACAGTTAGAGTCATTGCATGTCTGTTATTCTCACAAACCACATAAGGATACACAAGTGTCATTGCACGTGTGTTCTTCTCATGAAGCACACCAAGTGTCATTGAATGTGTGTTCCTTTCACAAACTACACATGGGTCCACCAGTGTCATTGGATGTGTGTTCCTCTCATGAACCACATTTAGAGTCATTGGATGTGTGTTCTTCTCACAGACCACATAAGGATACACTAGTGTCATTGCATGTCTGTTCTTTTCACAAACCACATATGGATCCACCAGTGTCATTGCATGTCTGTTCTTTTCACAAACCACATATGGATCCACCAGTGTCATTGCATGTGTGTTCTTCTCACAAACCACATAAGGATACACCGGTGTCATTGCATGTGTGTTCTTCTCATGAACCACATCCAGAGTCATTGCATGTCTGTTCTTCTCACAAATAACATAAGGATCCAACAGTGTCATTGGATGTGTGCTGTATCATGAACCACACCGAGTGTCATTGGATTTGTGTTCTTCTCACAAACCACACATGGATCCACCAGTGTCATTGAATGTGTGCTCTTCTCATGAACCATACATCGATCCACCAAGTGTGATTACATGTCTGTTCTTCTCACAAACCACACATGGATCCACCAGTGTCATTGCATGTGTGTTCTTTTAATGAACCACACCCAGTGTCATTGCATGTTTGTTCATCTCATAAACCACACATAGATCCACCAGTGTCATTGCATGTGTGTTCTTCTCATGAACCACAGCTAGAGTCATTGCATGTCTGTTATTCTCACAAACCTCATACGGATCCACTAGTGTCATTGCATGTGTGTTCTTCTCATGAACCATGGCTATGTGTGTTCTTTTCATGAACCACAGCCATTGTCATTGCATGTGTGTTCCTCTCATAGACCACACATGGATCCACCAGTGTCATTGCATGTCTGCTCTTTTCATGAACCATATCTAGAGTCATTGCATGTGTGTTCTTTCCACAAACCACATATGGATCCACAAGTGTCATTGCATGTCTGTTCTTTTCATCAACCACATAAGGATCCACTACTGCCATTGTATGTGTGTTCTTTTCATGAACCACACCTAGTGTCATTGCATGCATGTTCCTCTCACAAACCACACATGGATCCACCAATGCCATTGCATGTGTGTTCTTCTCATGAACCACACCTAGTGTCATTGCATGTGTGCTCTTCTCATGAACTACATCTAGAGTCATTGCATGTCGGTTCTTCTCACAAACCACATAAGGATCCAACAATGTCATTCGATGTGTGTACTTTTCATGAACCACACCTAGTGTCATTGGATGTGTGTTCTTCTCACAAACCACACATGGATCCACCAAGTGTGATTGCATGTATATTGTTCTCACAAACCACACATTGATCCACTAGTGTCATTTCATGTCTGTTCTTTTAATGAACCACACCCAGCTTCATTGCATGTCTGTTCCTCTCAGAGACCACACATGGATCCACTAGTGTCATTGCATGTGTCTTGTTCTCATGAACTATAGCTAGAGTCGTTGCATGTATTTTATTCTCACAAACCACATAAGGATACACCAGTGTCATTGCATGTTTGTTCTTCTCATGAACGATACCCAGTGTCATTGCATGTTTGTTCCTTTCACAAACTACACATGGATCCACCAGTGTCATTGGATGAGTGTTCCTCTCATGAACCACATCTAGAGTCATTGCATGTGTGTTCTTCTCGCAAACCACATAAGAATACACTAGTGTCATTGCATGTCTGTTCTTTTCACAAACCACATATGGATCCACCAGTGTCATTGCATGTTTGTTCTTTTCACAAACCACATATGGATCCACCAGTGTCATTGCATGTGTGTTATTCTCACAAACCACATAAGGATACACCGGTGTCATTGCATGTGTGTTATTCTCATGAACCACATCTAGAGTCAATGCATGTCTGTTCTTCTCACAAACCACCTAAGGATCGAGCAGTGTCATTGGATGTGTGTTCTTTTCATGAACCACACCTAGTGTCATTGGATGTGTGTTCTTCTCACAAACCACACTTGTATCCACCAGTATCATTGCATGTGTGATCTTCTCATGAACCAAACATGGATCCAACAAGTGTGATTGAATGTCTGTTCTTCTCACAAACCACACACGGATCCACAAGTGTCATTGCATGTCTGGTCCTCTCATAAACCACACATGGATCCACGAGTGTCATTGCATGTGTGTTCTTCTCATGAACCACTGCTAGAGTCATCGCATGTGTGTTATTCTCACAAACCACATAAGGATCCACTAGTGTCATTGCATGTGTCTTCTTCTCATGAACCATGGCTAGAGTCATTGCATGTGTGTTCTTTTCAAGAACCACACCCAGTGTCATTGGATGTGTGTTCCTCTCATAGACCACACATGGATCCACCAGTGTAATTGCATGTCTGCTCTTTTCATGAACCACATCTAGAGTCATTGCATGTCTGTTCTTTCCACAGACCACATATGGATCCACCAGTGTCATTTCATATGTGTTCTTTTCATGAACCACATAAGAATCCACTAGTGTTATTGGATGTGTGTTCTTTTCATGAACCACACGTAGTGTCATTGCATGCCTATTCCTCTCACAAACCACACATGGATCCACCAGTGCCATTACATGTGTGTTCTTCTCATGAACCACACCTAGTGTCATTGCATGTGTGCTCTTCTCATGAACCACATCTAGAGTCATTGCATGTCGGTTCTTCCCACAAACCACATAAGGATCCGGCAGTGTCATTGGATGTTTGTTCTTTTCATGAACCACACCCAATTTCATTGGACATGTGTTCTTCTCAAAAACAACACATGGATCCACCAAGTGTGATTGCATGTCTATTGTTCTCACAAACCACAAATGGATCCACTAGTGTCATTGCATGTCTAATCTTTTAATGAACCACACCCAGTGTCATTGCATGTCTGTTCCTCTCATAGACCACACATGGATCCACCAGTGTCATTGCATGTGTGTTATTCTCATGAACCACATCTAGAGTCATTGCATGTCTTTTATTCTCACATACCACATAAGGATACACCAGTGTCATTGCATGTGTGTTCTTCTCATTAACCACACCTAGTGTCAGTGCATGTGTGTTCCTTTCACAAACTACACATGGATCCACCAGTGTCATTGGATGTGTGTTCCTCTCATGAACCACATCTAGAGTCATTGCATGTGTGTTCTTCTCACAAACCACATAAGGATACACTAGAGTCATTGCCGTCTGTTTTTTTCACAAACCACATATAGATCCACCAGTGTCATTGCATGTCTGCTCTTTTCACAAACCACATATCACCAGTGCCATTGCATGTGTGTTCTTCTCACAAACCACATAAGTATCCACAAGTGTCATTGGATGCCTGTTCCTCTCATCAACCACATAAGGATCCACCGGTGTCATTGCATGTCTGTTCTTTTCATGAACCACACCCAGAGTCATTGCATGTGTGTTCCTATAACAGACCACACATGGATCCACCAGTGTCATTGCATGTGTGTTCTTCTCATGAACCACGGCTAGAGTCATTGGACGTGTGTTCTTTTCATGAACCACACCCAGTGTCATTGCATGTGTTTTCCTCTCACAGACCACACATGGATCCACGAGTGCCATTCCATGTGTGTTCTTCTCAGGAACCACGGATAAAGTCATTGCATGTGTGTTCTTTTCATGAACCACACCTAGTGTTATTGGATGTGTGTTCCTCTCATAGGCCACGCATGGAACCACATCTAGTGTCATTGCATGTGTGTTCTTCTCATTAACCACATCTAGAGTCATTGCATGTCTGTTATTCTCACAAATTACATAAGGATCCAGCAGTGTCATTGGATGTGTGTTCTTTTCATGAACCACACCCAGTGTCATTGGATGTGTGTTCTTCTCACAAACCACACATGGATCCACCAGTGTCATTGCATATGTGATCTTCTCATGAACCACACATGGATCCACCAAGTTTCATTGCATGTCTTTTCCTCTCACAAACCACACATGGATCCACCAGTGCCATTGCATGTCTGTTCTTTTAATGAACCACACCCAGTGTCATTGCATGTCTATTCTTTTAATGAACCACACCCAGTGTCATTGCATGTCTGTTTATCTCATAAACCACGCATGGATCCACCAGTGTCATTGCATGTGTGTTCTTCTCATGAACCACAACTAAAGTCAATGCATGTCTGTTATTCTCCCAACCACATAAGGACACACCAGTGTCATTGCATCTGTGTTCTTCTCATGAACCACAACCAGTGTCATTGCATGTGTGTTCTTCTCATGAACCACACATGGATCTCCACAAGTGTGATTGCATGTCTATTCTTCTCACAAACCACACATGGATCAACTAGTGTCATTGCACGTCTATTCTTTTAATGAAACACACCTAGTTTCATTGCATGTCTGTTCCTGTCACATACCACACATCGATCCACCAGTGTCATTGCATGTGTGTTCTTCTCATGAACCACAACTAGAGTCATTGCATGTCTGTTATTCTCACAAACCACAGAAGAATACATGCAATGTTATTGCATGTGTGTTCTTCTCATAAACCACACCCAGTGTCACTGCATGTGTGTTCCTTTCACAAACTACACATGGATCCACCAGTGTCATTGGATGTGTGTTCCTCTCACGAACCACATCTAGAGTCATTGCATGTGTGTTCTTCTCACAAACCACATAAGGATACACCAGTGTCATTGCATGTCTGTTCTTTTCACAAACCACATATGGATCCACCAGTGTTATTGCATGTCTGATCTTTTCACGAACCACCTATCACCAGTGTCATTGCATGTGTGTTCTTCTCACAAACCACATAAGGATCCACAAGTGTCATTGGATGTCTGTTCCTCTCATAAACCACATAAGGATCCACCGGTGTCATTGGATGTGTGTTCTTTTCATGAACCACACCCAGTATCATTGCATGTGTGTTCCTCTCACAGACCACACATGGATCCACCAGTGTCATTGCATGTGTGTTATTCTCATGAACCATGGCTAGAGTCATTGGATGTGTGTTCTTTTCATGAACCACACCCAATATCATTGCATGTGTGTTCCTCTCATAGACCACACATGGATCCACCAGTACCATTGCATGTGTGTTCTTCTCATGAACCATGGCTAGAGTCATTGCATGTGTGTTCTTTTCATGAACCACACCCAGTGTCGTTGGATGTCTGTTCCTCTCAGAGACCACACATGTAACCACATCTAGTGTCATTGCATGTGTGTTCTTCTCTTGAACCACATCTAGAGTCATTGCATGTCTGTTCTTCTCACAAATCACAAAAGGATCCGACAATGTCATTGGATGTGTGTTCTTTACATGAACAACACCCAGTGTCATTGGATGTGTATTCTTCTCACAAACCACACATGGATCAACCAGTGTCATTGCATGTGTGCTCTTCTCATGAACCACACATGGATCCACAAAGTGTCATTGCATGTCTGTTCCTCTCACAAACCACACATGGATCCACCAGTGCCATTGCATGTCTATTCTTTTAATGAACCACACCCAGTGTCATTGCATGTTTGTTCCTATCATAAACCACACATGGATCCACCAGTGTCATTCCATGTGTGTTCTTCTCATGAACCACAACTCGGGTCATTGCATGTTTGTTATTCTCACAAACCACATAAGAATACACTAGTGTCATTCCATGTGTGTTCTTCTCATGACCACACCCAGTGTCATTGCATGTGTGTTCCTTTTAGAAACTACACATGGATCCACCAGTGTCTTTGGATGAGTGTTCCTCTCATGAACCACATCTTGGGTCATTGCATGTGTGTTCTTCTCACAAACCACATAAGGATACACTAGTGTCATTGCATGTCTAATATTTTCACAAACCACATATGGATTCACCAGTGTCCATGTCTGTTCTTTTCACAAACCACATATCGATCCACCAGTGTCATTGCATGTGTGTTCTTCTCACAAACCACATAAGGATACACCGGTGTCATTGCATGTGTGTTATTCTCATGAACCACATCTAGAGTCATTGCATGTCTATTCTTCTCACAAACCACATAAGGATCTAGCAGTGTCATTGGATGTGTGTTCTTTTCATGAACCATATCTAGAGTCATTGCATGTGTGTTCTTCTCACAAACCACATAAGGATCCACCAGTGTCATTGCATGTGTGCTCTTCTCATGAACCACGGCTAGAGTCATTGGATGTGTGTTCTTCTCATGAACCACAGCTAGAGTCATTGCATGTCTGTTATTCTCACATACCACATAAGGATCCACCAGTGTCATTGCATGTGTGTTTTTCTCATGAACCATGGCTAGGGTCATTGCATGTGTGTTATTTTCATGAACCACACCCAGTGTGATTGCATGTATGTTCTTTTCACAAACCACATATGGATCCACCAGTGTCATTGCATGTCTGCTCTTTTCACAACATATCACTAGTGTCATTGCATGTGTGTTCTTCTCACAAACCACATAAGGATCCACCAGTGTCACTGGATGTATGTTCCTCTCACAATCCACATAAGGATCGATCGGCACCCAGTGTCATTGCATGTGTGTTCCTCTCACATACCACACATGGATCCACCAGTGTCATTGCATGTGTGTTCTTCTCATGAACCACAGCTAGAGTCATTGCATGTGTCTTCTTTTCATGAACCACACCCAGTGTCATTGCATGTGTGTTCCTCTCACAGACCACACATGGATCCACCAGTGTCATTGCATGTGTGTTCTTCGCATGACCCACACCTAGTGTCATTGCATGTGTGTTCCTTTGATGAACCAAGCCTCTGTCATTGGATGTGCGTTCCTCTCATAGACCACACATGGATCCACCAGTGTCATTGCATGTCTGCTCTTTTCATGAACCACATCTAGAGTCATTGCATGTCTGTTCTTTCCATAGACCACATATGGATCCACCAGTGCCATTGCATGTGTGTTCTTCTCATGAACCACAACTAGAGTCATTACATGTGTGTTCTTTTCATGAACCATAGCTAGAGTACTTGCACATGTGTTCTTCTCACAAACCACATAAGGATACACCAGTGTCATTGCATGTGTGCTCTTCTCATGAACCACATCTAGAGTCATTGCATGTCTGTTCTTCTCACAAACCACATAAGGATCCAGAAGTGTCATTGGATGTGTGTTCTTTTCATGAACCACACCTAGTGTCATTGGATGTGTGTCCTTCTCACAAACCACACATGGATCCACCAGTGTCATTGCATGTGTGTTCCTCTCATGAACCACATATGGATCCACCAAGTGTGATTGCATGTCTGTTCTTCTCACAAAACACACATGGATCCAGCAATGTCATTGCATGTCTGTTCTTTTCATGAACCACACCTAGTGTCATTGCATGTCTGTTCCTCTCATAAACCACACATGGATCCACCAGTGTCATTGCATGTGTGTTCTTCTCATGAACCACAGCTAGAGTCATTGCATGTCTGTTATTCTCACAAACAACATAAGGATACACCAGTGTCATTGCATGTGTGTTCCTCTCACATACCACACATGGATCCACCAGTGTCATTACATGTGTTCTTCTCATGAACCATGGCTAGAGTCATTGGATGTGTGTTCTTCTCATGAACCACAGCTAGAGTCATTGCATGTCTGTTGTTCTCACAGACCACATAAGGATCCACTAGTGTCATTGCATGTGTATTCTTCTCATGAACCACTGCTAGAGTCATTGCATGTGTGTTCTTTTCATGAACCACACCCAGTGTCATTGGAGATGTGTTCCTCTCATAGACCACACATGGATCTACTAGTGTAATTGCATGTCTGCTCTTTTCATGAACCACATCTAGAGTCATTGCATGTATGTTCTTTCCAAAGACCACATATGGATCCACCAGTGTCATTCAATGTGTGTTATTTTCATGAACCACACCTAGTGTCATTGCATGCATGTTCCTCTCACAAACCACACATGGATCCACCAGTGCCATTGCATGTGTGTTCTTCTCATGAACCACAGCTGGAGTCATTACATGTGTGTTCTTCTCATGAACCACATCTAGAGTCATTGCATGTCCGTTCTTCTCACAAACCACATAAGGATCCAGAGGTGTCATTGGATGTGTGTTCTTTTCATGAACCACAACCAGTGTCATTGGATGTGTGTTCTTCTCACAAACCACACAGGGATCCACTAGTGTCATTGATGTGTGTACTTCTAATGAACCACGCATGGATCCACCAACTGTGATTGCATGCATGTTCTTCTCTCAAACCACACATGGATCCACTAGTGTCATTGCATGTTTGTTCTTTTAATGAACCACACCCACTGTCATTGCATGTTTGTTCCTCTCACAGACCACACATGGATCCACTAGTGTCATTGAATGTGTGTTCTTATAATGGACCACAACTAGAGTGATTGCATGTCTGTTATTCTCACAAACCACATAAGGATACACCCGTGTCATTGCATGTGTGTTCTTCTGATGAACCACACCCAATGTCATTGCATGTGTGTTCCTTTCACAAACTACACATGGATCCACCGGTGTCATTGGATGTGTGTTCCTCTCATGAACCACATCTAGAGTCATTGCATGTGTGTTCTGCTCACAAACCACATAAGGATACACCAGTGTCATTGGATGTGTGTTCTTCTCATGAACCATAGCTAGAGTCATTGCTTGTCCGTTCTTCTCACAAACCACATAAGGATCCACCTGTGTCATTGGATGTGTGTTCTTCTCATGAACCACACATGGATCCACCAGTGTCATTGCATGTCTGCTCTTTTCATTAACCATAGTTAGAGTCATTGCATGTCTGTTCTTTTCACAAACCACATATCACCAGTGTCATTACATGTGTGTTCCTCTCATAAACCACATATGGATCCACCCAGTGTGATTGCATGTGTGTTCTTCTCACAAACCACATATGGATCCACAAGTGTCATTGCATGTCTGCTCTTTTCACAAACCACATATGGATCCTAATTAACCTTAGGAGAGCCCTAACCTTAGCCCCCCAATGGGTGGCCGTTAGACCAAGTCTTCTAGAAGGCACGCCCTAACACAGTTGTTCTGCTTGACGATTGTTACATACCGTTTGATTGGGGCGCTTGAACGATTGGGATGGTCTTCGTGAGAGTGATCTGCGAGTAGGCTGTTCTGCGGCATGATTGGCCACGCTTTCTCTGGACAAACTGGCAACACCGGGCGCTCCCCTGTTGCGAGTGTCATGACTCACGAGTTCAGTGGACCATATCCCAATGTCACGTCCCCACTACTTCTCTTCCTCCCCGTACTTCTCTTCCTTCCCCTTGAAGCCACTTTCCCCACTTCACTCCCATCATGCCATAGCCACAAGCCAACGACGCCTCTATCCCAATCCCTTCTCCGGTAGCCACCCCCTCCCCTCTCACCATGGGTTCAAGGGGAGACGGCGAGGAAACACGTCGTGATGACAAGGACGGTGATTTCAATGTAAGTCGTCTCATCTCTATCTCTATCATCTGTGGCCAGTTATCTATTTTTTGAGCTAGATCTAATCTGTTTACTCATGAGCGTATGATGTGTTAGGCCAACCAGATGATGTATGACTCCGACTATCATGGTTTAGCGGATGAAGACAGTCCTCTGCTATGTAAACATGGATATGTGCCCGCTAAATTTGTAGCGTTCGAAGGATGAAACGTAGGCAGGAGGTTTCTACGGTGTCAAGGACATTGTGCAATGATGCAAGGCAGAAGTTGCGGTGTTGAATGGGTAGATCTAGAGTGGCCCAAATCGACGCAGAAAACGCTAGACAAACTATGGGAAATAACTATTGAGTTGAAAGAATCTGTATTCAACTCACTTCTTTATAGTGTTGATATGAAGCTATGGGAACCAGTTGACATGACCAAGCATAAGCGAGATCACAGGTGTGTGCAAGACAAGGTTAGCAAAGTCGAGAAGGAGAGGGACGCGGCATTGGCCCTGAAGGCTAAAGCAGAGCAAGAACTGACTCAAGCAAGGAATGATCTTCACCAGGCCAAAGTCCTGCAGTTCACAACTATGAGTATTGACAAGTGCATGAGTTAAAATGCAGAGAAACAATTGAAGCTGTGCAAGGAAGATGCTAAAAGGAAGGAGCAGACGATTCGATCCTTGCTCTCGCAGGAAGATGCGCATCGGGCTAAGATTAGGAAGATCAAGGAGATGTGTGATAACTAGTTCTATTTAGCTTAAGCTCCATGCCTTTTTAAGTTGTAATAGTTGTACTTGTTAACCTAGCGGTCTGAACTATTGGCCCCGGAGTCCTGGGAGGAAAAAAATTGGTCGCCCGTTAATCTGTCTTAACCCTGCATTACTTCCTTTTGTCTGACCAATGCCCCTTGGATATTCCGCCCATCGCTTTGTCGTCCTCGTGTACAAATAGGAGGCACCACAGCGCGTCGCTTCGTCGTCCATCCCCTCGTCCTCTCCAATCTCCACCGCGCCGTCACTTCGTCATCCATCCCCTCGCTCCCTCTCCAATCTCCACCGCGCCGCCATGGAGATGCCCGCGCTGAACTTCTACGAGGCGGTGATGTTCACACACTTCGATATCCTCGCGCCGCCAGCCGCGACGGTGCCCCACGGATGGCGCATCAGCTATGCGGGGGTGCCGGTGGCTCCGCTCCCTGGCCGAGCCGAGATGGAGAGCGAAATCACGGTGCACCGCCGCCAGATGCCCGCGTGGAAGAGGGCGCTGCCCCGGTACGCGACGGCTAGCCTGTAGTGGCTGGCGTTGTTCAAGAAGGAGCGGAAGGCCAAGATTGGCAACCGCATCATTTACGGGCGCGTGGTGCACCGGGATCTCTGCAACTAAGAAGGGTGGGAGAGGTTCTGGTCCGTCCCTGGATGGACCGAGTACACCATCATCGCCGCTGCTCACCGCGAAGAGGTGCTCCATCTCGCGAACAATGCGGAAATCGTGGAGGTTCCGTCCGACGACGACGAGGAAGCCGGCGGCTCGGAGGACAGTGGCAGCAGAAGTGAAATTGTTGACTAGTGGTTGAATTAATGTAGGATGTGAAATCGCACCTTTGTTTAGAAGAATTTATGGTTGAATTACTGAAATGCCTCGATTTAGATCTCTATCTCGATTAATTTGTGGAAGAATTTGTGATTTAGATCAATTTCTGCCTCGATTTAGATCTTTGTCCTGGATTGGGAACGTGACTGTGGACCAAAGATCCCTTTTTTACTAGTGTATTCTGACATTAGTGGTTTGTTTAAACGTAATCTACGTGGATTGGACCACATGCAAATGGCACGACCACAATTTATAAAGTGGACACGTACACCAGGTTACTGGAGATCCGAGAGCTTCGCCAGATGCAGGGGATGCAGGAATAGAGAGGTGGTGAGATAGACGGACTCAAGATTAGGCCAGAAAGTGGTATCGATTTCCTCCCATCTAGGCATTATCGGTTGCCATTTCTGTTTATGTTGCCACGTCGTTGTCCAACATCTGAAATAAGTTGCTGCTTCGTGCAGTGTGGCAGCTTAAATAATTTATTTCCGTGCCACTTACATTCCATCGAATTTAGAGACCTCCTGCCCTCAGCAATCGTGGAACCGTTGCTGCATGTTTTTAGATAAAAGTGGCACAATCACAGTTTTGCATTCAACTACTGACTCAGGCGTTTCCAAACCCTAAGTCACGGTACATTTTACTTAGAGAACATGGGTTGATTGTTTCGCCCAGCAAAGTACCACACACAGAGCTCCAAAATTTAACCAAATTACATATATAGGTTCAAGTTCAACACATTACTATGCATCTTCATGGCCAGCAACCTTCTTCCGCAGCCTGGGTACCAAGCATTCACGTCCACTGGCTTCTTCATTTCCTGCCTTCTTCCTCTTCCTCGGTGCCAATTTTCTTAGCTTCACGTACTCTGCATCACCGGGACAATGGGCACTAGAATAATGCCCAGCATCATCTTTCCACTCGTTTTTAATTTCTTCGGGCAACAAAATGACTGACCCAGCAGTAATGTTTCTAACCTTGCGGCGCTTCCTGTCAAAGAAACAAGACTGTTGCATAACTTCCCAATATCTACAGAGTAAATAAAACAAAAATTACAATTCAGCACAAACATGCGAACCCCAAGAGACCTTTGCTTACCAGGAGCTAATTGGGTTCGAGCAACCACCTTGGCCAAGAATAGAAGGGCGACTCCCATTTGCAGCAGCTTCCACATCCAGTACATCACAATTCAGCACAAACATGCAAGCCGAAGCATACCTTTTCATCAACCCAATTAGCTGATTGTCACACGTTAGAGGAACCATGATGGTAACGAGATCAACCTAGGTATTTGGATACCGATGATTGAATCTCGGACATGTAATATATCATGAGACAAAGGGATTAAGTTACTAGCGTTAAAGGTTCTCACAATCACAGAAGTCATCGTTGAATGTGCAGGAGTCGGTATGGATCTCCAGGTCCTGCTTCTGATTATTGATTTGAGAGGAGTCTCAATCATGTCTGCATTATTCGCGAACCGTAGGGTGACACACTTAAGGGTTGCCAAACACCATTTTGGAGCACATATGATTCAGACCAAAGAATTGCAAAGCGCTGGAATTATTTCGATGGAAACCAGAATTGTTTCGGGTGAAATTGCAGAAACTCGTTCTGCATGTGATATTGAAATGTTGCAAGGGGTTTTATGTGAATGTTTGTTAATTAAAGTAATTAACAAAATTCTAAATAAAATAAATAAAAGAGTTTTATTAAATGAGAGTTGCATTAAATTTGGTGGAAATTTAATGCATGTGAGTGGAACTTTGGGTGCAGGCTAAATTGATGTGAGTGGAGCTTCCACCACATGAATGAGGAAGAGGTGTTGGCACCCCCCATGGGCGCCGGCCATGGTAGGGGAGGATCCCCCTCTCCTATAAAAGGCCCCCCTCTCCTCCCTCACAAAGTACACCTCCTCGTGAAGGATCTCTCCCCCCTCTAAATATATTTCCCCATGGTCTCGGATTAGCGAGATACATATTCCCGGTGGCCTTGCGTCTGGAAGGAGTTGCTTCTTCCACTGATTCGCTAGAGCGAGGAGGTGGAGGTTGTTCGGTGGCTTGAACGTGTGTGCGAGGACGGATGCGCTGCTGATTTGCGGCGCTAGGACTTCCACACGATCTTGAGATCGGCAAGCGTACGACTACATCATCCACGAGTTCCAACTCGTTAACAAAACTCTGTTGTCTTCGAGGGTAAGTTCTCTATGGATGTATATCCACCCGTTGCTTGTATCTAGTAGATAGATCTTGGCGTATAGTTCTCATCATAGGATTTTTTTTGTTTTCTATGCTGCGAACCCAACAGTGGTACAGGTGCTTTGCACGGGTAGGTGCTTTGCACGGGTAGTACACATATATTTATATGTGGGTGATGATGATCATGTTATTGCATCTTCTATGTATTTTGGATATTGGTGGCATAGTGGGATGAAGCAGCCCAGACTAACCTTACATGTCATCGCACATGAAACCGGTTCCACGACTGACATGAAACAAGTTTGGCATAAGTGGCTGGCGGGTGTCTGTCTCTCCTACTATAGTCAATATCTGATTTACAACGAGTTGCTAATAACTTGGTTATCCTTGTTGTGGTTCCATGTTCGTAGGTAAGACATGTTCTATCTTCGAAAGCCCTAAGCCACGTAAAACTTGCAATGGATAAATTAGAGGCGTCTAGTTTAGATCGTTGCTGGGCTAGTGTCTTGATATGGTATTGTTGTAAGTAGATGTATGATAGATACTCTTACAACACACTTAACGTGTAAGTTCCATAGACCTTGGCCTTACACACAAAGGAATGATAAATATCACGATGCATATGATAGAGATCAAATGCATGGACTATATCATCCCACTTTACACATTAGATGTTTGCATCTTATATTGCTAGTTTGGCGCTTTTAGTAGCATTGTAAGATGATCCCTCATTTAAATATCAAGATAAAATGTGTTCTTCCTTAATTATGCACCGTTCTACGGATCGTGTTTCGAGACATCACGTGATAATCGGGTGTACTTGACTCTACGCTTTCATACAACTGGTGTAAGACAATTTTACACACGTGAATACTAAGGTTCTTACTTGGCGAGCCTAGCATGTACATACATGGCCTCGAAACACGGACCGAAAGGTTAAGCATGAGTCATATAGTTGATATGATGCCCATATAGATGCTCGCATTTGAAGCTACACTGACTCACATGATGATCGCAATTGGTGTAGTGGATTTGGTTCATGTAATCATCAAAAATACACGAGAGATGTCGTTTTTGAGTGGGAGTTCATTAGTAATTTGGATTAGCTGAACTCAATCTATCATAAACTTAGTCTAAATAAACTTTAGAAATTCTGTTGTAGATGGCACCACCTGCTTTTAATTTCAATGTGTTCATGGAGAAAGAGAAACTTGATGCGAATGGTAGCAACTTCACCAACTGGGCTATGAATTTGAGGATTCTCCTCACTACTGCACAAAAGCAATATGTGCTAGAGGCGCTGCTAGGCCCCCCACCAGCTCCTAATGCCCCTGACGAGGAAAAGAATGTCTATATAACTCGTCAGGAGGACCACAAATTAGTTCACTGCGGCATACTGTATGGGCTAGAGCCAGAACTTCAAAAGTGTTTTGAAAATGGCAATGCTTTCGATAGCATGGGAGAATTGAAAATGATTTTCGATACCCATGCTGCCATAGAGAGTTATAATGTTTCTGAAAAGTTCTTTAGCTGCATGATGGAGGAGAACAGCTACGTTAGTGAGCACGTACTCAAAATGTCTGGCTACGCCGATAAGCTTGTGTCCTTGGGAATATCGATTCCCATTGACCTAGGCATACATCGTGTTCTCCAATCTGTGCCACCTAGCTACAAGAGCTTCGTGATGAACTATAACATGCAGGGCATGAAGAAGTCTCTTCCCGAGCTTCTGTCAATGCTTAAAACTGCAGAAGTGGAGATTAGGAAAGAACATCAAGTGTTGATGATCAATAAGACTACCGGTTTCAAGAAAGATAAGAAAGGCAAGCAGAAGGGAAAGAAGGGCGGAAAATCTACTACTGCACCTAAAAATAAATCCCTCCGCACGCGCGCCCCGCATCGCGGGTTCGAGTTCCCATTGCGCCGCGCCGATCCGGTTGAGCACCGACCCATCAACGGCACAGAGAAGAACAACAGTAGCAGCGCGCGCTTATCACTTACCCCCCTGCGCCTTTTGCTGATTAAACCGCGCTCCACCGACCCCACCAGTCAGCCTCCCGTGGCGTTTTTACAAAAAGGTACTGTAAATTTTGATTCCGTCACCCCGTGCTCCACCCTAACCCCACCTGTCAGCCGCGGTTGCAGACTTATGAAAAGGCCCCTAGGTTTTCCGTTTCTCAGCCCGCAGTCCCCTGTGCCGCGCCTGGCCCGCCTCTGTCACGTGGGCCTGCAGTGCATCAGGTCCCACCTGTCTGTGGCTAGGACTAGCTCCGGCTGGGTAGAAAAATTCGGCCCGTTTGTCTGTTTAAATAAAATGATTTCAGTAAATGTTTTAATATAAACTCAAATCTGTTTTTAAATAACTTTTAAATTATAAATCCAAATAATACAAATGATATATGTTTTTGAATCAGAAAAATGTGAGGAGTTCAAATATGCTATTCAAAATAATGTTTGAGCACTTTAAATTTTCGAGATGATTAAAATTACAATAAAACGCCCTTTTCCTAATAAATTAATAACTTTAATTCTACAACTCCAAATTCAACAAATAATATGTCTAAATCGATCAGCGCGACGAGCCCGATATGTCTATGCATTCCTTGTTCTGAATTGAAGCATGCATCATGTAATTATTACAAATCAGAACTGTTTATGGCAATAAAACTTGACTAAATCATTAATAAAATGCTTTATTCTTGTACCCCACACCTCACCATGCCATGCTACTTTAATGCCATGTAAATTGTGCATCATTCATCATGGCATGCTTGTTTGCTTGTCGCATTTAAATTCATATGCTTGTGCACTTTATTTATGTTGGCCCTTGTTTGTTTGGTTCTTCGTCGAATAGACGCCCAGCAGGAGAATTACCAGAAATCACAGGAGTTCTACCCAGATCCATCTCTCGCTTCAACTGAGCTGCCAGGCAAGCACTACCACATGCTTGCATACATATAGTACCTATTGCCTCTATCTTATTCTTGCATCATTGAGTCGCGATTGCATTAAATTGAATCCCAAGTACTGCATAGCCTTTACTTTTAAACCCCACCGAAGCTTGTTCCTCCATCCCATGAGCCATTACTACAGGAGTTGTTTGAGCCATGCGGGTCGTAGAAGAGCATGTGTAGGGTATGTGAGTGTCTGATGGATAACGAGGTACCTAAACAACTTAACCTGAGTAGTAATGGGATAACTAATGAAAGAGGCACCGGTGAGCAATATCTGCTATTTGGTTCTTCATGCTCACTTGTGTCCCGTAGGACCCCGAGTACTTGATTCCTGTTCCTTGACTATTCGCACTATCCACATCCGGGAGGCCTTTTGGACCCCCCCGAGACAGATCTTGATTCATTCTTATTTCTTGGGGCCACAATTAGTTTGGGGCTTTATTATTATCCTGTACTTATGCCATGTTACTGCTTTATTTAAGATTGTGCGAGGAGCACCTGTACTGTTTTGGTTCGCGCCACGTTTTCGTGGTATCGACAAGCCCAGTCATATTTTCGGGTTCCCAGTCGTTTACAGCCGTCGTCGCAAACCCTGGGTCCGTTTCGGAGCCGGCCAACTTCGTTGTGGGTAGCTTATTGGGGTGGCCCCCAAAAATATTTCTGAATCCTGTGATCGCTTTGTCGTGAATGCCTCGTTGGGTTTTGAGTTGGTTTTTCCGAAGTTGATCGAGTGTGTGTTGCTATTTGTGCACCCCTGCAGGGTAAATCTTTCTGAAAACCGTGTCCGCGGTTATGGACGACTTGGAGCACAGTTTCTCGATCATAGACAAGTCTAACTAAAGTATCGCTTTTAAATTGACTAAGTACCTGACTAGTAAATAGTGCAATACTCATGGAATGGTTAATAAAACTACCAACGGATGGGGGTGTTGTTCATCCGCTTCCTCATTGGTAAGCGACGATGAGGATGGATCTGTTAATTATACTGTTATAACGGTTGTTCTTAATTAACAGACATCCGTCTATCATTGGTTAGGCGGATGGTTAGCGAGTATCTATAGACTTGTTAGTTATTATATTTTACTGCAATTGCGTCACCCCAGGTTGTATCCCCTTTAGAGGCATAAAGACTTGCTGAGTACCCCTAGGGTCTCACACGATAAATTGTTTAATTCAGATGAACAGGTGTACTCGCAAGATGGATACTGGGTGGAGGAGATGGATGATGTTGGCAACGATCACTCGGTGTAAAGATTCCGGGAATGGGGATCCGTGAGATCTGTGGGCGGGATGTGTTTATTTATGTGGCATCTTATGCCGATTTGCTTCTTATCCGTACTCGGATCTTGTTTTCCGCTTCCGCCTGATACTCTGATCTTTGATGTATGAGGAGCTATCCTAAAATATTATCTCTATCTAGGATATTTGAATCTTGCCGTATGGCGTCGCACTATTTCTATTTCTTTTAGATGGAATGGCTCTGAGGACTGTTGTATGTGGCTTGCATACATACTCATTTGTGTATGTAGTTGATCCCTTCGCCTGCCAATTACGCCGCTCGTTCTTGTCCCGATGATCTGAAAGTGGTTAGGACGGCCGAAAGGTCTACCGTGAGTGGCCTCGGGCCCCACCATACTATTTTAACCACTTTCGCTCATCCAGGCATGTAACTAAGAGTGTAATTCACCGAGGTAGTTACAATTGGTATCAGAGCCATCCCGCCCTTCAGGGTCTCAGCCAAAATGGTCGTTGTCAGTCTAGTAAATATTTTTGGGTAGTTATGTATACTAGGGAAAAACAAAATGTGAGAGTAGGACTGCTTCCATTTTTCTTCTGACCCACCCACCCACCCTTTTCTAGTAAGGAAGTGTAACGTTTTCAATCCTCTTCTAAAATTCAAACTAGGATTCACGTGTTCTGGGTTCCGTAGTACCATAGGTTGTGTGTGTGTGTGAATTCCTTGTCTATCTGTTGCATCCAAATGTTATCTCTATCTGCCTTTTGGTTATCAATTGTTGGTACATTCCATACCAACGGGCCTTTGTAAACCGACGTGATCTATCTGATTCGTTGTATACCGATGCGATCTGTCTTACTCGATGTTATCCGACGTTATCTTGTTTGGGGTGTTCGTTTCCGTAGTTACTAATCTTTAGGTTCATCTTAAGAAGAAGGTGTTGGGATATGTGTTTTACTGATTCATGTGCAGAGTAATGATTTGAGTGCGGGATGGAGTCGCGACCATACCACTACTTTTATCATTCGCTCTTGTATATTGAATTAGTAGAGTTACTAATCTTGATTCGTTAAGTGGGTTTGCGCATATAGTGGTATTTTAATGCCGAAATTTGCGGATTTTTTTTCTTTGATAGCTTGTGTACCACACTCCTTGTTCAGTCGTGTGCGTTATGCTTAATATCTTCTAGGTGCCTTGAACTTTGTTGATATTTTAATATCATCTCAGTGAATTGTATCCTTTAATCTTGTTTAATTCCATTTTGGTACTATTTTGGATTATTATCATTCTCCATTATAGTACTGACTTGTGTTTTATATCAATCATAGGATGGCACCACCACGCCGTTCTGAGGAGGACATACCACCTGAACTAGGAGCTGCGTTGGCAAGTATTACAAATGCCTTGGGCACTATGGAGCAGAACTAGCAGCGCTTTGAAGAAAGCGTGAGGAGGAATGAGTTTGTTTCGCTACCTCCACCTCCCAAGCGAGGAGACATCAAGAGTTTCCTGAAGTTCAACCCACGCCAATTTGAGGTGTCTGATCAGCCACTTGATGCGGACGATTGGCTGTGGGAGATATCAAGGTTGTTGATGACTGTGGATGTTCCTGAGCAAGAATGGGTCAAATGTGCCACTCACCTTCTGAAGGGAGATGCAGCTCTGTGGTGGGAAAATTACCTCAAGGCAGACCTCTCTGGTTTTCAGCCTACTTGGGAGCAATTCACTGCGGCGTTCAAAGAGCAATATCTGTCAGAAATTGTCATGGAAAGGATGAAGGAAGTGTTTCTCAACCTCAAGCAGGGCAATGACAATGTCAATACCTACATCAGAAACTTCATGAACCTTTCTCGGTATGGTGGCGATGAGATCTCTAATGACAAGAAGAAGCAAAAGAGGTTTAGGCAAGGACTCAATGCTTCCATCAAATATGCAATCACTCATGCAAGGCCGGCGTCTTTTCTGGAACTCCAACACACAGCTCTACAGGAAGACGCAAGTAGGCAAGTGTTTGAGGAGTCAAAGAAACACAGCCGCGATGTAGCAAGCTCTTCAGCTATGACAGCTCCTTCTAAGCGTCGTGTCTGGGTTCCTAACACCCCACCCTCGCTCCCGGCTCCACCAAGACCGTCAAGCTACGCGGCAAGGCCACCAAACTCCTTCACTGCGGCTACTAGGGGCTACAACCACAACTACCCTGGAGCGCCTGGCGGAGTCCCTGGCAACGTTTCTCCACGTCCACCTGGTGCTTGCTACACTTGTGGAAACACTGGGCATCAGCACTGGAATTGTCCAATGAACAACAAAGCTCTTCCTCCACCACCTCCAAGACCCGCGGCAAGCTCTTCTATGGTTCGTGCACCTCCACCTCGGGCTCTCAACATCAACACCAAGCCCGGGTCTACGGTTGCTCGTGCCAACTGTGTCAACGTCGCTCAAGCTGAGCATGCACCTGGAGTTGTGATGGGTATGCTTCCTGTTAACTCAGTTCCTGCATGAGTTTTATTTGATTCTGGTGCTTCACATTCTTTCCTGTCATACAAGTTTGCGGAGAGTAATGGGTTACCTTCTGATGCTTTACCAACTCGCCTAATGGTGTAATCTCCTGGATCAAACATGAGGGCTTCTAAAATCAGCCATGGCAATCAAATTGAGATTGGTGGCTCTTCGTTTTCGGCTTCCTTAATTATTCTGGGCAATTCCGATATTGATGTTATCTTGGGCATGGATTGGTTAACAGCAAATGCAGCTGTGATTGATTGTGCTGAACGCTCGGTTTCTCTGAAAATTCCTGAAGGCCATATAGTTTATTCTCCAAGTCTGACTCCTGCAATTCAGCTTTACTCTTTGGCGGCTCTGAACGATGATGCTATGGAAGGTATTCAGAGTGTTCCGGTGGTCTGTGAGTTTCCAGATATTTTTCCTGAAGAGTTGTCGGGTATGCCTCCTGATCGTGAGGTTGAGTTTGTGATTGAACTTGAACCTGGAACCGCTCCTATCTCCAAGCGGCCTTATAAAATGGGTCCTGCTGAGTTGGCTGAACTCAAACGTCAGCTGGATGAGCAAGAGAAGTTGGGTTTCATGCAGCACAGTACTTCTTCTTGGGGTAGCCCAACCATCTTTGTGAAGAAGCGAGACAAGACTGATAGACTTTGTGTTGACTATCGGGCACTCAATGCTAAAACCATCAAGAATAAATATCCCCTTCCGCGGATTAATGATCTCTACGATCAGCTAGCTAGAGCTGTGGTATTCTCTAAGCTTTATTTGAGAAGTGGTTATCATCAAATCAAGATTCACAAGGAAGATGTTCCTAAAACAGCTTTCACCACCCGCTATGGC
The DNA here is from genome assembly GCA_910589775.1 of Avena eriantha. NCBI lineage: Eukaryota > Viridiplantae > Streptophyta > Magnoliopsida > Poales > Poaceae > Avena > Avena eriantha. The sequence goes on along the minus strand of OU342744.1, from coordinate 420,006,761 downwards.
CTGTACGAGTACACGGTCATGTCTTTCGGTCTCACCAATGCACCTGCCACCTTCTGGAGGCTTATGAACTCGGTTTTCATGGAGTATCTTGATAAGTTCGTTGTGGTCTATCTGGATGACATTCTATTCTATTCTAAGTCAAAGGAAGAACATGAAGAACACCTTCGGTGTGTCCTAAACAAGCTTCGTGAGAACCGCCTGTATGCAAAGTTCTCCAAATGTGAGTTCTGGCTGCCTCAAGTCACCTACCTTGGTCACGTCATCTCTGCCAAGGGCATTGCCGTCAACCCAGAAACTATTAAGACAATTGTTGACAGGCTTCCACCTATAAATGTCAAAGAAGTCCGGAGTTTCCTTGGTTTGGCTAGTTACTGCCGTCGCTTCGTTCAAAACTTCTCGAAGATTGCGAAGCCTCTTACCGATCTCCTCAAGAAAGGCAAGAAATACCTTTGGACTCCTGCATGTCAAGCAAGCTTTGAAACACTCAAAGAGAAGCTCACTTCCACACCAGTCTTGGTTCCTCCAGATACATCAAAGCCTTTCCAGATATTCTGTGACGCCTCATTGCAAGGATTGGGTGCGGTCCTCATGCAAGAAAAACAAGTTGTTGCTTATGCCTCTCGATAGTTGAAGACGCATGAGATCAACTATCCTACACACGACCTCGAACTCGCAGCAGTTGTCTTTGCTTTGAAAGTATGGAGGCATTACTTGCTTGGCAACCATTGTGAGATCTTTTCTGATCACAAGAGCCTAAAGTATATCTTCACCCAGCCTGATCTCAACCTTCGTTAGAGGAGGTGGATTGAAGCAATAAATGATTTCGATTTGACCATCAACTACACTCCGAGCAAAGCTAATGTCATGGCCGATGCTCTCAGCCGAAAAGCTTATGTCAACAACCTCATGGTGGAAGAACAACAACCTCTCTTGTGCGAGGAATTCCGCAAGCTCAACCTTGAAATTGTGGATCAAGGGTATCTTCTGAACCTTCTGGCAACACCTCTCTTGGAAGAAAAGGTTCGCTCCATTCAACTTGGTGATCCTTACACTAAAAAGATCATCTCCAACATTCAGCTTCCGAAGTATGAGTCTTTCCTTGTTAACGACCAATGCACTCTTTTCTTTGAACACCGGATGTTTGTTCCGAACTACCGGGTTTAAGAGAGCAAGTTCTCAAGGAGGCGCATGCTTCTGTTCTTTCTATCCACCCTGGCAGCACTAAGATGTACAAGGACTTGAAAACACAATATTGGTGGCCTGGGTTGAAACGATATTGTGCCAAGTATGTCTCGGAGTGTGATGTCTGCCGTAGAGTTAAAGCTGTCCATCAAAAACCTTCCGGTCTTCTACAGCCATTGAAGCCTCTGGAATGGAAATGGGAGAAAGTAGAGATGGACTTCATCACTGGTTTTACAAGGTCACAGAAGGGCAACAATGCAATCTTTTTTGTCATCGACAGGCTTTCTAAAGTAGCTCACTTCTTTCCAGTCAAGGAAACAATTTCTGCAATTCAGTTCGCTGAGCTCTATATCAATAGAATTGTCTCTCTGTATGGAGTTCCTCTTGAGATCAGTCCAGACCGTGGAAGCATCTTCACTTCCAAGTTCTGGGGAAGTTTCCAAAATGCTTTGGGAACAAAATTGAACTTCAGCACAGCTTACCACCCTCAGTCGCAAGGACAAGTTGAAAGGATCAATCAGATTCTGGAAGATATGCTCCATGCTTGCGTTATCTCTTTCGGCATGAAGTGGGAAGAATGTCTTCCTTATGCTGAATTCTCTTACAACAACAGCTTCCAGAAAAGTCAAAAGATGGCACCATTTGAGGCTCTATATGGTCGCAAATGCAGAACTCCGATTGGTTGGTCGGGCGCAGGTGAAAGGATATTGTTTGGCCCCGACATTGTAACTCAAGCGGAGGAGAAGGTTCACATCATTCTTGAAAATCTGAAGATTGCTCAAAGTCGCCAGAAGAGCAATTATGACGGAAAGCACACGGACATGGAGTATGCCCCTGGTGATCTCGTTTACCTTCGTGTCACTTCCATGAGAGGCACGCACCGCTTTGGTATCAAAGGAAAGCTGGCTCCTAGATACATCGGTCCTTTCAAAATTCAAGGAAGAAGAGGAGAAGTTGCTTATGCTCTTGAGCTCCCTGAAAAAACTCAAGGTCCATGATGTTTTCCATATCTCTCAACTCAAGAAGTGTTTCAAGGATCCCAGCAGGACCGTGGACCATGAACTCATCAATCTCCAAGAAGATATGTCTTATCAAGAACACCCCATAAAAATTCTGGAAGTCGCAGAAAGAAGGACTCGCAACAAGTCCATCAAGTTCTGCAAGGTGCAGTGGTTGCACCATTCCTTTGATGAAGCCACTTGGGAACGCGAGGATGAGCTCCGTGCCAAGTATCCTACCCTCTTTGAGTCTTCTTCTTCTTCCTAGAATCTCGGGGCGAGATTCCTGTTTAGTGGGGGAGAGTCGTAGCATCCCATCTGTCTAACATATGTAATGCTACATGGTTTAGTAATATAATGGCTACTTCCTACATATAATTGGTGCATCATAATTATATCATGCTCATGTCATCATGCGACCTTGCATTTGAGTATCATATAAAACCCTTTTCATTTGGTTCTTCTCTCATATGCATTATTAATTGTAGTTGGCTCTGGATATATTGTATTTGAATCTTGATAGATGCTTGATGCCCAAATTGAGTTGGGGGCATATCTTTTACTCCACTCCACCACCTTTCTATGTCACCACCTTATAATTCCACCATCCTAATTACCCATGAGCTTTTATTTTCTTTTGCCATTTAATCTAGCTCATGTGGGTTGGGATGGATCCAATTCTAATTTATTTTGCTTGGCCTTTATTCCACATTTTGGTAATGCATGGGAATCATGCCATGTATATTATTATTGTTTTCACAAGATTAAAACATGGCATTTAATGCTCATGCATGGGCCATACAAATCACCACCTTTCCATTCTTTTGGTTTTACTTGGATTTTTGAGTGGAGCATGGTACTTTAAATCTTGTTGGCTTAGTTATCTTGCTTACCATCGAACCTTATCCCTTTTTACCCATCACCCCACCTATGCATGATCATGTGGAACCATGTAAAAACCTAGCCCTACCCTACCTCTTCATCTCACCACTTCTACTTGCTTGATCTTGTCTTGTGCATGTTCAAACCCTAATCACCACCACACCCCTCTTTAATCTAGGCCTAACCTCCTCCCTACCCTAACCCTAACCACCCTAGCTCTAACCACACCCTCCTTTGCCGAGCTTACCATTCCACCCTCACCACCATTCTCTCTCTCCCTGCCATGCTGGCCCACAACCGAGCTATCCCATCTACCACAACCCCTGATCTAAACCTGGCCGAGGCAAACCCTAGCTCTATGCCAAGCTACCCCACCACCAGAGCCTCTCTTTTCTCTCTCTCTCTCTCCCTGCCATGCTAGCCCCACACCCGAGCCTGCCCCTCCTCAACCTCGCCCTGGTCCACCTGCAGCTGCCTGCCCGGCCTCCCATGCTCAGCACGTGAGGAAGGGGAAGGTGGCACCCGAGCCACCTTTTCTTGTTCTCCACCCCGATCCCCACATAGCAACCCCTTTTTCTCTCCCATCCCTATCTACCCCCTCTCCCTCGGCTGGTAGCAGCCCTAGATCTCCAGGGCCTCGCGCCTGCCTCCCCCTTCTCCCCTGCCCCGCTCTTCTCCAACTCCGACCGTCGTCGGCCTCACCTCCCCCTCGTCATTACAGCCGGTGGCGTGGCGTGGAGGTTGTCAAGGAGGACCTGCGTGCACCTCTGCATCGCCCCGTACGCGCCAGCGAGGAGGAGAAGGCTAGTACACGCAGTACACCGACGTGCCGCCCGAAAACCCTAACTTCGCCGGCCGCTTGCCTCGTCGTCGCCCCGCTGCTCCCCGAGCCGATCCATCACCACCTGCATATCCGCGGTGAGCCACCCGTCCCCGCTGACACCATTTCTCTCTCCATCGCAACCTGACCTCGCCGGACGATGCACCGAGCACCCTAGGTGCAGCGGCAGACGCTGGCGTATGCCCGTCTCTGTGCCACGCCACGCCTCACCTAACACCCCTACCCCCTCCTAACACCAAACCCAAGCCACCGCAGCAGCTTTGCCCTCCGCACGCGCGCCCCGCGTCGCGGGTTCGCGTTCCCCTTGCGCCGCGCCGATCCGGTCGAGCACCGACCCGTCAACGACACAGTAGCAGCGCGCGCTTAGCACTTACCCCCCTGCGCCTTTTGCTGATTAAACCGCGCTCCACCGACCCCACCAGTCAGCCTCCCGTGGCGTTTTTACAAAGAGGTACTGTAAATTTTGATTCCGTCACCCCGCGCTCCACCCTAACCCCACTTGTCAGCCGCGGTTGCAGACTTATGAAAAGGCCCCTAGGTTTTCCGTTTCTCAACCCGTAGTCCCCTGTGCCGCGCCTGGCCCGCCTCTGTCACGTGGGCCTGCAGTGCATCAGGTCCCACCTGTCTGTGGCTAGGACTAGCTCCGGCTGGGTAGAAAAAGTCGGCTCGTTTGTCTGTTTAAATAAAATGATTTCAGTAAATGTTTTAATATAAACTCAAATTTGTTTTTAAATAACTTTTAAATTATAAATCCAAATAATAAAAATGATATATGTTTTGAATCAGAAAAATGTGAGGAGTTCAAATATGCTATTCAAAATAATGTTTGAGCACTTTAAATTTCGAGATGATTAAAATTACAATAAAATGCCCTTTTCCTAATAAATTAATAACTTTAATTCTACAACTCCAAATTCAACAAATAATATGTCTAAATCGATCAGCGCGACGAGCCCGATATGTCTATGCATTCCTTGTTCTGAATTGAAGCATGCATCATGTCATTATTACAAATCAGAACTGTTTATGGCAATAAAACTTGACTAAATCATTAATAAAATGCTTTATTCTTGTACCCCACACCTCACCATGCCATGCTACTTTAATGCCATGTAAATTGTGCATCATTCATCATGGCATGCTTGTTTGCTTGTCGCATTTAAATTCATATGCTTGTGCACTTTATTTATGTTGGCCCTTGTTTGTTTGGTTCTTCGTCGAATAGACGCCCAGCAGGAGAATTACCAGGAATCACAGGAGTTCTACCCAAATCCATCTCTCGCTTCAACTGAGCTGCCAGGCAAGCACTACCACATGCTTGCATACATATAATACCTATTGCCTCTATCTTATTCTTGCATCATTGAGTCGCGATTGCATTAAATTGAATCCCAAGTACTGCATAGCCTTTACTTTTAAACCCCACCGAAGCTTGTTCCTCCATCCCATGAGCCATTACTACAGGAATTGTTTGAGCCATGCGGGTCGTAGAAGAGCATGTGTAGGGTATGTGAGTGTCTGATGGATAACGAGGTACCTAAACAACTTAACCTGAGTAGTAATGGGATAACTAATGAAAGAGGCACCGGTGAGCAATATCTGCTATTTGGTTTTTCATGCTCACTTGTGTCCCGTAGGACCCCGACTACTTGATTCCTGTTCCTTGACTATTCGCACTATCCACATCCGGGAGGCCTTATGGACCCCCCCTGAGACAGATCTTGATTCATTCTTATTTCTTGGGGCCACAATTAGTTTGGGGCTTTATTATTATCCTATACTTATGCCATGTTACTGCTTTATTTAAGATTGTGCGAGGAGCACCTGTACTGTTTTGGTTCGCGCCACGTTTTCGCGGTATCGACAAGCCCAGTCATATTTTCGGGTTCCCAGTCGTTTACAGCCGTCGTCGCAACCCTGGGTCCGTTCCGGAGCCGGCCAACTTCGTTGCGGGTAGCTTATTGGGGTGGCCCCCAGAAATAATTCTGAATCCTGTGATCGCTTTGTCGTGAATGCCTCATTGGGTTTTGAGTTGGTTTTTCCGAGGTTGATCGAGTGTGTGTTGCTATTTGTGCACCCCTCTAGGGTAAATATTTCTGAAAACCGTGTCCGCGGTTATGGATGACTTGGAGCACAGTTTCTCGATCATAGACAAGTCTAACTAAAGTACCGCTTTTAAATTGACTAAGTACCTGACTAGTAAATAGTGCAATACTTATGGAATGGTTAATAGATCTGCCAACATATGGGGGTTGTTCGTCCGCTTCCTCGTTGGTAAGCGAGGAGGAGGATGGATCTGTTAATTATACTGTTATAACTGTTGTTCTTAATTAACAGACATCCGTCTATCATTAGTTAGGCGGATGGTTAGCGACTATCTATAGACTTGTTAGTTATTATCTTTTGCTGCAATTGCGTCATCCCAGGTTGTGTCCCCTTTAGAGGCATAAAGACTTGCTGAGTACCCCTAGGGTCTCACACGATAAATTGTTTGATTCAGATGAACAGGTGTACTCGCAAGATGGATACTGGGTGGAGGAGACGGATGATGTTGGCAACAATCATTCGGTGTAGAGATTCCGGGAACGGGGATCCGTGAGATCGGTGGCGTGGATGTGTTTATTTATGTGGCATCTTATGCCGATTTGCTTCTTATCCGTACTCGGATCTTGTTTTCCGCTTCCGCCTGATACTCTGATGTTTGATGTATGAGGAGCTATCCTAAAATATTATCTCTATCTAGGATATTTGAATCTTGCCGTATGGCGTCGCACTATTTCTATTTCTTTTAGATGGAATGGCTCTGAGGACTGTTGTATGTGGCTTGCATACATACTCATTTGTGTATGTAGTCGATCCCTTCGCCTGCCGATTACGCCGCTCGTTCTTGTCTCGATGATCTGAAAGTGGTTAGGACGGACGAAAGGTCTACCGTGAGTGGCCCCGGGCCCCACCGTACTATTTTAACCACTTTCGCTCATCCAGGCATGTAACTAAGAGCGTAATTCACCGAGATAGTTACAGATACCCTAAGGAAATGATTGGGTATACCTTCTATCACAGATCCGAGGGCAAGGTTTTTGTTACCAAGAATGGATCCTTTCTTGAGACGGAGTTTCTCGTGAAAGGTGTGAGTAGTCGGAAGGTAGAACTCGAAGAGGTTATTGAACCTTCTCTTCATGAAATGGCGAGTAGCGCAGCCCCGGAAATTGTTTCAGAGTTGACTTCACCTGATGAAGAGAGAGCTAATGATAATGATCATGAAACTCCGAAAGAGGACACTACCGAACCTCGCAGGTCAAGCAGGACACGTGCAGCTCCTGGACTGTACGGCAATCCTGTTATGAATTTCATGATTGATGAAATAGATGACCTTGCGATGTATGAAGAAGCGATGATGAGCCCGGATTCCAACAAATGGCTAGAAGCCATGAAATCCGAGATGGAATCCATGTACGAAAACTAGGTTTGGACCTTGGTGGACTTACCTCACGATCGAAAGGCCGTTGAGAATAAATGGATTTTCAAAAGGAAAACTGATGCTGATGGTAATGTGACCATCTATAAAGCTTGACTTGTCGCAAGGGGGTTTCGACAAATTCAAGGAGTTGACTATGATGAGACATTCTCTCCTCTAGTGATGCTAAAGTTGGTTAGTATTATGTTAGAAATTGCTGCATATTTCGATTATGAAATATGGCAGATGGATGTCAAAAATGTGTTCCTCAATGGTAATATTGAAGAAGAGTTGTATATGATACAACATAAGGGTTTTGTCGATCCTAAGGATGCTGATAAGGTATGCAAGCTTCAGCGATCAATCTATGGACTGAAGCAAGCATCCCGGAGTTGGAATCTCCACTTTGATGAGGTGATCGAAGAGTTTGGATTTGTCCAAACTTATGGAGAGGCTTGTATTTATAAGAAAGTGAGTGGGAGCAATGTGGCATTTATGATATTATATGTGGATGACATATTATTGATTGGAAATGATATAGATCTTTTAAAAAGTGTTAAAGTTATCTAAACAGCAAATTTTTGATGAAGGACCTTGGTGAAGCTTCATATATATTAGGCATTAAAATCTATAGAGATAGATCAAGACGTCTATTTGGGCTATCGCAATGTACATACCTTGATAAGATATTAAAGAAGTTTAATATGGACGGAAGTAAGAAGGGGTTCTTACCTATGTTGCAAGATAAGCCATTGAGTAAGACTCAAAGTCCGGCTACGGCGGAAGAAAGAGAGATAATGGATAAGATCCCATATGCCTCAGCCATAGGCTCTATAATGTACGCCATGCTATGTACAAGACTGGATGTGGCACATGCTATTAGTTTGACTAGTAGGTACCAATCTGATCCAGGTTCGGAACACTAGATAGCGGTCAAGAATATCCTTAAGTACTTAAGAAGAACTAAGGATATGTTTCTTGTATACAGAGGTGAAGAAGAGCTAGTCGCTAAGTGTTATATCGATGCTAGCTTTGACACTGACCCGGATGACTCTAAGTCTCAATCTAGATATGTATTTCTCTTGAACGGAGCAGTAGTTAGTTGGAGGAGTTCCAAACAACCAGTGGTGGCTGGATCAACGACGGAGGCGGAATATGTTGCTGCTTCAGAAGTGGCGCAGGAAGCGGTTTGGATGAAGGAGTTCATAATGGAACTAGGTGTGTTTCCTAGTGCATTAGACCCAATGGTGATCTATTGTGACAACAATGGAGCCATAGCCAATGCCAAGGAACCAAGGTCTCACAAGAATTCCAAGCATATTAAGCGTCGGTTTCACTCCATCCGCGAGCATGTCAAGGATGGAGATATAAAGATTTGTAAAGTACACACGGACCTAAATGTAGAAGATATGTTGACTAAAGTTCTCCCTAGGGAAAAACATGATCAACACCAGAACTCCATGGGTGTTAGATTTATCACTATGTGCACTAGATTCTTGTCTCTAGTGCAAGTGGGAGACCGAAGGAAATATGCCCTGAGAGGCAATAATAAAGTTATTATTATGTATTCCTTGTATATGATAGATGTTTATTTTGCATGCTATAATTGTATTGATAGGAAACGTCAATACATGTGTGTTTAATAAACAAATAAAAGGTTCCTAGTTATGCCCCTCTTATAGACTAACTCGTTGATTAACAAGATGGTCAAAGTTTCCTGATCATGGACATTGGATGTTGTTAATAACGAGGTCCCAACATTTGTGAAATGATGTGATGAACATTCATCTGAAGTATAGCATTACAATCAAAGTCATTATGTTTATATTGCTATAACATCATACGAAGTAATATTTATCCTTAGACCATGAGATCATGTTAATTGCTGATATCAGAAGAGTAACTTGATAACATCAAATGTCACACCATAAAAGGGTGACTATAAAGGTGGGTTCGGATACTCCGAAGATATCATGTTGAGGCTCATGGATCAAGAGTGGAATTTTTCAATCCCGATGACGAATAGATATTCTCTGGACCCTCTTGGTGGTATCACATTAAGATAGCTTGCAAGCAAGTGATGAGATCACTAGAATGTTATATCACGGGAACAAGAAAAGAGTGCATGTTGGTAACGAGACCAAACTAGGTATTTGGATACCAATGATCGAATCTCGGACATGTAATATATCATGAGACAAAGGGATTAAGTTACTAGCGTTAAAGGTTCTCATGATCACAGAAGTCATCGTTGAATGTGTAGGAGTCAGTATGGATCACCAGGTCCCGCTTCTGATTATTGATTTGAGAGGAGTCTCAATCATGTCTGCATTATTCGCGAACCATAGGGTGACACACTAAGGGTTGCCAAACACCATTTTGGAGCACATATGTTTCAAACAAAAGAATTGCAAAGCGCTGGAATTATTTTGATGGAAACCGGAATTGTTTGGGTGAAATTGCAGAAACTGGTTCTACATGTGATATTGAAATGTTGCAAGGGGTTTTATGTGAATGTTTGTTAATTAAAGTAATTAACAAAATTCTGAATAAAATAAATAAAATAGTTTTATTAAATGAGAGTTGCATTAAATTTGGTGGAAATTTAATGCATGTGAGTGGAACTTTGGGTGGAGGCTAAATTGATGTGAGTGGAGCTTCCACCACATGAATGAGGAAGAGGTGGGGGCACCCCCCATGGGCGCCGTCCATGGTAGGGGAGGAGCCCCCTCTCCTGTAAAAGGCCCCCTCTCCTCCCTCACAAAGTACACCTCCTCGTGAAGGATCTCTCTCCCCCTCTAGATATATTTCCCCATGGTCTCGAATTAGCAAGATACATGTTCCCGGTGGCCTTGCGTCTGGAAGGAGTTGTTGCTTCCGTTGATTCACTGGAGCGAGGAGGTGGAGGTTGTTCGGTGGCTTGAATGTGTGTGCGAGGATGGATGCGCTGCTGATTTGTGGCGCTAGGACTTCCACACGATCTTGAGATCGGCAAGCGTACGACTACATCATCCACGAGTTCCAACTCGTTAACAAAACTCTATTGACTTCGAGGGTAAGTTCTCTATGGATGTATATCCACTCGTTGCTTGTATCTAGTAGATAGATCTTGGCATATAGTTCTCATCATAGGAATTTTTTTGTTTTCTATGCTGCGAACCCAGCAGGTGCTACCAACACAGAAGAAGGGGAAGAGGCTACAAGCGGAGATACGCCACCACGTCGCCAAACTCCTACCCATGGTGCAGTTCGAGCATGCATCCAGAATGAGTTCTACTAGAGCGAGGACAACACGCAGTGGGCGTCGGCTTACCACTGTGATTTCCAGCCGCGGGAAGTATCCGACGAAGTCCCCGCCTTCTCTATCAACAACGACAAGGGCACAAACATCGTCAAGCAGGAGGTGGAGGATGCCACCGGCATGGGTGTCGACCACCAGCCCCTCGAGTACCAAGACATCGTGGTAGTGGGTTATGACAAGGAGGCACTACTACAGCAAGCCCTGGCGGTGTCCAAGGTGGAAGAAGATGCCAAATGTCTAGGGCTCCTCCAAGTGTCGAGTTGATGGGGATGGTTGCGGTGCACAACGCTGATTTGCCTCCTCCCCCGCCATTGCCATCGCACGCGCCACGATAGGCCCCAGAGTACGGACAGATGGTGCTACCGCTGCCTGCACCTCAGCATGAGTGGCCAATGTGACCTGGGTAGGTGATCGACCTGCTGACGCAGCATGTGCTACCACCGATGAACCTCTGGGTGCCACCAAAGTATGTTGATATTGTGTTTGACAATGATATGTAGTTGGCCCCATCGCCACTGTAGGCCAAGGGCAAGGACGACGACAGCCAGGGCGTAGCTAGGGTTTATTTTTATTTTTATTTTCTATGTAAGTTATGCACGAATCAATGAAAATCTACCTAAATTTCATGTGCAATTTAAATTTCATTCGAATTTGTTTTTTAGGCGCACCACGAGCCTAATTCTATCAGCGGGCCAAACCATCCAAACTGAATCAGACGGTTTGCATCACTGGTTTGGGTTGGCCCACTGGAGATGCCCTCAAGGTACCTCCAGCGGGGACTTCCCAGGACCCAATGCAAATCGGACACCAAATCAGACGGAATCCGTTTGTTTGTGGGGGTGGAAGGCATCTCGTCCGGGCACGATCCATTTGCGGTGGCCTGTGCACCCAAGGGCTGGCTATAACACCCCTGTTTTAGCTAATACTAATTAGGGTTTTGATTGTGCATTCATGAGCATCATCTTTTGCTAAGACAAAATAAAAATGCAAACAAGAAAATGTAAAACCCTAAAACTCTAGCTTCCTCTTTCTCTCAAATCAATTCAAAATGGTTTTGGCTTTTGAGAAGTACAAAATGTATAGAGCCCAAATGGTTTACAACGGCCCTGAGTGTTTTCAACTTATTTTGAACCTCACTAGTATTTTGGAAATATCCAAAACAATTTAAAAGTGGTTTTGCAAAATGGAAAAGGAGAAAACAGAAAAGAAAAAGGTGTCTGCTAGAAAAAACCTAAAACTAACCTAGCTGGGCGGCAACCCAGCTCTCTCCTCTCTCCCTGCCACTCATGCGCACCCACAGCTGGCCCAGCTTGTCCCATCCACAGCTGGCCTAGCTTGGCGTATCTGCAGCCCACCTGGCCCGGACCGCTTCGCCACCTCCCGCTGTCGTCTTCCTAGTGGAGGCAAGCTCCTCTATGTTGCAGCCTCTGCCGCCCGATGCCACCGGCCACACCGCGATCCCTGCCGCCGCCTGGAGTGAGGATAAGACCCAACGTGCACATCTCTCTTACCCCCAGTTCTTTTCCCTCTCCTAGATGACCTCCCTCTCTCTGTTCCCCTCTGCGCTCCTGATGTCTATGCATGCTTCTATTCTTGTAGACAGTGTTGGGCCTCCAAGTGCAGAGGTTTGTAGAACAGCAGCAAGTTTCCCATAACTGGATCACCCAAGGTTTATCGAACTCAGGGAGGAAGTGGTCAAAGGTATCCCTCTCAAGCAACCCTACAATCACGATACAAGAAGTCTCTTGTGTCCCCAACACACCCAATACACTTTTCAGGTGTATAGGTGCACTAGTTCGGCGAAGAGATAGTGAAATAAAAGTAATATGGATGATTATAAGTGGTAATTGCAATCTGAAATAAGAGTGGCAGCAAGCAAACATGTAACATGACTGATTGTAAACAGTGTTTCAATGCTTAGAAACAAGGCCTAGGGATCATACTTTCACTAGTGGACACTCTCATATAAATATCTTCTCTTCATTATGCTACCTTGAACTACTCTCCGGTTGGACGATGTAGGGCTATAACAGCACACCTTAAAGTTCGCATTCCCCATCTAGATAACCCCTCACTATCACCTTGAGCGCTAGGTGGTTCCAACAAACACCACAATCTCATAGAGACATCCAACTCAAATTATACCCATGATAAGTATTTCTGTAACCTTAGCCTAAGTGACACACGGTGTGCACACTGTCAACTTCACACATGTGGGGATAAGCAGATTAATTAAAGAACTTGAGTAGCAGAATAGATCTACTTATTCAACTAGATTACAAAGATCATGATCTCAATAAGATCACACATAGACAGAGAGAGATGAACACATAGCTACTGGTAGAGACCTTAGACTCGAGAGAGAACTACTCCCTCCTCATCATGGGAGTCAGCAACGGCGATGAAGATGGCGGTGGAGTCGATGGAGATGGCTCCGGGGGCACTTCCCCATCCCGGTAGTGTGCCGGAATAGAGACTTCTGTCCCCCGAATCTCCTCTTCGGTGGCGGCGGTGTTGCGGAACTTTTCGTGGAATTCTGATCTTTTCCTTAGGGTTTTCATCTCGGGAGATTTATATAGGTGAAGTGGCAAGGTCGGTGGCCGCCCGAGGGGCCCACACCAGGGCCTGGCACGCTCAGGGGGCGCGCCACCCTATGGTGTGGCCGCCTCGTGGCTCTCCTCCGTCTCTTCTTTGGACTTCCATGTCGTGTCGAGAAAAATAGGAACTTCGGCTTTTCTTTTGTCCAATTCCGAGAATATTTCTTTACTAGCTTTTCTGAAACCAAAAACAGCAGAAAATAGGAAACTGGCACTACGACATCTTGTCAATAGGTTAGTTCCAAAAAATGTAGAAAAATGCCTCAAAGTATAGACAAAACATAAGATAGTTGATACAAAACAAGCATGGAGCATCAAAAATTATAGATACGTTTACGACGTATCAGCGCCCTAACCCTAGCCATAGTTGCCATCCCGCGCCACCGTCTCCGGCCTTCCCAAGCCACACTGAGGATTTCATTGTCTCCGCCTCATCGCCGTAACCTTCAGCGCTAAAGGAATTGAGCCGGCATGCCTCAAATCATCGTCTCCGTCTATGTCTGCCCAAAGTCTGGCCGCCGCCTCCACCACTGATTCTGGCCACCCCGTGCCCCGCTGAGCCCACCGTCATGCCTCCGATGAGTTACTGGTTCTAACGAGCCACCCCATCGTCCCTCTCTCTGGTTTGGTTTCATTTGTAAACCACTGACCGCCACCATCGGACGCCGTCACAGGCGATGCTCCGACGACCCTTTTTGAGCAGAGCCGCCAGTATATCGCTCCCTAGGTTCATACAGTCCGAACCACATGCCCAGATCGTGTGCGCGTGCTTGAAAACACCCGCACCGATGACCATCTGCAGGTGGCCGACAAAGTGACGTCATGCTCGCGTGGAGCTGACGTGGCTCCGGGTCCCCCGTTGACCACTGACTACCACAGTGGCATCTGATGTGGCTTTGGGCCTAGTAGTCAGTCACTGTGTGTAGCCTCTACCACGGTGTAAAAAGTATCTGTTTGTTCTACTGACGCCATGCCGATGCAATAAACCTTTTAATTGGTTAAATAATTTCACAAAAAGGATAAATATTAGAAATTCAATAACTAATTATTTCTAAGTTAGAAAAATATGTATAATATATCAAAATGTTCAAAAAAATGAGATATATCCATTAGCATCAAAATCATGCATTGTTAAAAAAACTTAAATTGCAAGTTTAATTAGAAGAACAAACTGACCCCACTCATATACATCTGCGGTTTCTCTGAATTAGGGTTTGGACCCCTCGAAACCCCGTTTAAATTGTTAAGCATGCTATAGGGTTTCATTTCATTACAAATTAACTTATCATAACATCATACTTGCTTGAGCATTGCATCGATGATATGTGTTGACTGTTTCCCCCTTTCTTTTTAGTGTTTGGTTCTTCCTCGGTAGAATACAATACCGACTCAGAGATCAAAGACCGAGATCAACACCATCAAAGATCAATGAACAATACTTGGCCAACTGTAACCAAGTCAAGTACAAGGCTTCCGAAGATCCATATCTGGTATCAACAAATTAAGGCAAGCATAGCCCCACCATTATACAATCCTATGATTTTGAAAGTATTTCAATTCTTGCCATGATGCATATGATTCTACTGTGGTATTGTATTGATAGATAGAGTATCCTATTTGTTGTGTTACTCCCTTTGAGATTATATTACCTGGTCCACTGCTCCTAGCATAACTAGGTTTGGCTCGTGTGCACTACTAGAGCTATTATCTGTGTCTTGCTTAGCCATGCTTAGTTGTCAATGATGGTTCATCCAGATGATGTATCAGATGCAGAGAATATAGTATGATAGGAGAACGAGGTATACTGATGAGGTAAGTTCAATGGTAAAGATGAAACATGCTAAGGCTTGTATGGGACGCCACGGTGGGATGTGGTTTTTGTAGTCCCATGCTCGCCACCATTAGGACCCGAGTTCTTGCCCTCGGAACCAAGATGAGCGTACAGCCACACGGGACTAGGAATCTCTCGACCAACTAACTTGCCTAGTAGATTCCATGAGTCACATAGTTTGGGCATTCTATTTGACATATGCATAGAAAATGTTTTGAAAGATTTGGCGGATGAAGGTGCATCATAACAGGTAGGTAAGCGTGGACCGGGTTGCTTCGGGTAGAGAGCGCCCCTGATAAACCAATCTCACATGATATCTCTAGGGACTGGCTTCAGAACTTGACCCGTTACAGCAGAACCATCCTTAGGGCCTGAATCATGGTCTCGACGAAAGCAAGGTAAAGGTTGTGGTCAACCACCCTCTGCCGGCCTTCCAAGGAAGAGGGCTAATGATCTGGAATTAAGAGTCGATTGATATGCCTGGGTAAAGTTGTACACCCCTGCAGGGTTTATTATTTTCGAAAAGTCATTATGGACAACTTGGGAATGAATGTGAGATCATAGAGAACTATAACCTAATCGTAAAACATGGAGGTTTCAACGTGTGCTTAAGGATGCTTCCTCATGGGTACGAGGGGGTGATCCTGATTGTGAGATGAGGATGATGACTTGGTGGATATCAACGATATGATGATCAATTCTTCTGAGATATCGCTCTCTTATCCCCTTTTAAAATGTTCTGATTAGACGAGCTTCTTCTCCCTCTTGTTTTACAAACCAAGATGGCTTTATGAAAAATAACCCCACCAGCCATAAATCTTGCGGAGTACACCCTGTACTCACCCTTTCTTTGTTGATACTTTTTATAGAAGAATAAGTGTTCCCTAAAGACAAGTTTGGTACAACATTGACACCGATGAGTAGCTTGGGGTTTCCGGCCGGCAGCCTAGAATCTATGGGCTGGGACGTCATCGTTATACTTCAGGCCTCTTAGGCCATTTGTTAAGTTTGCTATACTTAATAGCATAATTTTCCTTCCATTGTTTGATGTTTGTGGTCAGTGACCTCTGATTGTAATATTTTGATTCTTCACTCTATGAGCTTGATGTACTAACTTTTTGTGTCACAGGATTACTATTATGTTACTGAATCCTCACTGGATATTCTTGAGCTCTAGGTTAAGCTTATGTCAGCCTAAGGTCTAGGATTTGTTTAACCCTAATCCCAGGGGTGTCACACTTGCCCTCCCCCAAAAATATGTGCAAAACAAAGGGAAAAATAACAATAATTATACAAACTAGACTTCTCTCTGCATCCCCTGGGGCGCGACCGTTAGACAAAACATTGTAAGAGTAAATGTAGAAGCACGCAGTCGAAATTAGTAGAAAGGGCATAAACGAGTGGTATGGGATTAAAACATAGTTCTATCTCTTCACAGTAACCAAATGCATCAGACCAGGCACTGCCAATGATTACCAAGAAGAGCAAACAACATGCGTAGAAAATTTAATGCACCACAGTTTACCGTCGAGACAGGCACGTCACAACGTCTGCAGCTTCAACAACTGCTAGACAACATAGAAAGGAATTTTAATGCACCAACGTTTCCCGTTAAGCCAGACACGTGGCAGCATCTGCAGCTTCAGCAACCGCTAGCGATGTCAGCGTGACAGCGGTTCCAAACACATGGGCTAGAGCCGAGACAGACAGACTCTCACATGAGCGCGTTACTGAGTTGCTCGTAAAATCCATGTAAGCCGTGAAGGCAAACAGTGCACACCGTCCGATAGAGGTAGGCGTCACGTTTCCTTGTATAGTGGGAGGCTGTGCATCTTATCATGGAGATCAAGAACACCCGATAAAGTGGCTAGCCTAAGCAAGCCGTTCACAACCACGACACATAAAACGATCATATTCATCTGAGAAAAAAATTCGCAAAAAAGGACATAAATGGCACAAAATCCTGAGCAAACCATTCACAAATGCATGTATAAAAACCGTCAATAGAGTCGTGTTATAGGAAAGACTTGAAGACAAATCTTCATGCTATAAGAAATAGTTATTAAGAAAAACAAATACAACATATCCACGAATATTGTGAAAACTCATATACTTTGAAGAGTTATAGACACTTAGTCCAAAACATGCTAAGGACAAACAAAAAACTATAGATATCTGCACAGCTATCCTAGGATAAATGGACAAAAATCTACAGATTTCTCCAAGTATCCCAAGGATAATTAGAAAAATTTATAGATTGCTCCATTCATCCTGAATGGAAGCATGAAAATCTACCTAAATCTAAACTATCCTAAAGCTATACTACAATCGTTGTTTCTTGTTCTGCTTAGCTTGTCCTAGAAGGAGTAGCGTTGCTTCACCAGCTTTTCTCATCTTGGAAGAGCAAGCGTGATAGGTTTGACAGCTTCTCTCGTCCAACGTCCTTACTTTGTCTGCTTCTATTGTATTTAATTGAATAGCTCCGCTACACCAAAAAGGAAAAAAACTCAGAGGCTAAATATAAACAGAAGAGAAACAAATACAATTTAGATAGATAAGCAGAGGGACCTTTGACGATACTGTACCTGCTTACCTGGATGTGAAGTCTACGCGGGCGTGTAGTGGGAATGACCACAATAAAATAATAAGGGGCGCAAACACCTCGCATCGACCCATCGATTTGTTGGCGACCTCTGTGTCCCCTGAAACATCAAAGAGGGAGAGTGCAGGTCGGAGAACCAAAATAACGCAATAAACGACAAAGAAAAAGAAGACAGAGGAAGCAATAACGACAACATACCTGAGAGAGAACTTGTTTCTTGTCCATGTGTCGCCACCGTTGTGGCTTCCATCTTCTGTTGGCGAGCTCTGTGACCCATGAAATGGCAAAGAGAGATACCGTAAGACACACAAACATAAGACAGAACAAATATATGTAAGAAACTATAACATCCCAATTTCTTCAACATTGTTTAGCTGGCCAGAATGCAAAAACCATGGGGAACAAAAACTTTTTCTTACTTGATGAAGTAGTACTTGTTTGCTTGTTTGTGTTTGCGCATATGAATATGTAGTAGATGATATACTCCTACCTCACCCTCAGTCGATAAAAGATATTTAACAAAAGAAATCTCTGATATACTCCTATCAAATGTTCTGGCATTTCAAAAACCAAAGCCAAGATGCTTTTGTTACCACAAATGTTTTAGTAACTCTATTGACAAAACTATGGAGATCTATAAGCTATCATCTCCTTACATTTCAAGGTAGGACTTACAAATTATCTTACCTCTACTTTTCCAAAAACTTCTATAAAACTTTTGATTTCCAATCTTGGTAGAAGTGCAAAGGACTCTCACCTACTTTAAACCCAACCTTTTCAAAATGCCCATCCTTACCTCAAGCGGAGCTTGATGGTAACCTTAGTAGTAGACTTAAGATGTGGTTACGATGAATTGCCGTGATCTGTTGTTTGACTTGTTTAACTAGGAACTAGTGTGACCTACCCTAAGGGTTATCCTTTAGCAACAAAACTACCCAAGAAATGCAACCTGTAATCCTTTGAGAAGAAATCACAAATCCCTAGTCTGGAGATCACCTCCCTCTATCATCGGGATCATCTAGGATAAGCTACTTAAAAACCCTAACACTTGATCTAAAGCCTAGTGCCACCTTTACCATCATCCATGGGATATGTCTCACCATATCCTATGCTCTACCTTGATCAATGGATCCATTTACCAACTTCTCCAAGTTTGCCTTGGTCCTTAAATCACTCAAGTGACCTTGTGTTTTTTCTTAACAAACTCATGTTTAAACCATTTCCTTCTTATAGCCTTTATAGTATAAAGGACCAACTCAAGCCATGAACCTTTTATACTTAACCCAAACTTCAATATCACCCCCTTGGTGATGATTTTGGAACCTTGCCTCCTCTCAAAAACAACGCGTCTTGTGGCCTAGTCAAAAACACCAAATTTGCCAAATTTTGGCTAAGTCTGGAATCATTATCAATATCACTTCTTTGAGACTCTCTGTTTTTCAACACTTGTTCATTATTGGGAATGCATTTGAACCATCTTGTAGACCCTTCTAAATACCTATAAATCCACTCTTGACTAGGATAAAATCATCATTTTATTCACTTGTTCCTGATGGTTTTGCAGGCAACAAATTAACCTTTTCAGCAAATCTTATCAATAAGCCTACTTTGGCAGAAGCTCACATCTTTATACCATCTTATTTTACAAACTCTCTATATGAGTGTGTTCTACTCATAAATGTATACCCATCCATATCTTCCTTGTTCCAAATTGGATCTATGAGCTTCTCAAACCCACAAGGTTTCTGAGGCTATTTAATAATTTGTTCTAACCTCCTTACTTTTACCAAACTCTGGCAGATCTTTAGGAACTACTTTGAGATGCTTTGGCCAATCTTCTTGCACCATTCTATAGAGTATCAATCACTCTCTTCAACCATATGCCCCATGCATCAAATGGATCCCTAGATCATCTTCACTAGCTTGTCAAAGTATGCCTAAAAATATTAAAACCCAAGATTCCCCAAAACCACTAATTTCAATTCTCTCAAAACGGATTCTTCTCAAAACCGACTACCAATCTACCCTAAGCTCTCAACCATACTTGACCTTGCTCAAATTAAACACTCTTGATCACCATGAGAGTGGAGTTAGGATATAAATAAAAACAATATGTGCCATGCAACCAAAGATCTCCAAAACCCCTAGAATATTTCCAACTCTCTTAGATCGTCATCGCCAACACTACCCCTAATACTTATTCATACACCTAAAGATCCTCTAGAGGGAACCCTCCAAAAAACCTAATCCTAACCATTTGCATACAAATATGTTATTACTTCCCCAGCTAAGTAAATGACCCCAAATATATTTGTTAACTACTCTAGCACCCCACACCCCCTCCTATAGACATGAGGTACTGTAGCATCGCTGTAGCACACTCCTCCCCTTGTCCCTTAATGTTTGGAGTGTGAAAAAGAGAGAGAAAAAGCATATCGACCCAAATCTTGATCCTGACTCCACACAGCAGCAGCGCCTTTCCTCTCTATCTCTGGTCATCCTACATTCCACCTCACCCCCATTGCATCCTATTAGCTTCTATAGCTCTCCCTAGCCTCCCTCCCTTACTATTTCTTAAAGGGGCCAAAGCAAGGTAGATAGAGACCTCCCATTCTCTCTGGCCTTTTCAGTAGACCAGGCTGCTTCCCTAGTATCCCTCTTCACGAGACTCGCCACCCCTCGCACCCAATCAGAAGCCCCCAGCCTTCCCTAGCTTGAAAATGAGCTCGGTCCACCATGGACCACAACCCTCGGGATAAAAGGGCCACATGCCACCCCAGCCCCTCACTTCGCCCCCATTTCACTCTCCTGCCTCACTCCTCTCATCCCCCAGATGCTCAGGATCCCTCTTCCCCTCTACTTTCCTGGGCAATCGAAGAAAGTTTCGGTGCTGCAAGCTTCCTGTCAAGGTTGCTGCCTATTCCGCCACTCCCTTCCTTTTCTCTCTACATGGAGTACTTCTCCTTCCCCTGATCTATCTTCCCGTACCATCCTTTTGGTCTTAGGTACCGGAACCGCTGCCACCGGTCGCTTGCTAGAGTGGAATACCCCCGTTGAGTCTGATGTCTCTGAGCCTCGGTCTGCTCATCAAGAGCCACCTCGTGTTCTTCCCGATCTCCTCGGTCTGCTTGGACGCCTTCTCGTCGACATGCATCAGCTCTGGGAGCTACCCCACCAAGCTCCCGACCATGTTGCTAGCGAGGATGCACGAGCCCTCCTCCTAGAGCCAAAAGAAACCATGTTGCCCCTCTCTAGGACCGTCTGGGTACGCCATGTCGCTCCGTCACCTCGCCATAGACTCCCGGCGACCCTAGGTGAGCTCCCGGCCCTCCTCCGCTAGAGCTAGTGTTCTATCGCTAGCACGTGAGGTTAAACAGGGACGATGACCGCCCATCTTATTTTAATCGGATGGCTGTCCTCTATTGATACCCCTTCGGCCTCGCTGAAACACTAACTGGCTAGCCCCATCCGGGCAGATTGAACCCCGCCATTCCCGCGCGTGTTGGATGCCAAAATTGGCCGGCCCGACATTGTGTTCCCGGGTCTGGTCAGATTTGGCCCAACCCACTCCTCTTCTTTTCCTCTTTATATTCATTTCTCTAGATCTGCATTTTTGACTGTCTAGATTAAATAGAAACAAAATTGTGAAATTGGTAGAATCACTCAGATAGAAATGTGTACATGAACCTGATTTTTTCCTTAAACATGCCGCCCAAAAAGCTACCCCAAACAATATTTGTATTATCTGAGAATTAAAATACCAATAGGTACCCTTCTCACTAAATAAATCTTCTAGAGAGTTTGGTAAAACAAAAAAGAGTGAATCCACTTTGTGCTGTGAGGTATCTGAGATACCTTGCTTGTATCTTTGACCTCAATACAAAATTCCCTATGGTTTGTCTGTACTAAAAATAACAAAAAGCCCCCATTGCTGCCTCTGGTAAATTTTGTAGGTCAATATAAATAGTGTTTTGACCTATTTTCAGCTCTCATAACACATGCACTACAAGATCTATCTAAACCAGGAGCTCAATATTTATTAAGCCTCTAATGAATTTTAGTCAATTAAAACCCTCTGCATGTGACTATTTCACGAAATAAATCACTCCAGTAGTTCTGCAACTCCAAAATTTGAGAATACAATTTTTGCGGAAATGTATTTACGATACCTACCATGTCCCCTTGGATTCATATGAAAACTCGATGAAGTTTTAATCAGGTAAAAAAGACAAAATAGCTACAAAAATGACTTTGGGATTTTCCCAAGGGCATTCTAGTAATTATTTTGAAGTAATTCCAACTCTTGGTGAACCAGCACTCAAAATCCTACTTAACCATCCAAGGAAATAATTTTTGGACCTACAGATCTTTTCTAGTGATTTGTTCCCTAAAACAAGAGTTTATTCACTAGAAAACCTATAACTATTTAAAGAAAATTGGTGAAATGATGAAACCACTTTTGGTGACCTTGTTTTACCAAAACCTATCTGATGATATTATTTTTGCATATTGATATCATACAGAACCAAGACTTGGTTGGAAACCCCTTTTTGAAGCAGTTTTGGACTAATAAATTATAAAAGAAACCCCCCAAATACCATTAAAGTAATTCCACTTATTATAATCTCAAATTAATCAAACCCACTAAAGCTAGTTGTGTATTATATGTTTACATGATGTACTTCTTTTGTGCTTGTTGGTCTTGTATTGATTGTGGTATTGCTTGTTTGCATGTATGCTTCTTGACGACGATTGTTGCGATTGTGTTGATGTCGAGAAGAAGGGATCATCTAATTATTACTATTGTTGGTTATCTAAGAAGGAGTCGAGGGACATATTGCTGATCACAGGCAAGCCATCCTTCCTGAATTCCGATACTTGTCCTACTCCTCTTATTACCTATTTTGTATCTCCTTTCTAAATTGCCTTATTACCCGCATTTCTTGTTTTACAAAAATTACGCAGATAACTTGGCTCCTCCAAGTTATGACTTAGTGTCCCTATGATACCCACCCTTCGTATACCTACCATTTTCCCTTTAGACCGAGAGTATGATGGTTAGCATCCTACCTCTTTGGAAACCTCGGTTTTGATAAACCATATTGTTTTGGGGATTACCCCGCTACAAATGTTTTGGAAAAAACCTTGGGAAGAGGCATCGTTTCCAAGTGGATGGTTTAAAGAAAGAAAAGTGACGAGGAAGAATGAGAATGATTGAATTGAGTTGAGAAGGGATGTTCTACGCCTTTATAGGAACAACTTATCCGTGCAACCACATTACCCCAGCAGCTAGGGCGTAGGTTGTAGTTTGTTTGCTTTAGCATGGGTAGCCCATACATGTGCTATAGGGGAGAAATCCTCCGAATCTAGGCTTTCCCCACATAAAGGTCTACAGATCTGGGGTCAGTGGATGTCTCTGACAACGGCCTGTGCAATAATTGGGTTTCCCATAGATGGTATGACTAGGAGTAAGGAAGGAAGAGGAAGTCCCAAAAGATTATGGTATATCCCAGACTGCAAGTTTGGATATATCCTGTATGGAAGGGAGAACTATGGTGCGCTGAGCCACATACGCGTTTCCAGGGTGGTCAAACCCAAATGGGAATGGTGCCTTTGCTAGGGTCGACAAATGAAAGGTTATGTTTGATTATACAAACCCCCCGTTTACCATGTGTAACGGGTCGTGGTTGAATCCCGACAGATGTATTGATTCTAGTGGGTGAAGTGCACAAACTCTGCAGAGTATAATATTTTCGAATAGCCGTGTCCATGGTCAAGGACGACTAGAAAGGTGATTGCTAGGACTACCCAAGTGATGGTTTGAGAAAGATAAAAAGGATGTCACTTGGTCATGAGAGAACATGAGTATGAGGTTTTGTTTTGACCATGGATGGTCGGAGATGTATAAAAAGGGTTTTCCTCTAAAACGGTTTTCAAAAAGGTTTTCAACAAGGATATGGAGATATCCAGCTTTTAAAACGGAGACATGTTTTCAAAAATCTTTTTCAACAAAGATATAGAGATGTCGCATCTACAAGATAAACTAGGATTTTCAAAAACAACCGTAGCTAGAGCTATCTCGCCACCACAAAACTACATTATCTTCTTTACCTTATCTTCGTTTTGCGAGTACATTCAAAGTACTCACTGGCATTGTCCCTTGATATTTACTTGGCTGGACTTTCAGAATCTGGAAGATTGAAGGATGTGGTGACGTCTATGCGAGCTAGGCCATCTTCCTACTCAGTTGCCTGTAGGTTAAGGCATGATTGGGATCTATGTTTGATGAAGATCCACTGCTGAAGATTGTGTAGCCATAATGGAATCAATGTAAGTCTTGTTTTCGTTAAGTTTTGGATGTTGTAATGATACTTATCGGTTATGTTCAATGGCTCACTGATCATGGGAACGTGGATATGTGCATAACAGGGATTTCTCAGACAGTGAATCTGGGGGACCCCACAATCATGGTATTAGAGCCATCCTGACTATAGGAGACCTTAATTACCATGGACGTTAGATAGGAAAAAATACTTTGGAAACACCGGCTTTCGAAAACTATTTTCTCAACACCTTTCGAAAAGTTCTACTCCTTACCTCCTCCTAGTTTAAATTATTTCAAAAATGGTTCCTTCTATCCCTCGTCCAAATTTCAAACATATGGATTTTAAACAAATAGGACCTAGAACCAGGTCAAGATGATAATAAAGAGATAAAGAGAAGCAACTACCAACAAACACAAGGAGACTACAAGATCGCCCTACCAACGGAATCCTCGTG
The DNA here is from genome assembly GCA_910589775.1 of Avena eriantha. Classification (NCBI taxonomy): domain Eukaryota; kingdom Viridiplantae; phylum Streptophyta; class Magnoliopsida; order Poales; family Poaceae; genus Avena; species Avena eriantha. The sequence goes on along the minus strand of OU342744.1, from coordinate 419,982,290 downwards.
ACTGGAAGAGTGTCGAGCGCTACACTACCGAGAAGCGTCCAATGATATGGCGAATGCTTCATATGCAAGATAGTGACTCAAACCACAATAACATGATATCTTGGATAAATAGCCCTAAGATAGGATTCCCCAATATCACGAGTAGTTAACTCCTTGGTTCCTATAGTAGACTGTGTTTGCTTGCCTAAGTGCATAATGTGTTGCATGATGTGTGTTGTTTGTGCTGCTTTGTCAAGGAAGAATTTTGCGACCCTATCACTCTAACTCACCTTGTATCTGCATTCTGGCTTTATCGACCTTATGGTGTTTTGAGATCATTACCCAATCTAGGAAAATCCCTTAGGACATAGTTACATTCCCTCTAACCCAATGTCCCATGTTAGTTGTCAATATCGAGACCCATACAAACCTAGGGAATAGAACAACAGGACCCCTAGGAAGAAGGCACTTCAAGACCTAGAAGTTTGACGTCATGAAGATTGGAACCACTTGAAGACCTCTCCTCAGCAGGATGGCAAAATAGGAGTACTATGTCAACTTCACTTCTCCAACTCGCCACTATCCCTGCCTACCGACTTCCCCTGCCAGCAATAGCAAGAGTTCTTTTGAAGTCTGAAATCTACCACCAAAGGAATTCATACCACCCACAAGAAACCACCTACTTCTAACCAAGACAATAAGTGAAGACCAAACTCCACTAACATTTTGTAAAATAGATGGCCCGACAACCCTGCTAGACTGACCACTTTATTCGTCCCCTTTGCCCAAACCAATGGGAAGTTCCTCACTAGAAGGTCGGAATGTTCCGAAATCCTAGAATACAAGGTTGAATGAACACAACGAGCCTATTGCACCATCAAGAGGAAGCAACACAAAGAGTTCAAGTGAAGACAACTCCTCGGAAGATGGATGCCTTTACCCTGACTAGAGATCAGCCAGAAGTGTCATTAACCACTAACCTACCCCACGTAACTCCTTAAAGCATCGTTAGGAAACCACCCCTAGTAAGGTTTATCGCTATAGGGTGTCCCTCGAAAACCTCAACCCATGAACCATAGAAATACAACCTTTTTCTAGCATTACGCCAGCACTCCAAGACGAAAGATCTACACCGTCTTCGAAGAACCTTAGTAAAGCTCTAAGGTGGAAAGATTATGTCTTTCCACTCAACTCTAGCAAACCCCCCTACCAGAAGATACTCTAGGAAAATTTCAATCTGATGCCTCCCCCCGTTTTTAACCCATCTAGAAGATCCATGAACTCAACTGGTCCGATAGGCTAGGTACGAATTAAGTAGTATAGGAGCCTCATAAGACCTAGTTGCAGAAGTCATCTGAAGGTTGTAACTCTAGATAGAAGGTTGTGATATTCCCCTAACACCCCCTACGACTACCAGAAGGAAGGATTGTATCATCTCTGAGCTACCTTAGTTTAACCCTAAGGGGAAAGATGAATAAGCACTTAATTGAAGACAACCCCCAGAACCTCGACTAGACAAGCCCTCCAAGCTCCCTACAGAAAATAAGAAGATCAACCTCCACCAAGTAGAAGGGAAGCCTACCTCCTCAAGCTACACAAGGACTCCGCCAACATCCCCAGAGAACAAGACGAAGCATCCCCAGTGTTTCCGCCAGCATTTTCTAAACCGGACTACCCACAACTCAAGAAGTAGAAGTAACCTAGCACAGACCCTGCATTGACATAGTAATCTTGCAGTAAACCTAGTATCCCCGAGTTACCACAAACATAGTAAAACCCCTCGCCGCAACATCCCCCAACTCTATATCTCCGGAATCTCATGACGAGATTCTCTTAAGGGGGAAAGGTCTGTAACATCTCAATTTCTGCAACCTAGTTTAGCTATCCAGAATGCAAAAACCAGGGGGAACAAAAACATTTTCTAACTTGATGATGCAATGCTTGTTTGCTTGTTTGTGTTTGTGCATCTGAATATGTAGTTGATGATATACTCCCTACCTCACCCTCAGTTGATAAAAGATATTTAACAAAAGAAATGTCTTGGCTTATTTTTAACTATTATCAAATGTTCTGGCATTTCAAAAACCAAAGCCAAGGTGATTTTGCTACCACAAATGTTTTAGGAACTCTATTGACAAAACTATGGAGATGTATAAGCTATCATATCCTTACATTTCAAGATAGGACTTACAAATGATCTTACCTCTAGTTTTCCAAAAACTTCTATAAAACATTTGAATTCCAATCTTGGTAGAAGTGCAAAGAATTCTCACCTACTTTAAACCCAACCTTTTCAAAATGCCCATCCTTACCTCAAGCTGAGCTTGATGGTAACCTTAGTAATAGACTTAAGATGTGGTTATGATGAATTGCCATGATTTGCTGCTTGTCTTGTTTGACTAGGAAGTAGTGTGACCTACCCTAAGGGTTATCCTTTAGCAACAAAACTACCCAAGCAATGCAAACTCTAATCCGTTGAGAAGAAATCACAAATCCCTAGTCTAAAGATCACCTCCCTCTATCATCGAGATCATCTGGGATAAGCTACTTAAAAACCCTAACACTTGATCTAAAGCCTAGTGCCGCCTTTACCATCATCCACGGGATATGTCTCACCATCTCATATGCTCTACCTTGATCAATGGATCCATTTTGCAACTTCTCAAAGTTTTCCTTGGTCCTTAAATCACTCAAGTGACCTTGTGTTTTTCCTTAACAAATTCATTTTTAAACCATTTCCTTCTTATAGCCTTTATAGTATAAAGGACCAACTCAAGCCATGAAACTTCTATACTTAACCCAAACTTCAATATCACCCCCTTGGCGGTGAGTTTGGAACCTTGCCTCCTCTAAAAAACATCGCCTCTTGTGAGCTAGTCAAAAACACCAAATCTCCCAAAATTTGGCTAAGTCTGGAATCATTATCAATATCACTTCTTTGAGACTTTCTGTTTTTCAACTCTTGTAAATTATTGGGAATGCATTTGAACCACAATGTAGACCCTTCTAAATACTTATAAATCCCACGCTTGCCCAGGATAAAATCATCCTTTTACCCACTTGTTCCTGATGGTTTTGCAGGCAATAAATTAACCTTTTATGCAAATCTTATCAGCAAGCCTACTTTGGCAGAAGCTCACATCTTCATACCATCTTATTTTTACCAACTCTCTATATGAGTGTGTTCTAATCATAAGTGTCTACCCATACATATCTTCCTTGTTCCAAATTGGAGCTCTGAGCTTCTCAAGCCCACAAGGTTTCTAAGGCTATTTAATAATCTGTTCTGACCTCCTTAGTTTTACCAAACTTTGGCAGATGTTTATGAACTATGCTGAGACGCTTTCGCCAATCTTATTGCACCATCCTGTAGAGTATAAATCAATCTCTTAAACAATATGCCCCATGCATCAAATGGATCCCTGGATCATCTTCACTAGCTAGCCAAAGTATGCCTAAAAATATTAAAACCCAAGATCCCCAAAAACCACTAATTTCAATTCTCTCAAAATGGATTCTTCTCTAAACCTACTACCAATCTACTCTAAGATCTCAACTATAATTTACCTTGCTCAACTTAATCACTCTTGATCACCATGAGAGTTGAGTTAGAATTTAAATAAAAACAATAAGTGTTATGCAACCAAAGATCTCCAAAACCCCTAGAATCTTTCCAACGCTCTTAGATCGTCATCGCAGTACCCCTACTACTTATTCATACACCTAAAGATCCTCTGGAGGGAAACCTCCAAAAACCCTAATCCTAACCATTTGCATACAAATGTATTATTACCTCCCCAAGCTAAGTAAATGACCCCAAATATATTTGTTAACTACTCCAGCACCCCACACCCCCTCCTTTATACGTGAGGTACTGTAGCATCAATGCATCACATTCCTCCCCTTGTCCCTTAGTATTTGGAGTGTGAAAAAGAGAGAGATAAAGCATATCAACCCAAATCTTGATCATGACTCCTTATAGCAGCAGCAACACCTTTCATTTCTATCTCTGGTCGTGCTTTGTCCCACCTCACCCCCATTGCATCCTGGTAGCTTCTCTAGCTCGCCCTTGACACCCTCCATTACCAATTCTTAAAGGGGCTGAAGCAAGGTAGAGAGAGACCTCCCACTCTCTCTCTGGCCTTCTCAGTAGACCAGGCTGCATCGTGGTGCCCCACTATCCCTCTCCACAAGACTCGCCGCCCCTCATGCCCAATCAGGAGGCCCCAGCATTCCCAAGCTCGAGAATGAGCTCGGTCCACCATGGACCATGACCCTCGGGATAAAAGGGCCTCGGGCCACCCCAGCCCCTCACTTCGCGCCCATTTCACTCTCCTGCCTCACTCCTCTCATCCCCCAGACACCCAGGAACCCTCTTCCCCCTGCTTTCCTAGGATCGAAGAAAGATTTGGTGCTGCAAGTTTCCTGTCAAGGTTGATGCCTATTCCGCCACTCCCTCATGGTCTTCCCCATCTCCCCGGTCTGCTTGGATAACTTCTCGTCTCATGCAACAGCTCTGGTAGCTCCCTGACCAAGCTCCCGACCATGCTGCCGGTGAGGATGCGCGAGCCCTCCTCCCAGTGCCAAAAGCAACCATGCCACTCCTCTCCGGGACCATCCGTGTATGCACGTCGCTCCGTCGCCTCGCCAAAGACTCCCGGTACCCTAGGTGAGATCCTAGCCCTCCTTCGCTAGAGCTAGTGTTCTGTTTCCAGCACTCGAGGTTAAACAGGGACGATGACCGATGACCGTCCATCTTATTTTAATCGGACGACTGTCCTCTATCGATACCCCTTTGGCCTAGCTGAGACACTAACTGGCCGACACTAGCTGAGAGGATTGAACCTCGCTGTTCTCGCGCGCGTTAGCTGCCAAATGGGCCGGCCCGACAGTGTGTTCTCGGGTCCGGTCAAATTTGGCCCAACCCACTCGTGTTCTTTTCCTCTTTATATTCATTTCTCTAGATCTATATTTTTTGACTGTCTAGAATAAATAGAAAAGAAAATGTGAAATTTGTAGAATCACTCAAACAGAAATGTGTACATGAACCTAATTTTTTCCCTAAACATGCAGCCCAAAAAGCCACACCAAACGATATTTGTATATTATCTGAGAATTAAAATACCAATAGGTACCCTTTTCACTAAATAAATCTTCCACAGAGTTCGGTAAAACCAAAAGGAGTGACTCCACTTTGTGCTGTGAGGTATCTGAGATAGCTTGCCTGTATCTTTGACCTCAATACAAAAATTCCAACGGTTGTCTGTACTAAAAATAACAAAAAGCTTCCATTGCTGCCTTTGGTAATTTCTGTAGGTCAAGATAAATAGTGTTTGACCTATTTTAAGCTCTTGTAACACATGCACTACAAGATCTATCTAAACCAGGAGCTCAATATTTATTAAGTCTCTGATGAACTTTAGTCAATTAAAACCCTCTACATGTGACTATTTCACGAAATAAATCCCTCCAGTACTTTTGCAACTCCAAAATTTGAGAATCCAATTTCTACAGAAATATAATTGCAGTACCTACCATGTGCCCTTGGATTCATATCAAAACCCGTTGTAGATTTAATATGGTGAAAAAGACAAAATAGTTACAAAAATGACTTTGTGATTTTGTCAAGGGAATTCTAGTAATTATATTGAAGTAATTGAAATTCTCTGTGAACCAACACTCAAAATCCAACTTAACAATCCAAGGAAATATTTTTTGGACCTACATATATTTTTTGGCGATTTATTCTCTAAAACTAGAGTTTATTTCACTAGAAAAACCTATAGCTATTTAAAGAAAATTGATAAAATGATGAAACTACTTTTGGTGACCTCGTTTTACCAAAGCCTATCTGATGTTATCATTTTTGCACACTGATATCATACATAACTAAGCGGTTGGAAACCCCTTTTTGAAGCAGTTGTGGACTAATAAATTATAAAAGAAATCCTCCAAATACTATTAAAGTAATTCCACTTGTTATGATCTCAAATTAATCAAACCCGCCGAAGCTAGTTGTGTATTATATGTTTGTGATGTACTGCTTTGGTGCGTGTTGTTCTTGTATTGATTGTGCTATTGCTTGCTTGCATGTATGCTTATTGACGGCGATAGTTGCAATTGTGTTGACGTCGAGAAGAAGGGATCAACTAATTATTATTATTGTTGGTTATCTAAGAAGGAGTCTAGGGACATATTGCTGATCATAGGCAAGCACCCTTCCTGACTTCCGATACTTGTCCTACTCCTCTTATGACCTGTTTTGTATTTCCTTTATAAATTGCATTATTACCCGCATGTCTTCTTTTACAAAAAATACACCGATAACCTCGCTCCTCGAAGTTATGACTTGGTGTCCCATATGATACCCACCCTGCATATACATACCATTTTCCCATTAGACCGAGAGTATGATGATTAGCATCCTACCTCTTTGGAAACCTCGGTTTTCATAAACCAAACTGTTTTGGAGATTACCCCACTACAAATGTTTTGAAAATGTTTTGGAAAAACCCTTGGGAAGAGGCATCATTTCCAAGTGGATGTTTTGAAGAAAAAAAGTGATGAGGAAGAAGGAGAATGATGCAATTAGTTGAGAAGGGATGTTCTACGCCTTTACCGGAACAACTTACCCGTGCAAGCACATTACCCCCGGAGCTGGGGCGTAGCTTGTAGTTTGTTTGCTTTATCATGGGTAGGCCCTACACATGCTATAGGGGATAAATCCTCTGAATCCGGGCTTTTCCCATGTAAAGGTCTATGGATCTAGGTTTAGCGGATGTCTTTGACTAGGGCCGATGCAACAATTGGGTCTCCTACGGACGATATGACTAGGAGTAAGGAAGGAAGAGGAAGTCACAAAAGATTATGGTATATCCTAGACCATAAGTTTGGATATAGGCCTATACGAAAGAGTGGACTATGGTACAGTGAGCCACATACATGTTTCCGGGGAGGTCAAACCAAAAAGGGAATGTTGCCTTTTCTAGGGTTGACAAATGAAAGGTTATGTTTGATTATCCAAACTCCCGTTTACCATGTGTAACAGGCTATGGTTGAATCTCGATGGATGTATTGATTCTTGTGGGTAAAGTGCACAAACTCTACAGTGTATAATCTATTCGAATAGCCATATCCATGGTCAAGGACGGTTGGAAAGGTGATTGCTAGGAGTACCCAACTGATGGTTTGGGAAAGATAAAACGGATGTGACTTGGTCATGAGAGAACATGAGTATTAGGTTTTGTTTTGACCATGGATGGTCGGAGATGTATAAAAAGGGTTTTCCTATAAAATGGTTTTCGAAAAGGTTTGGGTGACGTCTATGCGAGTTAGGCCATCTTCCCAGTTAGTTTCCTATAGGTTAAGGTATGATTAGGCTCTATGTTTGATGAAAATCCGCTGCTGAAGATTGTGTAGCCATAATGGCATCAATGTAAGTCTTGTTTCCATTATGTTTTGGATGTTGTAATGATACTTGTCAGTTGTGTTCCACGGCTCACTAATCATGGGAATGTGGATATCTGCATAATAGGGATTTCTCGGACGATAAATCCGGGGGACCCCACAGAAACGATGTGTCAGGGGATCACCCCCGGATGGGATAAGCCAGGCCAAATCGGCCGGCTCCAGAGATATCAGGCCAGACAGCCACAAGAAAGGAAACCCCTAGCTGGTTGGAACACACAACCGGACCACCATCAAGCTCCCCCGGCTGGCCTGTCTAGTCCGGTAACTAGAATAGCCTGCCGAGTGGCCGGCTCCACCCGATCACCTCGAAATTTGTGGCGAGGATATAGAGGGAATGACGCTCCACGTAGAGCATGCCTTGGGTTCTCGGCTCTACGTCACTAGACAAACTGCAGCGCCTCCCATGCAGCACTACGCGATGACCGCACTAAACGAGGTAAAGCTGGCAGCTGAGCACAGCTCTAGCGGCTGCGCACTGTAGCCCTGTGGCTAGGCATTGTAGATCTGCTGCTAAGCACTGTAGCGCTGACTATGGCACCCTGGCCCACCAGTTGGGCCCTGCCAGTGGGCCCACTTTGTAAACCCTAGGCCCACTATTGTAAACCCTAAGCCCACTTTGTAACCTATGCCCCTCCGGCCAGTATATAAGGGGGGTAGAGCTATGTTTACGGGCAGAGACTCAACTTCGAGACTCAACTTCCTCTAGATCATCCCTACATCTAGTCGTCCCTAGTTCATCAGAGATACAACTCGAGGAGCACTTGTATTGGGCATACGCCCGCTATATTGTATATCTTGTAGGAGCAGGGGTGTTACCTCGCCAAGAGGGCCCCGAACCTGGGTACTTCGCTGTGTCTACCGTGCTCGTGCTCAATCCCGTTGCGATAGCCACTACTAGCATTCTTATTGTCCTCCTCTTAAGCCATACCTGATGGCACTGCCATGTTCCACACCACGACAATTGGCACCCACTATGGGGGACAGCGCTGCAGCTGCGGTCATCTTTTGCACGGGACCTTCACTCGTTGTCGGTGAGCGTATTGCCTCTGGCCTTGTTCACACTCTTGGCTCCTTCGACTGCATCATCAACAACGCATCGTGCTTCGCCAAGGAAACATCCCCCCAACAACGACTCGATCCTCAACTTAGGCGATCTCCACATCTACATCTACACCGTCACCGAGACTTTTCCTCGCAAGATCATCATCGTCTCCGACATGCCGCCTTATTTCATTGCTGCAACCAACTACAACATCGATGTCATGATGGCTGGCTTAGGCAAAAACCACCACCCGCCCCCCGAGCATTGGGTGGGAGGAAATGGCTCCACACCGCGTGATCCGGAGTAAGATCTACTAACATCCTCCATCCAGCACCCGCGCAACACAGTCATCCCCGAGGTAGACCCGGCTGCAGCCACAACCACTTTGGAGGCTACCCGCCAGAACCTCCTGGAAGAGGCCACTAGGGTCGCTGCTGCCTAGCGCCGGATAAAAGCAACCATGCGCTAGTACAACACCGTGCACAGCTTCACCCACCTGCCAGGCACCAGCCGGCACATCCATCATCGAGGCTGTGACCTTGGTTCAGAGCTAGACTGACCTACTGACCCATGTACTTCGGCAGTTCAACCGGTTTATAGCACCCCCGCCAAGAACATGAGGGCAGCGGAGGCACCCGTCGTGGAGCTGAACCACCTAGAGGGCTTGGAGTTGCGCTGCCAGCAAGAGTGCATCCATCTCCTCGTTGCCACGACCAACCAGCAGCAGGCAGAGGCAGGCCTTATCCAAGCGTGAAATAGCAAGAACCAAGTTCCTCACAGGATGGCAGATCCGACAGCCCTAGGAGGAAGCAAGCAGGTGATGGGTTCGTAGCATGGAAAACAAAAAAATTCTACCGCAAGAACGAACAAAACCCAGATCTAATCTAGATAAAAGCCAAGATCTAATCTATTAGACATGTGCAACGAGATAGATCTGTACTAACCCTTGTAGATCCGAAAGTGTTACGAGATTAGATCTCGTGGTTGATGTAGTCGATCACTTGCCGATCTCAAGATCATGTGGACGATCCTTCCGGCGCCGCGTTCCCGCAGCGCTTCCGCAGTCGGTCACACGTACGGAGTCGAAGCAGACCTTCCTCTCCTCGTTCCAGCGAGCAGCGGAGGTAGTAGATCTTCTCCCCGGAATCACAGCAGCACGATGGCGTGGTGGTGGTGGTGGAGTAGAGAATTCTGTAGGGCTTCGCCTATGCCTGTGCAGAAGAAAGGAGGAGGAGAGAGGCGGCGGAGATTTGGAGTTGTGGAGGAGGGCTTGGAGGTGGCGCCCCCACCCCTCTATTTAAAGGGGGGAGGCGCCATGGGAGGGGGAGTCCTAGTAGGACTCCCCTCCCTCCTATGGCCGGCGGATTGGGGAGGGGGGAGGAGTCCTCCTCCCCCACGACTCCTTGTCTTGCCCCATAAGGACTCCTTGATCCCTTTCTTGGTTTTCAAGCAAACTCCAAGAAATCTTCCAGAACCTTCCGGAACATTCCGAAACCTTCTAGAATCCTCATACAAATACTCCGGAACATTTCCTAACTTAGAAAATGATCCCCAATATATGAATCTTATTCTCCGGACAATTCCGGATCTCCTCGTGATGTCCCAGATCCAATCCGAGACTCCGAACAACATTCGGTCTCCAACGCACATTCCATATCTACTTAAAACAACTTCGAACCTTAAGTGTGTCACCCTACGGTTCGTGAATATGTAGACATGACAGAGACACATCTCCTATCAATAACCATCAGCGGGACCTGGAGATCCATAATGGCTCCCACATACTCAACGATGACTTCGTGATCGATTGAACCATTTACATACGAAACCAATTCCCTTTGTCACGCGATACTATACTTATCCGAGGTTTGATCATCGGCATCTCCATACCTAGTTCTACCTCGTTACTGATAAGTAGTCTTTACTCGTTCCGTGATATGTCATCCCTTGTGACCCAGTCACATGCTTGCAAGCTAACTAGATGACATTCCACCGAGAGGGCCCAGAGCATATCTATCCGTCATATGGATGGACAAATCCCAATCTTGGTCCATGCGCTTCAACACATACTTTCAGAATACCCAATGACACCTTTATAACCACCCAGTTACGAAGCAGCGTTTGATGTCATCAAAGTACCCATCCGGTGATGGTGATTAACACAACCTCATGGTCGAAGGATTAGGTTACTATGTATTTAAAAGCTTATAGCAATACGAACTTAATGACTTGATCTTATGCTACGCTTACTATGGGTGTATGTCCATCACATCATTCTCCTAATGATATAACCTTGTTATTAATCACATCCTAATGTCCATGATCAGGAAACCATGATCATCAATTAATCAACAAGCTAGTTCAACAAGAGGCTTACTAGGGACTCTTATATGTTTACAAAACACACAAGTATTAGTGTTTCCTAATAATACAATTATAGCATGGGATGTAAACATTAATCATAAACACAAAGATATAATAATAACCACTTTTATTATTGCCTCTTGGGCATATCTCCAACAGTCTCCCACTTGCACTAGAGTCAATAATCTAGATTACATGGTAATATACCGAACACCCATGGCGTTCTGGTGTTGGTCATGCTTTGCCCTAGGGAGAGGTTTAGTCAACAGATCTGGCACATTTAGATCAGTGTGTACTTTGAAAATCTTTATGTCACCATCTCGGGCATACTCGCGAATAGCGTGGAAACGTAGCTTGATGTGCTTCAGCTTGCTATGTGACCTTGGCTCCTGTGCATTAGCTATGGCACCTGTGTTGTCATAGTAGATGGCCATCGGGTCCAACGCACTGGGAACCACGCCAAGTTCAGTAATGAATTCCTTCATCCATACGGCTTCTTGTGCAGCCTCTGAAGCAGCTATGTATTCCGATTCAGTTGAAGATTTCGCCACAACGCTTTGCTTTGCACTCCTCCAGCTCACTGCAGCACCATTCAAAATAAATATGTATCCCGACTGTGACTTCGAGTCATCCGGATCAGTGTTCCAACTAGCATCGGTGTAACCGTTTACAACAAGCTGTTCATCACCTCCATAAGAAAGAACCATATCCTTAGTCCTATTTAGGTACTTTAGGATATTCTTGATCGCTGTCCAGTGCTCCATTCCAGGATCACTTTGATATCTGCTAGTCAAACTAACAGCATGTGCTATATCCGGTCTTGTACACAACATGGCATACATGATAGAACCTATGGCCGAGTCATAGGGAATATTATTCATTTTCTCTCTATCTTCTACCGTAGCTGGACTTTGAGTCTTACTCAAGGTCTTACCTGACAACATGGGCACGAACCCTTTCTTGCTATCTTCCATTCTGAACTTCTTTAGAACTTTGTCTAAGTATGTACTTTGTGAAAGCGCTATTAGGTGTCTTGATCTATCTCTATAAATCTTGATGCCTAGAATATATGCCGCTTCGCCAAGATCCTTCATTGAAAAACTATTATTCAAATAGGTTTTGACGCTATTAAGAAGTTCTATATCATTCCCAATCAACAATATGTCATCTACATATAGTACTAGGAATGCTACAGAGCTCCCACTCACTTTCTTGTAAATACAAGCTTCTCCATAAGTTTGTATAAACCCAAAATTTTTGATTACTTTATCAAAACGTTGATTCCAACTCCGGGATGCTTGCTTCAGTCCATAAATGGAGCGCTGAAGCTTGCATACCTTGTCAGCATCTTTAGGATCGACAAAACCCTTGGGTTGTACCATATACAACTCTTCCTCAATGTCACCATTAAGGAACGCCGTTTTGACATCCATCTGCCAAATCTCATAATCGAAATGTGCAGCAATTGCTAACAAAATCCTCACGGACTTTAGCTTCGCTACTGGTGAGAATGTCTCATCATAGTCAACTCCTTGAATTTGTCGGAACCCTTTCGCGACAAGTCGAGCTTTATAGACGGTAACATTACCATCAGCATCTGTTTTTCTCTTGAAAATCCATTTGTTCTCGACAGCCTTACGGCCATCCGGTAAGTCCACCAAAGTCCACACTTGGTTTTCGTACATGGATCCCATTTCGGATTTCATGGCTTCGAGCCATTTGTCGGAATCTGGGCTCACCATAGCTTCTTCATACTTCGCAGGGTCATCAGCGTTGTCCACCAACATGACGTTCAAGGCAGAGTCATACCAATCAGGAGTGGTACGAACCCTCATTGACTTGCGAGGTTCAGCAGCAACTTCGTTTGAAGTTTCATGATCATTATCATTAACTTCCTCTCCAATTGGTGCAGGCGGCACAAAAACATCTTCCGGTGCTGCGCTACTCTCAAATCCGAGAGAAGGTTCAGTAACCTCATCAAGTTCTACTTTCCTTCCAGTCACCTCCTTCGAGAGAAACTCCTTCTCAAGAAAGGATCCATTCTTGGCAACGAAAACTTTGCCTTCGGATCTATGATAGAAGGTATACCCAATTGTTTCTTTAGGGTATCCTATGAAGACGCATTTCTCCGCTTTGGGTTCTAGCTTATCAGGTTGTAACTTCTTTACATATGCTTCGCAACCCCAAACTTTGAGGAACGACAACTTAGGTTTCTTTCCAAACCACAATTCGTACGGTGTCGTTTCAACGGATTTAGATGGTGCCCTATTTAAAGTGAATGCGGCGGTCTCTAATGCATAGCCCCAAAACGATAGAGGTAAATCTGTAAGAGACATCATAGACCGAACCATATCTAAGAGAGTTCGATTACGACGTTCGGACACACCATTACACTGTGGTGTTCCCGGCGGTGTCAACTGCGAAAGTATTCAACATTTCTTTAAATGCATGCCAAACTCATAACTCAGATATTCACCTCCGCGGTTAGAACGCAGAAACTTAATCTTCTTGTTACGATGATTTTCCACTTCACTTTGAAATTCCTTAAATTTCTCGAAAGTTTCGGACTTATGTTTCATAAAGTAGACATACCCATATCTACTTAAGTCATCCGTGAAAGTGAGAACATAACGATATCCACCACGCGATGCTACACTCATTGGACCGCACACATCGGTATGTATTATTTCCAATAAGTCTGTAGCTCGCTCCATTGTACCAGAGAATGGAGTCTTAGTCATTTTTCCCATTAGACATGCTTTGCAACTTTCAAGTGATTAAAAATCAAGTGATTCAAGAAGTCCATCTGAATGGAGTTTCTTCATACGCTTCACTCCAATGTGACCAAGACGAGAGTGCCACATGTATGTAGAATTATCATTCAATTTTATTCGTTTAGCATCTATGTTGTGAACATGTGTATCACTACTACCGAGATTCAATAAGAATAAACCATTCATCTCAGGTGCATTACCATAAAAGATATTACTCATATAAATCGAACAACCTTTATTCTCGGACTTAAAAGAGTAACCGTATCGCAGTAAACAAGATCCAGATATAATGTTCATGCTTAACGCAGGCACCAAATAACAATTGTTTAAATTTAAAACTAATCCCGAAGGTAGATGTAGAGGGAGCGTGCCGACGGCGATCACATCAACCTTGGAGCCATTTCCAACGCGCATCGTCACCTCGTCTCTCGCCAGTCTTCGTTGATTCCGCAGCTCCTGTTTCGAGTTACAAATATGAGCAACCGAACCAGTATCAAATACCCAGGCACTACTACGATTACTAGTAAGATACACATCTATAACATATATATCAAATATACCTTTCTTCTTGATGTTGCCGTTCTTTAGATCCGCCAGGTACTTGGGGCAGTTACGCTTCCAGTGACCAGCACCCTTGCAGTAGAAGCACTCAGTTTCAGGCTTGGGACCAGCCTTGGGCTTCTTTGCAGGTGCGGCAACTTTCTTGCCGTCCTTCTTGAAGTTGCCCTTGTTCTTAGGCTTGCCCTGTCTCTTGAAATTGGTGGTCTTATTGACCATCAACACTTGGTGCTCCTTCTTGATCTCCACTTCCGCAGTTTTCAGCATGGACGATAGTTCAGGCAACGTCTTGTTCATGTAGTGCATATTGTAGTTCATCACAAAGTTCTTATAACTCGGTGGCAGTGATTGGAGGAGACGATGAATCCCCAACTCATTAGGAATCGATATTCCCAACTCTTGGAGTTTGTTTGCGTACCCAGACATGGTGAGCACGTGCTCGCTAACGGAGCTTCCCTCTTCCATCTTATAGTTAAAGAACTTTTCGGAGGCCTCATAGCTCTCCATGGCCGCGCGAGTCTCAAAAATTAGCCTGAGCTCCTTAATGATCTCGAACGGGTCGTGGTGCTCAAAACGCTTTTGGAGCTCCGCTTCTAAACCGTATAGGATGGCACACTGAACTGTGGAGTAATGATTTTTCCGAGTGGCGTAAACATTCTTTACATCATCGATGGCATCATCTGCAGGTGGGTCACCCAGCGGTGCTTCGAGCACATAGGTCAACTGACCAGCCCTGAGGACGATCTTCAGTCCACGGAACCAGTCCGTGAAATTGCTTCCATTGTTCTTAAGCTTTTCTTTCTCTAGGAACGCATTGAAATTGATGGAGGGGGTCGCCATAATCTACAACAAATTTGCAAGTAGTTTAGACTAAGTTTATGATGAATTGAGTTCAAATTTAATACTTAAGTTAACTAGGTGAAATCCCACTCAAAACAACATCCCTCACATTGTCTTAGTGATTACACGAACCAAGTCCACTACACCAAGTCCGATCTTCACAAGAGAAGATGTAGTTTCATCGGCGAACAATCTTCATGTTCATCATGTCATTTATATGACTCATGCTCTACCTTTCGGTATTCCGTGTTCCGAGACCATGTCTATACATGCTAGGCTCGTCAAGATAACCTTAGTTTCCGCATGTGCAAATCTGGCTTGCACCCGTTGTATGCACACGTAGAATCTATCACATCCGATCATCTCGAGATGCTTCGAAACGACGAGTCTTAGGAACGGTGCCAACTAAGGGTGAACACTTTATTACTTGATATTTAGTGAGAGGGATCATCTTATAATGCTACCGTCGCGATATAAGCAATACAAGATGCATAAAGGATTAACATCACAGGCAATTCATAATTAGTGTGATATGATATGGCCCTTTCTTCTTGCGTCTTTGATCTCCATCTCCAAAGCACGAACATGATCTCCATCATCACCAGCATTGCGTCAAGGTCAATGGCACCGCTTCATGGTTGTCCATCATCACTAGCAACTATTACAACTACTTGGAATAAAGCTATTACAAGACGAATAGACACGCAAGTCTTAACAGAATTAAAGACAACCATTAGGCTCCTGCCGGTTGCCATATTACAACAAGGATCATTGCATACATCAAATATAATCACAATCACATGATGGCCATATCACATCACAAAACCCCTGCAAAAACAAGTTAGACGCCTCTAATTTTCTTTGCATGTTTTACGTGGCTTGGGGCTTTCGAACAATAACGGATCTTACCTATGAAACTGAACCACAATGTTGATACAAGTGCTATCGAGTGCAAAGTGTAAATTGGATCTATACTATGGTGGGAGAGACAGACACCCGCAAAGCCACTTGTGCAAAGCAAGTTACACGTCAAGCGTGGAGCAAGTCTCATGTGCGATGACATGTAAGGTTAGCCCGAGCCGCTTCATCCCACCATGCCGCAAGATGCAAAGTACACAAAGCAAAAGACGGCATGAGCACCAACGCCCACAACACCATTGTGTTCTACTCGTGCAACAGATCTACGCATAGACACGGCTCTGATACCACTAACGGGTTCGTATCATGGAAAACAAAAAAATTCTACCGCAAGAACGAACAAAACCCAGATCTAATCTAGATAAAAGCCAAGATCTAATCTATTAGACATGTGCAACGAGATAGATCTGTACTAACCCTTGTAGATCCGAAAGCGTTACGAGATTAGATCTCGTGGTTGATGTAGTCGATCACTTGCCGATCTCAAGATCGTGTGGACGATCCTTCCGGCGCCGCGTTCCGGCAGCGCTTCCACAGTCGGTCACACGTACGGAGTCGAAGTAGACCTTCCTCTCCTCGTTCCAGCGAGCAGCGGAGGTAGTAGATCTTCTCCACGGAATCACAGCAGCACGACGGCGTGGTGGTGGTGGAGTAGAGAATTCTGCAGGGCTTCGCCTATGCCTGTGCAGAAGAAAGGAGGAGGAGAGAGGCGGCGGAGATTTGGAGTTGTGGAGGAGGGCTTGCAGGTGGCGCCCCCACCCCTCTATTTAAAGGAGGGAGGCGCCATGGGAGGGGGAGTCCTAGTAGGACTCCCCTCCCTCCTATGGCCGGCGGATTGGGGAGGGGGTAGGGGTCCTCCTCCCCCACGACTCCTTGTCTTGCCCCACAAGGACTCCTTGATCCCTTTCTTGGTTTTCAAGCAAACTCCAAGAAATCTTCCAGAACCTTCCGGAACATTCCAAAACCTTCTAGAATCCTCATACAAATACTCCGGAACATTTCCTAACTTAGAAAATGATCCCCAATATATGAATCTTATTCTCCGGACAATTCCGGATCTCCTCGTGATGTCCCGGATCCAATCCGAGACTCTGAGCAACATTCGGTCTCCAACGCACATTCCATATCTGCTTAAAACAACTTCGAACCTTAATTGTGTCACCCTACGGTTCGTGAATATGTAGACATGACAGAGACACATCTCCTATCAATAACCATCAGCGGGACCTGGAGATCCATAATGGCTCCCACATACTCAACGATGACTTCGTGATCGATTGAACCATTTACATACGAAACCAATTCCCTTTGTCACGCGATACTATACTTATCCGAGGTTTGATCGTTGGCATCTCCATACCTAGTTCTACCTCGTTACTGATAAGTACTCTTTACTCGTTCCGTGATATGTCATCCCTTGTGACCCAATCACCTGCTTGCAAGCTAACTAGATGACATTCCACCGAGAGGGCCCAGAGCATATCTATCCGTCATATGGATGGACAAATCCCAATCTTGGTCCATGCGCTTCAACACATACTTTTAGAATACCCAATGACACCTTTATAACCACCCAGTTACAAAGCAGCGTTTGATGTCATCAAAGTACCCATCTGGTGATGGTGATTAACACAAACTCATGGTCGAAGGATTAGGTTACTATGTATTTAAAAGCTTATAGCAATACGAACTTAATGACTTGATCTTATGCTACGCTTACTATGGGTGTATGTCCATCACATCATTCTCCTAATGATATAACCTTGTTATTAATCACATCCTAATGTCCATGATCAGGAAACCATGATCATCAATTAATCAACAAGCTAGTTCAACAAGAGGCTTACTAGGGACTCTTATATGTTTACAAAACACACAAGTATTAGTATTTCCTAATAATAAAATTATAACATGGGATGTCAACATTCATCATAAACACAAAGATATAATAATAACCACTTTTATTATTGCCTCTTGGGCATATCTCCAACAGCAGGCACATCATGCTTCATTGCCAAATGGACCAAGGCAGAACATCCGCCCGTATGGTGGGTAAGATATCCGTGGGCAGCACCAACATGACGTCGTGGTGGTCACTAGTAGGAATCATGATCCGGCTGATGGAGCCGGCAAAGGGCAACGTCATTAGGCACCCGCCGACGGAGCAGGAAGGAGCCATGCTCCCCCTGTGTCTCGTCTGACAGGACGACTTGGCCCCGTGAGCTAGTGGCCGTAGTCTCCCGTGCATGCATCAACCTCCTAGTCTAGTCATGCATCATAGAAGAAGAAAGTCTAGCCGGTGTGAGATGTTTCGGGGACCACGCATCTAGAATGAGCCATTTCCAAAGGGATTTTGACTCCCTAGGGACACGTCAAAGTACAACGGCACAGTCAAGCCTGAAGATTGGCTGGTGGATTACGTCACCGCGGTGGGCATTGCGAACGACAATAGTGGGTAGTCGTGTGTTACGTCCCCCTCATGCTCCTCGACTCACCTAGGACATGGCTTAACAGCCTCCCCGACAACTACATCAACGCCTGACTGGACTTCCAAGAGGCGTTCGTCCGCAACTTCACCAACACCTACAAGCGGCCAGGTAGGCCTTGCGAGCTCGCCCTCTGTGGATAGGGCAAGGACGAATCCAATCGCGCCTACCTCACCTAGTGGACAAGCATGCTTAACTCCTGCAAGGGGGTGTGCGAGTACCGGGCGATTGTCTTATTCACCAACGGCTACCGAGATGGCACCATGCTCAAGCACAAGCTCAGTCGGGTGGATCCCCAGACCATGGCCATTGCGGACAAGTACGCCACCGCTGACTCGGCGATGAAGAAAGCCATCGTGGTAGATGACCAGGGGCAGATCATTGCCGGTAGTTCATTGGACTAGCGCCTGCTGGGTGAGCACCACCACAACTCTAGGAGGAATGGCGATGATAACTGCCAAGACAAAATGAAGGACGACCAACTGGATAGTCGGTATGGATCCAAGCAGGTGGCGGCAGTTCAGGAGGATCCAGCTGCTGGAGGCAGGCGAAGCCAGAAGCTAGACGACTGGCCCCCAAGACCCAAGTACACTTTCGAGTCAATGCTTGATGGGCTGTGAAAGTACCACACTGGCGACAACAAGCCGGCTACGCACACGACCCACCGATGCAGATGTACCAAGAGAATGGCTGAGGCCAAGGGACTCCCACCACCTCCAACCCCTCCCCCAATCGGTGGCCCATCGGACAATCGAGATCGCCAGCACCGCCGGGAGGAGGCTGATGACGATTACCCTTGCCAGGTGGGAAATTACCACATCTTCACCATCGAGCCGGAGACCAAACAGAGCAAGAGGCTCCGCGAGGCGGCGGTGAACGCCATCATCCCCCGTTCCCCAATAGCTGAATTGGTCGGAGCAAGAAATCACGTGGAGCAGGAGGGACCACCCGGATGTACTACCCCATCCGGGAAGCTACACAATGGTCCTCGACCCCATCATCATCTCCCATAAGCAATCCTACAGGTTCTTGCACGTCCTCATCGACGGCGGCAGTAGAATCAACCTCCTCTACCGCAACTCATTGGACCGGCTCAGCATCAACGAGTCTCAACTTCAACCCTCAAGCACCTCTTTTCCCGGCACTATCCCAGGCCCTTCGCATTCGCTAATCGGCAAAATCCGGCTGGACATCATCTTTGACGCAGAGCAAAACTTTCGTTGCGAGGCCATCTGGTTCGATGTGGTTAACCTCTCTAGCGCCTATCATGACATCCTAGGTGCCCAACACCGACCAAGTTCATGGCAGTGCCGCACTATGCATACCTCAAGATCAAGCTTCCCAGGCCCAAGGGAGTAATCACCGTCGTCGGCTCCTACAAATGGTCAATAGAGTGCACCTCCGCTGGCTCCAAGCTGGCCGAAGCCATGATCATCGCGGAAGAAAAGCACGTCATCATGCAGAACGTGGCGCTGGCGCAAGCTGACATGCCAGCTGGTGAGCCTAAGCCAGCCGAGGTGACACAGTTTAAGCCAAATAAGGGCACCAAGAAGATTTTGCTCAAATCGTCCTGGTCGGGGATGGCCTCGACAGCAAATCGGAAAGCGCGCTCGTCGACTTTCTCCATGAGAATCAGGATATCTTTGCATGGCCCCCAAGGACATGCCATGTGTTCCAAGGGAGCTCGCCGAGAAATCTCTCCATGTCCGGTCGGATGCGAAGCCGGTCGAACAGTCTCTCCATCGCTTCACGAAAGAGAAAAGGAAAACAATCGGTGAGGAGATCACCCGGCTCCTTGCAGCCGGGTTCATTATGGAATTGTACCATCCAGAGTGGTTGGCAAACCCGGTGTTGGTATTGAAAAATAACAATACATGGCGCATGTGCATCGACTAAACCATCCTCAACAAGGCCTGCCCCAAAGATCCCTTCTCCTTACAATGAATAGATCAAGTGATCGATTCCATGGCTGGCTGCGACCTGCTATCCTTTCTAGATGCCTACTCAGGCTACCACCAGATTTAGTTGAATCATGCTGATCAAATAAAAACGGCCTTCATCACCCAGTATGGGGCTTACTGTTATACAACCATGCCATTTGGACTAAAAATGCAGGTAGAAATGCCTGCACGTGAAAATTAGGAGAAACATACACGCCTATGTCAACAATGTGGTGGTGAAGACGAAAGAGCGACACAAACTCCTCGAAGACCTGAAGGAAACATTCGCCAACTTCTGTCGGTTCCAGATGAAGCTGAACCCAGAAAAATGTGTTTTTGGCATCCCGGTAGGCTAGCTCCTCGGTTTCCTTGTCTCAGAGCGAGGAATCGAGGCCAACCCAGAGAATATAGGCACAATTGAGTGCATGCAACCGCCAAAAAATTGTGCGACGTGTAAAAATTCACCGAGTGGCTGGCTTCCCTCAGTCGGTTCATCAGCCGGCTGGGCGAAATTCCTGATGTACCAGCTCATGAAGAAAACCGACCGGTTCATCTGGTCGGACCAAGTGGATGCATCCTTCCATGATCTTAAGTGCATGCTCTGCTCCCCGCCCATAGTGGTGGCCCTGGCTGCGAAGGAGCCAATGCTAATGTACATTACAGCCACCAACCTGGTCATTAGTGTCGTGCTAATGGTAGAGAGGCCAGAAGAAGGAAAGGCTCATCCAGTCCAGCGCTCGGTGTACTATTTGAGAGAAGTTATCTCGCTCTCGAAGCAGCATACCCCCACTACCAGAAGCTAGTGTACAACGTGTATATGACTGCCAAGAAATCGAAGCATTACTTCCAAGAGCACTCCATCCGGGTGTCAGCGTTGGCCCTACTCTCAAAGATCATCAGCAACAAGGACACCATAGGCCGGGTAGCGAAATGGGCTATCGAGCTCACCGCCCACATCATCTAATAAGAGCCAAGAATGACGATCAAGTCCCAGGCCCTAGCCGACTTCCTAGTCGACTGGGTGGAAACCATTACCGCCCGTCAGTCCCTGACTCCACGCATTGGTGGTTACACTTTGACATCTCAAAGATGCGCGGGGATTGGGGGCCGGAGTCATCCTCGCCTCTCTGAAAGGAAACCGGATGGAGTACGTGCTGCAAATCCACTTCCACGTGTCCAACAACGTCGCTGAATGTGAAGCACTCATCCACGACCTCAAGCTGGCAAAAGAAATTGGCATCCGATGAATCCTTTTCTTCGGCGACTCGGACCTGGTGGTGCAACAAGTATCGAGCGACTAGGATGCCAATGATGCAAACATGGCCCTATAGCATTTCTTTGTCCAACAGCTATGCGCTTGTTTCGAGGGGTGTGAATTTCACCACATCCCTCGAGTCAACAATGAAGTCGATGATGCGCTCGCGTGAGTTGGCTCCACAAGACAAGCAATCCCGCCTACAGTCTCCCTGGAGCATCTAGGCAAGCCCTCCATCACGCCGTCTCCAGAATCTAAGTCCATCGTTCTAGATGTGGACCCAGGGACTATCAACTCCAAGGACCCAGAAGGTCCCAGGGACTACCGGGTCGAAGGCCCCGATGTCCTACGCCGGCTCCAGTAGCCCGGGAACTTCCGGCTCTGCCCTTCCACCCAGTAGGCCACCTGACGAGCCCGACTCGACCAAGCGGTAGGAAGTACAACTTATGATCCAGAACATGCATGCCATCCGAGAAATCCTAGCGTGGGTCAAGCCCTTCATGGATTTCATCGCCATAGGCGAACTCCCCGATGAAGAGGTTGCGAAAAGACAAGTGAAATGCAGAGCGAGCGCATACACCATCATCAACAATGAGTTGTACAAGAGAAGCGTCAGAGGCATCTACCAACGCTACGTAAGCCAAGAGGAAGTCATCTTGCTCCTTGTGGACATCCACCAAGGAGAGTGCGGCCACCACGCATCATCAAGGGCCATAGTGGCTAAGGCATTCCGCCACGGCTTAAACTAGCCGACTATGCTAGAAGACACCAAGAAAATGGTGCGAGCGTGCAATGGCTGCCAGCATTTCATTCAACAAAAGCACACACCGGCTACTTAACTCAAAACGATCCCCATCACCTTTCCATTCGCTGTCTGGGGGCTCGACATGGTTATCCCCTTCAAGACAGCATGATCCGGCATTACACTTCTCCTGGTGACGGTGCACAAGTTCACCATGTGGATTGAGGTAAAGGCCATAAAGAAGCTAGATAGTCCCACAATGGTCAAATTTGTCACGGACATCAACACGCGCTGCAGCTACCCCCACAACATCATCACCGACGACAACACGAATTTCGGCAAAGGGGCCTTCACGCGCTATTGCAGAGAAAAGGGCATCCGCTTGCACCTAGCATCCGTCGCGCACCCCTAGTCCAATGGGCAATGTGAAAGCGCAAACAGTTTGGTCCTAGAATAAACCCCGGTTGATTGAGCAACTGATGAAGTCTCTCGGGTGCTGGGTAGAGGAGCTGTGAACAGTAATGTGGAGCCTGCGCACCATGCTTAACCGCTCAACCGGCTACACTCTATTCTTCCTCGTCTACAGTGTAGAGTCTGCCCTCCCAACCGGCTACCTCATTGATGCCTAGTAGCCGACAAAGAACAAGCTGGACCATACCAACGAGGAAACCAAGCGTACCTGGAACATGAACCTGCTACGCCCATTTTACACTTGAACAATAGGTGTATGTACCCCCACCTTTATGTATTATGAATGAACAATTATGGAGCCACAAAATAGTCTCGGGGACTCCTTCATCGCATATTTGCATTTTTTGCTGCCATACTTCTCTCTGGGCTTCGGCAGGTTCCCCCGAGGACTCGCCGGTTCGCCCAAACTGCCACACTTTCCAACGACCCAGTAATGTATATAGTGCCAAAGTCCCACTCTTTGGTTCCGGCTACAGATTGCAATCTGGCTGCCAGTTAAGCAAGAGCAAAATCCCAAGGACCTGTACACGAAAAATCACAAGGAAGACAAATATATGTACATTCCAGTTGCGCTCACCCGCCCGACATCGGCAAAACAAATCTGAAGTATCGTGCATTATGCTTATTATCTACCCCTTCGATTCTGACTGCAGACTGCAGCCAGGCTATCAGTCGGTAAGGACACATCACAATGGCCAATGCTCACGAGAAAAAGACAAAGTCACTGGCTAAATGTGAAACAACATATATTTTTAACAAACCTAGTTATCTCAAACTATGTCCATGTTATACATATCTAACAAACAAACTACTACTTGTGTCTCTTTTTTGCACGACCTAAAACTACACCGGTTTTTCGAGCCGGAAGCTGGCCAAAAACTCCATCAAGTAAAATTTTGGCCCGACTGACTGTGTCAGTCGGCCCGAAATTCGGGGATTACACCTAGTCGGTGCGCTCCCGCGCCCCCACAGGAAGATGGAACTACCCAGCCGAGTGGAGAACCAGCTAACAACAAAACAAGGATCAAAAGGGTCAAGCTCATAAGGAAAGTTTTTGCCCGACTGACTGTGTTAGTTGGCCGGAAACTCAGGGACTACACCCAGTGGGTGCGCTAACGCACCCACTCCAACACAAGCAGAGCTAGAAAATCAAAAAATTCAAAGTCAAGGGCAATGACAATATCATACACCCAGAAGATGAAGCTTCCACAAGTCATTAAAAAAGCACAAATTGTTGACAAGTACCTGCAGAAAGAGAATAAGTCCATACAATTCCACCTGGCATACCAGGGATTCGAGCTCAAGGTTGTGGAGAAGTATCGGCGGCAGTAGACGCAGTTCCGCTGCTGGAGGCAATATCAACAGCAGCCGGGTTGGTACTTGGTGGGGGATCAACGGTCTTGGCACTAGTTTTAGCATCAACAACTCCCCGAATCGGCTCCATGGCATCCGGGTCGTAGAAATCCTGATCCAGCTCCATGCGGTATGCAATCTTGATGGCATAGGAGCGGATCTTAGGAAGTTCCTCATGAAGGCCATCATAGCTAATACCCTAATGGAAGCCATGAATGAGGGCGCCCAACTTTGCAGCCGGATACCTGGACTTGACAAGGTCTAGGGTAAACTCCACGCCTTCGTGCGCAGCCAATTCTTGCCTCGAGTCAATGTGGTCCACGACACCCTCCAACACCATAGCAAGTGCATAGATGGTCCCTGACTCTTTCTCAAAGGGCCAGAGATACTTAAAGAGTTTGGCATAGGCTTGGCGCATCTAGAGGGCATCCCTGCCAATTACACCAACAAGATCTTCAGCCCTCAAGTCACCACCAGCTTCCTCGACAGGCACGCGGGCAAGAGCTTGATCAGTCCCCTCCGGATAGAGGGCTGCAACCGTCAAGGCTAAAGTTACAAGCCAAATATAGTAGACGCAAAAAACAAAGAAAAGGAGAAAGAAACATACTTATGACGGCCTCGGCAATGCAGTACAGCTTAGCACGCGCCTCCTTCTTGCGGCATTTGCTCTGCTCATACAAATCTCCCTGCTACTTATGGGCGTCCTCAAGATCCTTGAAGGCTTCATCGTGAACCTCCGCATTCTTCTTGGTCTTCTTAGCTGCGTCCTCTAACTTGTTCTTCTGTGCCACCAATCTGTCAATCTGGTCCTAGCGTGTCTTGTTTGATTGTTTCAGCTGGCGCACCTCTACCTGCAGCCGGTCCACCTCCTTCTCCATGTCCACAATCATGGCTACAGGAGCATAGCCGAAGTCAGAAAAACCGTAAAAAATCGTGCAATTGCGAGGACATATCGGAGCAAGCAATGTCATGCCCCAATTCTTGTGTGTTCTTCGTCATCTCTGAAAAATCCTTCTGCAAAGAGAGAGAAGTGCAAACGATAAAAGGAGAAAACTAGCTGAGGTAGCAACACAAGTCTATGGAAAACCATACCTCCAAGGAAACGTTAAGTCGCTTAGACTCACTGAGCCCCTCTTCTAGCACTTCCACCAAGCGCTACGCTTGACCGAGGGAGACAGGCGCCAGGCTGGAAATCTGGGAAAGCAGAGCATCCGATGACAACGCGGTCCAGGACGGTTTGAACCCGGTTACCAGCAGCTCCTCCTTGTCGTCAGCGTTGGCATCAGCAACATGCGACGCCTCCCCCATAACCAGCTCGGCCCCAGTAGCCGCACCCTCGGATCCGGACATTCCTAGTCTATGCAGAGGCATCAGGGAGGTGGCAGGAGCCCGGTGCAGCCAGACCCACGCAGTCGGTATGGAGGCAGCTGGCACAGTCGGCGCGGGCTCAACCAGCACAGTCGGGGCAGGTTCAGCTAGCGTGGCTGGTTCAGCCGATGCAATCGGAGGGATGCCGACAGTGGTAGATTCGAAGTCATCAAGCGATAGCACCTCGCTACAAGGACAAAAAAAGTTCAAAAAGCAAAAAGTTTGAAAAGAAACGCTCCAGAAGGGCGACGGTAGACGTACCAGGCCACCGTCGGCATGGTCGTCGTCTTCCTCTGTCAGCACGATTCCTTCCCGATGCCCTCTGTCGGAGCAGCGTTGGCAGATGCCTGTTGCCGCTTGGACCTCACCATGGCCAAGGCGCAGGAGGACCCTCATCGCAATACATAGATACATCAAAAAACACCAACATCAAAATCCGACTGAAACCTTCCAGCCGGTCCAAGCACTACGGCTAGATGACCCTCACCATGCGGGTCCGACAACCCGTCGTCACTCTAGGTGGGGAAGAGCTCCAGCTCGGTAGGCAGATACTTTAGCGGCTTACGGTCAGCCAAAAAGGTGGGAAGCTCATCGTCTCCCATCCTGTCTTCAGCTAGCTGGGCTGTAAAGAGCTATTCAAAAGGACAGATAAGCAACAAGAAGTAACCGCTCTAGAGGAATCCATCTAGAAGAACAAAAAACTTACCCGAGGCGTAGCACCAGGGATGCTTTAGCTTCTCCTTCGAGATCATGGCGAGCCAGTCTTGAAGGGCTTCAGAAGGAACGTCCTGCCAGGAGGTCCTGGTCGGGTCCATTGGCCCGGACAAGTGACACATCTTATGCGACCGGAGCTACAGTGGGAGCACCCGACACGCCATCCAGGATAGAATGATGTCTCGAGTGGTGAGATTGTTCTCTTCCACCTACGCCCTCACCCGCGCGGCAATCTTGTCCATGCCCGTCTGAGCTCCCTAGCCCTTCACCCACCAAGCATGTCGGCTAGAGAAGACGTTGTAGAATGCTGGCAGCCAGATTCAGTCAACCTTGGTGGCGTTGCGCACGTAGAAGTATGAGCGGTGCCAGAGCTTGACTATGTCGGGACGAAGCTCTATCCGAGGCATCGGCAAAGTCCCCCGCGGGTAAATGGCATAGCAGCCGGCGTCCACCAGTGGGCCGTCCTTGTTGACTGTTTGCGACTTAAAATTGAAGAACTTCAAGAAGTTTCCCGCGTCTAGGTGAACACCAAGGTACGACTCATAGCACGCAATGTGGTACGCAAGATGTGCCATGGCATTGACCCCAAGGTGGTGAAGCCACAGATCGAACATCCGAAAGAGCTGAAGGAGGAAGTCGCTCGCGGGCATGCCAAACCCGCGAGCAAAGTGCGCAAGAAAGATGATGGTCTTGCCAGGATTGGGGTTGGGAACCCACTCCCCCTACAGTGCGATTTGAGCCTTGACGAGCCTCTCTAGCGGCAGGAACCGACCTCACCAATACTTCGCGATGAGGTCCTCCATAACAAAGGAGCCGCCCCACCCTCCGTGTTGTGAGGGCGTCATGTCCGCAGGAGGAGCCATGTTGGAGAGCCTAGGTCCTGTCTCTGAGCAAACTCCTAGTAGCGTCGGCGACCCTCTACTGGTGACGCAAGAGGAGGGAAGAAAAGGAACAACGCATAGGCAAAGCTAAGGGGAAAGTGAGAGGAGGGAAAACCCCAACTCCCAGACCCCTATTTATCGCCACGGCACAGGCGTGTCGCCCCCGCTCCTCTGCCCTACACGTGGAAGTCAAACGCTCCTCCCCCATGATGATTCGACTCTAGATCGCATGCGCCAACAAAGATCGGCACAAAAATCCCGGAGGGTTAAGGAGGCGTGCGTGCGTGGTTACCAAAGAACTGAAGCAACATGACGTGCGCTAGAACTTCTATTCGTGGTTGATGCAAGCGCTAACCTCAACGACAAGACTTTTCGTCTCCTACACTCTGGCCATGCCGGTAGGCCGCTTCCATCAATGTTTTCACCTAGTGGGTGGCCACCGATTCCGTAGCCGAAGGAAGCGAGCGTGGAAACATAACTGAGATTCAAAATGCCACCACCACTCTCTTCGTAACATCCTCGATGTGTTCTCGTCCAGCATCTCCACATCCCTTGATATCAAGAATACAGAAAAGGAGATAAGATAATAGCAGAACCTAAGTTGGTAGCTAAAACTTTTGAGAGAGTTCATCGAGGAAGAAGAAAGAGAGGACCGGATCGATGCTTCTAGAAGCTAGGGTTTCGTGGAAACAGGAAAGGGAATGAGATCGCTGTATTTGTAGGGGTGCGCTATAGTCGGTCCGTTAAAGACCATATTACCCTTTTGATCAGGATAAAATGGTTGCGTGGACGGGCCCCATCACTCGAGAAAACACGGAGGTCTATAGTCTATGGCAACAGTCTATGCTTCTAGCGCCGTTCTCACATGGGATAATCCATGTCGCCCATGCCTTCTGATGTCACCTCATCCGCCAACTCTAAGGCGATAATTTCTACTGCTACCTCGCCTAGCGAACGCGAGAACTTGATGTCGTCCAAAGGTTTTAGATGTCAGATATGCTGCTAGATTGCCTACCAGCGTCGAGAATGGTCTTTGCTCACAGCTTGTCCCTCCACCGCGAGAATACGTGTTTGCCCATGCTTTCCGATGCTACCTCTGCTTCCAGATTAGCTATTCCTCTAGGAGAAACCGCCTACGACTAAAGTGTATGATGCCGCTTCTACTCTATTCGGGGCCCATGACCTTTGGCCGGCGCCGTGTTTCACAGCGCCATGCCGACTTTGGGCGGGCATCGTGTCTACGATAAACTGCGGCCGTCATGGTATTACGATTCTCCAAGGGCCCCTTGCACGCAAGAGTCCGCCGCCGACATGGGCTCATGGAGCCACATCATCTCTCGGTGGCATCATACACGCGAGAGTTCGCCGCTGGAATGGGATCACAGAGCTACGTCAGCTCTCAGCGGGCCCCGCCACCTAATGGGTGTGGAGGATTGTCGCCCCTGGGATGCCTCTCATAGAGCATGGTCCTTCCCACGTAGCGGGTCCTGCCTCACGTGATAGCAGGGCTCCATTGTGATGCTGATTTGTGTCCTTTCTGTTGTCCATCCCATGACCAAAAAGAATCGGGGCAGCGTGGATAGCAGTTTGAGCCAAAACAATCTAGCTTTATTATTTACTCCTGATACTTAAAATCCACTATTCTCGGGTCCAAAAAAAACACCCAATACTAGTTGGTGGCTGTAGCTAGGTAGGGGAGGCGTTGCCGCCGGACGGTTCTAGTCCTCTTGCACGACGTGGAGGCCTACTCATCGTCGTCATCTGAGATCTTGATTAAGACCTAGGCGACGGCTAGACGAGGCTGACGGCCTAGGTACAAGAAGCAACTGATGGATCATACATGAGTGGAGCTAGGGCCGGTGGAGAAAGGGCGGCAACTTGAGCTGCCACCCATGATTCTTGTAGGGTCTGCATCGTGTGGTCCCACTTCTCCTCCTCCAGCTAGGAGGCCAAGCTGGTGATAACCCCCAAGAGCAGGGGATCACTATATTACCTCTCAATGTGGAAGTAGGGTATCAATATGTAGGAGCTAGAAGTAAAAGATATCTATTCTCTACAACTAAAGTGTCACAAGTTTTAGCTGAATATGCACTAAACAAGTTTAAGGAACAAGGTGGTTGATTTAAGACTTGGAAGTGTAGTGTAACAAAATTGTCCCAATCCTCTTCAATTCAAGAGTACAAGACAAAGGTTTTCTATTACAGGAACGATGGACATGGGTTCATGGGTTCACTCAATCCTATCTCTCCATCTATGGTGATGATCATGTTATGGATAATACAAGTACACACAATTGTCATGTTTTAATGGTAACTTTTATGATGGCTACATGTCCTAAAACACATAGTTGAAAGAAATACTAATTTGTGTTGCTAGGTCACCCTCGTAAGGCTAGTGTTGGTTGTTGTCACTCCACACATCATACTTCTCCCTTTTTACACCTAGATAAAGGATGTTTGGCTGCATTGTGTTACTCAATACATATGCCGTTGTCACTCGGCCACCCAATACCTACATACATCATACTTCTTAATGGAAAATATTCCAAACACTAGTTTAGTGATTCATATGTTATATGCATTACCACATCTCTCTCATCTACCATCACTAGGTGGTATCAAATGCCTCATAGCATGGGTAAACATGGCATTTTGCATAGGTCAAATCATTACATGCGATAGAATATTCCCAAAGTATGACAAGCCATAAAAGATCCAACACAACGGTAAATGCATAACAAGTATTATCTCATACCACAATATCCACCATAATAATTACATAGATAGATCCATACTCATGAAAGGCACATCATATGTACTTCAACAATGAACATACATAGAGAAATTAGATAAATTTACCACCACAAACCCATGGTACAGGGGGTGGACTACTCCCCTCTCATCATGGAGAGTGATGAGGAGGCATTGGTGAAGGAGGAGAGGCAGCCAGAGGCGATTCTGGCAGTGGTTCCCCTCCAATCTTCATACAACGGGGGCTAGCAGACTCTTTGTTTTGGTGTTTTCAATCTCCACCACCGTATCTATCGAGGATAGTCGCCAAAGGGTATATATGGACATTTTTAGGTCAAAACAAGTTGGTGGGCAAAAAGATCAAGCAAATCGGATAACCGAGGAGGGAAAGACCCTTGGTGGCATGCCCTAAGCGGGTGGGCGCGCCATAGGGCCTAATTCCCAGCCTTCTAGGCCCCTGGTTCTCTTCTTTGCCCTGCTGGATGCGTCTCAAAATTTGTGAACCATGGCCTCTGACCTTTCCCTGTTTCTAGTCCCCTAGCTCTTGAAAACGCAAACATACTAACATAAGGTGTTTTCTGCCAGATAGAGTTATAAAAAAAATAAAGGGGATCATTGGTAAATCCCCATAAATCAATGTAAAACATGAATATAACATCATATATGTATACCATATGTGGTAATTCATAGCAACAAACTACAACAGTCATGTATGCATTTTACATGCATCAACATCCCCAAGGTTAACCTATGCTCATCCTTGAGCATGAAGGTGATAAAACTAACATGGACTTTGGAGTTTGGTGCTTCTTTTCACTAGCAAGTATCACAAAAGGTTAAACGGTTAAATTCTTTAAGAGAATAACAACAAGTAATCATAGCATAAAGTGATACTCCTTATAATATCATACTTGACAACACAATGTTCATAATGTCTACCACAAATGCATATAGTAATATGAAGCACTAGTGCATTCTTTGCATAGACAAATGTATAGATATATATAGTGGCGGTCCTATGGTTAGAATATTTGGCAAAAGAGGTTGGAAAGAGTATATGACTGGCAAGTAGGGAATATCATATGTGAGATACCAGCTAATTTCTAAGTTTATGGTTGAAGCATAGTTCATCATTAGTGTTTGGTTCCATTACCCCTCATTACCTGATTCTTTTTGGCATTCTTGTTTTGGCACTTTTTGCTTCTTTCCTCTCTTTATTTATTTATTATTTATTTTTATTTCTTTATCACTTTTTGCGTGTTGTAATTTCTGGGAAGGCCTAGCCTCTGCATATTCACTCTCTCACCTTTTTATGTCATATAAATACTTGGAGGGTTTTTGCCCTCATCTTAGCGGTGATACCTCTTCTATGGAAGGTTTGTGCCCTCATCTTTTACGTATGCATCCTTTTATTTCTTTTTAGGAAGGGGTACTATATGCCGTATGAGTTTGTGGTAACCCCACCACTAAATTCTCCATGTCACTCATACTCATAACAATAGTATTTGGAAACTAAATAATGTATCACACATGATAGTATACTTTGGGATATAGCTTGAGCTATTTGGGAAGGTGTTTCCTATATATAAATACTAAGTTTGTTTTGCTAAAGGAGGTTGTTTCAATATGGTGGGGCTAGCAATGGTAACCATTTGAGCTTCTACAAGAATGTATACTGCCCATAATACTAAGTCATCTATAGAAGACAATATAAGCATTGAGTATCATTTATGATGAATATAAAAATTAACACAAGATGATACCCTTACAAACCATCACTTAAAACATATGAACATTCCAACTTAAAGCAATAATATGCATAGTTTGGTTTCCCCCTTTTTCTACTTCAAGCAAAACATTCGATCAATCATGACATTCATTCAAACATGACAATCATTCAAGGGATAATTTATTTCAGTAGCTCTAAGAATGCAAAGTATCTATCATGATGGTCCTATTTATTTCCAAACATATCAAGCAAAACTAGACATAACACTAAACAAAGACGCTCCAAGTTTCTATGATCATTCTATGTTGCTCAAAAAAAAGTTCAGAAGTTTGTAAACCGAGAGTTTAATAGGTCCAGTGGGGTGCCTTGGGCATCCAAAGCTTATGTTTTTCACCATTATTGGATATCTCTTGGTGTGGTGTTCCTCCATTCCCTGTCAAAAAACTTCAACACAAAACTTTCTCCCATTTCTTTTCTATGGGGTGACATTAGTGGTACAAGAATTTGATAGTAGCTTCCATATATATCAAAGACAAAAAAATCCATAGTAGTGCATAAATAATATAGTGTCCTACACATTCCTAGCATATCAAAATACTCATGGAAAATCATTTTGGAACCCAAAGGAATGGCTCAAACACTAATGGGCAGAATCTGTCCAGATTTTCAACAGCAGCAAAAAAATCGACCACCTAAACATGTCAGGAAGTTTGTCCAATTTTTTTTCATATAGAGGATAAAACTTTTCAACTATAGTACAAATATGAGAGCAATTGGATTTACATAAAAATACATAGAATTGTTTTTCTAAAAAGAGTTTGTGTAGGAATTTTCTGCTCCATATGTTCTAACAACTCTCTAGCATCCAAAATGGGTTAAACTTGGTACTTTATTTCTAACCAACAGAAAATACAATAAAAAGGACTCTTTTACTACAACAATCATGCATAAAAATAAATAATTGGGTTTCCTCCCGCGAAGTGCTTTCTTTATAGCCATATAGCTAGGCTTACTTACTTGTTTGAAGTGATGTGGAGATCATATGCTAGCTTGTACCTTGGTGTTACCTCCTTCTTTGTTGGGAAGTGTTCTATGCATTATACCGGGGTCCCATGGTGTGGTCATCAAAATAATAGTCAAGTTAAAACATGGTAAAAGAAACACAAGATATGGTGAGAATAACAATGAGGTCTCACCTTATTTCTATGCATTGGCATTTTATATATGACTAAATCAC
This sequence comes from Avena eriantha, assembly GCA_910589775.1. NCBI lineage: Eukaryota > Viridiplantae > Streptophyta > Magnoliopsida > Poales > Poaceae > Avena > Avena eriantha. Next base: position 419,949,419 of record OU342744.1, on the reverse strand, counting down.
AACAAGTAGAGGCATACCATTGCATATCATTAGTAGGTAAACACAACATATAATAACTAGATGCATAAATAGGTCACTTATCACCTCCTCTTTCATAGTAGTTGCACTCACTAGAAGCAAATCTAATATTGTAACCATTCAAAGCATGCAAGTTCATAGAGTTTTTCATGTAAAGAGGATTATAACTATAATGGCATTCATTAGCATGCTTTCCTCTTTCAAAATAGTTGCTAGTACTATTTTCAATATCAAGATCATGGTTGCAACAAGAATTTTGCAAACCACGTATATATTTCCTAGCAAGTTCATATTTCTCCTCTATGGTGAAACTAGGAGAACTCAAAAATAAAGTAGGACTCTTACTAATAAGCGCATCATCATGGATAACAAGTATATCATTTCTATCCTCATGTATTATATATGGAGGGTCATTAACAATCATAGGACCATCATCTAAAGCAATATCATATAGCATATCTAAGGACACTCCTCATTATCAATAATTTTACTAGTAGCATTACTAGCAAGCAAAATATAGGCTCTCCTCGGTTTCCTTGTCCTGGCAGGCTAGATCCCCGGTTTCCTTGTCTCAGAGCGAGGAATCGAGGCCAATCCATAGAATATAGGCGCAATTGAGTGCATGCAGCCGCCAAAAAACTTGCGCGACGTGCAAAAAATCACTGAGTGCCTGGCTTCCCTCAGTCGGTTCATCGGCCAGCTGGGCGAGATGGCACTCCTGCTGTACCATCTCATGAAGAAAACTGACCGGTTCGTCTATCAGATCAAGTAGATGCAGACTTCCATTACCTTAAGAGCATGCTCTCCTCCCCGCCCATACTGGCGGCCCATGGCTGCGAAGGTGCCAATGCTAATGTACATAGCAGCCACCAACCTGGTCATCAGTGTCGTGCTAATTGTAGAGAGGCCAGAAGAAGGAACATCACAACTAGTCCAGCGCTCGGTGTACTATTTGAGTGAAGTGCTCTCGCTCTTGAAGCAGTATACCCCCACTACTAGTAGCTAGTGTACGGCGTGTATATGGCTGTCAAGAAATTGAAGCATTACTTCCAAGAGCACTCCATCCGGGTGGTAGCATTGGCCCCACTCTCAGAGATCATTGGCAACAAGGACACCATAGGTCGGTTAGCGAAATGGGGTATTGAGCTCGCTGCCCACAGCATACAGTACGAGCCAAGAATGGCGATCAAGTCTCAGGTCCTGGCCGACTTCCTAGTCGACTAGGCAGAAACCAGTACCGCTCATCAGTCCCCGACTCCACGTATTGGTGGTTACACTTTGACCTCTCAAAGATGCGTGGGGGATTGGAGGCTAGAGTCGTCCTCACCTCTCCGAAAGGAGACCTGATGGAGTACGTGCTGCAAATCCACTTCTGCGCGCCCAACAATGTCGCTGAATATGAAGCACTCATCCACGGCCTCAAGCTAGCGAAAGAAATTGGCATCCAGTGAATCCTTTGCTTCGGCGACTCGGACTTGGTGGTGCAGCAAGTATCGAGCGACTAGGATGCCAATGATGCAAACATGGCCCTGTAGCATTTGTTTGTCCAGTAGTTATGCGCTTGTTATGAGGGGTGTGAATTCCACCACATCCCTCGAGTCAACAATGAAGCCGACGATGCGCTCACGCGAGTCGGCTCCACAAGACAAGCAATCCCGCCTAGAGTCTCCCTAGAGCATCTGGGCAAGCCCTACATCACGCCTTCTCTAGAATCTGAGTCCATCGTTCTAGATGTGGACCCAGGGACTATTGGCTTCAAGGACCCATAAGTCGCCAAGAAGGTCCTGGGGACTGCCGGGTCGAAGGCCCCGACGTCCCACGCTAGCTCTAGCAGCCCGAGGACTGTCGGCTCCGCCCTTCCACCCGGTAGGCCACCTGATGATCCCGACCTGGCCAAGCGAGAGGAAGTACAACTGATCATCTAGACCGTGCACACCATCCGATATATCCTAGCATGGGCCAAGCCCTTCATGGATTTCATCGCCATAAAAGAACTCCCCGACGAAGAGGTTGCAGCAAGACAAGTGAAGCGCAGAGCAAGCGCATACACCATCATCAACAACAAACTGTACAAATGAAGCGTCGGAGGCATCTACCAACGCTGTGTAAGCCAAGAGGAAGGCATCTGGATCCTCGTGGACATCCACCAAGGAGAGTCCGGCCACCATGAATCATCAAGGGCCATAGTGGTTTAGGCATTCTGCCACGGCTAGAAGACACCAAGAAATTGGTGCGAGCGTGCAATGGTTGCCAGCGTTTCAGTCAACATAAGCACACATCGACTGCTTCACTCAAAACAATCCCCATCACCTAGCCATTCCCTGTCTGGGGGCTCGACATGGTTGGCCCCTTCAAGACAGCGTGATCCGGCATGACACATCTCCTGGTGGTGGTGGACAAGTTCACCAAGTGGATTGAGGCAAAGCCCATAAAGAAGCTAGACGGACCCACAGTGGTCAAATTCTTCACATACATCAACACGCGCTACAGCTACACCCACGACATCTTCATCGACGATGACACGAATTTCACAGAAGGGGCCTTCATGCGCTACTACAGAGAAAATGGCATCCGCTTGGACCTAGCATCCCTCGCGCACCCCTAGTCCAATGGGAAATGTGAAAGGGCAAACGGTTTGGTCCTAGACAGAATTAAACCCCGGTTGATCGAGCAACTGATGAAGTCTCTCGGGTGCTGGATAGAGGAGGTGCCAATGGTAATGTGGAGCCTATGCACCATGCTTAACCGCTCAACCAGCTACACCCCCTTCTTCCTCGTCTACGGAATACCCAACTGACATCAAGTTCGACGCACCCCGCAAGCTGTTGTACACGGAGCAAGATGCCAAAGTAGCTTGCGAAGATAGCGTTGACCTCCTCGAGGAAGCATGCGAGCTGGCCTTGTCTAGATCAGCCATCTACCAGCAAAACCTGCACCGCTACCACGCCAGCCGGATCTGCCCTGTCTAATTCCACGAGGGTGACCCGGTGCTCCGGCTGGTACAAAGCACCAAGGGGATGGACAAGCTGTCTCCTCCTTGGGAAAGGTCGTTCATCATCAGTCGGGCCCTGCACAACAACTCCTACTGCCTCATCGATGCCTAGTAGCTGGCAAAGAACAAGGTGGACCGCACCGACGAGGAAACCGATCGTACCTAAAACACGAACCTGCTTCGCCCATTTTACACTTGAACAAGAAGTGTATATACCCCCGCCTTTATGTATTATGAATGAAAAATTGCATTTTTTTTCCTGCCACACTTCTCTCTCGGCTCCGGCAGGTTCCCCCGGGGACTCGCCGGTTGGTCTAAACTGCCACACTTCACAACGACCGAGTAATGTATGTAGCACCAAAGGCCCACTCTTCGGTTCTGGCTAGAGACTGCAATCTGGTTGCCAGTTCGACAAGAGCAAAAGCTTGAGGACCCGTACATGAAAAATAGCAAGGAAGACAAACATCTGTACATTCCAGTTGTGCTCACTCGCCCGACATCGGCAAAAGAAATCTGAAGTATCATGCAATACGCTTATTATCAACCCCTTCGATTCTGACTGCTGACTGCAACCCGGCTGTCAGCCGACAAGGACACAGCGTAACGACCAATGCTCACCAGAAAAAGACAAAGTCGATGGCTAAATGTGAAACATCATATTTTTATAACAAACCTAGTGATATCAATTTATGTCCACGTTATACATATCAAACAAACAAACTACTACTTGTGTCTCTTTTTTGCACGACCTAAAACTACGCCGGCTGTTCGAGCCAGATGTTGACCAAAAACTCCATCAAGTAAAATTTTGGCCCGATCGACTGTGTCAGTCGGCCCGAAACTCGGGGACTACACCTAGTGGGTGCGCTCTTGTGCCCCCATAGGAAGATGGAACTACACAGCCAAGTGGAGAACCAGTTGACGACAAAACATGGATCAAAAGGGTCAAGCTCCTAAGGTAAGTTTTGGCCCGACTGACTATGTTAGTTGGCCCGAAACTCAGGGACTACACCCAGTGGGTGCGCTACCGTGCCCCCACTCCAACACAAGAAGAGCCAGAAAATCAAAAAATTCAAAGTCAAGGGCAATGGAAATATCATACACCCGTAAGATGAAGCTTCCACAAGTCATTAAACAAGCACAAATTGTTGATGAGTACCAGCAGAAAGAGAATAAGTCCATACAATTCCACCTGGCATACCGGGGATTCGAGCTCAAGGCTGTGGAGAAGTATCGGTGGCGGTAGACACATTTCTGCTACTAGAGACAATATTGGCAACAGCCGGGTTGGTACTTGGCGGGGGAGCAGCGGTCTTGGCACCATCTTTAGCATCAACAACTCCCCAAATCGGCTCCATGGCATTCGAGTCGCAGAAATCCCGATCCAGCTCCATGCAGTGTGCGATCTTGATGGCACAAGAGCGGATCTTAGGAAGTTCCTCGCGAAGGCCGTCGTAACTAGTAACCTGACGGAAGCCATGAATGAGGGTGTCTAGCTTTGCAACCGGATACTAGGACTTGACAAGGGCCAGGGTAAACTCCGCGCCTTCGCGTGCAGCCCATTCCCGACCCAAGTCAATGTGGTCCACGGCACCCTCCACCATTGCAGGAAGCGCATCGATGGTCCCTGGCTCTTTCTCAAAGGGCTAGAGATACTCAAAGAGTTTGTCACGGGCTTGGTGGATCTTAAAGGACTCCCCGCCAAGTACACCAACAAGATCTTCAGTCCTCAAGTCATGCCCAGCTTCCTCGGCGGGCATGCAGGAAAGAGCCTGATCAGTCGCCTCCGGATAGAGGGCTGCAACTGTCAAGGCTAAAGTTACAAGCCAACTACAGCAGATGGAAGATATGAAGCAAAGATAAATAAACATACTTACGACGGCCTCGACAATGTGGTACAACTCAGCATGCGTCTCCTTCTCGCGGCATTTTCTCAGCTCATACAAATCTTGAAGGCTTCTTGGTTGTGTCATCTAACTTGTTCTTCTGTGCCACCAGTCTGTCAATCTGGTCCTAGCGTGTCTTGTTGGATTCTTTTAGCTGGCGCACCTCTGCCTGCAGCCGGTCCACCTCCTTCTCCATGTCCACAATCATGACTACAGGAGCATAACCGATGGTCAGCAAAAACCGTAAAAAATCACACAATTGCGAGGACATATCGGAGCAAGCAATGTTATGCCCCAATTCTCGCGTGTTCTTTGTCATCTCTGAAAATTCTTTCTGCAAAGAGATAGAAGTGAAAACGGGAAAAGGACCAAACCGGCTGAGGAAGCAACACAAGTCAGTGGAAAACCATACCTCCAAGGAAGTTAAGTCGCTTGGCCTCACCGAGCCCCTCTTCTAGCGCTTCCACCAAGCGCTACGCTTGGCCGAGGGAGACAGGCGCCAGGCTGGAAAGCTGGGCAAGGAGAGAATCTAATGACAATGCGGTCTGGGACGGTTTGAACCCGGTTACCAGCAACTCCTCCTTGTCATCAGCGTTGGCATCAGCAACCTGCGACGCCTCCCCCATAACCAGCTCGGCCCTAGCAGCCGCACCCCCGGATCCGGAGGTTCTCAGGTGCCTACTGCCGCCCCCACCCGTCTGTGCAGAGGCATCAGGGAGGCGGCATGAGCCCGGTGCAGCCAGAACCATGATGTCGATACGGAGGCAGCTGGAACATTCGACACGGGCTCAACCGGCACAGTCAGGGCGGGTTCAGCTGGCATGGCTGGCTCAACTGATGGAACCAGAGGGATGATGACAGTGGCAGATCCAAAGTCATCAAATGACAGTGCCTCGCTACAAGGACAAACGAAGTTCAAAAAAAGCAAAAGGTTGGAAAGAAAACACTCTAGAAGGGCGATGGTAGACATACCAGGCCACTGTCGGCATGGTCGTCGCCTTCCTCTGTCGGCGCGGTTTCCTCTCGGTGCCCTCTATCGGAGAAGTGTTGGCAGACGCATGTTGTCGCTTGGACCTCACGATGGCCGGGGCATAGGAGGACCCTCATCGCCATACATAGTTGCATCAACAAACACCAACATCAGAATCCGGCTGAAATCTTCCAACCGATCCAAGCACTATGGCTAGAAGACCCTCACCATGTGGGTCCGACAACCCGTCATCACTCTAGGTGGGGAAGAGCTCCAGCTCGGTAGGGAAGATACTTTAGCGGCTTAAGGTTAGCTCATTGTCTCCCATCCCGTCTTTAGCTAGCTACAACGTAAAAAGGTATTCAAAAGGGGATATAAGCAATGAGAAGTAACCGCTCCAGAGAAATCCATCCGGCAGAACAACAAACTTACCCAAGGCGGAAGATGACTCCGGTGGTATGGCGAGAAGGCGTAGCTCTAGGACTGTTGTAGCTCCTCCTTTGAGATCATGGCGAGCTAGTCTGTAAGGGCCTCAAAATAAACGTCCGGCCAGGAGGTCCCGGTCAGGTCCATTGAACCGGAAAAGTGACAAATCTTATGTGACCGGAGATACAGCGGGAGCACCCGGCATGCCATCCAGGACATAATGATGTCTGGGGAAGTGAGCTTCTTCTCTGCCACCCGTTCCCTCACCCATGTGGCCATCTTGTCCATGCCCGTTTGAGCTCCCCAGCCCTTTACCGTCCAAGCCCGCCGGCTAGAGAAGACGTTGGAGAATGCTGGCAGCCGGATTCAGTCAACCTCGGTGGTGTTGCCCACATAGAAGTACGAGCACTGCCAGAGCTGGACTATGTCAGGACTAAACTCCAGTGGGTAAATGGCATAGCATCCAGCGTCCACCAACGGGCAGTCCTTGTGGACTGTCTATGACTTGAAGTTGAAGAACTTCAAGAAGTTGCCAGTGTCTGGGCAAAAACCAAGGTACGACTCATAGCACGCAATGTGGTACGCGAGCTGCGTGATACGTTGATAATGTATCTATAATTTTTGATGTTCCATGCTTGGTTTTATCTACTTTCTTGTGTTTTGTTCCAACTTTGGAGTACTTTCTATACACTTTCTTGGACTAACCTATTAACAAGTGCCACAGTGCCAGTTGCCTATTTTCTGCTGATTTTGGTTCCAGGAAAGTCAGAAAATCAATATTCTCAGAATTGGACCGGACAAAAGCCAACGTCAATATTTTACCGGAAGACTCACGGAGCTAGAAGACAAGACGGAGAGGGGCCACGGGGTGGCCACACCATATGGTGGCGCGGGCTAGACCTGGCTGCACCACCAGGTGGTGTGGGCCCCCTGGCCGCCCACCGACCTTGCCTCTTCGCCTATAAGATGCCTCCCGATGCAAAAACCCTAAATCCCCCAGCCTCCAGCCACGAAAAGTTCTGAAGTGCCACCACCACCGAAGGGGAGATTCGGGGGGACAGAAAGTCTCTGTTCCGGCACCCTTCCGGGATGAGGAAGTGCCCCTGGAGCCATCTCCATCGACCTCCACCGCCATCTCCATCACCGTTGTTGACTCCCATGATGATGAGGGAGTAGATCTTCCTCGAGGCTAAGGGTTCTACCGGTAGCTATGTGTTCATCTCTCTCTCTCTCTATGCATAATCATATTGTGATCATGAGATTTGTAATCAAGTATATCTACCTTGCTACTCAAGTGCTTTAATAGATCTCTGCTCTCCCTATGTGTGTGAAAGTGATAGCGTGCACACCATGGTGGCACTTAGGCTAGAGATTACAAATACTTGTTATGAGTTATATTTGGAGTTGGATGTCTCTATGAAATTGTGGTGTTTGTTGGAACCATCTAGTGCTCAAGATGACAGTGTGGGGTTACTTAGATGGGGAAAGCGAACTTTGAGGTGTGCTGTTATAGCCCTACCATGGATTACAGTGTCCAACCGGAGATTAGTTTAGAGTAGTATCATAAAGAGAAGATATTTATATGAGAGTGTTCACTAGTGAAAGTATGATCCCTAGGCCTTGTTTCTTAGCACCAAAACACCGTTTGCAATTAGATCTATTACATGTTTGCTTGCTTCCATCTTTATTTCAGTTTGCCTTTAGTCTCTTCCATGCCATCAAGCTATTTTCTGGCACCGTTGTCTTATATCCATACCACTTGTATTTTACTATCTCTTCGCCGAACTAGTGCACCTATACACCTGACAAGTGTATTGGGTGTGTTGGGGACACAAGAGACTTCTTGTATCTTGATTGCAAGGTTGCTTGAGAGGGATACCTTTGACCACTTCCTCCCTGAGTTTGATAAACCTTAGGTGATCCACTTAAGGGAAACTTGCTGCTGTTCTACAAACCTCTGCACTTGGAGGCCCAACAACTGTCTACAAGAAAAGAAGTGCGTAGACATCAAGCTATTTTCGGGCGCCGTTGCTGTGGAGGTAAGGTAAAAGGTACTCACATCCTCCAGTGTGAGTGCATTAAGTTATTTCCTTTAGATTCTGCAATTTTGTCTTTTTGTTTCTTGTTTTCACTAGTTAGGCTTAATGGAAAACAACAACAAAATTAGAGAGCTTTATAGTATTTACCTTGAGTTAGGACATGAAGTGTTTGAAGAGAAAATTAAAAAACCTATGGAACTTTATTTGCATGCTAATAGCAATGTTGTTAGTATGAATTCTTTGGACACCATTATTGCTAATGCTATGGAAAAGTCTAAGCTTGGGGAAGCTAGTTTTTATGAAAATGATCTTTTTAGTCCCCCAAGCACGTCGGAGAAAATTTACTTTGATGATACTTTACCTCCAATATATGATGATTACAATGATGAATATGATATTTTAAGTCCACCTACTATTGAGGAGAAAATTAATTATGATTACAATAGGCCTCCTATATTTGATGATTATGGTGATGAGAATAATAATGATAGCTATTTTGTTGAATTTGCTCCCACTACAATTAATAAGAATGACTATGTTTGGGTGGAGAGTAATAATTATTATATGCATGTGGCTCATGATAAGAATCTTTTATGTGATAGTTATATTGTTAATTTTATTCATGATGCTACTGAAAGTTATTATGAGAGAGGGAATAATGGTTTTATGTATCTCAACAATATTAAGCTTCCCCTCTTTATGTTGAAATTTTTGAAGTTGCACTTGTTTTGCTTTCCTATGCTTGTTTCTTTGTGCTTTCATGACTTGTTTCTTTACAAGATTCCTATGCATAGGAAGTGGGTTAGACTTAAATGTGCTTTTAATTTGCTTCTTGGTGCTCTCTTTCACTTCAATTCATATTTCTTATGTGAGCATCTTCTCAAACTATCAAGCCTAACTTAAAGGCATTAAAGAAAAGTACTTATTGGGAGATAACCCAAAAGTTTTAGATGAGTCTTGGAAGTTATTACGTCTGTAATAACCGCTCCTTATCCTTTTTATTTGTTTTTTGTGCTAAGAGTAACCTCTAATGAGAGAGAAGTAATGCTTGGGAAAGTTGCTGTCCCGAAACAGATTTTTGTGCTTTATTGTAAAAATTCGTGTAAAATCTCTGTACGTCGGTTTGAGCTGTAATTTTTTGTGATTCTGCCCCAGGTTGTTATCCAACTTTCGTTAGTTCAACACTTTTCGATTTGAGCAACATAAGGTCTTCTAAAAAATTGGTTTTACCTGCTGGTCTATTTTGATGGATTTCTGCCATTATTTGCATTTGCCTCTTAATCTCTTTCTCTTTGAGTTCTCTTTGCTCATTTGAACTTTTTAGAGGAAAAGCTACAGTAGCTTGTGTTTTAATGGAAGTTTTACTTGTGTTGAAACTGAACCAAAAGACTTATTATCTTGAGTACACTAATGTTGCTAATGAAGATTGTGTGAAGTTTTGTATGAAGGAAATTTTCAGGTGTAGGGAAAGAATAATGTAATGAGATGAAGAATGGACAAAAGCTCAAGCTTGGGGATGCCACCCATGTCACCCCAAGAAATATGTAAGAGGTACAAGCATCAAAGCTTGGGGATGCCCAAGGCATCCCCTTCTTCATCAATAAAAATCTCAGGTCTTTCTAGACACTTCGTTTTTATTGTTTCATGCACTGTTGTGTTGTTCTTAGAGCGTCTTCGTTTTTGTTTTTGGTTTTAGTTTGCTTTGTTTTCTTGAATAAGTTGGTTGGATCCCAACACACTTATTTTGGAGAGAGACACACCTCGTTATTCATTGCCTAGAACACTCTAGTTTTCATTCTTATTGTTTTGTGAGTGTTCTGTTTTGCTAGCACTGTGTTTAGCCTTAGTTTTCTTGTGCTTTCAGCTTAGAACTATTTAATTCTTCTTTTTGGATTTGTGAGACAAGCTCACTTATCTTTATTTATTATTATCTTTGTGAGTTGTTTCAAATAAGTTGATTGGTGTTGGAAAAGAGTAGGAAAGTTCATGCTTAAGTGGTAAAGAGAGCTTGTTTTTGACTGTGACCTATGCTTTGTCATGCCATGCTTGATATTGTTTTGGCTTTATGCTTAGTATTCTTTGATATAGCATGACATGTTGTAAACAATTGAGATTGCTTAATGTGCCTTGGAAGGATCATGCGTTATTTTAGCATATTAAAGCATAGTATTGTGGTATTCTCCTTTGATGCTTTATTTAGGTTGACTTGGCACATACTCACACCATGTTATGACTATCCCAAGTCACCATAGACTTTATGATCCTTTAGTTTTCAACTTGTAGTATCACTTTATGCTTTAATCAATGATGTTTTGTCGCTCTGCATGATTATGGCCATTATTTCTCTATTAGTTTGTTGGTCCCAGTCTTTTGCTAGCCTCCACAACCAAGTATGAGTTCAACTCATGCATCCAACTCCTAAAACCAAGTTATTCCAAAGAGTCCACCATACCTACCTACTAGCTTATGCTATTCCAACTATATTCATGTTTTTATCTACCTTCCAAATTAAACTTGTTATGTGAAAATTAGTGATTAAAGCTCTCACGAACTTGATGGCACACTTTACTTTTCTTGCATTAAATAAACTTGAACCATTGGGTCCTTATTTGTTGCGGATATGCTTGCGCTTTATAAGTTGAAATTAGCAGAGCCATGTATCATGGGGAACGCTTTCAACATTGCACTTGTACTTTGTACCCCGTTGATATCATGTTCTTTTGCTTATGGATCCCAGCGGTGTGAAATAAAAGTGGAACTTGTAAGATCATGGAGTTTGTATGTGTGTTAGAGAAACACCTGGGCCGCTAGCCTAAGCCATGCCTAATCATGGTGAAAACTTGCAGCATCACCATAATGAGCACTCTATGAAGCATCCTCAATAAAAACCTATGCAAATAGCAAATAAAAAGATCGCTGAGATGCTCATTGTCTGCTTGCCTTGTCATTTTGATTATGGGATAGATCTTATATCATGTGCAAGGGGTACCCCATTGGCAGTTCTCTATGATACATATGTACTTACAATGACAAGAGCTTACTTGTGACTAAAGTTGAGTAGCATGAGGTTCGGTCTTCGTAAGTAAAGGGCATGAGATTTCAGCTTATAACTTGTCAAGCATATCCTCTTAGTTGTGTCACTTTAACCTTAATCACCTAAAGATGCTTATGATAGGGGCAATGAGAGTTGAAAGCTAACAAGTACCATAATTTTTGGAAGCTCTTTATGAAACTTGAATCTCTACTTCCTTCTATGAAGGCCTTTCTTTTACTTTTATGTTGAGTCTCCACCTTCTACCTTTATGCACCTACTTTGAGAGCATAGTGGCCATTCTTAGTTCTATGTGCATTGTCCCAAGACCTGTTGATTGATGCATAACTTGATATGCTTGTTCTTAAACTACTTGTATCTAGTCACCCTTATGAACTTTGAAGGTGTCCTATGCATTTATGTTTGCTACTCTATGAGGGACAAGCTGAATGCCACTATGCTATGTTTTCTTTATGTAAAACAAACAAACGTCTTGCAAAGCATTGTTATTCATGAATCTTTTGTTTGAGCCTTTTCATGTTACAACATAGTTGCTATGTCTTATTGTTAGAACTTCATCTTTCATGCTCATGTTTAGAGTTCTTTGATCCCAACTTTCAATGCTTGCAAATGGTTTGATCAAGATTGTGATGGTGCATGTCACCTCAAAAATTATTCTTTCTTTTTTATCACTTACCTACTCGAGGACGAGCAGGAGTTAGGCTTGGGGATGTTGATACGTTGCAAACGTATATATAATGTTTGATGTTCCATGCTTGGTTTTATATACTTTCTGGTGTTTTGTTCCAACTTTGGAGTACTTTCTATACAATTTCTTGAACTAACCTATTAACAAGTGCCATAGTGCCAGTTGCGTGTTTTCTACTAATTTTAGTTCCAGGAAAGTCAAAAAATCAATATTCTCGGAATTGGACCGGACAAAAGCCAAAGTCGATATTTTACCGGAAGACTCATGGAGCCAGAAGACAAGACAGAGAGGGGCCACAGGGTGGCCACACCATATGGTGGCGCGGGCTAGCCCTGGCCGTGCCACCAGGTGGTGTGGGCCCCCCGGCCGCCCACCGACCTTGCCTCTTCGCCTATAAGATGCCTCCCGATGCAAAAAACCCTAAATCGTCTAGCCTCCAGCCACGAAAAGTTCCATAGCGCCGCCACCACCGAAGGGGAGATTCGGGGGATAGAAAGTCTCTATCCCGGCACCCTGCCGGGATGGGGAAGTGCCCTGGGAGCCATCTCCATCGATCTCCACCGCCATCTCCATCACCATTGCTGATTTCCATGATGATGAGGGAGTAGATCTTCCTCGAGGCTAAGGGTTCTACTGGTAGCTATGTGTTCATCTCTCTCTCTATGCATGATCATATTGTGATCATGAGCTTTGTAATCAAGTAGATCTACCTTGCTACTCAAGTGCTTTAATAGATCTCTCCTCTCCCCATGTGTGTGAAAGTGACAGTGTGCACACCATGGTGGCACTTAGGCTAGAGATTATAAATACTTGTTATGAGTTATATTTGGAGTTGGATGTCTCTATGAAATTGTGGTCTTTGTTGGAACCATCTAGTGCTCAAGGTGACAATGTGGGGTTACTTAGATGGGGAAAGCGAACTTTGAGGTGTGCTGTTATAGCCCTACCATGGATTACAGTGTCCAACCGGAGAGTAGTTTAGAGTAATATCATAAAGAGAAGATATTTATATGAGAGTGTTCACTAGTGAAAATATGATCCCTAGGCCTTGCTTCTTAGCACTGAAACACTGTTTGCAATTAGATCTATTACATGTTTGCTTGCTTCCATCTTTATTTCAGTTTGCCTTTAGTCTCTTCCATGCCATCAAGCTATTTTCTGGCACCGTTGTCTTATATCCATACCACTTGTATTTTACTATCTCTTTGCCGAACTAGTGCACCTATACACCTGACAAGTGTATTGGGTGTGTTGGGGACACAAGAGACTTCTTGTATCTTAATTGCAGGGTTGCTTGAGAGGGATACCTTTGACCACTTCCTCCCTGAGTTAAATAAACCTTGGGTGATCCACATAAGGGAAACTTGCTGCTGTTCTACAAACCTCTGCACTTGGAGGCCCAACAACTGTCTGCAAGAATAGAAGTGCGTAGACATTACTGTGCCATGGCATTGGCCCCAAGGTGGTGAAGCCGCATATCGAACATCCGAAAGAGCTCAAGGAGGATGTCTCTCATGGGAAGGCCAAACCCACGAGCAAAGTGCACGAGGAAGACGACGGCCTTGCCAGGCTCAGGGTTGGGAACCCACTCCCCCTCCGGTGCGATTCGAGCCTTGACGAGCCTCTCCGGTGGCAGGAACCGACCTTGCCGGTACTTTGCGATGAGCTCCTCCATAACAAAGGAGCCGCAGCACCCCCGGCGCTGCGAGGGCGTCATGTCTGCAGGAGGAGGCGTGATGGAGAGCCTGGGTCCCGTCTCTGAGCAAACTTGTGGCAGCACCAGCGACCCTCTGCTAGCGGCGCAAGAGGGAGGAATAAAAGGAACAACGTAGAGGCAAAGGTAAGGGGGAAGTGCAAGGAGGGGAAAACCCCAACTCCTAGACCCCTATTTATTGCCACGGCACAGGCGTGTCGCCCTGCTCCTCTCCCCTACACGTGGTAGGCAAACACTCCTCTCCCTGTGATGATTAGACTCTAGGTTAAGGAGGCGTGCGCGTGCGGTTACCAAAGAACTGAAGCGACATGATGTGCACAAGAACTTCTGTTCATGGCAGATGCAAGCGCTGACCTCAGCGGCAAGATTTTTTGTCTCCTACACTCTAGCCATGACGGTAGGCTGCTTCCATCAATGTTTTCACCCAGTGGGTGGCCACTGATTCTGTAGTCGGAGGAAGCGAGTGTGGCAACATAACCGAGATTCCAAATGTCGCCGCCACTCTCGCCATAACATTCTCGATGTGTTCTCGTCCAGCATCTCCGGGTCCCTTGATATCTGAAATACAGAAAAGGAGATAAGATAATAGCAGAACCTAAGTTGGTAGCTAATACTTTGAGAGAGTTCATCGGGGAAGAAGAGAGAGAGGACCAGATCGATGCTTCTAGCGGCTAGGTTTTCATGGAAGAAGGAAAGGGAGTGAGACTACCATCTTTATAGGGGCGTGCTATAGTCAATCCGTTAAGGACCATATGACCCTTTTGATAAAGATAGGATGGTTTCGTGGATGGGCCCCATTTCCCGAGAAAACACGGAGGTCTATTGTCTATGGCAACAGTCTATACTTCCAGCTCCGTTCTCACATGGGATAATCCATGTCGCCCATGCCTTCCGATGTCACCTCATCCGTCAACTCTAAGATGGTAATTTATACTGCTACCACGCCTGGCGAACGCGAGAACCTGATGCCGGCCAAAGGTTTTAGATGACAGATACGCTGCTAGATTACCTACCGGCGTCGAGAACAGTCTTCGCTCAGAGCTCGTCCCTCCACCGCGAGAATACATGTTCGCCCATGCTTTCCGATGCCACCTCTGCTTCTAGCTCAGCTATTCCTCCAGCAGAAACCGCCTAGACTAAAGTGTACTATGCCACTTCTACACTGTCCGGGCCCCACGGCCGTCAAGGACCACACCCGACATAGTCTCACAGCTCCATGCCGACTTTGTCTGCGATAAACTGTGACTGTCATGGTCTTAGGATGGCACGTCGGTTCTCCAAGGGCCCCATGCACGCGAGAGTCCACCGCTGACATGGGCTCATGGAGCAACGTCATCTCTCGGTAGCCTCATACACACGAGAGTTCGCAACCGGAATGGGCTCACGGAGCTACGTCGGCTCTCGGTGGGCCCCACCACCTGACGGGTGCGAAGCATTGTCACCCTTGGGATGCCTCTCAGAGAGCACGGTCCTTCCCACGTAGCTGGTCCTGCCTCACGGGATAGTAGGGCCCCATTGTGACATCGCTTTGTGTCCTTTCCATCGTCCATCCCATGACCAAAAAGAATCGGGATAGCGTGGATAGCAGTTTGAGCCAAAACAATCTAGCATTATTATTTACTCCCGATACAGAAATTCCATTATTATCAGGTCACAAATATCAAAAAAAGAAAAACACCCAATACTAGTTGGTGGCTATAGCTAGGTAGGAGAGGCGCTGCCACCGGACAGCGCTTGTCCTCTTGCGTGATGTGGATGCCTACTCATCATCATCATCCGAGATCTCGATGAAGACCTGGTGGACAGAATCTTTCCAGATTTTCAATAGCAGCAAAACTAAACAAAATGACCACCTAAACATGTCAGGAATTTTGTCCAATTTTTGTGCATATAGAGGATGAAACTTTTTAAATATAGTATAAATATGAGAGCAATTGGATTTACATAAAAATACATAGAATTTTTTTCTAAAAAGAGTTTGTGTAGGAATATTCTGCTCCATATGTTCTAACAACTCTCTGTCATCCAAAATGGGTTAAACTTGGTACTTTATTGCTAACCTACAACAAAGACACTAAAAATGACTCTTTTACTACAACAAGCATGCATAAAAATAAATAATCGGGTTGCCTCCCGCAAAGTGCTTTCTTTATAACCATATAGCTAGGCTTACTTACTTGTTTCAAGTGATGTGGAGATCATATGCTAGCTTGTACCTTGGTGCTACCTCCTTCTTTGTTGGGAAGTGTTCCATGCATTATACCGGGGTCCCATGGTGTGTTCATCAAAATAATAGTCAAGTTAAAACATGGTAAAAGCAACACAAGATATGGTGAGAATAACAATGAGGTCTCACCTTATTTCTATGCATTGACATTTTATATATGACTAAATCACAACAAGTAGAGGCATACCATTGCATATCATCAGTAGGTAAACACAACATATAATTACTAGAAGCATAAAGAGGTCACTTATCACCTCCTCTTTCATAGTAGTTCACTCACTAGAAGCAAATCTAATATTGTAACCATTCAAAGCATGCAAGTTCATATAGTTTTTCATGTAAAGAGGATTATAACAATAATGACATTCATTAGCATGCTTTCCTCTTTCAAAATAGTTGCTAGTACTATTTTCAATATCAAGATCATGGTTGCAAAAAGAATTTTGCAAACCAAGTACATATTTCCTAGCAAGTTCATATTTCTCCTCTATGGTGAAACTAGGAGAACTCAAAATAAAGTAGGAATCTTACTAATAAGCGCATCATCATGGATAACAAGTATATCATTTCTATCCTCGTGTATTATATATGGAGGGTGATCAACAAGAATAGGACCATCATCTAAAGAATTATCATATAGCATATCTAAGGAACAATCATCATTATCTATAATTTTACTAGTAGCATTACTAGCAAGCAAAGGAGCATTATTAATTTCATCATAAATAGCATGGGTTTTCATAAATGTCCATAGAATTTTTAGTTGGACAACTATCATAGCATGGGTTCTCATAAATGACAAATGAGTTTTGAGTTTGAGTGTTACTATCATCTTTGGGACGTTCCCATACATCCCCAAGCTTAGTTTGGATGTATCTTCTTCCTCTTGTTCATTCTTCTCTTCTTCTTTGGGGTGCATGGGCATCCCCAAGCTTAGGCTTTTCTCCTATTCTTGGGTTTGCTCATCACTCTCCTCTTCTTGGGGGTGCATGGGCATCCCCAAGCTCATGCTTTTGTCATCTTCTTCCTGCAAAATATTAGTTCTTTCCATGGCAACAAGAATATCTTTAACATGGTCAATGACATAGGCATTATCACAAAAGTTTTCTTTGAAATGTGTAAGGAGAGTAGAATTTATTTCTTTAAGATCACGAGCTACAACACACAATTCATACTTTTTATTAATAAGGGAATCCACCTCATGATCTCCCAGGAAGGCAATAAATTGATCAACTAGTCTCGTGTCAAAATCACCATAATCCTTCTCATTATATGAGGCAATCATAAAGTTATTGGTACATTTGCATTAATATCATATATGTTTATCATTTTGTATTGTGCAACATGACACATTATGTATCTCACAAAGTTGTTTAGCAATCTTATTTAAACAGACAATAAATTATTTAATATGTGTTCTTTCTTGAGAAAAGATATAATCAACTTCTTTTAATAATCTATATTCCTCATCTGAAAGTTCATCCATAGTAACACTAATTTTTATGTGTTTTCGATATAAGGAAAGTAAGTAGAAAACTAAAAGTAAACTAAAGAAAAACTCGCAACTAAGCAAGTTAAATAAACCTCGCCAAGCTTAGATGATTGCAAGATGTAAAACAAACTAAAACAAATCTAAAGTCTAGTGCACACAAGAGTAGAAACTTAAGCGTTGCACTCCCCGACAACGGTGCTAGAAAGTACTTGATAACCCCCAAGAGCAGGGGATCACTATAGTACCTCTCAATGTGGAAGTAGGGTATCGATCCACAGGAGTAAGAAGGAAAAGCTATCTATTCTCTATAACTAAAGTGTCACAACTTTTAGTTGATTATGCACAAAACAATTTTAAGGAACAAGGTGGTTGATTTAAGGCTTGGAAGTGTAATGTAACAAATAAAGAATGTAAAAGTGTCCCAATCATGTTTAATGCAAAAGGACAAGACAAAGGTTTTCTCTTATAGGAACAATGGACATGGGTTCATGGGTTCACTCAATCCTCTCTCTCCATCTATGGTGAGGATCATGTTATGGATAATAGAATTAGACACAATTGTCATGTTTCAATAGTAACTTTTATGACGGGTACATGTCCTAAAACACATAGTTGAAATAAATACTCATTTGTGTTGCTAGGTCACCCTCGTAAGTCTAGCGTTGGTTGTTATCACTCCACACTTCATACCTCTCCCTTTTTAACCCCAGATAAAGGATGTTTGGTTGTATTGTCACTCAATACATATGCCGTTGTCACTCGGCCACCCAATACCTACATACATCATACTTCTTGTTGGAAAATATTCCAAATACTAGTGCAATGATTCATATGTTGTGTGCATTACCACATCTCTCTCATCTACCACCACTTGGTGGTGTCAAACACCTCATGGCATGGGTAAACAAGCCATTTTGCATAGATCAAACCATTACATGTGATAGAATATTCCCAAAGTATGACAAACCATAAAAGATCCAACACAATAGTAAATGCATAACAAGTATTATCTCATACCACAATATCCACCATATGAATTACACAGATAGATCCATACTCATGCAGGGCAGATCATATGGACTTCAACAATGATCATACATAGAGATATTAGATCAAGTTACCACCACAAAACCAAAGTACAGGTGGTGGAGTACTCCACTCTCATCATGGAGAGTGATGAGGAGGCATTGGTGAAGGAGGAGAGGCGTCTAGAGATGATTCTGACGGTGGCTAGCGGACTCTCTATTTCGGTGTTTACGTTCTCCACCTATGTATGTGTCAAGGATGGCTACCAAAGGGTATATATAGACTTTTTAGGTCAAAACAAGTCGGTGGGTCAAAAGATCAAGCTAATCAGGCGGACGAGGAGGGAAAGACCATCGGTGGAGCATCCTAAGAGGGTGGGCGCGCCACAGGGCTCATTCCCAGCCTGTTCGGCTCCTATTTCTCTTATTTGTCCTGTTGGATGCTTCTCTAAATTTTTGAATTGTGGCGCCTTGCCCTTTTCGAGTCCCGTAGCTCCTGAAAACACAAACATACTAACGGAAAGTGTTTTCTTCCAGACACAGTTATAAACAAAATAAAGGGGTTCATTGGTAAATCCCTATAAATCAATGTAAAACAAGAATATAGCATCATATATGTAACAAATATGTGGGAATTCATAGCAACAAACTACAAAGTTCATGTATGCATTTTGCATGCATCACCTGGCTGATGAGGACATCCATATTGAACCATTGTCTCCTGCTCCTAATGAAGATGAAGATGTTCCTGCAAAGAACAAGTCCAATGAAATTAGAATTGGACCCATTACAAGAGCTCATGCAAAGCTACTTGAACAAGAGGTCAACTCACTCTTAATTGAACCTGGTGTTTTACTTAATAAGAAATTTGTACTACCTAAATCTTTGCATCTCTGTATGATCAGGTTCATTGGTAATACAAGTAGTGAACGAGGAGGAGAACAGCTGCAGCATGAAGAACATGAAGCATTGATCACCAATGCCAATAGGTGCACGAGGGAGGAGAGGGAGTCAGGCGCACTTGGACAAGAGGGGATCAAGCATCGTTGAGGAGACATAGTGGCGCATCGGGACAACCTATAGCATGATAACACAAGTCTAAGGCGCGCCTCAACACTAGGTATGCGGACCTATTAAGCCGAACCCATTTAGGGTTCATTCGTATCATGTTTGATTCGAACCATGTTAGGATTATGCAAGTCCAAGGACAGTTTGCTTCCACCCTCTCCTTTATAAGTTGCTTGTGGCACCCATAGTAGAGTAAGACCATGTTTTGATTAAACCCTATTTCTAGACGGAATTGCTAGAATCATACATCTGAAATTACCCACACCAATTCGTATCGATCTGGTGTTTTGCTAATGAATGTTGGAGTGTTATTTGTTGTTCCATTGGGAATTAGAAGATTTAAATACCAATTAGTGGTTAGCGTCTACATGCGCAAGTGTGTAAAGTTCTGAATATCTATAGGGTTAAGAGTTGTTGAGTTGACAGCAGGTATTAGCCGAGAAGATCTCAACTTCATACAAGTTCTCATCACCATCATCAACGCCATCTACCCCAGCTCACTGAGAAGATCAGACCACCGCTTATCATCTTGGTATCAAATTTTAGCATTTCCTCGAAGAGCATCCACAAATCCATCCGTAGATTCATTTTTGTTTTCGTCCTATACATAAAAAGCCATACAAAAATATTAAGGTTTGTAGTCTTTTCCATAGCCTAGATTGCATCAGAGTAGAGTTATAGATGCTGGTAGTTTTTCATTGTCCGATCCTTTCTTGTTCAATCCGAGTCGTAGGTGTCTAGGTTTCTTTTAGAAGTAGTTTTGGTTTTGGGTCGGAGTCCTTCCACGCAGAATTTCCACTCATTTTTCTCTGCCACCGTACCAATCCAATTCGGTTTCCCTGTAGCGCATGCCGCCATGCCCTACCATAGTACACACACGCGCACTAGATTTCCGCTGCCGCATGCCGCCCGCTCATTCTCTGCCGCACTTGCTGTCGTCGCTCTGTCGTGACACTTTTTTGCTGTGTTTTTGTGCTGCCACCGCACCGATTCTCTGTTGTGGCACACGCCGAGGAGTGAAAGACCCCTGGTGGAGTGCCCTAAGAGGGTGGGCGCTCCACAGGGGCTCATTCCCAACCTGTTCGACCCCTATTTCTCTTATTTGTCCTACTGGATGCTTCTCCAAATTTGTGAACCGTGGCCTCTTACCTTGCCCTTTTTCGAGTCCCGTAGCTCCTGAATACAAAAACATACTAACAGAAGATGTTTTCTGCCAGACAGAGTTATAAACAAAATAAAGCGGATCATTGGTAAATCCCTATAAATCAATGTAAAACATGAATATAACATCATGTATGTAAAAAATATGTGGGAATTCATAGAAACAAACTACAAAGTTCATGTATGCATTTTACATGCATCGGCTGGCTGATGAGGACATCCATATTGAACCATTATCTCCTACTCCTAATGAATATGAATATGTTGCTGCAAAGAACAAGTCCAATGAAATTAGAATTGGACCCATTACAAGAGCTCGTGCAAAGCTACTTGAACAAGAGGTCAACTCACACTTAATTGAACCTAGTGTTTTACTTAATAAGAACTTTATACTACCTAACTCTATGCATATTTGTATGATCAGGTTCATTGATAATACAAGTAGTGCACGAGGAGGAGGAGAGCTGCAGCATGAAGAACATGAAGCATTGATCACCAATACCAATAGGTGCACGAGGGAGGAGAGGGAGTCAGGCGCACTTGGACAAGAGGGGATCAAGCATCATTGAGGAGACATAGTGGTGCACCGGGACAACCTATAGCACGATAACACAAGTCTAAGGCGTGCCACAACACTAGGTCTGCGTACCTATTAAGCCGAACCCATTTAGGGTTCATTTGTATCATGTTTGATTCGAACCATTTTAGGATTATGCGAGTCCAAGGACAGTTTGCCGCCACCCTCTCCTTTATTAGTTGCTTGGGGCGCCCATAGTAGAGTTAGACCACATTTTGATTAAACCCTATTTCTAGACGGAATTGCTAGAATCATACATCTTAAATTACCCACACCAACTCGTATCAATCTAGTGTTTTGCTAATGAAAGTTAGAGTGTTATTTGTTGTTCCATTGGGAATTAGAAGATTTAAATACCACTTAGTGGTCAGCGTCTACATGCGCAAGTGTGTAAAGTTGTGAATATCTATAGGGTTGAGAGCTGTTGTGTTGGCAGCAGGTATTAGCCAAGAAGATCTTAGCTTCATACAAGTTGTCATCACCATCATCAAGGCCATATACCCCATCTCACTAAGAAGATCTGGCCACCCCTTATCATCTTGGTATCAGATTTCAGCATTTCCTCGAAGAGCATCCACAAATATATCCGTAGATTTGGTTTTGTTTTCGTCCTATACAGAAAAAGCCATACAAAAATATTAGGGTATGTAGTTTTTTCCATAGCCTAGATTGCATCAGAGTAGAGTTATAGATGTTGGTAGTTTTTCATTGTCAGATCCTTTCTTGTTCAATTAAAGTTGTAGGTGTCTAGGTTTCTTTTAGAAGTAGTTTTGGTTTTGGGTCAGAGTCCTTCCATGCACAATTTCCGCTCGTTTTTCTCTACCACCGTACTAATCCGATTCGGTTTCCATGCAGCGCCTGCCACCGTGACATGCCATAGTACAAACGCGCACCTAGAGTTCCACCGCCGCATGCCTCCCACTCGTTCTCTGTCGCCCCTATTGTTGTCGCTCTATCGCGACACTTTTTTGCTGCGTTTTTGTGCTGCCACCGCACCGATTCTCTATTGTGGCACGCCTCGCAGCATGTTTTCTCTGTCGCGATACATGTTCGTCTAATTTGAATCTTTTTCATTTTTCTTGCTACTATAAGTCCACATAGCATACCTTCTGTATTGTTTGAGAACCGTAGGCACATCCTTTCAACAATATCGTGTAGGAGCGAGACTAGCTGACCTTGCTCGACATGCCGCTCTGTAGTTTTTTTGAAGTTCTTTGCAATCTGTGGCCGTAATAGAAAGAGGAGCGAGAGAAAATAGTTAAAAAAGAAAAATGGGAAAACGTGAAACCAAAATGTTGTAGTACAAAAAAACAGATATACGGGAATTGTTGGACAGTTGCGCCATAACAAAATTTGGGAGGCCTAGTTTATAATTATTGCACTAGTAGAGAGAAATCTTGTGCCTATTACTATTGAGATTTTCTAGCGTCTCTCTTATGCATTGCAACACGAGCATATACATTATTTGAGCTCCTTTTCATAGTTTCTTTGCCACATTTATCTCCACTGTCTATGTTTCCTTGGGTGTTGTGTCATACAATCAGCACTAGGATTGTATTCTGGTGTAGTTAGATAACCATGTCGAGCCCCACCATATGCCCTGGTTTTTCATGTGATAGTTTCTTGTACCCTCGGTATTCTCTTCATCACATCTATGCACATTGTTGTTTATCTAAGTTGGTAAGGATTTATAATTCACTTTGGAATGGTAAGATTTCTCTTTCTTCCAGTTGAGTGAGTTGTGAGTGTTCCACCACCCTATTTTGTTTTGTGCACAAACCTACTAATCATGTCTTCTAGTACTATTGATGTGAATCAGAAAAAGGATGCATATGCAACCGTTACTTGGCATGCATATGAAGCAATTCGTGATCATTTGCAGCTAGTGTTCACCAACACCAAAGATGCTACTGAGACTGATGTCCAGGTTATACAACTGAAGTTGGGCGAGACAAATAACACTATTAACACTCTTCAAACACAGGCCCGCATGCTGAGGCTAATAATGAGAGTATCAATGATGACAGGAGGCTTCTGCTACTGTGTTTGCCAATGGCCATGGACGTTGTGGCGGTGGTCATGGGGAGCGTGGATGTGGATTTTCCCCAATCGGTCCCAGCGTTTTTCTATGCATGCACAATAAGATGATGGCTTAGGTAAGCCTAAGTATTCCATACCTAGATTTGAGGGAAGACTTGATGTTGAAGAATACCTCACCTGGGATCTCACGATAGAGAAATTGTGGTGTCTTCCTAACTATACAAAGGATTGAAAGATCAAGCTTGCTTCTTTAGAATTTGATGGCTAAGGTTTCGTTGGTGGGATAACACTGTTTATACAAGGCAAGAAGACGGTGACTTGCCCATTATTACTTGGAGAACTATGAAGTAAGTACTGAGAGATCATTTTGTTTCCACTAATTACTTGCGTTATATCTTTGACAATTTGACACAATTGAGGCAAGGTACCTGAAGGGTTTCCGCAGTAGAAAACAAAAAAATCCTATGGTGTGAACACAGCTAGCCAAGATCTATTTATGCAGATGTAAAGTAATGAGCAGGGATTCAATGTTCATACCTTTGAAGACCGAAAGTGGTTAATGTTCTGAGGGGAACATGGATGGTGTAGTCATACTCATAGCCGATCTCAAGGTCGTGAAGCTCCTCGCAAGTCACCCCTTGCTCCTTGTGTGACATATCTGACCTCATGGTCGTGTTGACGTCCAAGCTCCAAGCTCGATGCAAAGAACCACAATGGCAGTGCCTCGTGGCCTTACACACATACGGTGTAGACACGTCTCCTAGGCTCCGTTCTAGCAAAACATTGGAAGAAGATTGATCTGTACCAAGTCCAGTAGCACGACGACGTACGTATGGTGGATAAACCCCTATCCCTATATGCAATTACAGTCTTGGGAACCACACATGAGGGAGAGGGAGAGAGATTAGTCAAAGGCCAATTAATGGGATGGATTTGGGGAGAGGTGTGCCCATCTTTATATAGGTGGAAGGGAGGTACTCCCTCTCTCAAAGTCCTGGGTGGGACTAATCAAGAGAGGAGGTGGTGGGAGGCGTGCCGGATAGCCCCACTCATGGGCCCCACATGGGGAAAGCCCACTAGGGCCACCGATCACCCCTTGGCCCCTCCTAGGGCGGCGTCCCCCTCTTGAGCCTCCTCCGGTGAGGCCCAATTAGGTGGGCTACCCCCATAATTGAATTTAAATAATATTTTTAATATTAATTCATTTAATTATTATTAAATACATATTATTTAATAACTATCACTCCGAAACATCTTTTGGACCCCTTCGATATCCCTGAAACAATTTCGGTATCTCCCGGAACAATTCTGGAGTTCTTTATCTTTTTCTCTTACAATCTCGGATCAATCCCTTAGAGTCTCTACCCTTAAGTGTGGCATCCTATGACCCGGGAATACACAAACATGATCGACACACTTTCGGACCAATGACCAATAGCGGTATCTGGAAACACATAATGGCCCCCATGCCTTCCATGATTAACTTGATCACTTGAACCTTGAACGTCGAGTCTCATTCCCTTTTCTCTACGATACCTAGTTTGTCCAAGATCTGATCTATGGTCTCTACATACCTAGTGATGGCTCCAAAATAGCCATCTTCCACTGCGTTTAAACATTGTTTTTAGTCAAGCAATTGACAATAAACTCTCAATCCTTGCCACTAATGCCTAATAATTGCAAAGATATACAAACCATTGCTTTGATTTGTGTTGTGCAGGAAATCACGCTTTTTAATGCCAAATCTAGAGTCATAATGAAGGTTTTTGAGTAAGTCCACACAACCAAGTAATTGTGGAGTCAATTCCAGGCGACAGCTGCCATTCTCAGATTGCATCACAACACACCCCAAGGAGATCCACACCATTGTTCATCCCATCCATCTTCCATCCCCTCCATTAGCCATATCGATTACTTTGTACTTTAGATCTCCTTGTGATTCGACGACCATTGTAAGAATATTTGATTTCAATCTAAGTATTTTGCACAATGTTTCCTATCCTTGATCTTATTGTTATGAGTGAGTAGTCCTCACGGGCTGTGGGTTGGGGAGAAACCTCGCAGTGATTATGTGCATATAATCTATGGGAGCATTGTCTATTGTTTGAAATAGAGATTTGTATCTTTTGTTTCTTTGTCTCTTGTCTCGATCTTTGGACTTGTAGGTACCCAAGACCCCATAGATTGATAAAGGCTTGAGGTGAGATACTTTTCTAGCGGCGATCTCATAGGAACCCTAGTGACATAAAGGGTAGTATGGTCTTTGCTTAGTGACCCATTCGGGATCACAAAAACATCACCACTTAATGCTTTGATTTGTGTTTTACACTTAACAATTGTTTGTAGCCCATTGCTTTGTGGTGCACTCGGTTGGATTAAAAGACTATTGGTATGCCCACTGCATCACGGGGGCTCTAGTATATTAGGATGTGTTGCCCATAAGATAATATCCTATTAAAAGTACACACATGACTATGCTTATTATTACCTATTATCCCATATGATGTGCAGCTGCAGGTGGATCTTTAACCTTGGCCTATTTCCATCCATTAATTCAACCCATTATAAAAGTAAACTAGATTGGTCCAATAAACGGAGGTAAAACAAAGAAACAAAGTCTTGTCGATGTGTCCTTTTTATTTTATTTTAGCATTGCTTTCCAAGGTTTGATTAAACCTAGGTCTACTAGGGAAAAGCTATTATACTACATCCATGAGTCCTGATCGAAGGTATTAACCCTTTTTCTAGCGCCATTATCGGGGAAGCAATTTCGCTATCCTCGTGAGGTCACTGGGGACCTTGTTTTTAGTTTTATTTTTTGTTTGTAGTTTATTTCTTGTTATTAGTTTACTTTCTAGTTATTTATTTGAAAACCCCAAAAAATAGTTACTTGTTATTTGTTTTCTTTACTTAAAAATACCAAAAATATAAGAGCCATGGCTCAAAAGAGACTTGGGGAGTATGCTACTCCAACTAATGATTTTATTCATGCACCTATCACTTAGCCCGCTGTTGATGCAGAAGCATATGAAATTAAGACTAACTTAAGTTTGGTTCAGCAAAACCAATTTTGAGGCTCATCTTCTAAGGATTCAGGTTTGCACTTAAATACTTTTATTAAAATTTGTGACATGCTGCGTATTAAGGATGTAGATCCAAATGTTGTTAAGTTAAGATTGTTTCCTTTCTCTCTGAGAGGAGAGGCTAAGGATTGGTTGCTAGCTCTACCTAAGGGCACTATTAAATCTTGAAAGGAATGCACTAATATGTTTATGACTAATTCCCTCCTAGCTAAAACTATGCAACTAAATCCAACATTGCAAGCTTTAGACAATAAGATCGTGAGCCACTAGCGCTTGCATGGGAAAGGGTGAAAGAAGCCGTAATGAACTGTCCTGGTCATGGGATGGAAGAATGGCTTATATTACATCTATTTTATAATGGCCTTAACCCAATGTCTAAGTCTATGTAGATACCGCAGTAGGAGGAATGATCATGGGAAAGCAAGTGAGTGTTGCAAAGAAATTACTTGATGATATGCAAAACAACCATGCCCAATGGCATGTGGAAAGAACCTCAAAAGAGTAAGTTCAATCATCGAGGTAAACAATGAAGATCTTACATCTAAAGTATATGAGTTACTCAACATAGTAAAGGGTAAGGAAGATACCCAAGTTAATGTTATCGCTACCGATGTTAATGGTGTTAATTTTATAGCTCGCACTCCTTATAATCCTTCATGGAAGAACCAAAATTTTGCTTCTAATGTTCAAAAACATTACTCTAATCCTGCAGGAGCTCCTTACAATAATTATGATAATCATAATGGAGCAAATCATGGCAATCTCTCGTTTGAGCAAACTGTTAGAACTTTTATGCAAGCTCAAACCGAGCAAAATAATATTATTATTAAAATCATGGAGAAACATGAAAGTAGTATAGGAAAATTATCTAACCAAGCCATTGCAATTAGAAATGATGTGCAAGCTCTATAGGAAAGGATAAAGACCGTGGAGGCTCAATTGGGCAAGGTAGTCGAGAGCCAAGCTCTCATACTAGCAAAGTTTGCTAGGAAGCCTGAGCCAAATCTGGTAGAAGACCTCAAGATGATGAGGGTGGTAATAAATGAAGAGAAGCCTGAAGAGCTGGATTATAGCAACGCACCAACACATGAATATAGCATGGAATATCTACTTAAGATGATCACTGTGAAGAATCCTGGTATATAACAAGGTAATGATGTTATGTACCAACAATTTATTCAACAAGTAGCATCTAAAGTTTGAGATTTAGATATGGAGTATAAGAGACTAGTTGATAAGCTTCTTGTTAAGCTAGATGATATATTTGAGCCCACTATTAAAATTAAGATTGGGGTTAATGAGATATCTGCACTTTGTGATCTTGGTGCAAGAATCTCAACCATTTCCAAAAGCCTATTTGACAAGTTAAACTTGGGGCCATTTGCAACTATTAAATTAAGACTCCATCTAGTGGATTCAACTTATAAACAAGCTGTTGGGATAAAAGAAAATATAGTTGTTGAAATTAAAGGTAGTCGCGCTCTTATTGATCTTGTTATTGTGGACATGCCCAAAGATGCCATGGCACCTATAATTCTAGGTAGGAACTTCCTAAGAACTATTAAAGCTTTAATCAATTTACATGAAGGGAATGTGAGCATAGGACTACCATCTAGAGATCCTTTTATAGTCCACTTTGCTAGGAAGAAGAAGGCCAAGACTAATGATGATGGTATAATTACTTTGAAAGCCAATTACTTTGGAGTAGGTGTTCCACTCATTAAACCTAAATGATCACCATATGGGTCCAGCTAATTGACCTTAACTAGAAGTGCTTCATGGGAGGCAACTCATGTGAAATAGAAGTTTTTACTCTTGTGTTAGTTTTGTTTTGTTTTTGTTTCTTTTTAGTTTTTAATAATGAGTGTTCAAGAAGACCTTTGGAGAGAGGAGAAGAAATAAGGTAATCCTCGATCTTTTATTTTTACTAACACATGGCCTAAGAAGTATTGCTGATTTTTATGAAGTCTATTTGATGTTATTTTGTCCTTTGATAAGATGTGTAAAAACGCACGAAGCTACTAATCAAATTCATTGAGTTTTTCAGCTCGCTGGCTGTATAACGATTAGTGGTATGGCCGAAAGGGCCCAACCCATACCACCTCGAGGCATTGGAAAAAAGACACTTTGATTTTTTGCCGCAGGACCCAGGGGTCGTAGCGACCATCGGTATGGTCGGACGAGCCCGTACCATACCCTCGAGCAAAACATCAGATTTCAAGCAAAAGGTACTGGCCAAATAACAATCAGTAGTACGGGCGCGCGTGTCGTACCGCGCGCCTGTACCGAGTGCATCGCCACAAGGGATTTCTCACCCCTAAGGTATGTTGCCTGGTACGGGCTTCGGCCGTACTACCCGCCCGTACCACGTACGCGGCCGCCATAACAGTTACCAGGAGGTAACCTAAAAATCCCCAAACACAAATTTTCTCTTTCTTCTTCCTCCAAACTCGAAACCACCTCTATTGGATCTTCAAACTTACTCAATATGTCTTCGATTCCTCGCACCCAATCGATCTAAGGTATGATTCTCCTCTGATCCCCAACTCATTTGCAACAAAACTCTGCTCAATCTTTCACCATTATCAATCCATACTTGGGTCTTGTTCTTGAGCTAATCTTGATATTGAGCATGCTTAGTATTGTTTTTAGACGAGTTTGTTTTGTAACAAGTGTAGATGATCATGTATGCTATGTTTCTATTGGACTATTTTTTAGCAATATTTAATTATTTTGTTTTATATGAACACGAGGAGCCGTACACGTGCGATGGTTGCAGAACCTTCCACACCACATGTTGATACGTTGACCCTCGAGTCACATGGTATCGAGTTCACCGAGGAGTTTCAGCTGAACCGTTTTATCGTCTCAAGCTCCGAGAAATCAAGGCCACCAAGTGTGTGTGTCCCTATATCCTGAACCAACTTGGCATTCGTGTTGATTCCGATTTAATTTGCAATAATGTTGGTTTGTATGAATTTGTCTTCCAGGATGTCACCACGTATCGCCGCTTGACGCTTGGCTTCCTTAGCACCTTGACACATACGGTGTGCTCTCACTATTATTCCGAGGAGCAAATGCCTGGAGTTCATCACATCAACTTCTATCTTATGAACTATGAGTACTCCTTGACGCTCGATCAATGGGCTCAATGTTTTGGGTTTGCCAACAACACCATTAACATACGCTCCACTACCTTTGTTTTAAATCTTGCACCTTGCGAGTAATTTAATTTAATGAGGATTCGTGGAAATACACCCAAGGGGAACCAAATTGATCATCCTACTATTCGCTATTTGTTTATGTTATTGCTAACACCTTGTAGGAACGCGGTGAGTTTACTAGACTCAATGATGAGGACATGATGGTCCTCGCAAAAGTTGTTATTATTAATTATAACTTAAGGCCAAATTTGGGCACCCTTCTTGTGTTTTACCTTAAGCATCAAGATTTGTAATCTCGAGGACCCATATGCAGCGGAGGAGTTGTAACCGTTCTTGCACACGTGCTTCACGTCAACCTAGGTAACATCCAACCGTTGATAGGAAGTCATCTTCTTGGTTTTTCTACTCTAAGAGCATGTGGTTTGATTTCTAGAACTAATGGTAGATACTTCCTTAATATACCTAGAGCGGATCACTTGATCCCAACTCCTTTGCCTAATGGTCTATTCTCTATCGAGGATGGACGTTTGTGTTTTGACATGCAGGTTGAGGCAGGTTTTCTCCATCAAGAAATACCCATGGGAGGAGGAGGCGAAGATGAACAAGTAGAACAACAAGGACCCAAACAACATGTGCAGCCACCAAACTACTACACCACCTATGAAGATATCTATGCTCTCGAAGAAAATATCTAAAACATGAATAACCTCTCCATCAACCTTCGAGATGCTTCTAAGAACCTCGCCACCCAGTTCCATGATTGGAGCAGCCAATGGAACATGGGAGATCATCCACCACCTGCAAAAGCCTAAGCTTGGGGATGTGTTCCCCCGACAATTTTATTTGTGTAATAATGAGGTTTTACTCCAGTTCCTTGGGAGATTTGAAACACTTGTGTTGGCTTGCTCGTAATAATGAGGTTTTACTCCAGTTCCTTGGGAGATTTGAAACACTTGTGTAATAATGAGGTTTTCCTCCAGTCCCCCGACAACTTTTTTCCTTTGATTTATTTTTAGTTTGCTTTTGTTTTTCGTTTGTTTTTATTTTCTTAGTTCCTTGCTTGGTCGTATGTTTTTTCTATTCTTTAATCCCTTTACTATAAAATACAAAAATATTTTTCTGTTTTTATGTTTTTTCGTGAACATGGATTCACACTTTGCCTGTTTGCTTTAATATTATTATGGGAATAATCATGCTTGAGTTTTGAAGGAACACATCCATATAAGGAAGAGAGTTATGAAGTCACTCATGATAGGTATGTCCTATGTCTCCCACTTTTGAAGTTTGAGTTGTTTATTTTAGTTGGTTGATTTGCTAAGATGCCATGTTAGTGAGAGTAGTTCAGAATAATTAGAGTAAAGCTTTTTATTGGTATGATAATTAGTTGTGGAAGCTTTTGCTCTAGTTCTTTTAGCTAACCAAGTCTTGCCTTGGAAATAATATGGCCAAACAAGTACAACAAGAAAAATTCTAAAAATTTATGACTTGTTTGATGAATGATTGTCTTGAGAGTATACCCTTGAAGATACTTAACCCCATAGATGTTTTAGTAGACGTGACAACACTCTTGAAAGGAGTTGTTTGATTGAAATGAAGTCTAGTGGTAATTGTGATGCATGCCAAATCTAACCTTGTGGATCAAACCATGGTACTAGTATAAAAAATAGAAGAGACAAAAAGTTCTATTTTTCTCATGCACACCTTTGGGATGCCAACAACTCCACTAGCTTTTGAACAGTCTATGGTATAACCCCAGATTTTGGCTAGAGTTGATGACATGAGTTGCATACATGTCAATATATGGGAAAAGGTATTGATACTCGCAAAGGTTGTGCAAGCACTTATAAAAGAAACAACCAATGATCCTTGAAAGGGGAAGAAAAAAGAGAAGAGAAAAAGATATATATGAAGATCCACATAACAAGTCCATGACATGGTCTCTTACTACTTTATGAATTTTATTGAAATACAATGATTGGATTAGAAGTGTTTTGATAGCCTTGATTTACTGATGTGGGCATCAATAAGACACCTCACTGTTATGTTACTTAGGACATGAACTCTCTTACTCAATTATGCTATTTAAACATCCTAGTCTTCCTTGGCAAGCTGGGAGTTAACTAGAAGAATTGGATTGATTGTTACACTTCTAGTTATTTATGCTTATATTAAACTTTATTTTGATTGTTTTGACTTACGAAAGCTTGTACAGTATTCGTGTCATCTCTCTAACTTTGATAAGCCTTTCAAATGGATGAAGTGCTAAATGCATATGACGACCAACCATAAGTGAATTCTTATTCTCGTTTTTTCAAGT
Source organism: Avena eriantha (assembly GCA_910589775.1). Taxonomy (NCBI): domain Eukaryota; kingdom Viridiplantae; phylum Streptophyta; class Magnoliopsida; order Poales; family Poaceae; genus Avena; species Avena eriantha. The sequence continues at coordinate 419,917,480 of OU342744.1, read as the reverse complement.
TTAAACGCTGAATTCCTTATAGGTCTTCTTCTTGCTCGAGGGCGATCAAGGTTTGAGCTTTGGGGAGGTTGATGGCTCCAAAAAATAGCCATCTTCCACCGGGTTTAGACATTGTTTTTAATCAAGCAATTGACAAGAAACTCAAAAACCTTACTACTAATGACTAATAATTGCAAATATATGCAAACCATTGCTTTGATTTGTGTTTTGCAGGAAATCACGCTTTTTAATGCAAAATCTGGAGTCATAATGAAGGTTTTTGAGGAAGTCCACATGACCAAGTAATTGTGGAGTCAATTCCAGGCAACAATAGCCATAACAACCACTAGTATGGGCAGGGTCCACCCATACTATCCACCCGTACCATGTGGCGGCGGCTCCATCTCGTCAAACCCAACAACTTTCATGCAGATGCTTGTATATTTTGACGTCTCAGCCACCACGCAGAAGGACACCATTCTCAGATTGCATCACAACACACCTCAAGGAGATCCACACCATTGTTCATCCCATCCATCTTCCATTCCCTCAATTAGCCATAGCCATTACTTTGTACTTTAGATCTCCTTGTGATTCAGCGACCATTGTAAGAATATTAGATTTCAATCTAAGTATTTTGCACAATGTTTTCTATCCTTGATTTTATTATTATGAATGAGTAGTCCTCACGGGCAACGGGTTGGGGAGAAACCGTGCAACGATTATGTGCATCTAATCTATGGGAGCATTGTGTACTGTTTGAAATAGAGATTTGTATCTTTTGTTTCTTTGTCTCTTGTCTCGATCTTTGGACTTATAGGTACCCAAGACCCCATAGATTGATAAAGGCTTGAGGTGAGATACTTGGCTAGCGGTGATCTCATAGGAACCCTAGTGATAGAAAGGATATTACAGTCTTTGCTTAGCGACCCATTTGGGATCACAACAACATCACCGCTTAATGCTTTGATCTGTGTTTTACACTTAACAATTGTTTGTAGCATGTTGCTTCGTGGTGCACTCGGTTGGATTAAAATACTATTGCTATGCACGCTGCATCACGGGGGCTCTAGTATATTAGGATGTGTTTCCCACAAGAGATTATCCCTATTAAAAGTTTACACATGACTATGCTTATTATTATCTTTTATCCCATATGATGTGCATCTGTAGGTGGATCTTCAACCCTGGCCTATTTCCATCCATTGATTCGACCCATTATAAAAGTAAACTAGATTGGTTCGATAAACGAAGGTAAAACAAAGAAACAAAGTCTTGTCGATGTGTCCTTTTTATTTACTTTTAGCATTGCTTTCCAAGGTTCGATTAAACCTAGGTCTACTAGGGAAAAAGCTATTATACTACATCCATGAATCCCAATCAAAGGTATCACCTAGTTCGATCACATTTACTCGTTCCCGTGATATTACATCCCCGTGACCTAGTGACATGTTTGCAAACTTGTATATGTAGTATCATCAAGTGCGCCCAAGGTATCTATCCGACACTTAGATGGGAAAATCCCGATCTTGATATATAGGCCTCAAAAGTTCCTATGAATACCTGAAGCACACCTTTATGGTCACCTAGTTATGGACATGATGGTTGATGTGATCAAAGCAGCCTCGTGAATAATTCGTAGGATGATGACAATGTATCCACATACGAGTTGGTCATCAAAGAACCCTATATTAATTCTCCCTTATCTGCGAGAAACCTTGTGCCTCTAATCCTCCTCTCCCTCTCCCTCCCCAAATCCACCAGCGCCGCCAATCTAAGGTCACCCAATCAATATGGCTGACACATCGAGCTCCATCTTTGTGGCGTCATCGATGGAGGAAGATAAGAAATACCGTGGGGTCTAGATCCCATGTGTACTGGACGATGAGAAGCTTCAAGCCACAAATGAGGAAGGACTTCTCTGCACCGACGAGTGGCGGAGCGGATACGTCAAACTTCTCCCCACCCCTCGCAATGATGAACAGGTTTATTTCGGGACCCATCTAGATCGCGGATTGAGCTTCCCGCTGTCAGAGTTCTTCTCTGAGGTAATTTCTCACTACGGTGTCTAGCTCCACAATCTGCCCTCAAACTCCATTCTAGAGCTTAGCATCCATGTCTCTCTTTGTGAGGGATATCTCGGAATTAAACCAAGTCTTCTTATATTCCGATACTACTTCGGTACCCGGAAAAAATCTATCACTGACGGTGTTCCATACAATACCATAACTCTTATCTTAGTCCTTAGAAGAGACCAAGTCTACCCCAAGGTCATAGCTAGCAAGTCAGTCAAGACATGGCCAACCACCTTATTTTACCATAAGGATAAGCCGGCTCCCGGCAAGCCAGAAAGCTAGCCGGTTTTTGCTGATGGTGCCGCCACCCAGCAAGAATCTTGGGATGCGGAGGTGGCGACTCTGACTGAAGACTTGATCCGCGCCAAGAGGCTAATCGAGGTTTTGATGAAGAATAAATGTTTGAATGGATCCGACTTAGTTCACTACTAGCTAACCAGTCAGATTCAACCTCTACAATATCATGGAGACCGGCTGATGCATACGGTCACCTCCAACAAGAAGGATAGCCTGAAGGTGAGTCCAACCTCGACCCCCCATGGAATATTATTCCTGGGTAAAGTGGTTGATCAAGGAGAAGGTGAATCGGAAAGTCTCGGGGATCTCCATGCACATGTATATTGCCAAGAAGCCCTTGACCCTAGTAAGTTTTACAAATGACCTACCTTGCCATCATTTATTTGGAGATGTTTCATTATATTACAATGCTAAGATATTTGCCGACTTTCAGTTTGTTGACCTACCCGACTTGGAGCTTTCTCCCATCGAGGGATATCCACTAGAGGATCCAGTTCCTCTAGAGGATGAAGAACTTGAAGAACTTCCTGAAGCGCTTACCTGAAAGTGTAAAGCTCCAGTTGTTTCGACTGGCCTGCAGATGCTGCCAATCGTAAAGAAGTAAGTTATTTCGCCAAATCTCATATTTTTGTTTGTATTCTTTCCAGGTCATAACAATTATAATATTTTACTATCCAGAGCTAAACCATTGATAAAAGGAAAGGGAAATCCAGGGAAGACTTTGCGCCCGAAGAAGTTAACTTTGGCTTCACCTACTATTGTGCCTCTGACTCCCAACCCTACATCATCATCAGCGCCGGAAGATATTCCATCTCCGTGCGCTAGAGATGTTGAGGCTTGACCTCAAGAGCCAGTGAACTTAGGTTCACAAACCGACGTCACTATGAGTGACTCGGGAACTGATAAGGGTGAACCCTCTAAATGATCCCTCAGCTAAAACCTTAACTAATGATCCCCTGAAGATCCCTAGTGGCCACACTAGAAAAAGTGCGGAAGAGCTTCGGAAGCTTGCCTTAAATTGCCTAGAGACTAGGACTATTACAGCTGAGGAAGAGGCACAGGAAGCTAAAGATGTAAAAATTGCCGATCTGCTAGATCAGGTTCGTCTTCATGATGAAAAGTTAAAGGCTGGTGCAGTTCCGCCTCCACCAATCATTCCTTTAACTTTTCCGAGAAGGTTTATGTTGAGATCAATAGTAGCCTCAACATGAGCATTTAGTAAGTCACTTTTCAACTCTTTTAGTGTATTTATATCATATCCTCTAGGCCCCAAGCACGAAGTTGGATAGAACTAGAAATCCGAGTTTATGCTTTTATAGAATGCCAAAGAACGAAGTAGTGTAGCTCCCAAGGCTCATGCTGAAATTTAACTTAGTTAAAATAGCAGCCCAATTCTTAGTAGACTTCTAACTCTGGTTACCATTCTGACTTAAAGAAAGTTAATGTTTACAACCAGGAATTATTGAAGAACATCTATAACAAGCGGAGAGAGGTCAAGGCTCTCCGTCTTGAAAATGCTCAGCTTAAAGTTGAGAAGGATGAAGCTGAAAGTAAGTTTTCCAGCTATCTCTTCTCGGAATTTTATGCTATGCTGAATTTTGAATTCGACTAACCGTATCCTTTCACTCTAGATTTGTTGACCCAATCTTGTGAACTTGTGGAGCAAGCCAAAATTTCAAGGCCTTGGAGTCCGAGAATGTCGGATTGTGGGAGAAACTTCAGAAACTGAGGGCTGACCATGAACATAGTGTCAACAATATCCTGGAATCCAGTAACATGGCCACCAAAGAATGTGATCGAACCATTGCTTACCAAGACAAAGAAATCTCAGATTTAAAATCAGGGATGGACATGCAGAAGGATATCACTCAAGCCCTACAAGATGAACTCCAGAGTTTGCGAGAGGAAAATATCTAAGTAGATGAAGCTATCTTTGTTATGTTTGCTGCTAGTTTGTATCCTGTTTGGTTTTTCTGAATATTTCTGTCAGATTTTATTAATATTGCTCCGTTCTGCAGGGCCTCTCAACCTCCTGGATTCGTCTCTGTCTGAGTCTCGCGCCAGCCGACTTTTTGCAGTCGGAGACTTACTTCATGATTTTCGCCAATGTCTTGAAGAGATTAGTGAGACTGTTGATCTCTCCGACCTAGACAAATTGTCCGCCTTTGAGGTGCATGATAAAGCGAAGGATATTCGCCAGCTGGTTGAAAATTGGAAAATATGCCCATACAGCGGCGCAGAACGCCATTACCATGGTAATGAGCCACCATGGCAACATGGAAATTTGGCAAGTTACCAAGGGTTATTCAACTATCGATGAAGACGGCAAAATTCAAAATGTTGGAGAAATTTGGGACTCTTGTGCCAGATATGCTTGTCACTTGGCCGAGATTACCTACTATGAGAAGCCATTTTTCCAATCCATCGAAGTGCCTCCAATCCCCTAGCCGTAGATGATGAAGCCTCCAATGATGACGAAGAGACTGAGTCCTATCTCCTCAATTCAGAGAAATATCGGGTGACTTGGGTGGTAGCACTAGAGGGCCGGCAAATCCTTCATCCCTAGCTGCAACATAGAATCCACAAGAAAAAACTTGGCATTATTCTGAAGCAAGTTTGATGTAATAGTTACACTATTTATTTTGTGGTGCTGTTGGGTAAGAACTTATGATTTACTCTTAGAACTTTTTTTTTGTATGCTTGAAAATTACTTAAGCACATTTTGTTTATACTTATCGTTTATCTGAAATTCTACCTCGTCCCTTTCGTGAGCCGGCAAACCTTTAACTCAAAAACTTTGTCGAGCAACGGAGCTCAATTGCTACACCAGTTTAAACCCAGAAACAAAGTCGGCCTCAAGTACCAACAATTCACTACTCGGAAAATACCCGCATCTAAGCAATCAGACAAAAACCAAAGTATTAACAGAAAATGAGACTTACACCCAATGTAGCTTTATCTAGAATCGGAAATCTAACCAGAACAAACATGAGCATAAAGTACATTCAAGACTTCTGGGATTTTCGACTATGACATGATCATTTGGAAATAAGATTGTATTTTAAAACTTCTCAGAAAAAACATTGAGGGAACTAGTACATTATTTCACTTTGAACATGTACATTAATATGATTTACAAAGAAAGAAAACTTATGAATAAAAGGGATGTAGCTGAGCAATATTCCATGGACGGTCTAACTCATCTGGATCTGTACTGCCTCCAGCTCTCTTTCTTTTCCTACTAGCACTTTTTTCTTTGTCTAGCCTCATGTTCGTTAGATAGTATGAACCATTGTGCAATACTCTACTAACTATAAAGGGCCCTTCCCAGATTGGGGAAAGTTTGTGCTTTCTTTGTTGCACTACTCGGAGAACAAGATTTACCTTTGTAAAAGAACAATTTTTTACTCTCTGACTATGATACTTGCGTAACTTCTACTGATAGGATCTAGATCGTTGTTCAACAACGACACAAACTTCCTCGAGTACGTCAAGGTCATCTTGTCAAGAACTTCGGCATCTTCTTTGACATATGCAGTGACTCCAGGAGAAAGATGGATAAGATCACTCAGAAGAACTGCCTTTGCACCGTAGACCAAGAAGAAAGGTGTATATCTGGTTGACCTGTTAGGAGTAGTTCGTAAGCTTCATACAACAGACGGCAATTTGTCCGCCCAAGCACTCGTAGCATGATGGAGTGGTGCTTCGAGACTAGGTCGGAGGCCTTGAAGAATTAAACCATGATCCCTTTCGACTTGTCCATTGGCTTGTGGATGTGCGACTGATGCAATATCAAGACGGATCCCTTGATCTTCGCAAAACTCGGCAAGTTCTCCCATTGAAAAATTGCCCTTGTTGTATGTAATGATACTGTGCAGATAGCCGAATTGGATTATGATGTCCTCGATGAATCTTTTGGCTATAGCTCCATCACAACTTGTGATAGGTTTAGAATCAATCCATTTTGTAAACTTATCCAACATCACTAGTAGGTGAGTGAATGCACTCGGAGCCTGTTTGAACGGTCCTACCATGTCAAGCCCCCAGACCGCAAAGGGCCATGTAATCATAATTGCTCACAGCTGATCAGCCAGAACATGGGCTTGCTTGGCGTATTTTTGGCAGCCTTTGCACGTCTTGACCAGCGTGTCAGCATCTGCCTTAGCTATAAGCCAGAAAAATACGTGTCAAAAAGATTTTGCCACTAAAGATTTGGCTGCGGCGTGATGTTCGCATTTGCCTTCGTGGATTTACCTTAGAATTTCCAGTCCTTCCAGAGAAACACAACACTGAAAAACCCTAGATACACTCCGCTTATAGAGCTCACCGCTAATTATTGTGTAGGATTTCGCTCGTCGGGCGATCTGTCGGCTCAAAACTTCGTCTTTAGGTATTTTCCTTCTACCTAGAATTCAAGGTAGGGTTTTGTCTAGTTGGGAAGTACAGCCAGAACTGCTATAAGTGGTTAGTCTGGTTTGGTCGGATACTCCTCATCAACTCTTGTGATAGAGGGAACTTTAAGGTGCTCCAGAAAAGCACCATCCGGGACCTTTTTCCGTGCAGAGCCTATTCTTGATAGTGCATCTGCTTCCTCGTTTTCTATTCGAGGAATGTGTTGAACTTCAAATCCTTTGAACGATTTTGCTAATTCATCCACGATAGCTTGATACGCTGCCATGTTCGTAGCACATGACTTGGTGAATGTCGATGTCTTTTGCGATTCGAATTCCATGTAGCAGGGCTTCATATTCAACAATATTATTGGTAGTCGTGAAGTGAATCTGCAACACATAGAATAGTTTATCTCCTTGGGGTGATTTGAGTACCACGCCATCCCCTGAGCCCCCGAGTGCTTTTGACCCGTCAAAATGCAAGGTCCAATATTCTGACTCTAGGACATTCATGTTTTCTGCTATCTCTATCCAATCAACGACTAAATCGAGAAGTATTTGGGACTTAATCATTGTTCGCGGTTTATACTCAATGTCAAAAGTTGCTAGCTCGATTTCCTACTTAGCAACACGTCCTATGGCGTCGCTGTTGTTGATTATGTCTCTCATGGGAGCTATGCTCACCACGGTAATCTTGTGATCTTGAAAATAGTGATGTAGCTTTCTGGATGAAAAGAACACACCATAGGCTAACTTTTTCTAATGAGGAAACCGTTGCTTTGATTCTATCAGGACCTCACTGAGGTAGTAAGTAGGACGCTGCACCAACCGTTCATGTTTTTCCTCTGGTTGTTCCACCACCGTTACGACGCTGATGAGTCTGTTTGTTGGAGCAATGTAGAGCAACATGGGTTCCTGAGGTTCCGGTGCTACAAGGATAGGGGCGAATGAGGGTACTGCTTTCAGGTCCTAGAGTGCAGCTTCAGCTTCATTGGTCTAAATGAATTTCTTGGTCTTCTTCAAGATCTTGTATAATGGTGAGGCTCTTTCAGCGAGCTGACTTACGAACTGGCTAACTACACCGATGCAACCAGTGAGCTGTTGTACGTCTTTTAGGCGGGTTGGCCTGGTAATGTTGAGTATAGCCTTTATCTTGTCTTGGTTCACCTCTATGCCTCTCTGATACATGATGAAACCTAACAATTTTTTGGCTGGAATTCCTAAGAAACACTTCTTTGGGTTAGCATTATGTTGTATTTTCGTAGATTTGTGAATGTTTCCTCCAAGTCTAAAAATAGAGTTTCCTTCTTTTTGGACATCACAGCTATCATCCACATATGCATACACATTGCGTCTGATTTGATCGTGGAGGCAACGCTGCATAGTGCGTTGGTACGTAGCTCCTGTGTTTTTAGCTCGAAAGGCATTGTTGCATAGCAGAAGTTTCCGAAGGGGGTGATGAACAAAGTCTTTAGTTTGTCTGACTCCTTCATTCGCATTTGGTGATAACCTGAATATGCATCGAGAAATAATAGGAGTTTCGAGCCTACTGTTGAGTTGATAACTTGGTCGATTCTAGGCAGAGCGAACGGATCTTTGGGACAAGCCTTGTTCAAGGAAGTATAATCGACACACATTCTTAAATCAGTGGTGTCCTTTTTAGGGACCATTACAAGATTAGCCTACCACTCAGTGTGGATGACCTCTTCGATAAATCCAGCTAATTCTAACCGGGCTAACTCCTTAGCTATAGCTTTGCGCTTTTCATCATCGAAACATCATAAGGACTGTTTGACGGGTTTAGCGCAAGGATACACATTTAAAGAGTGCTCGGTGAGTTCCCTAGGTACTCCGGTCATGTCAGAAGGTTGTAATGTAAAGATATGTTTATTAGCTTTGAGGAACTCAACAAGCCCGCTTTCCTATGCGTGATCTAAACCTATGCCTATTTGTGTCACCTTGGAGGGATCGTCGTCCTCCAGCGGTGTGTCTTTGTCTCTTCTTATGCCTTAAACTTCAGAGTCGTCTTCAGCACCTCCTTCTTCGTCGTAGGCATCTCGGATGGATAAGTGTTCTTCTTGATCTCCTAGTACTCCTCGACACGTAGTACGGCTTCAGCGAAGGCGGCAGCTCTGTCCTCGCATTCTCGTGCTTTCTTTGGGTTTCCCCGGATTGTGATAACACCATTGGGACCTAGAAGTTTCATCATGTTGTAGATGTAGAAGGGCGAGCCATGAATTGCCAGTAGGCTGGACGCCTAAATATAGCGTGGTATGCGCTCTTGAATGACACCAATTCAAAAGACAGTGGTTTAGTCTGATAAGTATCCATCATTCCAAAAGTAATGTCCAGAGTAATTTCTCCCAGACGGTTTGCTTGCCTTCTAGGTACGATTCCATGGAAAATAACGCTGCTGTAATTCAGCTCTGTTTCAAATATCTTCATGTGGTGTAGCGTTTCGACATAGAGGATGTTCATGCTACTGCCACCATCCATGAGTGTTTTGAGAACTCATAGCCATCAATAAGTGGATTGACAACCAGAGCGTACTTTCCTTGCCTATAGGGTTTAGGCGGATAGTCACGTCTGTCAAAGGTGATTGTTACTTCTGACCAACCCAGATACTAGGGGATGGCTGGAATAGTTGCGCTGAGCTCATGCATTAATGCCTTCTTGACCTTGGCGGGTTGGGATATGAATAAGCATACATAGGTGTCTTTCTTGGTTGGGTAAGGCTTTTCGCCATCTGACTTGGGATTTGAGGCATCTGCCTCCTCCATGTCAGAATCTTCCTTGGACTCCTCTTTGTCGGAATTTTTCTTTCCTTTTTGTCGCTTGGCCCTGTAGCCAACGAATTTGTCTTTTTTGATGTTATCGTTAAAATCACACTCAACGTTTGTGTGGGACGAGCCCCCGTTGGCATCCAGTTGATGCATGCATAGGTTATTAGCAATGTCGACCTAAGAGTAGGTTTTACAAGGTTGTTGTTCTCCTCTATACCTTGGACCTAGGAAGTTCTGCGGCCTCGTCCCCAGCCGCATCCACGCCCTCCTTGTCCTCCAGATCTGAAAGTTGCATTGGTAGTTGCATTTTCCGGATTGGGTTTATCCTCTGAGGTATTTTGCACTTCTAGGTCTGTTGGTGCTTTGGTTGTTTAGTCGACTTTGGTATGGTCAGGGTGTTCGACAATCCATCTGAATCATCACCAACATCTGCATATTTGCTTGCCGTTTCTATCATCTCTCCCAAGTCGGTAACTTTGTCGCACTTGAGATGATGATGCAGTAATCCAATTGGGAGTCCTGCGATGAAAGCTTCAATCGCGGTCTGGTCGTTTACTCCTTCACAGGAGTTTTTCATGTCAATCCATCGTCTGAGGTAGTTTCGGCAAGTTTCTTTGGTTTTCTGGGTGCAACGCTGCAAATCCCTGACCGTGCAGGGCCTCCTGTATGTACCTTTGAAATTCCAAAATAACGCACTTTGCATATCATACCAATTGTGAATCGTATTCTTCGGGAGTTCATTGAGCCATGATCGAGTCATCTTCCGTAGCATAAGTGGGAGATACTGGACTATGACCAGACTGTTTCCTCCTTTGGTGATGAAGTAGGCCTAAAAGAAATCTTGGAGCTAGGTGTCTGACCAAGCCACACCGTCATAGGGTTGAATGTGTAGGGTTCTGTAGCAGAAAACAAAAAAATCTCACTATGTGAACACTAATACCAGGATCTATACTATGTAGACATAAGTAACGGAAAGAGGAAGACATTATTCATACCCTTGAAGACCGATGAACACCTTACGCGGGAAGGCGTATGTTGATGAAGACGAGCATCTCCAAGCACCCCAAGTGTGGTGCCTCTGAAGTACTACATACGTCTAGTGTAGGCGGCGTCTCTCGGGCTCCAATCCAGCTGAGCGGCGAAAGAAGAAGATGGCAGACCGAAGATCACATGACGGTAGTGTGAAGGTGGAGAACTTAGATCCCTAGAGGTCCTCCCCAATATTACGGAGAAGTCCTCAATGGAAATGAGAGAGAGAGAGAGAGAATGAGAGAATTGGGGTGATTCCAAAGGGGAGGGGGTGACCCCCTTTATATAGTGGGAGGGGAGGGGCACCACCCAAGGGATAGGCGGTGTGGGACTAAACCCCACACACACCAGCCACCTAGGGGAATTTGTTGGCCCTAGGTGGGCCCCACTTGGAAAGCCCACCAAGCCCTGGCTAGCTAGCCCTCCTCCCAAGGCGCCTTACCCCTATGGGCCTCCCCTCTGGGTGAGGCCCATTAGCAATGGGCTTCCTTTAAAAATAAAATAAAATATATATTTTAATGTTAATTCATCCAATTAATATAAGATACAAATATTATTATATTCCTTCACCCTAGAACACCTTCCGGACCCCCTCCGATCAACATCGGATGTTACCTGGAACTATTCGGTTTCTCTCTCTATTTCTCCTACGGTACCGCATCTATCCCTAAGCGTCACCATCCTTAAGTGTGACATCCTTCGGTTCGGGAACACTCTGGACATGATTGATACTCATATCATATCAATGATCATTGGCAGGACCTGGATGCCCATGACAATCCCCGTGTATTCCGCGAAGCTAAATGTCATTTCCCAATCCATTTGCCACTTAATACCTAGTTCATCCAGGACTTGATCTTTGGTATCTCCATACCTTAGTTCAATCTTGTTACAGATGAACTTGTTTACTCGTTCCCATGTCATTGCATTCCATGACCCAGTCACACGCTTGCAAGTTTTGTTAATGCAACGTCACCGAGATGGCCACATATGTATCTATCTGTTACATGGACTAGCAAGTCCTGGTCTTGATATGTACTCCTCTACACGCCCTTTGGGAAACATGAGTGGCACCATTTTGATCATCCAGTCATGGAATGATACTTGATACCATCTAAGCTCCCTCCAGAATGGTGATTTGCATTATCTCATAGTCTAAGGATCAGGTTGCGAGGTTTTCCGTGTTTATCATCAATGGTGAACTTTGTAACTAGATATAATTGAGATACAACTGTCGGATGTTTGTCTATCACGCCATTCAACTAATGACATGACCTCATTATCAATTGGCATAAATGCCCATGATCTTGAAACCTAGATCATCCTCATGACCAATGAACTAGTTCGCTAGAGGTAACTAGAGACATGGTTTGTTTACATACAACATGTGTATTAACATTTCATATTAATACAGTTATCGCACAGTATGAAACGTATTATGAACATATAAGAGATATATCAAACAATACACTTTATTATTTGCCTCTAGGGCATATCTCCTTCAGTCTCCCACTTGCACTAGACTACAAATTATTCTAGTTTACAATATGCAGGAATCTAACACCGATGGCATCTCAGTGTTGTTCGTGCTTGGCTTGTAGGAGCACTTTAGTCATAGGATCTACAACATTCAGATCTGTGTGTACTTTGCAAATCTTGATTTCACCCTCGTCAACATTCTGCCGGATGACGTGAAACCGTAGCTTGATGTGTTTGGTTGTGGAATGAGTTCTTGGTTCTTTTGCATTTTGCAATAGCGCCCATGTTGTCACAATATATCGTCACGGGGTCTTGCGCACTTGGAACAACTCCCAGTTCAATGACGAAATTCCTTAGCCAAAAAGCTTCATTCGCCGCATCAGCAGCAGCGATGTATTCTGACTCCATTGTAGACTGTGCAACTACTGGTTGCTTCTTGCTCTTCTAGCTTGCCGCCCCACCATTCACCAAAAACACAAATGTCGTCTGAGTCTTCGAGTCATTAAGATCTGAGCGCCAGCTCGCATCCACGTAACTAGTTACATTTAGAGCTTCATCATCACCTCCATACACTAGGACCATATCCTTTGTTCTCTTGAGATACCTTAGGATATTTTTCACAACTGTCTAGTGATTGATTCCTGGATTACTTTGGTATCTAAGATCTGAGCGCCAGCTCGCATCCACGTAACTAGTTACATTTAGAGCTTCATCATCACCTCCATAGACTAGGACCATATCCTTTGTTCTCTTGAGATACCTTAGGATATTTTTCACAACTGTCTAGTGATCGATTCCTGGATTACTTTGGTATCGGCTCGCCAAACTAAGAGCCAATGCCACATCAGGTCGAGTACTTAGCATTGCATACATGATAGATCCTATGGCTGGGGCATAGTAGATGTAAGACATCCTTTCTCTATCAGCATCCGTTACCAGACATTGAGTCAAACTCAGTATGCTACCTTTTTTCACATGCACTAAACCTCTTTTGACATCCTCCATTTTGAACCTCTTCAAAAATTTCTCAAGGTAAGTACTTTGACTTAACAATTAGGTGTCTTGATCTATCTCTATAGATCTTGATTCCTAATATGTATGCAGCTTCACCTAAGTCCTTCATGGAAAATTGACTACTCAAATATGCTTTCACGCTTTTCATAAGTTCCATATCGTTTCCCATGAGTAATATGTCATCCACATATACTACTAGGAAAACCACTAAGCTCCCACTCACTTTCTTGTAAACACAAAACTCTTGTTGATTTTGGACAAATCCAAAACTCTTGATCACTTGATCAAAACATTGGTTCCAACTCCGAGATGCTTGCTTCAGTCCATAAATGGATCGATGAAGTTTGCATACCTTACCAGCATCCTTAGGATGAACAAAAACTTCTGGTTGCATCATATACAACTCTTCATCAATGTGTCCATTGAGGAATGCGGTTTTGACATCCATCTGCCATATTTCATAGTTGAAATGAGCAGCAATTGCTACTAGAATCCGGGCAGCTTTAAGCATCACTATGGGAGAATAAGTCTCATTGTAGTCAACTGCTTGGATTTGTCGAAACCCCTTTGCGACAAGTCGAGCTTTGTGAATGGTCACATTACCATTCGCATCTGTCTTTTTCTTAAAGATCCATTTATTTTCCATGGCCTTGCAGCCTTCCGGAAGATCTACCAAGGTCCAAACTTGATTTTCATACATGGATCCTATTTTGGATTTCATGGCTTCTAGCCATTTCTCGGAATACGCACTATCCATAGCTTCTTTCTTGTTTGCAAGTTCTTCCTGTTCATCTAGAGTGACAGACATCACAAGGCTATTGTACCAATCAGGAGTGGTACGAACTCTTATAGACTTGCGAACCGCAGGAGTTTCGATGTTGTTGGTTTGATCATCATCACTGGGCTCTTCCTCCATGTTGGAGAGCGGTTTCGGTACAGCTTTCGTTGCGCTACTCAGAATTTGGAGAGAAGGGTCAATAAACTAACTCAATTTTCCTTCCACTAACTCCTTTAGCGAGAAACTCTTTCTCAAGAAAGGTGTTGTTCTTCGCGACAAATGTTTTGCCTTCAGCCTGGTTGTAGAATGTATACCCAACAGTTTCCCTTGGGTATCCCACAAAGATACATTTTTCCAATTTGGGGTTTCGAGTTTTTTAGGATGTAGTTTCTTGACGTAAGCCTCACGTCCCCAAACTTTCAGAAACGACAACATTGGCTTCTTTCCATACCATATCTCATATGGGGTTGTCTCCACGGATTTGGACGGTGCTCGTTTAAAATAAAAGTGGCGGTTTCTAAGGCATATCCCCAAAACGACACGGACAAATCAGTCAAAGACATCATGGATCGCACACTATCCAATAGAATATGGTTACATCATTCTGACAGACCATTACGCTATGGTGTTCCGGCTGGCGTAAGCTGTGGTATGATCCCACAGTCCTTCAAGTGCATGTTAAACTCATAACTCAAATACTCACCTCCCCGATCTGATCGAAGATGCTTGATTTTCTTGTTAAGTTGATTCTCTACTTCTTTCTGAAATTCCTTGAACTTTTCACAGGTTTCAGACTTGTGCTTCATTAAGTAGATATATCCATATCTACTCAAATTGTCAATAAAGGTAACAAAATAATGATAACCATTGCAAGTTGAGATGCTCATTGGTCCGCATACATCCGTATGTATGATTCCAGCAGGTCTACATCCCTCTCCATCATGCCGGAGAAGGGTGTCCTAGTCATCTTGCCCATAAGTCATGGCTCACATGTATCAAGAGATTCAAAATATAATGATCCAAGAAGTCCATCTGAATGAAGCTTATTCATGCGCTTTATGCTGATGTGACCAAGATGGCAATGCCACATAAACATGGGATTATCATCATTATGCTTACAATGTTTAGCATCAATATTTTGGATGTGAGTATTGCTATCAAGATCCAGTAAGAATAAACCATTACACACAACGCATGAACATAGAAAACGTCATTCATATAAATAGAACAACCACTTGTTCCAGATTTAAACGAATAACGATCTTGCAACAAGCAAGATCCACTTACAATATTCATACTCAATGCGGGTACATAGTAGCATTTATTCAAAACTAGAATCAATCCTGACGGCAAATGTAGAGGTAACATGTCGACGGCCACCACATCGACTTTCGTGCCATTGCTGACGTGCATCGTCACCTCGTCCTTCCCCAGTTACCTCTTACTCTGCAGCTCCTGCTGAGAGTTACATGTGTGAGCAACAGAACCGGTATCAAATACCTAGGTGTTGCTCCTGGAGTTGGTAAGGAACACATCTATAACATGTATATTACATATACCTTTGTCTTTGGCGGCTATCTTGCCAGCTTTCTGATCCTCAAAGTACTTGGGGCAATTGCGTTTCCAGTGCCCGTCCCCTTTGCAGTAATAGCACATGGTTCCGGGCCTCGGGTCGGGCCTAGTAGCCTTAAAGGTGTTGGCAACTGGTTTACCATTCTTCTTTGGCTTATTGCCCTTGCCCTTTTGCCCCGACCTTTTAAAGCTGGTGGTCTTAATGACCATCAACACCGTGTGCCCTTTCTTGATTTCCACCTCAGCAGTTTTGAGCATGGCGAACACTTCAGCAAGGGTCTTAGTCATCCCTTGCATGTTGTAGTTCATCACAAAGCTCTTGTAGCTAGGGGCAGCGAGTGCAACACCCTATCAATTGCTAGATCCTCTCGGATTTTGCAATCCAGGGCATTCAAGCGCTTAACGTAGCCAGACACTTTCACTACGTGCTCACTAATACTGTTGTGCCCTTCCATCTTGCCGGAGAAGAAGAGCTCGGAAGCATCGACCTTTCCGCCCAAGCCTGTGGAGCAAATACAACTTTGAGATCTTCAACAATCTCAAAAGCATTCATCTTCTCAAAACGCCTTTGAGGCTCCGGCTCCATGGCATAGAGAATTCCACTCTAGATGAGGGAGAAACCGTCCGCCTTGGACTACCAGCCATTCTTTTCATCCTGGGAGGCAGAATCTATAGGCTGGAAGCTCAGCCTCGATGACATAAGTCAACTTGTAGGGGACTAGGAGGATCCTCAGGTTGCGGAAACATGCGGTGAAGTTGGTTCCATCAGTTTTCAGCTTGTCCTTCTCTAGGAAGGTGCTAAGGTTTAAGGTGGGTGGGTGAGACATCTACAATGGATTTGCAAAGTGTTTAGACCATGTTCATAATAACGAGTTCAAGTTTTAATTCATGCTACTAAACTAAAACAAGCAGAACTCCCACTCAAACGAACATCCCTCTATTCATTTTAGTGATCACATGATCCTAATCTGCAACACAAACCCCGATCATCATGGCCGGCAATGCAATTTCAAAGGTGGACATTCTCTAATGTCGATCACATCAACCATGTGATTCATGCTCAACCTTTCGGTCTCTTGTATCCCGAGGCCATGTATACACATGCTAGGCTCGCCAGTTCTAACTTGTGTGTATCCGCAGTGCAACATGGCTTACACCCACCGTATGCAAAATCAGATATGTTTGACACCCGATTGTCATGGCCTACCTCATAACGAAGCACTTTCTTGGTGATGCACACACAAGGGGGATACTAAGACTAGAGTTCTGTGAGGGATTATCCTATTATGCTACTGTCGTATATGTTAACATACTAGCAAGATAGGATGCACAAAGTGACACTTCACAAAGTAAGGTGTTATGATGTGGTCGCAACATCTTGATCGCCATCGAGAGATCCAATGAAAGTTTCATAAACTCGTCATTGCCATGTCACAACACTTGCCCCTAGGCAAAAAGATGCATCTACTTTATCTATTGCAAGTTTTATGCGGCTTTATGCCTTTCGCGGTAGAACCCCTTCTCACCTACAAACGTGGAGCCACAACATGGATTCAATGATTTCCAATTTTACTTCCCTTTTCAAGGCCCTCTAATGTCGATGCCATATCAACTACCGTAGAGAGACAAGCACCCCCTAAGCCAGGTTAGTTGGGGGCCGCTTCATCAAACAGTGTCACGATATGAACAAGAACATAAAAGAGGGTAGCAACTATAAAATCAATGCCCACATATTGCTATTTGTTCTATCCATACCACATGTCTACCCATAGACCCGCTCCGATACCACTGTAGGGTTCCATAGCAGAAAACAAAAAAATCTAACTATGCGAACACTAATACTAGGATCTATACTATGTAGACATAAGTAACGGAAAGAAGAAGAAGGTATTCATACCCTTGAAGACCAATGAACGCCTTATGCAGGAAGGTGTATGTTGATGGAGACAAGTAGCTCCAAGCACCCCAAGTGTGGTGCCTCCGAAGTACTACACATGTCCGGTGTAGGCAGCGTCTCCTGGGCTCCGATCTATCCGAGCAACGGAAGAAGAAGATGGCGGACCGAAGATCACACGACAATAGTGTGAAGGTGGAGAACTCAAATTCCTAGAGGTCATCCCCAATATTATGGAGAAGTCCTCAATGGAAATGAGAGAGAGAATGAGAGAATTTGGGTGATTCCAAAGGGGAGGGGGTGACCCCCTTTATATAGTTGGAGGGGAGGGGCACCACCCAAGGGGCAGGCGGTTGATACGTTGCTAACGTATCCATAATTTTTGATGTTCCATGCTTGGTTTTATCTACTTTCTTATGCTTCGTCCACACTTTGGAGTACTTTTCATGTGATTTCTTGGACTAACCTATTAACAAGAGCCATAGTGCCAGCTGCCTGTTTTCTGCTATTTTTGGTTCTAGGAAAGTCAGAAAATGAATATTCTCGGAATTGGACGGGACAAAAGCCAAAGTCAGTTTTTCACCGAGGGACACCTGGAGCCAGAATATGAGACGGAGAGGGGCTGGGGCACGGCCACACCACCTGGCCACGCGGCCAGGCTTGGCCCGTGCCAGGGGGTGGTCTGGCCGCCCCAGGCACCCCTTCAGCCTCTGATTCAGCCTATATATTGCCTCCGATACAGAAACCCTAAGTACCCGATCAAAATTCCACGAAAGAGTTTGTAGCCGCTGTCATCTCCATCCCTAGATCGGGAGGGATCTGAAGCTCTTCCCGGCACCCTACCGGAGAGGGGATTTCACCCTGGAGGCCTTCTTCATCACCATGCAAGCCTCTGGTGTGATGCGTGAGTAGTTCATCTCTAGACTACGGGTCCATGTAGTAGCTAGATGGCTGGTTCTCCTCCTTTGTGCTATCATGTTTAGATCTTGTGAGCTCTGTTCATGATCAAGATGATCTATTTGTAATCCTACATGTTGTGTTTGCGGGGATCCAATGGATATTGAGATGCTATTTCAGAATGATTATTGATTCTATCATGTCTTTGTTATTTGTGATCTTGCATGCTTTCCGTTGTTAGTAGCTATCTTAGCCAAGTAGATGCTAGCAACTCCAAGAGTTAGTATTTATGCTTGATAGTTGGTTCATGCCTCTAGTAATCTGGGGAAGTGACAGAAATCTCTAAGGTACTAGATGTGATGTTGCTACTAGGGAGAAAACAACAATCCTTTGTTCATAGAACAATCGTATTGTTTACTTTACACGCAATTCGTAATGCAATTATCCGTCGCTTGCAACTTAATACAAGAGGGGGTTCGGATGATAACCTGAAGGTGGATTATTAGTCATAGATGCAGTTGGATGGCGGTCTATGTGTAATGTTGTAATGCCCAATCAAGTCTCAAAGGAGTCAAGATGAGTAGTATATGCGTGTATGATGTCTCGATGTTTGTCAATTGCCCCGCTGTAATTTGTTCACCCAACATGTCATCTATCTTAAGGAGAGCCACCACTAGTGAACTATGGACCCCGATCCTTTCTTTTACCATCAATCTACAATCAACTGTTTACTACTTTGTGTTTACTTTCTGTGAACTATTACTTTCTTCCACTCGTTACGTTTAATTCTTTGTTTTCAGCAAAACCGGTGAGATTGACAACCTGATCGTAAGCTGGGGGCAGAGTTCTGTGGTTGTGTTGTGTAGGTCTCCACGTTGCTGCTGGCACCGGTAGCGCGCCCTGCCAAAGTTTAGCTAGCTACACCTTTGGGGTGTTTCCTTGCTCCTACTGGATTGATAACCTTGGTTTCATAACTGAGGGAAAAGTTGATGTTGTGCTCATTATACCTTCCTCTTGGGGTTCCCCAACAAGCTTGATATATTTTGGGCCATCAGCGGTATGGGACTAAACCCCACACCCACCGGCCACCAAGGGGAGTCGTCGGCCCTAGGTGGGCCCCACTTTGGCAGCCCACAAAGCCCTGGCTAGCTGGCCCTCCTCCCAAGGCGCCTTGCCCCTATGGGCCTCATCTCCGGGTGAGGCCCATTAGCAATGGGTTGCCTTTAAAAATAAAATAAAATAAATATTTTAATATTAATTCATCCAATTAATATAAAATATAAATATTATATTCCTTCACGCCGGAACTCCTTCTAGACCTCCTCCGATCAACATTGGATGTTACTCGGAACTATTCTGGTTTCTCTCTCTCTATTTCTCCTACGGTACTGCATCTATCCCTAAGCATCCCCACCCTTAAGCATGACATCCTTCGGTTTGGGGACACTCTGGACATGATTGAGACTCATCTCATATCAATAATCATCAGTGGTGTAGGGTTACGGGTAGGCTACACTAGCGTAAAATCAAAATTTTCTACCGTGTCAACCAGGAATACTATTGTCATAGATCACGGGATTACCACTAGACGCACAGTTGCGGAACTCGATGAAGCACGTTGGGGCAGTGTAGATGTTCTACATCTCCTCCTTGTCCTCATCCCACGAGCAGCTCCCCTTTGCGCGGCTTGTCCAAGTGATACAGCTGCAGCACCTCCGAGGTATCCACACGTCCGGAGTGGAAGGTCACACGGCAAATTGCTAGGTCTGCACATGCAAGTCAGGCGGAAGAGGAGTGGCGGCTGGGTGGAATGCTCAACCCTATTCAGCTCGCCTCACTCTCTCTTATATAGGCATCCCTGGTGGGCTTCTATATTAGCAGCCCATTATCAGCCTAAGCCTGGTCTAATTTGGATCCAATCCTCATTAGACTTCCAGCCCCTAAAGTGTGTGACCCTATAGGTTCATA
The DNA here is from genome assembly GCA_910589775.1 of Avena eriantha. NCBI lineage: Eukaryota > Viridiplantae > Streptophyta > Magnoliopsida > Poales > Poaceae > Avena > Avena eriantha. Next base: position 419,897,324 of record OU342744.1, on the reverse strand, counting down.
CACGTATAGACATAACACGAGTACACTTACTCCGTCAATAATTGGTAGCAGCCTCTAGCAAGACGTGCCAACTCCTAAACGCATATAAAGATCATTCAGATGAACCATCACAAGGTTGAGTACATGTCTTTCCCTTTGCCCTACGATATTTGGTCTAGCTCCAAGCTGACCTCTCTTTCTCGATACTATGATTTGGAATCCCTTTACTAGGTTAACTCTTAACCATATGTAGCACGGCCATGCATTTCTGGATCTGATCACTCGAGGGGCCCAGAGATATCTCTCTCAAGTAGAGAGGGGCAAATCCCATCTTGATTGACCAATTCCTTGTAGCATGTATCAAGACAAACCCGAAAGCTACCTTTGTAACTACCCAATTACGGAGTAGTGTTTGATAGCCCCAAAGTAGGCCGATCCACATCTCAAGTACATGCGACAATCTCAGGTCTAAGGACAAAACGTACATGATGTGTAGAGAGAGATGCAAGTATTATTGCCAGTCTCAAGTTGGGTCAGTCCAACCCCATATTCATAAGATGTGTCCACATCATTGGTTTGAAATCTCCATGTCCATAACTTGCAAAACATAGTCATCAAATAATCGATGTGCTAGTCTAATATTCACGTGTGTCCTCACATGAACTCTAACTAGGGACAACTATTAGATAACCATACAAGTAAAGAGTTTCACAAACAATTCACATAATTGCCAATCAATACAAGTTGCCTGATATATGGATATTCAAGGAAAATTATAAAAACTCATGGATACATATGAAATACAATCATCTCTATGATTGCCTCTAGGGCATATTTCCTTCAAGCGGGACCTGGATGCCTGTAGCACCCCGGTAAAACCACTACTAGAAAACCGCTTTGGTTTTAATTTTGTGCATCATCATGACCACATGCTCATATCATCATGCTACGTTGCATTTGAGCATCATCATATCATCCTACATCTTTGTGTCTAAAACTATTTTCCAAAAGCCTATCTTTGTCTTCTAAATACCTCCTCTATTTCAAATATAAAACCCTTAGTCCGCCCGAATCTTTTATTTGTCTAAACTATTTTACAAAAGAATATTTCAAACTAAATATAAATAAAACTATTTTGTACGGGGAGGCAGCCGGCCCGTAGGCCAGACCACCTACTACCCGACAGGCCCAGTCCAACCAAACCCTATACTACCAAACCCTAGCAGTAATCCTACCTACCCAGCCGCACCGCGCACAGCACACTATGCATCGCACGCAGTCTGCTGCACAGCACCACCCCGACCCACCTCGAGCGGCGCGCGTCGCACACGAACCACCCTGGTACACCACGTTGCACGTCCCACACCCTACCAGCGACGCAACACGCACGCATACGCGACACGGCTTCCACCCCACGCTAACCCCGCACCAATCGTCACCCTCTCCCCATCTACCGCTACCCCTGGCCCCACCCCTAGCGATGCTCCCGCACGTCTCTCTCTCCGTCGATCCCTGTCAAGCCCGACCGTCTCCCTCTCACGCTGAGCCCCACCTTTCTCTCGTCCCCATGGTGCGCCGCCCCCCTCTCGGTTGACCCGGCCGCCAGCGGGATCTGGCTCGAGGTCGTCGTCCACCGCCGCCCGCTCAGCTCGCCCAGCGTCGACCTCGCCTCCTCTCTGTAGAGCCACCATCGACACCCCGGCTTTCCTCGACCCGCCGCGGCTCCTTGTCCGCCTCGCGAGCCCTTCTCCTCGCTGGCCCATCTCTCGCCCTGCCTGGCCGGAGCCCCGTGCGTCGCTGCCTCTGCTTCGACCCAGCCGTCACCGTCTGCAGCACCTCGCCGGGGATCTCCAACGCCCCCTGCCGCTCTCCTCAACCCGGCCGCCATCGACCCTGTCGCGGCTCCTCCCTGACGCGAGCTCGCCCCGCGCGGCCACCACCTCCTACACTCCGCCAGCCCCTCGAGTTTGCCTGCATCGAGCCCACTTCGGCCTCCCTGCCCCGGCCACGCCCCATCGTCATCCCGTCGCCCGCGCGTGGTCCTCCATCCCTGACGCCAAGCACCGCGCCGCTGCTCGGCCGCTCCCCAAGCCTCCCTTCCTCAATTCTGGCATCCTCGAGCTGCCTCCGCTCGCGCCACTCCTCGTCGCCGCACGCGTGTCCCAACTCCGTCATGTCTATCGGTTTGTTCCTGCTCATCGGCCTCTGTACCTATGTCCCTCATCACAGGTACTACAGGGCCCTTCCGTGACTTGTTTCTGTGTCCGCGTACACTACAGGTTCTCGCTAGTTCACTGAAGTAGACCCTAAGATGGTACCAGACCCTAGACTTCTGCTCGATACCGAAGACATGAAATTGTTGTGTGATGCACTGATATTACGGTGAGGACGGTGTGTGGTGATGTTAATGATGCGGCTGTTACGGCACCGCGGAGCTATGCCATCTACATCCGAGGATCCGTGTATCCGTGCCCCATCAAGATCTCTGCAAATACAAGGCCAACAAGATCATTTTCTGAAGACCGATCTGGCTAGACCCAAACCCAAGATCTTCATCATGGCACGCCAAGACCTCCTTCACAGACCCCGAGACCCGAGTCCAACACCAACAATTGGAGTTGAACCCCCAAGTTCTCCTTCACGGATGGCAAGTTCGACGACACGGACCTAAAGACCGATCCCTTCGAAACCAGACCCGAACCACATCGAACCAAGATCGCCGAACACCAATGTGTGATTCCGATCCGAGCCCCCTATTTATTGAATTGCCATCTATATATCTGGTTGCATTAAATCATTCATGTCGCATACATTCTTTGGGGGTTGTGGGGGGTACTTTGTTGATTCACCTCATAATTAAATATGGAGCACATATGCGGGCTATTCATGTCTATTAGCGCCTCCAATTTAATTTGTGTAGCGAATTGATGCCATGTTTTGCCTTGTTAATATAACATTTAAATTGCAGGGTAGCTAAACAACATGAACCTTCTAATTAATTGTCGGGACCCCGGTTCCGCTTAATATTGTCTAATTGCACCGCATCCTTTGCCATGTCATGCATCATATCATGAACATGCCCGATCTTCTGCCGTAGTACTAAATAGTGCATTCGGTGTTTCTTTTAGTGCTTTGGTTCTTCGCGGATTAGGCCGTTGAGTGGATGCGAGTACCGACAAGTTCTTCGGATAATGAACCGTAGGCTATGTTTCCAGGCGAGCATTCTCCCCCTTTCTACCTATTTTGCATTTATAGTCTTTATTTCCTCCTGTTGATCTATTGCTATCCGTGTCGCAATACTTTAGTGTGCCGTACCAGATATATTCCGTGCAGCCTTTATATTGCCTTGGACACCTCCGATTACCTGTTGTTTGGTAGATAGATGGTCTTGCGAGTCGTAGTCGCTTGCTCAGGAGCGATCCCGTGTTGTGAAGTACCACACAGCTGTTGGAATGTTGTCATATGCTTTACGGTGGAGAGGATCATGACTTTAAATACAACTATTAATTTGCTGGATAACTAATGCAGAGGCATCGGTGGGCAATAGATGTTATTTGGTTCTTCCACACTCACTTGTGTCCCGTAGGACCCCGAGTACTTGATACCTGTTCCTTGACTATCGCACTATCCGCATATGGGACAATGAATCCCCTTAGCCAGAGCTTGATTCATTTCTTATTTCTTAGGGCCACAAAGTAGTTTGGGGCTTTATTACTATCCTGTACTTATGCCATGCTTTACTGCTTTATTTACGATTGTGCGTGGAGTACTTGTACTATTTAGGAATGTGGAATGTTTTCGCGGTATCGATAAGCCCAGTCACACTTTCAGGTTCCCAGTCGTTTACAGCCATTGGCACAAACCTTGGGTCTGTCTCGGAGCCGGCCAACTTCGTTGCGGGTAGCTTAATGGGGTGGCCCCCTGAAATAATTTATGAATCCTGTGATTGCTTTGTCGTGAAATCCTCGTTGGGTTTTGAGTTGGTTTTTCCGAGGTTGATCGTGTGTGTGTTGCTATTTGTGCACCCCTGCAGGGTAAATCTTTCTGAAAGCCGTGTCCGCGGTTATGGACGACTTGGAGCACAGTATCTCGATCATAGACAAGCATAACTAAAGTAGTGCTATAAATTTGACTTAATATGTGACTAGTAATCAGCTTCACTACGATGGAATGGATAATAAAAGTGCCAACAACTGGTGGAACTGGTGTGTATCATGTCATGTTATATCTGCCTAGCCGACAGATGAATCGAGTCTCTATAGGTTGTTTAGTGCATGCTTCGTTGCCGCTTCAGTCCACCATACCTATGTAGGCGAGAGCCACCGAATTCTAGCCTTGCCGTGTACTGGCCTCAGTACTTACGCTCCTCTTTTTCCTTTGCCCTTTGTCGTTACCCCTTTTGTTTTAGCAGGTTTGAGATCGACGTCGTTAGCTGGGTTACCCTTCCGGCTTGCCCTGGGCAGGGTTATGGACGCCATTGGTTATTCTTTAGGGCTCTTAGCCCCATTTGCATCTTGTCCGTAGTCGGACGCTCTATCATTTTCAAGGTGATTTGGATCTTTGTATAGTATATCTGTATTCTTGACTCATGGAGTCGTTGTTGTATATATATGTTCTGTGGGTTCCATCATGGACTAATGTGTAATGGTATTACTTCGTTCTCCACCCGCACGCAAGTGCCTGGTGGGCGTCCTTGAATCGTTGCTATGCGGGTTTGGCGGGAAGCGCTAAAACTTGCATAGGGCCAATTCGAGGGTGTTACAAAGTGGTATCAGAGCTCAGCAGTTGCGATACCCCACTGGTCCAGCCTGTAGTATAAACTAGCTAACGGACGTTGTAGAGTGTCAAAACTATTTTGCAAAATCGGTTGGATAGATATTATTAGGTCTATTTTTACTCCTTACCCCTATTGCTATTCTCCTCTTACCTTTACGAGATTTGAATTATTTCTCTTACCTTTCTTCAAGTCCAGGATTTCTCGTGGTTGGGTTTCCGTCGTAACTTCAGGGTTTCGCTTTCCTATTTGGGTAACGATGCTTCTACATCCGGTCTTCATGCTATCTAAGGAATCCTTCATCTGTTAGACTTCTCTTTGTTCCTTCTTGTGCATTCCGGTGTTTTCCAACACGACAACGTCTTCTACATCATATCTGATGAAGAGCATGCATCACTCCTTTGTTTCCGAACCTCGCTTGTCGAGATCTTTAGTCTGAATTCCGAGAATGGGTGTCATGCTTTTCTACTGCATGTGCGGAGTAATAGTTTGGGTGCGTGATGGATTGGCCCCCATGCCGACTACTCATTCTATTTGCTCCCGTACATTGAAGTGGATTAGACTGCACTTTTTCTCTCCTCTCATAGAAGTTAAAGGTGGCCTGATCTTGTGATACCTTTATCTTCGTCCTTTGTTCTCCGTAGTGTTCTCTCGATGATGTGAGCAACAATCCCAGTTGGTGGTGTCGCCGGTTTCAAGATGGAGAAAGAACCATTGTTAGTGGTGTCGCGAGGATCTACACGAAGCAAGAAGATTCAGATTGTCAGCCTTCTTGCCCGTACCATGAGGCGGATCTCGAGGGCGAGATCCATTGTTAGTGGTGTCGAATTGTAGCACCCCGGTAAAACCACTACTAGAAAATTGCTTTGGTTTTAATTTTGTGCATCATCATGACCACATGCTCATATCATCAAGCCACATTGCATTTGAGCATCATCATATCATCCTACATCTTTGTGTCTAAAACTATTTTCCAAAAGCCTATCTTTGTCGTCTAAATACCTCCTCTATTTCAAATATAAAACCCTTGGTCCGCCCGAATCTTTTATTTGTCTAAACTATTTTACAAAAGAATATTTCACACTAAATATAAATAAAACTATTTTGTACGGGGAGGCAGCCGGCCCGTAGGCCAGACCACCTACTACCCGGCAGGCCCAGTCCAACCAAACCCTAGACTACCAAACCCTAGCCCTAATCCTACCTACCCAGCAACGCCGCGCGCAGCACACTATGCATCGCACGTAGTCTGCTGCACAGCACCACCCTGACCCACCCCGAGCGGCGCGCGTCGCACACGAACCACCCCAGTACACCACGCTGCACGTCCCACACCCTGCCAGTGACGCAGCATGCACGCGTACGCGACACGGCTTCCACCCCGCGCTAACCCCGCACCGATCGTCACCCTCTCCCCATCTACCGCTACCCTTGGCCCCACCCCTAGCGATGCTCCCGCACGTCTCTCTCTCCGTCGATCCATGTCAAGCCCGACCGTCTCCCTCTCACGCTGAGCCCCACCTTCCTCTCGTCCCCATGGTGCGCCGCCCCCCTCTCGGTTGACCCGGCCGCCAGCGGGATCTGGCTCGAGGTCATCGTCCACCACCGCCCGCTTAGCTCGCCTAGCGTCGACCTCGCCTCCTCTCTGTAGAGCCACCGTTGATACCCCGGCCTTCCTCGACCCGCCACGGCTCCTTGTCCGCCTCGCGGGCCCTTCTCCTCGCTGGTCCATCTCTCGCCCTGCATGGCCGGAGCCCCGTGCGTCGCCGCCTCTGCTTCGACCCGGCCGCCGCTGTCTGCAGCACCTCGCCGGGGATCTCCGACGCCTCCTGCCGCTCTCCTCACCCCGGCCGCCATCGACCCTGTCGCGGCTCCTCCCTGACGCGAGCTCGCCCTGCGCGGCCACCACCTCCTACACTCCGCCGGCCCATCGAGTTCGCCTGCATCGAGCCCACTCCGGCCTCCCTGCCCTGGCCACGCCCTATCGTCATCCCATCGCCCGCGTGTGGTCCTCCGTCCCTGACGCAAGCACCGCGCCGCTGCTCGGTCACTCCCCAAGCCTCCCGTCCTCAATTCTGGCATCCTCGAGCTGCCTCAGCTCGCGCCACTCCTCGTCGCCGCACGCGTGTCCCAACTCTGTCATGTCTATCGGTTTGTTCCTCCTCATCGGCCTCTGTACCTATGTCCATCGTCACGGCTACTATAGGGCCCTTCCGTGACTTGTTTCTGTGTCTGCGTACACTGCAGGTTCTTGCCAGTTCACTGAAGTAGACCCTAAGATGGTACCAGACCCTGGACTGCTGCTCGATACCGGAGACATGAATTGTTGTGTGATGCACTGATGTTACAGTGAGGATGGTGTATGGTGATGTTAATGATGCGGCTGTTCTGGCACCGCGGAGCTATGCCATCTACATCCGAGGATCAGTGTATCCGTGCCCCATCAAGATCTCTGCAAATACAAGGCCAACAAGATCATTTTCCGAAGACCGATCTGGCTAGACTCAAACCCAAGATCTTCATCATGGCACGCCAAGACCTCCTTCACAGACGACGAGACCCGAGTCCAACACCAACAATTGGAGTTGAACCCCCAAGTTCTCCTTCACGGACGGCAAGTTCGAGGAGACGGACCTGAAGACCGATCCCTTCGAGACCAGACCCGAACCACATCGAACCAAGATCGCCGAACACCAATGTGTGATTCCGATCCGAGCCCCCTATTTTTACGAATTGCCATCTATATATCTGGTTGCATTAAATCATTCATGTCGCATACATTCTTTGGGGGTTGTGGGGGTACTTTGTTGATTCACCTCATAATTAAATATGGAGCGCATATGCGGGCTATTCCTGTCTATTAGCGCCTCCAATTTAATTTGTGTAGCGAATTGATGCCATGTTTTGCCTTGTTAATATAACATTTAAATTGCAGGGTAGCTAAACAACATGAACCTTCTAATTAATTGTCGGGACCCCGGTTCCGCTTAATATTGCCTAATTGCACCGCATCCTTGCCACGTCATGCATCATATCATGAACATGCCCGATCTTCTGTCGTAGTATTAAATAGTGCATTCGGTGTTTCTTTAGTGCTTTGGTTCTTCGTGGATTAGGCCGTTGAGTGGATGCGAGTACCGACAAGTTCTTCGGATAATGAACCGTCGGCTATGTTTCCAGGCGAGCATTCTCCCCCTTTCTACCTATTTTGCATTTATAGTCTTTATTTCCTCTTGTTGATCTATTTCTATCCGTGTCATGATGCTTTAGTGTTCCGTACCAGATATATTCCGTGCAACCTTTATATTGCCTTGGACACCTCCTATTACCTGTTGTTTGGTAGATAGATGGTCTTGCGAGTCGTAGTCGCTTGCTCAGCTGCGATCCCGTGTCATGAAGTACCACACAGTTGTTGGAATGTTGTCATATGCTTTACGGTGGAGAGGACCATGACTTTAAATACAACTATTAATTTGCTGGATAACTAATGCAGAGGCATCGGTGGGCAATAGATATTATTTGGTTCTTCCACACTCACTTGTGTCCCGTAGGACCCCGAGTACTTGATACCTGTTCCTTGACTATCGCACTATCCGCATATGGGACCATGAATCCCCTTAGCCAGAGCTTGATTCATTTCTTATTTCTTGGGGCCACAAAGTAGTTTGGGGCTTTATTACTATCATGTACTTATGCCATGCTTTACTGCTTTATTTACGATTGTGCATGGAGCACCTGTACTGTTTAGGAATGTGGAATGTTTTCACGGTATCGACAAGCCCAGTCACACTTTCGGGTTCCCAGTCGTTTATAGCCATTGGCACAAACCGTGGGTCCGTCTCGGAGCCGGACAACTTCGTTGCGGGTAGCTTAATGGGGTGGCCCCTGAAATAATTTATGAATCCTATGATTGCTTTGTCGTGAAAGCCTCGTTGGGTTTTGAGTTGGTTTTTCCGAGGTTGATCGTGTGTGTTGCTATTTGTGCACCCCCTGTAGGGTAAATCTTTCTAAAAGCCGTGTCCGCGGTTATGGACGACTTGGAGCACAGTATCTCGATCATAGACAAGCATAACTAAAGTAGTGCTATAAATTTGACTTAATATGTGACTAGTAATCAGCTTCACTACGATGGAATGGATAATAAAAGTGCCAACAACTGGTGGAACTGGTGTGTATCGTGTCATGTTATATCTGCCTAGTAAGTATCGCAACTCCAATGGAATGAAATAAAAGTGCCAACAACTGCTGGGTTTGGGATGTCACATGCTAATTGTATCTGACTAGTAAGTACTACAACTACCACTGAATGGCTAACTAAAACTGCCCACTACTTATGTTATCAGGTTGACTCATGATATCTATATCTGACTAGTAAGTGCTGCAACTATAATGGAATGAATAAAACTGCCAACTGTGTGAGTTTCTTGGTTTAACTTCCTCGTTTGATATCGAGGGGGGGAATACCAGGATGTGTATGATTGGTGTTAGTATCAGGTTGGATCTGAATAGGTCTCTCTTATCCCTCTCTAATAGCCGACAGATGAATCGAGTCTCTATAGGTTGTTTATTGCATGCTTCACTGCCGCTTCAGTCCACCATACCGATATAGGCGAGAGCCGCCGAATTCTAGCCTCGCCGTGTACTGGCCTCAGTACTGATGCTCCTCTTTTTCCTTTGCCCTTTGTCGGCACCCCTTTTGTTTTAGAAGGTTTGAGATCGACGTCATTAGCAGGGTTACCCTTCTGGCTTGGCCTGGGCAGGGTTATGGACGCCATTGGTTATTCTTTAGGGCTCTTACCCCATTTGCATCTTGTCCGTAGTCGGACGCTCTATCGTTTTCAAGGTGATTTGGATCTTTGTATAGTATATCTGTATTCTTGACTCATGGAGTCGTTGTTGTATATATATGTTCTGTGGGTTCCATTGTGGACTAATGTGTAATGGTATTACTTCGTTCTCCACCCGTATGCAAGTGCCTAGTGGGGGTCCTTGAATCGTTTCTATGAGGGTTTGGCGGGAAGCGCTAAAACTTGCATAGGGCCGATTCGAGGGTGTTACAATGCCCATGATGATCCCCGTGCATTCCATGAATCTTATCGCTCGAACCGTAAACATTGTTTCCCGTTCTCGTTACCACTTGATACCTAGTTCATCCGAGACTTGATCTTCGGTATCTCCATAGCTTAGTTCGATCTTGTTACCGATGAACTTGTTTACTCGTTCCCATGTCGTTGCATTCTGTGACCCAGTCACACGCTTGCCAGCTTCGTTCATGCAACATCACCGAGATGGCCACATATGTATCTATATGTTACATGGATTGGAAAATCCTGGTCTTGATATGTACTCCTCTACACGCCCTTTGGGAAACCTGAGTGGCACCTTTTTATCATCTAGTCATGGAATAATACTTGATACCATCTAAGCTCCCTCTAGAACGATGATTTACATTATCTGTCTAAGGATCAGGTTGCAGGGTTTTCTGTGTTTATCATCAATGGTGAACTTTGTAACTAGATATCATTGAGATACAACTATCAGATGTTTTTCTATCACATCATTCAACTAATGACATGACCTTATTGTCAATTGGCATAAATGCCCATGTTCTTGAAACCCAAATCATCCTCATGACCAATGAACTAGTTCGCTAGAGGTAGCTAGAGGCACGATTTGTTTACATACCACACGTGTATTAACATTTTGTATTACTACCTCTATTTGGGATTATTAGTCCTAAGGGCAGAGTTGCTAAGACTAAGACACTCCATAACTCTCTCTCATAAATTTATGCATGCACCAATAGTTTTACATGCATGAGAGAAGTGAGAACAAAATTAGAACATGCATTGGATGAGAGAGACTAATAAATGAGATAGACCTTATAATCTCAAACAATATAAAAAAGCTCTCGGCCCTTATAATCCCAAATAGAGGTAGTAATACAGTTATAGAACAGTATGAAACGTATTATGAACATATATGAGATATATCAAACAATACATTTTATTATTTGCCTCTAGGGCATATCTCCTTCAGAACCTGCCTTGACATAGAAAATCCTTCTAGAAAACTTATTTGTCATATTCGTGACCCAAATCATTTTGGACCCACGTATATGTTGTTTGAATCGTAGTGCCACGTCTCTCTGTTTGAGTTGATCCAGTTCCTAGCGTGGTGACAGGGAGCGTCGTCTCGGATGTTCGTTGTGGCTGCGGTGTCACGGAGTTGGATCTCTACTGCTCCTACCACCTCCTCCGCCTCAATGTCCTCCCTGGCTCTTATGGGAGTCATTAAGGTCGCTTCTTGGTGTAGAGGGTGGTGCTGGTGGGTTATTTCCAGCTGATCGCCGGCCTCCATCTATGGCCTTGTTATGCTGGCTCCGGGAGAGTCTTCGTGGTGACGACCACCATGCCGGATTGATCCGGTGCGATTTTCATCGTTTCTTCGTCTGTCGTTATCACCATTATGGCGAGGTTCAGCTGGACGGCTTCAGTGTCTGGGAGGTGGCTTCCTTTGTCCATCCTGTTCCCGATGTTGTGCTTCATCTTCTTCCCTATGGAGATTTGACTATCATCGGGGGGGTTTTATGGAACCAATGCTACCACGATGTCTTGCCCCGCGGCTAGGGCAACATTACTCTAATTGCGTGCGCTTCTATGCCGCTATCCTGAGGAGCCGGTTGTTGAGTAAGTGTCATCCTGAGGGTCGGAACAGTGATGCCAACCTGGTTCCTTGCGGGGCCTTATATCTTGCTGTCGAGTCGTGTTTGTGCAGCATTGGTCATATTTTGAGACCAGCTTTCCGCTAAAAGACGTGGTGGCCTTTTGTTGCTCTAGGCCCTTGCTAGGTAGTGTTACACTCATCCAGACCTACACTGGAGTTGGATTATTTGCTAGGATCTCTCGAGTTGTGGTAGTGTTTTCTACTGGCGTGTTGTACACCCGGTTTCCTTTCCTATCAATCAGAGGTTGTCCCATGACTATGTCTATGTTCTTCCCCTTGAAAAGGGATTTGTGAACTTCCATATTTTTATTTGCTAGCTCAGGGCCGCTTCGTGTCAACTGATGCTGCAATGAGTTGAACTATTCTGCATCTGTGATGCACTGCTTCTCCTCAATGAGGTGGGTGGCCTCATCCAAGAATATCTGGCACTACGCTTCTAGGGCTAAGGTCCTTTCCTCCACCTCGTCCGGTGCAAGTTCTAAGGCGGTTGGGATCGGTGTTGTAAGTGCTTCTCCGAGGATTTTAAGTGTCCATCCATCAGATACTTTTTTGGCTCATGGGGGATCGGAGTGCTGTCTGAATCCTCCTCGAATTCCTCGGAGATTTTTTCCTCAGCCGGAAGATCTTTAGCCGGAGTCTTGTTTTTCTTCTTCTTCTTTGCCTTATTGGCCATGTTGGTACCAGTGGCAAAGACGACTTTTGGTACGGTTCCTAGAGTCAAGCTTCTGTTAGTACTTTCAGACATTTGGACGTTGGGATTTTCTCCGAGATCCATATCATCTTTTGAATCGGGAGAGTTTTTGTCGTATCTTTCGTCCATGATATTGTAGGGACTTGGATCCGACCCTTCTCCTTCCTCCACAGCCCTGGAGGTCAACCCCTCTTCGAATTATTATTGATATGCTTGGAGATCTGCTGACGCCGTGGATTCCCCTAGGGAGGCTAGTGTGTTGGTGTTCGTTCCGATTATGTCCAACACCAAGTCATTGTCGTCTCTAGAATCGGCGGAGCCGGATCTAGGGCCAACATAGCCGGCAAAGTGAGATCCATGTGCTCTGAGGGGGGGTGATGCTCTCTTCATTGGCTTTCTCAAGACTTTTAGTGGTCTTGAGTACAACACCATACTGGCATTGCCACGCAGCATCATCCGCCTCGCTGTGTGCCTTAGAAGGGAATTTACTGCTCCAGCATCGGCAGAGCCGGATCCAGAGTTGTTGCAGCTTTGATTTTCCTGATATTCGATCTCCTGAGGGACATCTTCTTCAGATCTGATTTTCTCTTTCTCCACTATCTCTACTTCAGGTGCAGGCTAGGTAGGATTAGGGTTTTCTGAGATCTGAAACTCTGCCGCTTCCACGGACAAAGCAGATCCATAAGTTTCTTATGCCTCTATCATCACCGCTGGGGTGGGTTGGGCAGGTTCAGCAAAACTGAGGTAAACATCGATCTCGCCAAAATACATGATTGTGTAGCTAGTCATGGCCTCCCTAGCTGGAATCTAGGTCTCATCGAGAAGGAAAATAGGGATACTACTAGCATAGAGGACCCGGCCAATGGTGATTGACTCCCTGATTCTAATTCGCGCATATTCTGCCCAGAACGCAGATCCAAAGGTCACCTGCCCCATGGTGGGCGCCAACTATCATTGGATTGAGGACAAGTACGCCATTAGGGGGTCCTCTAGGTGTGGAAAGATGTGTGGTGTGAAACGTACGGTGTTCTAGGATGGTGAGCACACAAGCCTACCCAGGTTCGAATCCCCCTGCAGTGGACGGATCCTACTCCTGCTAGCAATCCAGTATAACGGCAGAGCCAGAAGTATAGATTACAAGAGAGGTTCAGCCTATGCGATTTGAGGTTGATTGTTGATGCCCTAAAGGATGATCCCTAGGACGACTTGTATAGTAATCCAGTCCTAGGGTTATAGGAGAGTCCTATCCAGCTACAATATAGAGTCGGTTACATAGTACATCTTGGACTATAAGTATTTCTACATGCCTAAGTCGGTAAGTCTTCTAGGCCTTCTTGTATCCGGATGGGCTTCCAACTTCTCTCCCTAACTAGGTCACCCGTGAAGCATACCTCTAACCCGAAGTGGGCCACCCTAGTCAGGGAGTCATAGTGGGTATACCCAAAAATTATATCCCCAACAAGGTTCATTAATAATACAAGCATTGCACGAGGAGGAGAAGAACCACAACATGAAGAACACGAAGCATTGATCACCAATATCAATAGGTGCACGAGGGAGGAGAGGGAGTCAAGCGCACTAGGACAAGACATCATCAAGGATCGTTGAGGAGACATGGTGGCGCACCAGGACAACCTATGGCACGACAACACAAGTATAATGTGTGCCACAACACTAGGTCTGCATACCTATTAGGCCAAACCCGTTTAAGTTCGGTTGGTATCATGTTTGAGTCAAACCATGTGAGGATTATGCGAGTCCAAGGATAGCTGGCCGCCCCCTCTCCTTTAGAAATTGCTTGGGGTGCCCATAGTAGAGTTAGACCACGTTTTGGTTAAACACTATTTCTAGACAGAATTGCTAGAAGCATGCATCTGGTGTTTTACTATTGAAAGTTGGAGTGTTATTTGCCATTCAATTGGGAATTAGAAGATTGCAATATCTCTCCGTGGTCAGAGGCTACATGCGCAAGTGTGTGAAGTTCTGAATATCTATAGGGTTGAGAATTGTTGTGTTGGCAGCAGGGATTAGCCGAGAAGATCTCAATGTCATACAAGTTATCATCACCATCATCATCGCCATCTACCCTGCCTCGCTAAGAATATCAGGCCACCCCTTATCAATGGCAGCATGTAGATCCTCCTCCTACGTCATGGGCCGGTCCTGTTGCGGCTCTAGTGACTCGGGCTTGATGATGACCTGTTGCGTCCTGACCTCGGATTGGACAGTGTCGGTGCCTCTGTAGCACCACCAATCTGGTACGCCTGGCTGTGATGCACCAACAAAGTCCAGGATCTCACCCTCATCCTCCTGCTCGTCCTCCACGCCGGAGTCCCTCCAATACTCCTCCTTGTTGTCATTTTGAAGGGAATATGCCCTGAGAGGCAATAATAAAGTTGTTATTATCGTATTCCAAGTATATGATACATGTTTATTTTGCATGCTATAATTCTATTGATTGGAAACGTTAATACATGTGTGTTTAATAAACAAATAAAGGGTTCCTAGTTATGCCTCTCTTATAAACTAGCTCGTTGATTAACAAGATGATCAAGGTTTCCTGATCGTGGACATTAGATGTTGTTAATAAGGAGGTCACAACATTGGTGGAATGATGTGATGAACATTCATCTGAAGTATAGCAATACGATCAAAGTCATTGTGTTTAAATTGCTATAACATCATACAAAGTAATTCTAGTCCTTAGACCATGAGATCATGTTAATCACTAACACTAGAAGAGTAACTTGATAACATCAAATGTCACACCGTAACAGGGTGACTATAAAGGTGGGTTCAGGTACTTCGAAGGTGTTATGTAGAGGCTCATGGATCAAGAGTGGGATTTGTCCATCCCGATGACGGATAGATATACTCTGGGCCCTCTCGGTGATATCACATTGAGATAGCTTACAAGCAAGTGATGTGATCACTAGAATGTTATATCACGAGAACGAGAAAAGAGTAAATGTCGGTAACGAGATCAAACTAGGTATGGAGATACCGATGATCGAATCTCGGACATATAATATATCATGAGACAAAGGGATTTAGTTACTAACATTAAAGGTTCTCATGATCACAGAAGTCATCGTTGAATTTGTAGGAGTCAGTATAAATCTCTAGGTCCCGTTGTTGGTTATTGGTCGGAGAAGGGTCTCGATCATGTCTACATTATTCGTGAACTGTAGGGTGACACACTTAAGGGATAGCGATGCCATTTGGAGCAAATATGTTCCAAAGAAAAGAATTGCAAAGCGCTGGAATTATTTCAATGGACACCGGAATTGTTTCGAGTGAAATTGCTAAAACTGGTTTGCATGTGATATTGAAATGTTGCAGGGGGTTTTATGTGAATATTTTTTAATTAATGTAATTAAAAAAATTCTGAATAAAATAAATGAAAGAGTTTTATTAAATGAGAGTTGCATTAAATTTGGTGGAAATTTAATGGAAATGAGTGGAATTTTTAGTGGAAGGGAAATTGATGTGAGTGGGAGCTCCACCACATGAAAGAGGGAAGAGGTGTGGGAACCTCCATGGGCGCTGTCCATGGGAGGGGCTTCCCCCCTCTCCCTATAAAAGGCTCCCCACTCCCTCCTCTCATCTCACACCTCCTCGTGAAGGATCTCTCTCCCCCTCTAGAATTATTTCCCCATGGTATCGGATTAGCGAGATACATGCTCCTGGTGGCTTTTTGTCTAGAAGGAGTTGCTTCTTCCGCTGCATCGCTAGAGCGAGGAGGCGGTCATTGTTCGGTGGACCGGATGTTTGTGCGATCACGGATGCACTGCTGATTTGTGGCGCTAGACTTCCTCTCGATCATGAGATCGGCAAGAGAACGACTACATCATCCACGAGTCCAACCTCATTACACTGTGTCGGCCTTCAAGGGTATGTTCTCTATGGATGTATATCCACCTGTTGTTTGTATCTAGGTAGATAGATCTTCGGTACTTAGTAGTTCCCATCATAGGAACATTTTTGTTTTTCTATATTGCGAACCCAATAGTGGTATCAGAGCCTAATCTATCATAGATGCTTTGCACGGGTAGAACACGTAAGAGTATGTGGGTGATGATGATCATGTTATTGCATCTTATATGTATTTTGGATATTGGTGGCATAGTGGGATGAAGCGGCATGGACTAACTTTGCATGTCCTCGCACATGAGACCTTCCATGCTTGACATGCAATTAGTTTGGTATAAGTGGCTAGCGGGTGCCTGTCACTCCTACTGTAGCCAATATCTGATTTACAACGAGTTTCTAATAATTTTGTTATCATCGTTGTGGTTCCATGTTCGTAGGTAAGATTGGTTCTATCTTCGAAAGCCCCAAGCCACGTAAAACTTGCAATTGATAGATTAGAAGCGTCTAGTTTAGATTATTGCCGGGCAAGTGTCATGATATGGTAATGTTATAATTTGAAGTATAGTTGATAGTCTTGGAAATTATAGCATACCTAGCGTGTAAGTTCCATAGACCTTGGCCTTACACATAAACGAATGATACATATCATACCACGATGCACATGATAGTGATCAAGTGCAAGAACCATATCATTTCACTTTATGCATATGATGTTTTGTTTGCATCGTTTACTGCTTGTATGGTGCTTTAGTAGCATTATAAGATGATCCCTCATTTATATATGAAGATAAAATGTATTCTTAATTAAGTTACCATTAAGAAAGTTCATTGTTTCAAGACACCACGTGATGATCGGGTGTTTTTGACTCTACTCTTTCATACAATGGGTGTAAGACAGTTTTACACACGCGAGTACTAAGGTTCTTACTTGGCGAGCCTAGCATGTATAGAAATGGCCTCGAAACATAGACCAAAAGGTTAAGCATGAGTCATATGGTTGATATTATTCCCATATAGATGCTCTCCTTTGAAGCTACACCGACTCACGTGGTGATCGGACTTGGTGTAGTGGATTTGGTTCATGTAATCACCAAAAAGACACGAGGGATGTTGTTTTTGAGTGGGAGTTCATTCGTAATTTGGATTGGTTGAACTCGATCTATCATAAACTTAGTCTAAATAAAATTTACAAATTCTATTGTAGATGGCATCGCCTGCTTTTAATTTCAATGTGTTCATGGAGAAAGATAAACTTGCGACAAATGGTAACAACTTTACAAACTGGGCCCTCAATCTGAGGATTCTCCTCAATGCTGCACAAAAGCAATATGTGCTAGAAGACATGCTAGGACCCCACCAGCTCCTGATGCCCTGACAAAGAAAAGAATGTCTATTTGACTCGTCAAGAGGACCACAATATGGTTCATTGCGGCATACTGTATGGGCTAGAGCTAGAACTTCGAAAGCATTTCGAAAATGACAATGCCTTTGATACCATGTGTGAATTGAAAATGATTTTCGATACCCATGTTATCGTAGAGAGTTATGATGCTTCAGAAAAGTTCTTTAGCTGCATGATGGAAGAGAATAGCTCCATCAGTGAGCACGTACTCAAAATATCTGGGTACACCGATAAGCTTGTGCCCTTGGGAATAATGAGTCCCATTGACTTAGGCATACATCGTGTTCTCCAATATCTGCCACCTAGTTACAAGAGCTTTGTGATGAACTATAACATGCAGGGCATGAAGAAGTCTCTCCCTAAGCTTTTGTCAATGCTTAAGACTATTGAAGTGGAGATCAAGAAAGAACATCAAGTGTTGATGATCAATAAGACCACTGGTTTCAAGAAAGACAAGAAGGGTAAACAGAAGGGAAAGAAGGGCGAAAAATTTGTTGCCACGCCTGAAAAGAAAACCCGAGCTAGCCCTAAGTCTGATATTGAGTGCTATAATTGCAAGGGGACTGGTCATTAGAAGCGCAACTGCCCCAAGTATTTCGCAGACAAGAAGGCTGGCAAGATGAACAAAGGTATATTTGATATACATGTTATTGATGTGTACTTGAAAAGTACTCACAGTAGCACCTGAGTATTTGATACTGGTTTAGTTGCTAATATATGTATCTCGAATTAGAGGCCACGGAACAAGCAGCAACTAGCAAGGGATGAGGTCACGATGTGTGTTGGAAATGGATCAAGAGTTGATGTGATCACCGTCAGAATGCTTCCTCTCCATCTACCGTCGAGACTAGTTATAAATCTAAATAATTGTTATTTGGTGCCTGCGCTGAGCATGAACATCATATCCGGATCGTGTTTGTTGTGAAGTGGTTATTCGTTTAAATCTGAAAACAATGGTTGTTCGATTATATGGATAATATCTTTTATGGTCATGCACCTATGATGAATGGTTTATTTCTGTTGAATCTCGGTAGTAGTGATACACATATTCATAATGTTGATGCTAAAATGATTAAACTTGATAATGATATATCTGCATATATGTAGCACTGCCGTCTAGGTCATATTGGTGTAAAACGCATGAAGAAATTCCATTCTGATGGACTTTTGGAATCACTTGATTTTGAATCATTTGATGCATGTGAGCCATGCCTTATGGGCAAGAAGACTAGAACCCCGTTTTCCGATACAATGGAGCGGGCAATAGATCTGTTGGAAATCATACATACTCCTGTATGTGGTCCAATGAGTGTGTTGGCGTGAGGTGGATATCGTTATTTTGTTACTTTCACAGATGATTTAAGTAGATATGGGTAAATCTATTTGATGAAACACAAGTACGAAACCTTTGAAATGTTCAAGGAATTTCAGACTGAAGTGGAAAATCATCATAATAGAAAGATTAAATTTCTGCGGTCCGACCATGGAGGTGAGTATCTAAGTCACGAGTTTAGCACACGCATGAGATAGTGTGGAATAGTTTCACAACTCACGCCTGCCGGAACACCACAGCGTAATGGTGTATTGGAGCGTCGTAATCGTACTTTATTGGATATGGTTCGATCTATGATGTCTCTGATTGACTTGCCACTTTCATTTTGGGGTTATGCACTGGAAACCGCTGCATTCACTTTAAATCGGGCACCATCTAAATCTGTTGAAAAGACACCGTATGAATTGTGGTTTGGAAACAAACATAAGCTGTCATTTCTTAAAGTTTGGGATGCGATGTTTATGTGAAGAAACTTCAGCCTGATAAACTCGAACCCAAAGCGGAAAAATGTGTCTTCATAGGATACCCTAAAGAAACAATTGGGTATTCCTTCTATCATAGATCTGAGGGCAAGGTTTTCTTTGCCAAGAATGGATCATTTATAGAAAAAGAGTTTCTTGTGAAAGGTGTGAGTAGTCGAAAGTTAGAACTCAAAGAGGTTATTGAACCTTCTCTTCATAAAACGGTGAGTGGCGCAGTGCTAGAAATTGTTTCGGTGTTAACTTCACCGAATGAAGAAGGAACTAATGATAATGATCATGAAACTCCGAAAGAGGACACTACCAAACCTCGCAAGTCAAGCAAGACACGTGCGTCTCCTGAACTGTACAAAAATCAGGTCATAAATTTCATGGTAGATGGAATTGATGACCCTGTGACGTATGAAGAAGCGGTGATGAGCCCGGATTCCAACAAATGGCTAGAAGCCATGAAATCCGAGATGGGATCCATGTACGAAAACCAGGCTTGGACCTTGGTGGACTTACCTCACGACCGAAAGGCCATTGAGAATAAATGGATTTTCAAGAAGAAAACTGATGCTGATGGTAATGTGACCATTTATAAATATCGACTTTTCACAAAGGGGTTTTGAAAAATTCAAGGAGTTGACTACGATGAGACTTTCTCTCCCGTAGTGATGCTAAAGTCGGTTAGGAATATGTTAACAATTACTGCATATTTTAATTATGAAATATGGCAGATGGATGTCAAAACTGCATTCCTCAATGGTAATATTGAAGAAGAGTTGTATATGATACAACAAAGGGTTTTGTCAATCCTAAGGATGCTGACAAGGTATGCAAGCTTCAACGATCCATCTATGGACCAAAGCAAGCATCCCGGAGTTGGAATCTCTGCTTTGATGAGGTGATCAAAGAGTTTGGATTTGTCCAAACTTATGGAGAGGCATTTATTTACAAGAAAGGGAGTGGGAGCAATGTGGAATTTCTAATATTATATGTGGATGACATATTATTGATTGGAAATGATATAGATCTTTCAAAATAGTATTAAAAGTTATCTAAATAGCAAATTTTCGATGAAGGACCTTGGTGAAGCATCATACATATTAGGCATTAAGATCTATAGCAATAGCAGAAGATGCCTAATTGGGTTATCACAAAGTACATACCTTGATAAGATTTTAAAGAAGTTTAAAATGGATGGAAGTAAGAAGGGGTTCTTACCTATGTTGCAAGGCAAGACATTGAGTAAGACTCAAAGTCCGGCTATGGTGGAAGAAAGAGAGATAATAGATAAGATCCCCTATGCCTCGGCCATAGGCTCAAAAATGTATGCCATGCTATGTACAAGACCGTATGGCACATGTTATTAGTTTGACTAGTAGGTACTAGTCTAATCCAGGTTCGAAACACTAGATAGCGGTCAATAATATCCTTAAGTACTTAGGAAGAACTAAGGAAATGTTTCTTGTGTATGGAGGTGAAGAAGAGCTGGTCTCTAAGTGTTATGTCGATGCTACCTTTGACACAGATCTGGATGACTCTAATTCTCAATCCAGATACGTATTTCTCATGAACGGGGTAGCAGTTAGTTGGAGGAGCTCCAAACAACCTATGGTGGCAGGATCAACAACGGAGGCGGAATATGTTGTTGCTTTAGAAGCGACACAGGAAGCGGTTTGGATGAAGGAGTTCATAACTGAATTAGGTGTGGTTCCTAGTGCGTTGGACCCAATGGTGATCTGTTGTGACAACAATGGAGCTATAGCCAATGCCAAGGAACCAAGGTCTCACAAGAATTCCAAGCATATTAAGCGTCGGTTTCACTCCATCCGCGAGCATGTCAAGGATGGAGATATACAGATTTGTAAAATACACACGGATCTCAATGTACCAGATCCGTTGGCTAAAGTTATCCCTAGGGAATAACATGATCAACACCAGAACTCCATGGGTGTTAGATTTATCACTATGTAAACTAGATTATTGTCTCTAGTGCAGGTGGCAGACTAAAGGGAATATGCCTTGAGAGGCAATAATAAAGTTGTTATTATCATATTCCAAGTATATGATAGATGTTTATTTCACATGCTATAATTTTATTGATTGGAAACGTTAACACATGTGTGTTTAATGAACAAATAAAGGGTTCCTAGTCATGCCTCTCTTATAAACTAGCTCGTTGATTAACAAGATGATCAAGGTTTCCTGATCATGGACATTGGATGTTGTTAATAACAAGGTCACAACATTGGTGGAATGATGTGTTGAACATTCATCCAAAGTATATCAATATGATCAAAGTCATTGTGTTTAAATTGTTATAACATCATACAAAGTAATTATAGTCCTTAGACCATGAGATCATGTCAATCACTAGCACTAGAAGAGTAACTTGATAACATCAAAAGCCACACCATAACAGGGTGACTATAAAGGTGGGCTCGGGTACTCCGAAGGTGTTATGTAGAGGCTCATGGATCAAGAGTGGGATTTGTCCATCCCGATGACGAATAGATATACTCTAGCCCCTCTCGGTGATATCACATTGAGATAGCTTACAAGCAAGTGATGTGATCACTAGAATGTTATATCATGTCGGTAACAAGAGCAAACTAGGTATGGAGATACTGATGATCGAATCTCGAACATGTAATACATCACGAGACAAAGGGATTTAGTTACAAACGTTAAAGGTTCTCATGATCACAGAAGTCATCGTTGAATGTGTATGAGTTAGTATGGATCTCCAGGTCCCGCTGCTGGTTATTGATCGGAGAAGGGTCTCGATCATGTCTGCATTATTCCAAACCATAGGGTGACACACTCAAGGGATACTAACACCATTTGGAGAAAATATGTTCCAGAGAAAAGAATTGCAAAGCGGCTAGAATTATTTCAATGGACAGCAGAATTGTTTCGGGTGAAATTGCTGAAATTGGTTCTGCATGTGATATTGAAATGTTGCAGGGGGTTTTATGTGAATATTTGTTCATTAAAGTAATTAACAAAATTCGGAATAAAATAAATAAAAGAGTTTTATTAAATGAGAGTTTTATTATATTTGGTCGAAATTTAATGGAGATGAGTGGAAGGGAAATTGATGTGAGTCCGAGCTCCACCACATGAATGAGCGAAGAGGTGGGGGCACCTCCATGGCCACCGGCCATGGGAGGGGGTTGCCCCCTCTCCCTATAAAAGCCCCCCCCCCCCACTCCCTCCTCTCATCTCACACCTCCTCGTGAAGGATCTCTCTCCCCCTTTAGAATTATTTCCCCATAGTCTCGGATTAGCGAGATACATGTTCCTAGTGCATTTTTGTCTTGAAGGAGTTGCTGCTTCTGCTACATCGCTAGAGAGAGGAGGCGGATGTTGTTCGGTGGACCGGTCGTGTGTGCGATCACGGATGCGCTGCTGATTTGCAGTGTTGTACTTCCTCTCGATCTTGAGATCGGTAAGCGAATGACTACATCATCCACGAGTCCAACCTTGTTGCACTTTGTCGGTCTTCAAGGGTATGTTCTCTATGGATGTAAATCCACCTGTTGTTTTTATCTAGGTAGATAGATCTTGGTGCTTAGTAGTTTCCATCGTAGGAATTTTTTGTTTCCTATGCTGCAAAGCCAACACGTTTAGGTTCTTGAGGTGGGCCTCGATGGCCTAACAATGAACCGCATGCTTGGCCTCGAACCATCTGTCCCACAACAGGGAGTGGATGGCGTACATCGGTTCACAACGCAAATCTGGGGGAAGCAATGCCTAGCGGCATAAGATATCCCATCGGCACGCATGACCCAGTGAGGGGATGGACGGGACGGGCATGCAGGGTTGGTTGAGGTGCCACCTGATACCCACAAGTATAGGTGATCACCAAAATATTCGATAGAAAGTTTTACCCAAATATATAGTTGAACTCAAGGGGAACACAAGAATATCAATAAGACTTTAGCAATTGAGACGTCACTCTCAACCACACATGTGTATAGATATTCTCAAAAAATGAAGTGGTGATTGCAGCAGTTGTCTTAAAATAGTAAAGCAAAATAGTAAACAATAGTAGCAAATTTCCAGCTTTCTCCAGAAGTAGTGAACTTTTTTACTTTGAGCGGCTAAAAGCTTAGGCATGAGGTGATAACTGGGTATTGCATGGATAAGATTGATTATATAATATAATTACAAATAACATGGTGTTTATCTCTAATTCGGTTGTGTGTAGGTGTGTGTTCCGAATATACTTATATGTACTAACCAAGAGAATTTGCACAACATCTATTATCCTACCTGCCGATTTCACCGCGGCCAACTTGGAACTGCATGTAATTAAGGTTTACCCTTTTGAATAGTTTAGAATAATGCATTAACACACTATGAACACACAATGTCCTCAAACTATCACATATTCCCCTTGTTCTCCCTAACTATCACTTTAGGGTTCGCAGGTTCAACATAATAACACGTACTCCCTCCATCCCAAGGCTTAAGGCATATGACTTTTTTGAAAAGTCAAGCCATGTAAAGTTTGACCAAACTTTTAGAAAAAACTATCAAGAACTATTATATTATATACATACCATGTGAAATAATGTTTCATAATGTATGAAAGGGTATGGATTACATAGTCTAAATATTAATATTTTTCTCTAAAAATTTAGTCAAACTTTAGTTGGTTTGACTTTTGAAAAAATTTATATACCTTAAGCCTTGGGATGGAGGTAGTAATACTCTTTGCAGATAAATACTAAACTCATATATATATGATGGCGTAATAAAAGTTCAGTACTGAAATCGCATCTCTCAGGCCCTAGTAACAAGCATTGAACATAGCAAAAGTGTATCAACACCCATACAAGAATACCCTCAAGATAAACACCTCAAATCTTGATACATATGCATGATTACATGATCAATATTTTCCAATCCCCATCCACCTCACATGCCTAAACAGAACTACTCACTCATGATGATGGAGAGTGAGCACATGGTTGTTGGGGATGACGTTGGTGATGATGGTGGTGAATACGGCATCAAAATCCCCCTCTCTGGCATGGAGAGCAGGACCAATTTGGCCTCCAAAACAAAGATCGTGGTGGTGGCGGTGCTCTGTTTTGCGAAAAGCTCCGTACTTCTGGCCAGTTATATTTTGGGTATATAAGGGGGTACATGAAAGGAGGAGGCGAGGCGACGCTCGAGGGACAAACGGCCTTAGGTGGTGCGGGATCCACCAGTGGCCACGCTACCTAGGCTTGTTTGGTCCTCGTGGTCTCTCTCGTGAGTTTCTAGGCCCCAGGGTCGTTGTTCCCATGAAAAACTTGCATGATATTTTTTCCCGATTTAATTTCTTGGATGAAGAGACAGGCATAAGACTTTTGCTAAAAACAGTGTCAGATTCAGCAGTTTTATCTCAGTTTGGTAAGATTCCAGAGCAAATCATCAAGCAAAATACTTAGAAAAGTAGATACATTTGGAATGTATCACCACCCCGCGGTCACATGCAAGTCTGTCCACGGGGACGACATTCCCGCATTGGCGAGGGTGTAGGTCACCTCGAGGCTAACATTGACACGACGCTCTCAGCAAGGACGCAACGACACATATGTATGCTACCTAGGAGCATGAGAAGGAGCGGCATGCGGGTGGGGAGCGCGAGACGTAATGTCGGTGCCGGTGGAGGGTGCCGCCAAACGACCTTGCCTCGTGATCGTAGTGGTTGGGCTTGAACCCGTTCTTCCACGACTTCATCATCGTGGCCGGTGGCGAAGGACCTAGGGTTGGTCGGCAGGGAGGGAGCTAGGTGGAATCTAGGGTTTGGGGTAGGGTTTTGACCGGCAGTGGAGAGGGAGTGGAAGTGGATGAGGACGACATGGTCCCCATTAAAAAGGACGTGCGGTGTAGGTTCCCCTCCACACGATGGCTAACATGTGGGGCTGGTGGAAGCCTCGGGAGGACATCCTCGGGCGCGGCAGATGTCTGTCCCAACACAATTCAGGCCCAGTTTTGGGCCTGGTTTGTGTCAAATTGGACTAGTCCAAGGCGCTAGCCCCATTTTGCAGGGTGCTATTGGTCCGTGCGCTCTATCCGGACAGACAAATGTGTACGTGGGTGGTTCATTTGCAGGCTGTTGTTGGAAATGCCATAAACTCCTGCTGTAGTGAGTTGTATGGATCATCAGATTGTGCTGGTTCCATGTTCAAGTCGTCAGTGTTTCTATTGCCATGGTAGGCTCCCCTCCTTTAGCTGTCAAGCCGCTACCATGGTGATGGCACTACGGAGGTGGACCCCTTCTCCTAGTGGTGCACTGATGTGGAGTCACCGGAGGTCGGCACCCTTGACGCTGATCTGGTCCTGTTGTGGGGTTCTGCTCCACCTCATTTACCCTAGGATGTTTCCACCTAGTGTCAGGTAGGGGGAATCATCAACGTTCAAACACACGGATTATACTTGACAGGGTTCAGACGTGCAGCCAAACCTGGCGGCATGTCGTTCCCATGCGAAACATCATACAAGAATTCCCAAAAGCGCATCAAGTTCTAGTGGCTAGGGAAGGATATCTTGAAGTTTTAAGCTTGGCAGCAACGGAGGAGAGAGAGAGTGGGAAGTCACAGCTGGTTCTTGATGAGTGCATATTTGCATCATGTTTTATATTATTATTTTGCATTGTAGATGTAGGATCTTGGTATTTTACGGTGCTCGTGCGCACATTTTATGTCTGTTTTCATCAGGATCAGGACAGATGATGGATCCAATGGATACAATTCTTGGGGCAGTTGTACTATGGAGAAAAGGAGTTAAAAACAATGTAAATCGCTTATTTGGGAAATATTAATAATACCAGAATAAAATCAGAAGCGAACAAGGGAGGCATAAGGTTCAACGACCAACTATACGGCGGGAGCAAATTTTCTGGCCGTGTAGCTCCAGCCGTATAGTTGGCGCCGCCTCCGCCTCGTCAAATAAGTTTCACCCCATGCAATTGGTTCGAGGAGACGACATACAGAACACCCAGAAATCGCAGAAACCTCACCTTCGGAAGGCATCTGGAGGGGGAACTCATCCACAAGGATCCATCTTTGCCCTGCATAGATCCAGGATGCTAAGGCATCGATCTTCATCATCCATAGTTGCATCATCACCATCTCCATCCATCCCATATACATCCTTGTCTAGATATTGTAGTAATTCCCGTAATCGTTGTGGATTTATACAAGTACTATTCATCTATGATTGTTTCCATTACCATTGCCATGATATTGATTGCCTGCATGTCTAAGTAGATCTTTAGTTCTTGGGAAGATGGAGAAACCCTAGTATGAGATTGAAATAAGATAAAGTCTATTATGATATTCGTCGCTGTGACCATTTGTTAGATTCTCTACATCTTGATGTTGAGAGAAGTCGACCTCTCAATATTTGCCTCTCGTGGGGACTTGATGGAGGGAACTACTAGTTGGTAGACGGAGGCGTGCTAGCACTTACAGTGACTACAAAGCTATTGGCACCCCTTACGTATCAACTTGGGAAACCGAGGAAACTTACGGAACACTGTTCCCTGTGGGATCAATATCTTTATTTCGAAACTAGCTACAAATGATCTGTGCACTTGTAGTCATCAAGCTATTTTATAGCGCCATTGCCGGGGACCTAAGCATTGTAGGTCTTTTAGTTTTTACTTATTTATTTTTGTCTTGCTAAATTTTGTTTTGAGTTAAAGGTTCCCACCAATATGGTGGAGTTTGAGCATATGACTAGTGCTAACCCACTCAACTGCTTTGGGAAGCCCTATGATATTTATAAAAGAGACAACTCCAATGAGAATACAAGGGGGTTTGAAATAAATCCTCTACTACTTAGTATTCTACATAAGAAGAAATTTACTGGAGATGAAGAAGATCCTGATCCATATGAACATATTGCATGCTTCAAAGATATATGTGGCACTTTTCTATTAACGGGATATACCGCCGATGAGGCAAGAGTTAAACTTTTTAATCGAACTTTCACTAGTATAGCTCTCTCATGGTATAGATCTCTACCACCTGAAGCCACTACAACTTGGGATAATCTAGCCTGTGAATTTCTAGCAAAATATTACCCTTTGTCAAAATCTTTTCGAATCAGGCGTCTTATAATGACTTGGAAAAACCGTTTTAATGAAGGACTAGTAAGAGCTTATATCATATTTAAAGATTTACTACGTCTATGTCCTCATTATGATTTACCTGAATGTTATTTATTGTATATCTTTTATGGTGGTTTAATTGAATCTAATAAAATTGAACTAGACTCTTTCGCTGAAGGAGCCTTTATGAATCTTTCTATACCTAAAGGTTGGGCTTTACTTAATAGAATTCGTGATCATAGAGTTTCGTGGAATTTTGGTCTAGGAAGTGAAGGAGGCGTAGAAATAGAACATGATTGTATTCATGACTATAATTAAAAAGTCCATGTTAAAGAATTATCTAAAGAACTTTACTTGGATTCAGATCTTGTGTTGCAAGTTGTTAAAGCTTTTATAGAACATATTAAAGCTCCAAAAGAGGGACCGGTCAAGTATGATCCACCACCCGAACCTAAGAAGAAAAGAGAAGATAAAGCAACACTAGCCTATTTAGAACCAATAAATCAAATGCCTTTTCCTAACACTGCACAAAAGAATATTTTTGAATATGAACAGGTCAAGGCAGTACAGGATAAAAAGGAAGAACAAAATTTGCCAGAAGTCATGGAACATCTGGAGGAAACCAAATATGAAGAGGTAACCCAGGAAGCAATTATGGCTATGTACGCACATTCTAACATAGTTGAACTTGATGAAGAGACTTCCATATTGGTTGAAGGTAAAACAAAGGTAAAAGATGTGGGTAAGCCTATTCTTCCCTGCATATTTAAAGAAACCTCACATTACGGTTTATGTGATCTTGGCACCGAAATTAATGTTATATCGTATGATTTCTATTTAGAAATAAAAGAATAAAGAACCGACTGCAATTGAAAATATTGATATGACAATTATGTTAGCCAATAAAAACCTTAGAATTCCAATGGGAGTAGTTGAAGATGCAACCGTCACAATTGGCAATAAAAACTTTCCCATCGATTTTGTAGTTGTTGATATGCAGCTGTCACTCTTTGCCCTATTATATTTGGAAGAAACTTTTTGGGTGATATAGGTGCCTATGTTAATTTCAAGAAGGAGATTGTGTCTCTTACGCTTGGGGGAACGGAAAATAAATTCAATTTTTCCAAATTTAAAGACAAACCTCCACAAATACAAGAAGAAGAGGAAGAGATAACTATTGAAGAAATGGCGGCTCTTTTCTTTGGTAATCAAGAAGAAGACATAAATGAAGATCCAAATTATGATGCTAGTTATGGAGGAAAAGTCCCTGGAAGAATTAGAAGATGAATTTGATTCACGTCCCATAATGGGAACTCCAACTGATGAGGCTTTTGAAGAGCCAGAAAAGAGAGGGGATGAGGAACCAACACCCCCAGAGTTGAAGACTCTACCAGATAATCTCAAATACAAGTTTCTAGATGATACAAATAAATTTCCTGTTATTATTAGTGCTAAACTTTCAGGAAAAGAAGAAGAAGAACTTATGGAGATACTTAAGGAGCATCGCAAGGCCTTTGGGTACTCAATGGATGACTTGAAGGGCATCAGTCCCATGATAGTTGTCCATCTAATATTCATGGAGGAAGGTGCTAAACCAGTTGCAGAATTTAATAGAAGATTGAAGCCTAAAATGAAAGAAGTGGTAAGAAAAGAAATTGTATGCCTACTGGACGCAGGTATAATCTATCATGTTAAAGAAATTGAATGGGTAAGTTCTGTTCATTGTGTCCCTAAGAAGGGCTGTTTCACTATTGCTTCTAATGAAAATAATGAATTGATACCTACTAGAACTATTATTGGGCATAGGATGTGCATAGACTTTAGAAAATTAAATAAAGAAACTAGGAAAGATCACTATCCTTTACCGTTCATAGATCAAACTTTAGAGAGGTTAGCAAACCATACTCATTTTTCTTACTTGGACGGATACTCTGGTTTTTCTCAAATAGTTGTTCATCCTGATGACCAACTTAAAACAAATTTTGTTAGTCCTTATGGTTTACATGCTTACCGACGTATGCCTTTTTGTGTATGTAATGCTCCAGCTACTTTTCAAAGATGCATGACTACTATTTTTGTTGATTTCATAGAACTTATAATAGAAGTATTTATGGATGACTTTTCTGTCTATGGAACTTCGTTTACGAGTTGCTTGGATAATCTCAAAAGAGTTTTGCAGCGTTGCAAAGAAACCAATCTTGTTCTAAACTAGGAGAAATGCCATTTTATGCTCAAAGAAGGTATAGTCCTTGGACACAAGGTATCAGGTAAGGGAATTGAAGTTGATAGAGCTAAGGTTGAGGAAATTGAGAGAATGCCACGACCTAGGGATATTAAAGGTATAAGAATTTCCCTTGGTCATGTGGGTTTTTATATAAGGTTCATTAGAAATTTCTATAGAATATCTAAATCTTTGACTAACCTCCTACAAAAGGGAGTAATATTTAATTTTGATGATAAATGTCGTGAAGCCTTTGATCAACTCAAAAATGCTTTATCTCGTGCTCCCATCATTAAACCACCTATCTGGGATACAACCTTTGACTTAATATGTGAAGCTAGTGATGATGTTGTAGGAGTAACTCTAGGACAACATATTGGTCGTAGATTTAATATTATACATCATGCTAGTAGAACTCTAAATGGTGCTCAGAAGAATTATCCAAAGGAAGAAAAGGAACTGTTTGCTCTATTTTTCTTTTGTGATAAATTTCGTTCTTACATAGTTGATGCAAAGGTAAGAGTTCATACGGATTGTGATGGTTTAAACGAACTCCTTGAAAGGAAAGAACATAAGCCAAGACTAATCCGTTGGATTCTTTCACTTCAAGAATTTGATTTGCAGATTATGCAGAGGCAGGAAATAAAGATGTTAAATGCAGTGTCCATGATAGTCCAGCAAGACACCAATCTTATTAAGAGGGACTTTAGTCCTGGTGATTTTCGTTTACGAGAATTATTCAACGAATTAAGGTCAATTCCTTTAAGAGAGAAGAAGTATTTATTGTTGGAAGAACTTTCTGATCCCCGAATAAGCAAATGGTAAGTGCAAGGTAAGTGTCCTTACCCAAATAAGTGATTTGTTTTTACAAATTTTACTCCTAAAAATCCTGCCTTTGAAATCCTTGTGTTTTTCTGAAGTTTTAGAGGGGTTTTACCAACTATATGGGCGGAGCTATACGAACGGAGAGGGATCTCCCGTCGTATAGTTGGTCGTTAAACTCTCTGTATCATCTTTGTGAAATTATTTTCGATATGTGAGCCTATACGGTCACAACTATACGACCGGAGCAAACATTCCGGCCGTATAGTTGGTCGTTGAACTCTCAGATAGTTTTGTTTTTTGGTGTCTGTATCTATACGGTCACAACTATACGACCAAAGCCAAAATTCCGGCTGTATAGTTGGTCGTTAAACTCTCAGACACTTTTGATTTTCGGTGTTTGTATCTATACGGTCGCAACTATATGACCGGAGCAAAAAATTCCGGCCGTATAGTTGGTCGTTAAACTCTCAAACAATTTTTGTTTGTTTTTCATTTGTAAAAAAATGTTATTGTCGATTTCAAGTCGTGATTTAATCGACCTAGACTGAAGATATTTGGAAATATCTGCCCGGAACCAACTATACGACCGGACCTATACAGGTCGCGCCCATATAGTTGGTTGTTACGCGGTAGGACACTTTCAAATCCATGATTTCTTTCTCTGTTTCATTAAGATTCTTTTCTTGCACGACAATTTGGTATTTCTTGCAATTTTTACTGACCTCTGACCTCTCTTATATACTGCCATTATCTCTCTCTCTCTCTAATCACAATCTACAGAAACCAATCTACCTCTTATATATACATGAGGGATCTCAACCAAGGGACAGAAGTCAAGAAGAAACTCTCCCATGGAGAGCGGGAGCAATAGCAAGCAAGGCAAGAAGATCAAGACCATCCCTATAGAGTTCCTCGACACCGACCATGGGTGTCGGAAGAGGGATTTGAAGGCCCTAGAGCTGAAGATTGAAGAGTTGGACAAGGAGAAGCCAGGGACACCCAAACACCTTCGCTTGCTGTAACTTTATCTTGATAATCTTGATGAAGATATCAAGCGGACAACTGAAGCATGTTTTTCTATGAGTATTAAGGCACTACAAACACTTCAGGATAACAATTAGTTCATTAAAGAACAAGTGAAAATGCTGGAGAGGAACAATCTTTTCTACAAGCTGCGTGTCAAAGAATTAGAAGCTGTCAACCAATCCCTCCGCCTTACCACGTGCCATGGCGCCACAGTGATCTACAACAATCACGGTATCAAATAATCACAAGGGATTACTTGATCTCGCCTGGCTTGATTCCAAGCTTGGGGAGATCTTTTAAACCTTGTAATATATCCTATAAGTTATTATTATTTTTGCATTAGTTCAAACTAGAAATAAAGTTTGCATCATTAGAATTCCTTTCAGGAATAATCGATCCCTTTAACGAAATTCCGGGTTTATTATTATATATGGAGCAATAGTGAGTTTGTGTTTGCTTTAATGATATATGAATGGCTTGAGTATGATTTTACTTGCACTTGATGATAGCAATAGGAGTCTTCCACACCATGGGTATTAATGGAACACATAAAGATAATTTGGTCAACATGTTGTAAGTCTACGGTTTGATTTATAAAGAGAAATTATCTATACAATTAAGTTGAAAAAGAAACCTTGAACAAGGGAAAATGAAAGTGCTATCGAAATAGAGTGAGAACAAGTCGTGGTAGAATCTCCAAGTCATAAGAATGCTTCATATATAGTTGGGATTTGATAATTAAGATCGTTGAACTTTGAATTCCTACATAAGGTGGAATATATGGCTAGCTCCTTTGCACAACACTTAAAACAAAAGTGTGAGCATATATGCAAAATAAAATAAAAAGAAAGAAGAAAAAGAGCGAATGTGAAAAGAGCAAATAGGCATATACCACTGTATTGTAGTATGACAAAGAAACACTTTTGAGATTTTAAATGCCAAGTTAATAGGTTGATCCTAAAACACTTGGGACTACCTCATTAACTCATTCGGTTGAACCGGATACTTTTACATTATGTTGAGATTCATCTTTTATGAACTGTTAATAACTAAGGTGTGGAAGCCTTCTAATACTATTCAGATGGTTTGAGTAAGGTACTATTCACGAACTTGTTCCTATGTATCATACTCCCTTCGTCCCAAAGTGTAAGGCGCCTAAGCTTTAGCTAAAAGTCAACATTCTAAGTTTGACCAAGTTTATACGAAAAAAAATATGAATATCTATAATATCAAATGGACATTTTGAGAAACAATACTTTCTAGTGAATCTATTGATATTGATTTGGTATTGTGAATGTTTATATTTTATGTATAAATTTGGTGAAACTTAAAATATGTTGAATTTTGACTAAATCTTATGCGCCTTACATTTTGGGACGAAGGGAGTATATGATAAACACATTTGCAACTTCCTCATTTATTTTAATCGACTTAGCTTCATGAATATGAGGATCACATCCATTAAGCTAAAACTTGCTCGGGATGAGCAAGAGTCTAAGCTTGGGGAAGTTGATGAGTGCATATTTGCATCATGTTTTATATTATTATTTTTCATTGTAGATGTAAGATCTTAGTATTTTATGGTGCTCGCGCGCACATTTTATGTTTGGTTTCACCAGGATCAGGACAGGTGATGGATCCAATGGATACAATTCTTGGAGCAGTTGTACTGTGGAGAAAAGGAGTTAAAACCAACGTAAATTGCTTATTTGGAAAATATTAATAATACCAGAGAAAACCATAAGCGAACAAGTGAGGCAGAAGGTTCAACGACCAACTGTACGGCGGGAGCAAATTTTCTGGCCGTATAGTTGGCGCCGCCTCCGCCTCGTCAAATAAGTTTCACCCCGTGCAATTGGTTCGAGGAGACGACATACAGAACACCCAGAAATCACAGAAACCTCACCTCTGGAAGGCATCTGGAGGGGGAAATCATCCACAAGGATCCATCTTCGCCCTGCGCAAATCCAGGAGGCTAAGGCATCGATCTTCATCATCCACCGCTGCATCATCACTATCTCCATCCATCCCATCTACATCATTTTCTAGATCTTGTTGTAATTCCCGTACTCGTTGTAAATTTATACAAGTACTATTCATATATGATTGTTTCTATTACCATTGCCATGATGTTGATTGCCTGCATGTTTGAGTAGATCTTTAGTTCTTGGGGAGATGGAGAAACCCTAGTATGAGATTGAAATAAGATAAAGTCTACTATGATATTCATTGCTATGACCATTTGTTAGATTCTCTACGTCTTTATGTTGAGAGAAGTTGACCTCTCAATATTTGCCTCTCGTGGAGACTTGATGGAGGGAACTACTAGTTGGTAGACGGAGGCGTGCTAGCACTTACAGTGACTACAAAGTTGTTGGCACCCCTTACGTATCAACTTGGGAAATCAAAAAAACTCACGGAACACTATCCATGCCATGGGATACGACCTACAGGATTACGTTCCGTAATAGCGCAGTAACTCGATTGATGTCGATTGCTGACTTCTGTTGTTATGAGGATGATGTGAGCAGCGGATGCTGCCTAATTGTCCAAATACGGAGTTCCTCCCACACATACATAGTTGAGAATGTTCATGATAATAATCTTTATCTTAGATCCTCATAATACTAGTGGTGTATCCGCTACTCCCTGAGAACGCTTTTCCCTATTGCAGTTCCAATCTTTCTTACATGCACGATACTTACTTTCTATATTAAGTTATTTTGCATTACTTTAGTATTGCTCTTATACCTAAAACCCTAAAACACCCTTTTACACAATACTCGCATTTTTTCTTGTTACTTAGAAATTAATCTAGCATTTTTATCGTAATATTTATTTCAAGAGTTATTAGACTTCAGACTCCTGCTCCCTGTGGGATCGATATCTTTATTTCGAAACTAGCTACAAAAAATCTGTGCACTTGCAGTCATCAGTTCTTGGGGAAGAAGCTTCCTTCTATAGTGCTCAGAAAGATATAGTCGTTGGAAGTCACTTACAGTGGAGTCTCCGGGTGGCGACCCTAGACTCCGGATTAGTCTCCGGTGGGGCATACAGAGAGCATCTGGACCCTGTCTGGATACTAGGCCGAAGACCGGGGTGAAGTGTTCGGGTAGTAACACCGGATTCTTTGGGGTTGGTGACCATAGACTCCAGGCCAGTCTCGCTTCTGGACCCTGTCTAGAGATCAGGACGGAGTCTAGACTCAGGACACCTTCAGCCATTTTTTATTAGAGATCTCTTCCAAGATTTACAAAGTGCAACCCCTCTTGATACTTTTTCGCTCTTTCTAGTTTTGATGGACTGAACATGCTCTTGTGCTTTTTACTACAAGATCTCAAAAATAATTAGCACATGGTTAAAACTCACTTTTGTTGTTAACAAAAATCAAAACACATTTAGAAGGGAAATACCCTTTCAAATGCTAATGACTGTTTATGTGTGCCTATTAGTGCGACAGTCAAACCATTGCAACCAACCAAAGAACACACATTTGTTGTTGTCCCTGTGCAAAAGATCTCCGTGCAGCCTACCAAACAACCTGTAGAGGATAACTTTTTTCTATACATGCGGGCAGTGCCCACTGTGGAGAGCCAAAAATCTTATGCAGCCTACCAAACACGCCCTTTGTGGACAACCAAACGAGAGAGAGAAAATAGAGTTTAGATCGTTTCTCTTTGACCATGTCCCTTACGGGCTGCTCTAGGAGGATGCGAAAAGCCTGCAACGTACCAAACACGCCCTTATTGACTAGAGCTACACGTTGGCAAGTACAATATATGATGTGCAAAATAGAGACTGGCTGATTGAAAATTTGGAGAAGTTGAGGAAAAGTGTCTTTGACGCATGGACCTACAGGATTAAGTCCCGTAAAAGTGGAGTCACCGGAGGTCGGCACCCAGGATAGGGGCTCTGCTCCGCCTCGTTGACCCCAGGACGCTGCCACCTGGGGCCGGGTGGAGGGAACCATGAACGTTCAAACACACGTACTGTACTCGACAGGGTTCAGTCGTGCAGCCTAACCTGGCGACATGTCGTGCCCATGCGAGACATCGTTCCTAAGCATGGGGTAGTGATTCGACGACGGAAAACAAAAAAGATGGCGTGACAGTGATTGTTCGTCGTCCTTTTCTTTTTCTTTTGCGAGGCAAAATAAAAAAGAAGAGAGCGATGGATCGGAGCAGCTGCTCTTAAAAGGCATCTATCGGCGTCGCTTCACAATTTGTAAGTGCGATGATGTGAAGCCTCCATTTGATGTGATTACTGTACTGGGAGATCAATTAGGTCCTCACTACTAGGCGTGCACGTGCAATGCACATCTATACAATCACATATATAACTATGCAATAACATGACTACAATTACGCAATAACATTTTTTGTTGCATGTTTTATCCTATGTGCCCCATCGCACCCCCTTCCCCCTTCTATGTATGCGTCGAGACTACAACTGATGCTTCAAAACACACCGCTCCCCCTCCCCCCCTCCCACACACACATCAGCGTCCCACATGGTGATGCTACCGGCGTCGTTCCTCGACCTCCACTCCACACGGCTAGGTCATTCTCCTCCCCATGCATATCCAACTGCCAGGACATTGGTTCCCGCCTGGCATGTGCCCAATAGCGTTCCCCAACCTCCTCTCCACTCAGCCAGGTCACTTTCCCCCCATGCTCATCGGTTTGCCAGGACATTGGTTCCCGCCTAACGCCTAACGGAAGCCGATACCACCCATACCCGCCAATCACTGTTGTGAGACCACCATCCGACCGAACTTCCAAATCAAATCATCGGATCAGTTAGTTGCATCTCCATCCGAACATAGTCAGAGTGTATCTAAGCGTGTATGCATTTGTCACTTGGATAAACACATCCAAAACATGATAAACACCATCATAGGTTTGGTTTCTGATTTTTCATTAAAATGGCATCAAGGTGATGGCCTATATGCTTGCAAATAAAAACTTGGATAGAAAAAATGGATATTCTCGAAATTACTGCCAGGGGCTAAATATAAAAATAAACAGGTCACACATGATAAACCTATATCAAAAATTCTTAATCAACTTGGTCGCATATGACATGATTGGTCTTGCAAGGACGATCTGGAATAAAAGAATCGTGCACTGATTTCGGTACAAACTCCACCATTTACCATCTCCATTAAAGTAAACATGAGGTGGCAAGTGGCATATATATGTATGAAAGCTTTTTTGTTACTCTACATAATACCTTGTTTAGTTAACTAGATAAATTACCACAACTACACTCTGTCTGCAAAAGATAAGATTCATGGTAAGAAAGCAGATACAATCTCAGGGCAACCATTAGAGTGTTGGAATCAACCAGCTGGCTAAATGGAATATCTAGAAATTTATAAAAACGCGAACACCTACTGACTTAGTAAATAATTCACCACAGTTAACATGATAAGCCAAATGCACGTTAAAGCGCAGACACTTGACCATTGCAGAAGTCACGGTTAACTATTTATGAGTTAGATGTCTACAACTACAGGTGATCAGGTTTAGAGTTCAAGTCATATATAACAAATTTCCATCAAAAGGAACATGTAAATAAGAGAGCACAAAGAAGACAGAAGGGGGCAGCATGAGCCAGAACATCATTCAGGCGATGGATTTGACAACGGTATCTCAGAACTGCAAGGAACGAAGTTAAGTCATGATTAGAATCCAGAGTACACCAAATGCTGCTTGAAGCCATTAACCATTCAGAATTCCAGATAGTTTGTCTTCTTTGCACACATTGGTCTTTCATCCACAAATCATTAGAATGACTACGTACAGGATAAGAAGCTGAAGCTTATTATATGACAGTATAAATACGATTGTTGGATGCAAAGTTCAAACAAAAAAGATGAGATCCTACCTTGAAAAATGGTATTCTGGAAGAGTTTAATTACAAATAAAGATCAAGCAATAATGCCTTTGTATAGCCACATGGAGTAGGTCTTTTGTCACACTCGCGAGGAAATACTGTTAGCCAAGTTAATGTGTAATATATTCCTTGACTTTCTTATTTCTTCTGATGGATAACCATAGGATATTCGATCTTCTCCAAATTAGGACGAAGTCAAGTAGATATCTCAGTTTTGCAAAACACTACATATATACATACATGAAATAAATTAGTCATTAAGATGAGACCTTGAGGCCAGATTATAGAACACACGACTACATCTTGGAAAGATAAATAAATCAGATTACTGTTTTATGCTTTCTGGTGTTCCGTGTGAAGAACTGAAGATACGTATAAAAACATCACCTGTAATATAAAGGGGAGATTTTCTAGAGGGATGTTGCCTTCATGCTACAGTTATCCATAAACAATCGAAGATGAGTTCCCCAAGTGCTAGATTAACATGCAGTAGTAAAGAGAAAAATACACGTGAAAGGGCTACTGCATCAAACAGAAATTTAATGTGCACCTGATCTCCTCCATAAACGCATGCCTCATGTGGGAATTTCATCAAGCACGTAGCAAGCACACAACTACCAAAGAAAAAAGTACAGTACATTGTTAGATTAACACGCATAGGAGGGGCAGGAAATTCCACGGGTGACCTTAGGAAAGAGGAGCTCCAGATCAAAATGGCAGGTGGAGTCGGTGTACAATAAACTATGCAAAACGTGTCTCCTGGAGAGCAGGGGCGTGGGGAACGGCGATGTCGCCTGGAGAGCAGGGGCTGCGCTGTCGCGGGACAGCGGTGTCCCAGGAGTGGGTGGGGCAGGGTGGGGAATCGACGCCGTAGCCGGCGACGGGAGCAAACACATCGGGGTTGAGGGTGAGGGGCTTGAGGGACTTCGGTGTCACGGGGAAGGCTGTGACGTCGCTGGTGAGATGAGCGTGGAGTGGGGCGTCGGTGGGGAGTTCTTGCCGGTGCTACTGCTGGCGGCGCAAGGCAGGGAAATGTCGGGTTGCGGGTTAGTAAAGCCTTTGATCTGCGATGATTTCGGCGATGCAAGGGGAGGATCGCGGGGGCTGCGGCCGTGGAAAAAAAATCGTGCGGGATAAGTGCGTGTCCGTCATTCTAAATTGCTAAGCGTACACCACACAGTGGATAAGGTTAGTGATACCTGTTAGATAGCGTTTATTGGGCTGATCGTGCGGTGGCAATTGGTCGGTGTAGGTTTTCTGGGGTGCGTTTAGAGAAATTTATGTTTGCTTCTTTATAAGTACTGTAGTATAGATATAGATTAAACTGGAACCGTGCTAACGCCGCATACGTGAGGGATTTTAGTGCGACGGCGCGACGTTGCTCGTAGCCGCACAATTAGGATCCGTTGGCAAAAAAATACAAAAAAAACCCAGAAAAATAGAAAATACCATGAAAAAAAATGAAAAATAGTCCGACGAGGTGTGCTCCAAGGACTAGGGATGACACGTTGACGGTAGGCGGCTGGGTGCAGTGGAGATAGACCTGCCTCCTCCCGCTCGGTGCTCTCGCATCACCGGAGGTCGGCAGGATGACCCGGTCCGGTGGCAGGATCTCCTTGACCTGTCTTACTTTTCGGCCTGCTGCTCAGAATGCGACAAGAACCTGGGAACCAAGCTAGGTGAGGCCTGAGGAAGGTATCGTCAACTTTCAACAGTCCAAGCTGCTTACCGCGCTTTCTTCTTCTTCTTCTTCTGCAGGTCCCCCTTTGCACAGGGTTCCGACGTGTAGGTTTTCTGGGGTGCCACGCACATGACTTTCGTGTCCCCGTTCTCCCTTTTGTGTTTCCTAAGAGTATCCCTAGCAGATTCATCATAAAACTCTGGTCTTTCTCCGGTTTGGACATTTTCTTGCCTCAAATAGATCCGCTAAAATGGTCCTACCTATTTATCCACGGCATGCAATATCGGCCCTCTCCGCTGCTATATACCCGGGTCAGAGGGGGATTGCCGGTTCCATTCCTCGAGCCCCTCCTCCTCCCCGCTGCAATCCACCCCTCTCCACCGCAACACTCATCTCCCTTCGGCAAGCAATTGTTGCCTAATACAAGGCGGACAGACATGACAGAGGTCGTGGGGCTTCTCCAGGGCGACCGGCGACCGCGGGGATGCTCCTGGGCGCCAGCTCGCGCCCTCGTCGCGGATTCGAGGAGTTCACCCTCCTGAGTTTGGTGAATTAAGACCTTGTTTAATGAATTTTTCGACAATGTTTATTTGAATCTACTCTTTCATTTTACAGCAAAAGTTTGTGCTGTGTCTTAGTTCAAACTGGAAATCGTCTTTTGCAGCTTTGCCGGATCCAGTTTACGCCGCATCTCCTACATATGCCCTAAAGACTCTGGAGAGTGCGGAACAACACACAACAACAACACCTCATGGTCTCTTCTTCGGGTGATCGCTGCAGACCTCAGGCTCTGGTCCTCTCGGTCAACAAAGTTACAGGCCAAGCTGATGATCTGGACGGCATTGTTTTCCGAAAGCTATTTTTTATAAGGGGTGTTTTGTTACTTAAAAAGTTTAAGTATTATACATGGCCTCTGTATAGTTAGGATGTATACGGCCGACACAAGTCCACAAAGAAAACGGATCACGTATCAAAATGAGAAACTGTAAAACGCCTAAGATGCTAAAGACGGGCCTAATTCGAAAAATATGTTGTCAACCATATCGGGTAAACAAATCACGCACCATATTCTCCAGCCGTGTACACACCTCTATAAAAAAGTCACGATGATCAACACGATGAAGTGCTAACCAAAACTGAAGGGTGTTGGTGCATCTGTAAATAACCTGCATGAGAGAAAATGTATATTATTGAAGATTTTATCAAATCTACATAGCCATAGTGACTTTCTGACAGCTAGGCACAGCTAGGCAGGTTCTTTTTAATTTTTTCTTTCCTCCACTGGCAAAACCCGTCGCGTCTGTAAATTCTCCGGTCCTTTAAACTCTGCTGCAATTAAGGTTGCAAGCGGCAACCTGCACAAGCCCCAACACAAAATTTAATTCAAACTAACCTAATTCTGTTGATAATATTAGCTCTATACTAAACAATTTTGACTACGAAATGAGGCGAATTAGGTACCGCTTTGCAACCCAGGCAGAAGGTAGAGATACAGTATATCTCTACTTTCTTATATTCTTGTTGTTGCCTTTCCGTGCACTAAACAATTCAAGGGTCACAGCAATCAATGATTGCAAGGGCACTAACGGTATCGTTTCTTTTACCACTATCAAGTAACAATTCACTCCATGACAAACTTGACATGCGAAATCATGTGGACGCTCTGATTAAAAACAACACAACTTCAGATGTTTATTAACTGGGAGGTTCTTTTTAAGAGCAGAATAATCATGCTAGAAGAGTACTAATACTCCCTCCGTTTTAAAATATAAGATGTTTTAGTTTTGCAAAGAGAGTGTATCTAAACCACTTTTACTCCAAATTTAAATGAATCTATACACTAAAAGGGCTTTAGATACACTCTATTTACAAAACTAAAACATCTTATATTTAAAACGAAAGGAGTACTATAGTAGTAATATTACAAGTTAGGCGATTGCCCTAGAAGTAAAGATCATCTCATTTATATCTGTATCAAAGCATGCAATGCATCGTCACAATTAATTACAGTATATTACAAACAGCTACTCCCTCCGTTTCAAAATATAAAATGTTTTAGCTTTGTAAAACAAATATATTTAGACTTCGTTTAATATATAGGTTTATTCAGATTTAAAGTAAATCTACACATTAAAAAAAGTATAGGTACATTTTTTTTACAAAGCTAAAACATCTTGTATTTTAAAACGGAGAGAGTAAGTAGTAACTAACGTCACGAATTTACAAGACAAATTGCAGGGGATGCATGCAGTCTACCAGCAAAGACTGCAACCAAGGTCCTATGTACGCCTCGCACAGTTGACCAAGGCGACCATGACCCCCTTCTTTTCAGCTTCTTGGGCAGCTTCTCTCAGAAGCTACCCTCGACCAGCTTCTCCCAGAATCTTATCTGCCAAAATTGTTTATACTTTTAAATTGACATTGAAACTACTAGTTAAGAAGTTTGAATGAATTTTGAAGATGAGCTTCTGAGAGAAGCTGGTGGAGGATAGCTTCTGGGAGAAGCTGCCCAAGAAGCTGAAAAGAAGGGGGCCCATGCATTCTTCGGCGAGCAGCTCGGGCGTGAACAGCTTCTTCCAGCCGACACACCACGCGACTGTACGGTTGTCCGACATTTATCTGATGTTTTTCTCACGTGTACGGTACCGGTGGATGGTACGGTCCACTCCAGTCATACCAGTGGTTGTTATGGCTTCTTGTGTCCATCAATAAAAATCAAAGTTTGGATTTTCTTGTGTCGCGATATGGTATGAATGCGCGATATGGTTGCTTCTAATCGTACCAGTGCTCGTTAAGTTGACTGTAAGCTTCAAAAACTTAGAGGATTAAGTTAATAGCTGCACACGTCTTTGCACATTATCAACAAAAAAAATGACAGCAAATAAACTTCATAAAAACAGCAGTACATTATAGCCATGTGTTACCAAATATAATAGGTCGAGGATTACATTGATCTCTCCTCCCCCTTCCCCTTCCCCCTTCCGGTGAGCAATAAATGACGTAGACAGAACAAGTAATAGATGAATACATTGCTGTGTGTAGATGTGGTCCATGAGGAATTAAAGAGGGACCAATAGTATAGCCGGCTTGCTGGCTGTAAGGTCATCTATAGTCAGCTTATAATCAATTAGTACAATAGTTACATTCAAAAATTTACTACTTTGTATGTCAATGGCCACTCACATACTCACAAAGTGTCTAGGAGCACGCAGAAGAGCCGGCTATTGCATGAGAGTCCACCTCTCTTTTCTCACCTCTTCTCTCTCGTCCAACTAAGCAAAACAATACTAGTTTAATGCTTATAGTCAGCTGATTGGGACTATTGTACTTGCTCTTACCGACTTCGTACCTGGCGCGTGAATTGGGGATCTGATTGATGTGGGTTAATTGTGGTCCTCCTCATCGTAGGCCTGTAGAAGCACTCCCCCGCTCCGGTGATTCGGCAGGCGGCTGGTGCAGCGAAGGCGACGAGGTTCTCTTAATCCAGCGAGCGAGAAGGAGGCATCATCTCCATCGGCGCTGGCAATGGACTTTCCATGAATCCAGTTTGCAGGTCAGTGGCTGTAACTTTTCCCGACACT
This sequence comes from Avena eriantha, assembly GCA_910589775.1. Classification (NCBI taxonomy): domain Eukaryota; kingdom Viridiplantae; phylum Streptophyta; class Magnoliopsida; order Poales; family Poaceae; genus Avena; species Avena eriantha. Next base: position 419,854,734 of record OU342744.1, on the reverse strand, counting down.
ACAGCCGAGTGTGCTTTGGTCGAGGTTTAAAATCCGAGAGATTTTCCTGTCCTTTTGTAGCAGGCTGCCAATCGACGAGGGTACGGCGGAGGAAGCCGGTAAAGTCCGAGTAGCGGTGGGGGATGGGTGCAACCATGTGGGTTCGATCGAGCTGGTTCGATCCGTGATGGGGATCGGTAGGAGGTGTTGTGTGCGAAGAGGGTGACAGGCAAGCGGATTCAGGGAAGTTACTATCAATATGGATCCAATAGCCTCCCGAGTGGACCAACAGGTGAATCGTCTGCCCAAATTACTAGTAGTACAGATAATGAGCATTGAGTCAATTGTAGACTGAATATAAAACTTATTAGTTTGAACAGAGGATTTCGAAGTGATATTAGGTAGTATTTGTGGAAATGAGTAGTTATCATGTCGAATTTTGTGGGCAATATGTTCATTGAACCTTGGCTGGACTGTATTTCTGGACTTCTGAATGTAGTTATCTGACCAGCCTGACCATTCTTCAGTAACTTTATAAATTTGGTTCCATGTTTATCCGGTGTAATTTATAACCGTGGTACTTATGAATGAGACTTCATGATTACTGAGAACAAAATGAGGATGGTTGTATAACCTGCCACTTCAGTTACTGTGATAAAGCCATAAAATCTTACCATGGTGACCCCATTTGGAAAACAATTATGCCGCAAATCCATGACATAGCCTAATTGGATAGTTGTTGCTGGTTCATGCAGGGTGTCGGTGTACCACCTGACAGAACACTATGCCTTTCATCCAAGCAACGCAGGCACAAATACATTTTCCAGCATGGCACACCCACTCCCAAAGAGAAAATACATATCCCGATAGAGCTACGTGAGTAATCCATGGTTGAAAGGATCTACACATTCTCCAACCACATTATCTGTTGGAGATCTCCTTGAGCAATATATGCGAAATAAGTCAGCAAATGAGTTGTAAGAGGTATGGTTCCTTTTCGTATTTTTGCACTACCTAATGTATATGTTACTATTTTGCGATATTGCTGCCAACCACAGGCATTATTTGTTTCTTTATCCACTCCTTCATTTTCTTACCCATCTCAGCACGTGGATTGATCACATCGAGCCTCGCCTAGTAATTGTCGATGGATTAAGCATAAGGAACCAGCTACTTGGAGACATCTCGTTAAGCCATGAACTAGGAACTGCACTTCTAAGGAGGTGGGCACAGATTGACAGGGAATCGGAGATTGAGTGTCCAGACATTAGTTTCAAGCATGTTCTGCAGCTAGATTTCTCGGTAAGAATTGATGCCTATACCATTATTTCCACAACACATTGCCATGAATCCATCTAACCACTATAATTCCCTTGCTGGTTTTCTCCCTGCATCCAGACACTCGCATTGGCTGAAGGAGACATTGTTAACCTGTTACATATCGAGAAGCAATTCATAGGGGAAGACATCCCCTACCCTATCGAATCATGCCAGTTTGTGAGTCTCCATCACCACATTGTCTATAGTTGCTATACACAACTTCTTCCATCTTTTTTACACATGTTGTGTTCTAAAAATATCACAGATATTCGCACTGGAAGAAGGATGGACAGTGTACATGTGGGACCATGCTTGCCCCGGGTTATCCATGTTCTTGACCCCCGTGGCCGACCATCTGGATTCAATCGGGGAAAGCAAGGGTGTCCATGATGTATTACTTGAGTGTTTATCTTCACTAGCTGGCCAATTCAGAATTACGAATGGGGAACTACTTTCCCTCGCATTGTCGACACGGACTTCTCGAGGCCGGTTTTATGTCTCCTTCCCCACTATGAGCCAACCCCCTGACCCCCCTCCTGCATTCAAAGTGTCATACTGACTATTATAATTTGCAAGATTGAGTCTGCATTCGTCACACTAACATATTGAGGTACTATGATGGTGAAAGGCTTAGAGTTCATATAACAAGATAATGCTGAATAGTTGATTTTTATCTACTAAGTACTGCCGTTTTCACATACTCCCCATAATTGAATCTGTTTGTTGCCTAACACGGTACAGTATTTACAAGATCTGAATCCGATCCATTGCGCTGCATGAGTGCATGGAACTGAGGGGAAGCAGATCGACCATCCCAAGTGATGCCATTTGGAATGCCCTTTGCCCGTGCCAACCTGGTTGAAGACTTCTAGCTACGGGAATTGCACTGCCCCTTTTTTTTACTGTTTTGCAGAACCTAATTTAGGTAGGAATGGCGTCTGATGCAACACGCGCAGCTACTGTACCTATGTAGTACTCCTGTGCTCCGATACTAAGTGACCGCTTCTAAAACCTTTTCGTTTTTAATCGATCTGGCAATATCATTAACTGGTCAACACTCCAAACGTCTACTTAATGTCAAAAGAACAGGTGTTTTTTAACTATGGTCGTACCAATCAAACACCAATGCACTTGATGTATCTAATGGTACTAGCTAATCCTAAGAATCAGGCGACTTGGTGTGCGTCATATCCAACATGTAATATGCGTTCGGATACATATGATCCGATTTTTTTTATCTTACCTGCTCCAACCGCCCAAGACTAAACACATGCGCTTCCCTGCGGCAGCACACCGTTGGTCCAGGTTGTTGGAATTTCGTCCGTACCGGCAAAACGTGAACGGTTGGCTCCTATTAAATGCAGTGGGCCATGGGTCAGTAATACTGTTCAATAACAACATACAGATGCCAATACACCAGAATATACGAATATGGGCTTCCATCTGTTGTGAGTTGGTTGGTTCATGCACATGGGAGCCAAACTGAATTAACACTCTTTATTAAGAAAAAAAAACTAAACTAACACAAGATTAAAAACTTTATTTCACATGGGTTGTTTTCCATGTAGCGCTTCTAGTTAAATTCATTTAGCTTGACCAAGATGGTGATTATTTAGGCTTTGCAAGTGGGACACGCACTACAAAGTAATTAGCTTTTAAAGTGATTATATCATCATCGCTATTAGACTTGGCCTTCTTATTCCTTGGGAAGTGGACTCTAAAAGAATCTCTATATGGTTCTCACATTCCCCTCATGTAAATTGATCAAAGCTTTGATATTTTTACAAATGGCCTACCTAAAATTATAGGTGCTATGGGATCTTCAGGCATATCCACTATAACAAGATCAATAAGAACAAGACATCATTTAATTTCAATAACTATATTTTCTTTTATCCCAACATCTTGTTTATAGGTTGAATCAGCAAGATGGAGTCTCATTTCAGTAGTTGTAAATGGCCCTAGGTTCAACTTATCAAATAGACTCTTGGAAATTGTTGAGACACTTGCACCAAGATCACAAAGAGCAGCTATCTCATTAACCCAAATTTTAATTTAATAGTGGACTCAAAAATATCATATAGCTTAGCTGGAAGCTTATTAGCTAGTTTTTTATATTCTATTTCTAGTTCACGAACTTTAGATGCTACTTCTTTTATAAATTGTTGATATGTAGCATGGTTACCTTGTTCTGTGCCAGGATTCTTCACGGTGGTCATCTTTAACAAATCTTCCATGGTATAATATGGTGATGGAGAATTGCTATAGTCTAACTCTTTAGGATTCTCGTCTTTATTTTCTGCCCTCGTCATCTTGAGTTCTTCCACCGGGTTTGGCTTGGGCTTTCCAGCGAATTTTGCAAGTATAAGAGCTTGGCTCTTAGCTAGTTTGCCCAACTGTTCCTCCATAGTTTCGGTTCTTTCTTGTAGAGCTTGCACATCATTTCTAATTGAAATGGCCTAGTTAGATAATTTTCCAATACTAGTCACATGGTTCTCTGTGATTTTAATAAGCATATTATTTTGCTTGATTTGAGCTTGCATAAAAGTTCTAATAGTATTTTTAAGAGAGTATTGCCATGATTTGCTCCACTATGGTCATCATAATTGTTATTATAAGGAGCACCTAAAGGATTATAATATTACTTTTGAAAGTTTGAGCCAAAGTTTTGACTCTTCCAAGCAGGATTATAAGGATTACGAGCTATAAAATTAACTTCATTAGCATCGGTAGTGATAGCATTAATTTGGGTATCTTCCTTACCCTTCACATCTTAAGTAACTCATCTACCTTTGCAGTAAGCTCTTCATTGTGTTCCTCGGTGATGGAATTCACCCTTTTTGAGGATCTTTCTACATGCCATTGGGCATGGTTGTTTTACATATCATCCAGTATTTTCTTTGCAACACTTACTTGATTTCCCATGATGGTTCCTCCTGCAGCGGTATCTAGCATAGACTTATACATTGGGTTAAGACCATTATAAAATAAATGTAATATAAGCCATTCTTCCATCCCATGACTAGGATAGTTCATTATGTCTTGTTTCATACTTTCCCAAGAAAGCGCTAGTGGCTCGCGGTCTTCTTGTCTAAAGACTGTAATGTTGGACCTTAGTTGCATAGTCTTGGCTGGAGGAAAATTTTTAGTCATAAATATATTAGTGCATTCCTCCTAAGACTTAATAGTGTCTTTAGGCAAATCTAGCAACCAGTCATTAGCCTTTCCTCTTAGAGAGAAAGGAAATAAACGTAATTTAACTGCGTTTGGGTCAACATATTTTATGCGCATCATGTCGCAAATTTTAGTAAAAGTATTTAGGTGCAAACCTAAGTCCTCAGCAGATGTGCCTCCAAATTGATTATGTTGAACCAAAATCAAAAGGTTAGGCTTAATTTCATAAGTTTTCGCATCAACAACGGGCTGAGTAATAGGTGCACGAATAAATTCATCAGTGGGAGTAGCATACTCCCATTGTTTCCTTTGAGCCATGGCTCTTTCCTTTTTGGTGTTTTTGATATGAGAGAAACAAATAAAAAAGTAACTAATTTTTAGGGTTTTCAATAGATAACAAAAAGTAAACTAATAACAAGAAATAAACTACAAACAAAAATATAAGTAATATCAAGGTCTCTAGTGACCTCACTAGGATAGCGAATTGCTTCCCCGGCACCGACACTCGTAAAAGGGTTGATACGTTCGATTCGGATTTACGGATGCAGTATAGTAGCTTTTTCCTTAGTAGACTGATGTCTACGCACTTCTATTTTTGTAGACAGTTGTTGGGCCTCCAAGTGCAGAGGTTTGTAGAACAGCAACAAGTTTTCTCTTAAGTGGATCACCCAAGGTTTATCGAACTCAGGGAGGAAGTGGTCAAAGGTATCCCCTCTCAAGCAACCCTGCAATCAAGATACAAAAAGTCTCTTGTGTCTCCAACACACCCAATACACTTGTCAGGTGTATAGGTGCACTAGTTCGGCGAAGAGATAGTGAAATACAAGTGGTAAAGATAATTACAAGTGGTAACGGTGATAGAAAATAGCTTGATGGTGTGGAAAGACTAAATGCAAACTGAAATAACGATGGAAGCAAGCAAACATGTAACAAATCTAGTAGCAAATGGTGTTTCAATGCTTAGAAACAAGGCCTAGGGATCATAATTTCACTAGTGAACACTCTCATATAAATATCTTCTCTTTATGATACTACTCTTAACTACTCTCCGGTTGGACACTCTAATCCATGGTAGGGCTATAACAGCACACCTCAAAGTAAGCCTTTTCCATCTAGAAAATCCCATACTATCACCTTGAGTACTAGATAGGTCCAACAAACACCACAATTTCATAAAGACATCCAACTCCAAATATAACTCATAACAAGTATTTGTAATCTCTAGCCTAAGTGCCACCATGGTGTGCACGCTGTCACTTTCACACACATGGGGAGAGAAGAGATCTAATAAAGCACTCGAGTACCAAGGTAGATCTATAGATTACAAGCTCATGATCACAATATGATCATGCATAGAGAGAGAGAGATGAAAACATAGCTACCGGTAGAACCCTTAGCCTCGAGAGAGAACTACTCCCTCCTCATCATGGGAATCAGCAATGGTGATGGAGATGGTGGTGGAGATCGATGGAGATGGCTCCGGGGGCACTTCCCCGTCCCGGCAGGGTGCCGGAACAAAGACTTTCTGTCCCCCGAATCTCCCCTTCGATGGCGGCGGTGCTGCGGAACTTTTCGTTGCTGGAGGCTTGACGATTTAGGGTTTTCGCATCAGGGGCTTCTTATAGGCGAAAGGGCAAGGTCGGTGGAGGCCGGAGGGGCCCACACCACCTAGTGGCGCGGCTAGGGTGGACCTGCGCCACCCTATGGTGTGGCTGGCCCCTGGCCCCTCTCCGACTCTCCTTCTGGCTCCGTGAGTCTTCCGGAAAAATATCAACTTTGGCTTTTGTCCCATCCAATTCCGAGAATATTCATTTTCTGACTTTCTGGAACCAAAAACAGCAGAAAACAGGCAACTGGCACTATGGCATCTTGTTAATAGGTTAGTCCAAGAAATCATATGAAAAGTACTCCAAAGTTGGAACAAAACACAAGAAAGTAGATAAAACCAAGCATGGAACATCAAAAATTATAGATACATTTGCAATGTATCAACATCCCCAAGCTTAACTCCTTCTCGTCCTCGAGTAGGTAAGTGATAAAAATAAAGAATAATTTTTTAGGTGACATGCACCATCAAAGACTTGATCAAAGTATTTGTAAAACATTCAAAGCTGGGATCATAGTACTTCAATCATAACATGAAAGACAAAGTTCTAGCAATAAGACAAAGAAACTATGATGCAACATGAAAAGGCACAAACAAAAGATTCATGAATAACAATGCTTTGCAAGACGTTTGTTTGTTTCACATAAAGAAAACATAGCATAATAGTATTCATCTTGTCCCTCAAAGAGAGTAGAAAATATAAATGCATAGGACACCTTCAAAGTTCATAAGAGTGACTAGATACAAATAGTTTAAAACAAGCAATATCAAGTTATGCATCAATCAACTAGTCTTGGGACAATGCACATAGAACTAAGAATGGCCACTATGCTCTCAAAGTAGGTGCATAAAGATAGAAGGTGGAGACTCAATATAATGGTGGAAGAAAGGCCTTTTTTATAAAAGGAAGTAGGGATTCAAGTCTCATAAAGAGCTTCCAAAAATTATGGTACTTATAGCTTTCAGCTCTCATTGCCCCTATCATAAGCATCTTGAAGTGATTTAGGTTAAAGTGAATAAACTATGGTGTACATGCTTGACGAAGTATAAGTCGGAAATCTCATGTCCCTTGTATACGAGGGCGCTCCTCATGCTACTCAAGTTTAGTCACCGGTAAGTTCTTATCATTGTAAGTACATGTGTATCATAGAGAACCGCCAACGGGGTACCCCTTGCCCGATGATACGGAAGAATCCCCATATCAAAATGACAAGGCAAGCAGACAACGAGTATCTCAGCATTCTTCTTATTTACCATGAGAATATGGTGCTTTTTTCTCTCTTTCCTCTTTTCATAGTATCTTTTTTTCTCTTTTCTCTTTTTTCTCAATATAGGACTCTTTTTTTATAAGAAGAATGCTTCATAGACAGCTCATTATGGTTACGCTGCAGGTTTCCACCATGCATGTCAGCATGGATTAGACCAGCGGCCCAGGCGTTTCTCTAACACATATACATAACTCCATGGACTTACAAGCTCCCCTTTCATTTCACATCGACAACATCCATATACAAAAGAGCATGATATCAACTAGGTACAAGTACCAAGTGCAATGTTGAAAGCGTTCCCCATAAAAGCATGGTTCTGCTAATTCCCAACAAATAAGTGCAAGCATATACAACATAGAAGACACAATGGTTCAAGTTTATTAAGGGCAAGTAAAGTAAAGTGTGCCATCAAGTTCGTGAGTGCTTTAATCACTAGTTTTCTCATAACAAGTTTAATTTGGAAGGTAAACAAAAGCATGAATATACTTAGAATAGCATAAGCTAATAGGTAGGTATGGTGGACTCTTTGGAATAACTTGGTTTAAGGAGTTGGATGCATGAGTGGAACTCATACTTGGTTGTGGAGGCTAGCAAAAGACTAGGAGCGATAAACTAAGAGAGCAATAATGGCCATAATCATGCAGAGCGACAAAACATCATTGATCAAAGCATAAAGTGATACTACAAGTTGAAAACTAAAGGATCATAAAGGCTATGGTGACTTTGGATAGTCATAACATGGTGTGAGCATGTGCCAAGTCAACCCAAATAAAGCATCAAAGGAGAATACCACTATACTATGCTTTAATATGCTAAAACAACGCATGATACATCCAAGACACATTAAGAAATCTCAATTGTTTATAACAAGTCATGCTACAGCAAAGAATACTAAGCATAAAGCCAAAACAATATCAAGCATGGCATGACAAAGCATAGGCCACAGTCAAAAACGAGCTCTTTTTACCACATAAGCATGAACTTTCCTACTCTTTTCCAAACCAAACCAAACTATTTGCAAACCAATGTATGAAAGAGGGGGTCCAACCAATTTATTCAGAAAACTAAGCAAACCAAGCAAACGAAAAACCAAAACGAAAACGAAAAAGAAGACGCTCCAAGAACAACACAACTGTGCATGAAATAATGAAAATGAAGCGTTTGGAAGAAACCTGGGATTTTTATTGATGAAGAAGGGATGCCTTGGGCATTCCCAAGCTTTGACGCTTGTACTTCTTGGATATTTCTTGGGGTGACACACGTGGCATCCCCAAGCTTGAGCTTTAGTCCATCCTTCATCTCATTACTCATTCCTTCCATACACCTAGAAATTTTCCTTCATACAAAACTTCACACAATCTTTATTAGCAACATTAGTGCACTCAAGATAAATAAGTCTTAAGGTTCAGTTCTAACACCAAATAAACTTCCATTAGAACACTAGCTACTGTAGTAATTCCCTCAAAAAGCTCGATTCCCCAAAAGAACTCAAAAAGGAACCAACAAGAAGCAAATGCAGAAAATGGCAGAAATCTGTCAAAACAGACCAGCAGGTAAAGACGAATTTTTTCGAAAACCTTCTATTGCTCAAATCAAAAAGTGTTGAACTAACGAAAGTTAGATAACAACCTGGGGCAGAAGCACAAAAATTCACGCCTCAAAAGGACGTGCAGAGATTTTACACGAATGTTTATGGTGAAGCACAGAAATCTGTTTCGGGACAGCAACTTTCCCAATCATTACTTCTCTCTCATTAGAGGTTACTCTTGGCACAAAAAGCAAATAAAAAGGATAAGGAGCGGTTATTACTAAAGTAATAACTTCCAAGACTCATCTAAAACGTTTGGGTTATCTCCCAATAAGTACTTCTCTTTAACACCTTTAAGTTAGGCATGATAGTTTGAGAAGATGCTCACGTAAGAAATATGAATTGAAGTAAAAGAGAGCATCAAGAAGCAAATTCAAAACACATTTAAGTCTAACCCACTTCCTATGCATAGGAATCTTGTAAATAAACAAGTCATGGAAGCACAAATCAATAAGCATAGTAGAGCAAAACAAGTGCAACTTCAAGACTTTCAACATCAAGAGGGGAAACTTAAGATTGTTGAGACACATAAAACCATGTTTCCCTCTCTCATAATAACTTTCAGTAGCATCATGAATAAAATTAACAATATAACTATCACATAAAACATTCTTATTATGAGCCACATGCATATAATAATTATTACTCTCCACATAAGCATAGTCACTCTTATTAATTGTAGTGGGAGCAAATTCAACAAAATAGCTATCATTATTATTCTCATCACCATAATCATCAAATATAGGAGGAATATTGTAATCATAATTAATTTTCTCCTCAATAGTTGGTGGACTGAAAATATCGTATTCCTCATTGTAATCATCATATATTGGAGGTTTTGGTATCATCATAAGCAATAGAATAGCTATCTTCCGAAGCTGGGGAACTAAAAAGATCATTTTCATAAAAACTAGCTTCCCCAAGCTTAGACTTTTCCATAGCATTAGCAATAATGGTGTCCAAAGAGTTCATACTAACAACATTGTTATTAGCATGCAAATAAAGTTCCATAGGTTTTTTAATTTTCTCTTCAAACACTTCATGTCCTAACTCAAGATAAATACTATAAAGCTCTCTAATTTTGTTGTTGTTTTCTATTAAGCCTAACTAGTGAAAATAAGAAACAAAAAGACAAAATTGCAGAACCTAAAGGAAATAACTTCGAGCACTCACACCGGAGGATGTGAGTACCTTTTACCTTACCTCCCCGGCAACGGCGCTAGAAAATAGGCGTTTGCCGTGGGAGGTTCTTCTTTAATCCTCCGGTGTGAATACCTTTTACCTGACCTCCCCGACAACGGCGCCAGAAAATAGCTTGATGCCTACGCACTTATATTCTTGTAGACAGTTGTTGGGCCTCCAAGTGCAGAGGTTTGTAGAACAGCAGCAAGTTTTCCCTTAAGTGGATCACCCAAGGTTTATCGAACTCAGGGAGGAAGTGGTCAAAGGTATCCCCTCTCAAGCAACCCTGCAATCAAGATACAAGAAGTCTCTTGTGTCCCCAACACACCCAATACACTTGTCAGGTGTATAGGTGCACTAGTTCGGCGAAGAGATAGTGAAATACAAGTGGTAAAGATAATTAGAAGTGGTAACGGTGATAGAAAATAGCTTGATGGCGTGGAAAAGACTAAAGGAAAACTGAAATAACGATGGAAGCAAGCAAACATGTAACAAATCTAGTAGCAAACGGTGTTTAAATGCTTAGAAACAAGGCCTAGGGATCATAATTTCACTAGTGAACACTCTCATATAAATATCTTCTCTTTATGATACTACTCTTAACTACTCTCCGGTTGGACACTCTAATCCATGGTAGGGCTATAACAGCACACCTCAAAGTAAGCCTTTCCCATCTAGAAAACCCCACACTGTCACCTTGAGTACTAGATAGGTCCAACAAACACCACAATTTCATAAAGACATCCAACTCCAAATATAACTCATAACAAGTATTTGTAATCTCTAGCCTAAGTGCCACCATGGTGTGCACGCTGTCACTTTCACACACATGAGGGGAGCAGAGATCTAATAAAGCACTTGAGTAGCAAGGTTGATCTATAGATTACAAGCTCATGATCACAATATGATCATGCATAGAGAGAGAGATGAACACATAGCTACCGGTAGAACCCTCAGCCTCGAGAGAGAACTACTCCCTCCTCATCATGGGCATCAGCAATGGTGATGGAGATGGTGGTGGAGATCGATGGAGATGGCTCCAGGGGCACTTCCCCATCCCGACAGGGTGCCGGAACAGAGAATTTCTGTCCCCCGAATCTCCCCTTCGATGGCGGCGGCGCTGCGGAACTTTTCATTGCTGGAGGTTTCACGATTTAGGGTTTTCGCATCAGGGGCTTCTTATAGGCGAAAGGGCAAGGTCGGTGGAGGCCGGAGGGGCCCACACCACCTGGTGGCGCGGCTAGGGTGGACCTGCGCCACCCTATGGTGTGGCTGGCCCCTCTCCGACTCTCCTTCTGGCTCCGTGAGTCTTCCGGGAAAATATCAACTTTGGCTTTTGTCCCGTCCAATTCCGAGAATATTCATTTTCTGACTTTCTGGAACCAAAAACAGCAGAAAACAGGCAACTGGCACTATGGCATATTGTTAATAGGTTAGTCCAAGAAATCGTATGAAAAGTACTCCAAAGTTGGAACAAAACACAAAAAGTAGATAAAACCAAGCATGGAACATCAAAAATTATAGATACATTTGCAATGTATCATAGACCTATGTTTAATCGAATCCTTGGGAAACAATGCTAAAAGGAAAATAATAAGGCACATATACAAGATTTGTTTCTTCGTTTTACCTTCGTTCACCGGACCTTTCTAGTTTACTTTGGATCGTGGGTTGTTTCAATGGATGGAGATAGGCTAGGAATTGAAAATTCACCTGCAGTTGCATATCATATGGGATAAAGATAGTAATACACGTGTATTCATGTGTAATGATTTAACACAGATAAAATTTGTGGGAAACACATCCAAATATACTAGAGCTCGTACGAGTCATAGGCATAGCAATAGTATTTTGATCCAACCATTATAACCGTGAAGCACCGAGCTTACAACAATTATTAAGTAAAAACACAGATCAGAGCCTTAAGAAGTGATGTTGATGTTGTTCCCAAATGGATTGCTAAGATAAGGACATACTCCCCTTTTTGTCACTGGATTTCCTACGAGATCGCCACTCACGAAGTATCTCACCTCAAGCCTTTAGAAATCTCTGGGATCTTGGGTACCTACAAGTCCATAGATCGAGACAAAAGATAAAGAAACAAAGATACAAATCTCTATTCAATCAATAAACACTAATCCCATGGATTAGATGCACATAATCGCTATGAGGTTTAACCCCAACCCGTAGCCCGTGAGGACTACTCACTCATAAGAATAAGACCAAGGATAGAAAAAATTTGCAAAATACTTAGATTGAAATCAAATATTCTTACAATGGTCGCCGAATCACAAGGATATCTCAAGTACAAGCTAATGGCTATGGCTATGGAGAGGATGGAGGGTGGAGAGGATGAACTATGGTGGTGGATCTCTGTAACACCCTCCAATCGGCCCTATGCAAGTTTTAGCCCTTTCCGCCAAACCCGCATAGAAACGATTCAAGGACGCCCACCAGGCACTTTCGTGCGGGTGGAAAACGAAATAATACCATTACACAACAGTCCTCGATGGGACCCACTGAACAGATATACATACAACAGCGACTCAACGAGTCAAGAATACAGATATACAATACAAAGATCCAAATCACCTTGAAAACATTAGAGCGTCCGACTACGGGCAAGATGCAAATGGGGCTAAGAGCCCTGAAGAATAATCAATGGCGTCCATAACCCTGCCCAGGCCAAGCCGGAAGGGTAACCCTGATAACGACGTCGATCTCAAACCTGCTAAAACAAAAGGGGTGCCGACAAAGGGCAAAGGAAAAAGAGGAGTGTCAATACTGAGGCCAGTACACGGCGAAGCTAGAATTCGGTGGCTCTCGCCTACATAGGTATGGTGGGCTGAAGCTGCAGCGCAGCGGCGCTAAACAACCTATAGAGACTCGATATCACTGGCGACTATTAGAGAGGGGTAAGAAAGACCTATTCGGATCCAACCTGAAGCTAACACCAAACAAACCCATCCTGGAATTCCCCCTCGAGACCAAACGAGGAAGTCAAACCGAGGAACTCACACAGTTGGCAGTTTTATTCATTCGATTATAGTTGAAGCACTTACTAGTCAGATATAGATAGCGTGGGTCGTCCTGATAGCATAAGTAGTGGCAGTTTTAATCACCATTCCGTTGTAGTTGGGACATTTACTAGTCAGATATAATTGTCCTGAGGAATCCCAAAACCCAGAAGTTGTTGGCACTTTTATCACATTCCATTGGAGTTGTAATACTTACTAGGCAGGTATAGTTTGACACATATCACCACAGGTCCAAGTTGTTGGCATTTTTATTATCCATTCCATTATAGTTGCATCTGATTACTAGTCACATATTAAGTCAAATTTATAGCACTACTTTAGTTATGCTTGTCTATGATCGAGATACTGTGCTCCAAGTCGTCCATAACCGCGGACACGGCTTTCCGAAAGTTTTACCCTGCAGGGGTGCACAAATAGCAACACACACTCGATCAACCTCGGAAAAACCAACTCAAAACCCAACGAGGCATTCATGACAAAGCGATCACAGAATTCAGAAATATTTCAGGGGGCCACCCCACTAAGCTACCCGCAACGAAGTTGGCTGGCTCCGGAACGGACCCAGGGTTTGTGTGGACGGCTGTAAACGACCGGGAACCCGAAAATGTGACTGGGCTTGTCGATACAGCGAAAACGTGTCACGATCCTAAACAGTACAGGTGCTCCACGCACAATCGTAAATAAAACAGTAACATGGCATAAGTACAGGATAGTAATAAAACCCCAAACTAGTTTGTGGCCCCAAGAAATAGAAATGAATCAAGCTCTGGCTTAGGGGGGGTCCACGGCCTCCCGGATGTGGATAGTGCGAAAAATCAAGGAACAGGTATCAAGAACTCGGGGTCCTACGGGACACAAGTGAGCGTGGAAGAACCAGATAACATATATTGCCCACCGATGCCTCTGCATTAGTTATATCTAGCATTTTAATAGTTGTATTTAAAGTCATGATCAACTCCACCATTAAGCATCTCCACCAATAAACATATGCCAGCATTCCAACAACTGTGGTACTTGACAACACGAGATCGCACCTGAGCAAGCAACTACGACTCGCAAGGCCAGCTATCTACCAAACACAGGTAATGGGAGGTGTCCAAGGCAATATAGAGGCAGCACGGGATATATCTGGTACGGAACACTAAAGCATCGCGACACGGATAGCAATAGATCAACATGAGGAAATAAAGACTATAAATGCAAAATAGGTAGAAGGGGGAAGAGATGCTCGCCTGGGAAACACTGCCGACGGATCATATCCGGAGAACTTGTCGATACTCGCATCAACTCATTGGCCTAATCCGCGAAGAAGCAAACACTAGAAGAAACACCGGATGCAATATTTAATACTACGGCAGAAGATCCGGCATGATTATGATATGATGCAGATGTGGTGCAATTAGGCAGTATTAAGCGGAACCGGGGTCCCGACAATTAATTACACGGTTCAAGTTATTTAGAACCCCCGCAATTTAAATGTTGTATTAACAGGGCGAATCATGGCATCGGTTCGCTACACAAATTTAAATGGAGTCCGGAATAAGACTAGAATAGCCCGCATATAGACTCCATATTTAATTATGAGGTGAATCGACATAATGCCCCCAACCCACAGACAGATGTGCATGAATGAACAATTTAATATGCGACAGTTGATAATGTCATAGTATAAAAATAGGGGTCTCGGAAAGGGGATCACATTAGGGGTCGAAGATCTTGGGGTTTGATGTGGTTCGTGTTCGGTCTCAGGGTCGCAGGGGATCGGTCTTCGGAGAACGTCGCAGGACTTGGTTTGGCGTCGGCAGCTCATCGGCTTCGCCCAGGTCGGTGTCGATCTTGTCGTCACGAAGATCTTGTCGGGTCCTCGGATCGGGTCGATCTTGGCGTTCGGGATGAAGAACTTGGCGTTCCGGTGGCGATCTTGGCGGTCCTCGGGTCCGGGAAGAAGACCTTGGTGTTCGGCGTCCTCGGGCATCGGATCCGTGGTCTTCGGGGTAGACGGCCTTGGTGTTCCCTAGCGGAGGCCTTGGCGTGCCGAGGCTCGGTCTTGAATCCGGGGAAGTCGATCATGGCGTTGCTCTGGTGGACCGTACTTGGTGGCCACGATGATCTTGAGAGGAACTTGGGGAGCACATGGTCTTGTCTTGGACTTGGGCTTCACAGAGAAAACGCAAGCATTCCTAGCTAGCAGACTTGGGATTCCTGTCTTCAAAGTGGCATCGCCGGATGAAACCTTGGAGGTAGAGGGACACACACAGGAGGCCACGTCCGTGCACTGTTCTTCTACTGAATTGTACAACAACCGAAGAAGTGGCATCGTGCTCCTCCTGCTGCTGGCACGCACGCGCGAGGTGGAGGATGGCCACATGACAAGGTGGGGAGGGGCAGAGAGGCAGCGACCGACTCCGGGAGGGCGGCTTAGGCGGCGCCTGCAGGCGTGCTTGGCAGCAACGCAGCATAGAGGTGGTGAGGTCGACACTGCAGAACCCGGATGACGACACAGCGAGGAAGGGCGACCGCGGGAGGAGAGCAGAGGCGGTGGAGACTCACGCAGACAAGGAGGAGCTCGGGACGCCGGCGACGACGCGCCACAGGGCTCGAGGAGGAAGACGTGGTAGCCAGGGAGAAGCTCGGTCGGCCGGAAGAGGGGCGTTAGGGCGCTGTGGGGCGGAGGTGGATGGCGACCTCGGGGCAGCGGCGCCGCGCTGCGGTGGAAGGCGGCGGCCGAGCTCCGCATAGAGAGGGGCGCGGTCGATGCCGAGGTGACGGGGAGGGGTGAGGAAGGCGGGTGCGCGCGCAACAACGGGCGCACCAGAGGGGCGGCGCGGGGAAACGGCCCGGGCTGGCATCGCGGTGGCGGATGGGGCTCCAGGGATGAGGGCAGCGCTGTGGGGTTGGGCGCGATGCGAGGTTGGGGACGAGGGACGGTTCACACCAGGTGAGACGGTCGCGTCGGGACGCTGGCGAGTGGGGCCGGGTACGGTGGATCTGGGCGAGGTGGTTGTGAGCGGGCGTGGAAGAGGGAGAGGCATGTGAGGTGGGCCAGGGTGGAGCAGGTTGGCGACCGTGTCGTGCTAGGCGGTAGGTGGAAGCGTGCGGCGGCGGATGCGTGTGCGCGGGTGGTGAGTGGCGGCGGGGGTAGCTGATAGGTGGGGAGGTTTGGGGGAAAAGGGATTAGGGTTTTGGTAACGGGGTGGTAGGCTGCTGCTAGCTGGGCTTTTGGGCCTGGCTGGCGGCGGTCTCTCCCGATTAAATATTTATTTCATCTGTTTTAATTTTAAAGACTTTTGTAAATAGTTTTTAGACAAATAAAAGATCCGGAAAAGACCGGAGTTTTGATTTGAAATTAAGACGGAGATATTTAGAAAACCAAAACTAGACTTTTCGAAAATAGTTTTATGCAAACAAATGCAAGATGACATGATGATGCTCAAATGCAAGGTGGCATGGTGACATGAGCATGCAGTCATGATGATGCGCAACACAAAAACACGGCGATTTTCTAGTAGTGGTTTTAGCAGGATGCCACAATTCGACACCACTAACAATGGATCTCGCCCTCGAGATCCGCCTCATGGTACCGGGAAGAAGGTCGGCGATCTGAATCTTCTCGCTTCGTGTAGATGCTCGCGACACCACTAACAAGAGGTCGTTGTCAGTGATGGCCGAGAGAACACTCCGGGAACAAAGGGCGAAGGTAGAGGTATCAACAAATAAAGCCACCTCTAGCTTCCGTGGACGGAGTAAAATTGCTGGATCCACCGATTCAATGTACAAGAGCGAATGATAAGAGTATTCGGATGGTGATCAGTCCATGGCGCACCCAAACCATTACTCTTCACACGAATAGGAGAATTATGCAACCAACTCTCGGAATTAGACTGAAGATCTCGACAAGCGAGGTTCGGAACAAAGGAGTGATGCAGGCTCTACATCGGATCTAAGGTAGAGGATGTCGTCGCATCGAAAAAGACCGGAAGGCACAACAAGGAACAGAGAGAAGTCCAACAGATGAAGGATTCCTCGGAGAGCACGAAGATCGGATGTAGAAGCACCGTTACCAAAGGAGGAAGCGAAACCCTGAAGGTACACGGAAACCCAACCACGGGAAATCCTAGACTCGAAGAAAGATAAGAGAGCAGATTCAAAACACGCTGAGGTAAGAGGAGAATAGCAGAGGGGTAAGGAGTAAAACAGACCTAATGAGATCTATCCAACCGATTTTGCAAAAATAGTTTGACACTCTACTTCGGTCGTTAGCTAGGTTATCCTATAGGCTGGACTTGTGGGGTATCGCAACTGCTGAGCTCTGATACCACTTTGTAACACCCTCCAATCGGCCCTATGTAAGTTTTAGCCCTTTCCGCCAAACCCACATAGAAACGATTCAAGGACGCCCACCAGGCACTTTCGTGTGGGTCGAAAACAAAGTAATACCATTACACAACAGTCCTCGATGGGACCCACAGAACAGATATACATACAACAGCGACTCAATGAGTCAAGAATACATATATACAATACAAAGATCCAAATCACCTTGAAAACGTTAGAGCGTCCGACTACGGGCAAGATGCAAATGGGGCTAAGAGCCCTGAAGAATAATCAATGGCGTCCATAACCCTGCCCAGGCCAAGACGAAAGGGTAACCCTGCTAACAATGTCGATCTCAAACCTGCTAAAACAAAAGGGGTGCCGACAAAGGGCAAAGGAAAAAGGGGAGCGTCAGTACTGAGGCTAGTACACGGCGAGGCTAGAATTCGGCGGCTCTCGCCTACATAGGTATGGTGGGCTGAAGCGGCAGCGCAGCGGCACTAAACAACCTATAGAGACTCGATATCACTGGCGACTATTAGAGAGGGGTAAGAAAGACCTATTCGGATCCAACCTGAAGCTAACACCAAACAAACCCATCCTGGAATTCCCCCTCGAGACCAAACGAGGAAGTCAAACCGAGGAACTCACACAGTTGGCAATTTTATTCATTCGATTATAGTTGAAGCACTTACTAGTCAGATATAGATAGCGTGGGTTGTCCTGATAGCATAAGTAGTGGCAGTTTTAATCACCATTCCGTTGTAGTTGGGACATTTTGTTGGGTCCGCAGCATAGAAAACAAAAAAATTCCTACGATGAGAACTATACGCCAAGATCTATCTACTAGATACAAAGCAACGGGTGGACATACATCCATAGAGAACTTACCCTCGAAGACAATGAGTTTTGTTAACGAGTAGGAACTCGTGGTTGATGTAGTCGTACGCTTGCCGATCTCAAGATCGTGTGGAAATCCGAGCGCCGCAAATTAGCAGCGCATCTGTCCTCGCACACACGTTCAAGCCACCGGACAACCTCCACCTCCTCGCTCCAGCGAATCAGCGGAAGCAGCAACTCCTTCCAGACGCAAGGCCACCGGGAACATGTATCTCGCTAATCCGAGACCATGGGGGAATATCTAGAGGGGGAGAGAGATCCTTCACGAGGAGGTGTAAGGATGAAGGAGGGAATGGGTGACCTTTTATAGGAGGAGGGGGGTGCCCCCTCTCTCCATGGCCGGCGCATGGGGGGTGACCCCTCACCTCCCCCATTCATGTGGTGGTAACCCCTCCACATTAAAATGCCTCTTCACATTCCCTTTTAAAGTCTCCACTTTAAATGCATTAAATTTCTCCAAATTTAATGCTCTCTCATTTAATAAAACTCTTTTATTTATTTTATTCAGAATTTTGTTAATTACTTTAATTAACAAACATTCACATAAAACCCCTTGCAACATTTCAATATTACATGCAGAACCACTTTCTGCAATTTCACCCGAAACAATTCCGGTTTCTATCGAAACAATTCTTGTTTCTATCGAAACATTTCCTGCGCTTTGCAAACCTTTTGTCTGGAACATATGTGCTCCTAAATGGTGTCCGGCAACCCTTAAGTGTGTCACCCTACGGTTCGCGAATAATGCAGACATGATTGAGACTCCTCTCAGATCAATAATCAGAAGCGGGACCTGGAGATCCATACTGACTCCTGCATATTCAACGATGACTTCTGTGATCGTGAGAACCTTTAACGTCAGCAATTTAATCCCTTTGTCTCATGATATAATACATGTCTGAGATTCGATCATCGGTATCCAAATACCTAGTTTGATCTCGTTACCGACATGCACTCTTTTCTTGTTCCCGTGATATAACATTCTAGTGATCACATCACTTGCTTGCAAGCTATCTTAATGTGATATCACCGAGAGGGCCCAGAGTATATCTATCCGTCATCTGGATTGATAAATTCCACTCTTGATCCATGAGCCTCAACATAACACCTTCGTAGTACTGAACCCATCTTTATAGTCACCCTGTTACGGTGTGACGTTTGATGTTATCAAGATACTCTTCCGGTGTTAGCAATTAACATGATCTCATGGTCTAAGGACTAAGACTACTTTCTATGATGTTATAGCAATATAAACATAATGACTTGATCGTAATGCTATACTTCGGATGAATGTTCATCACATCATTTCACAAATGTTGTGACCTTGTTATTAACAACATCCAATGTCCATGATCAGGAAACTTTGATCATCTTGTTAATCAACAGGCTAGTCTATAAGAGAGGCATAACTAGGAACCATTTTCGTTTATTAAACACACATGTATTGATGTTTCCTATCAATACAATTATAGCATGCAAAATAAACATCTATCATATACAAGAAATATATAATAACAACTTTATTATTGCCTCTCAGGGCATATTTCCTTCAGTCTCCCACTTGCACTAGAGATAATAATCTAGTTTACACAGTGATAAATCTAACACCCATGGAGTTCTGGTGTTGATCATGTTTTGCCCTAGGGAGTACTTTAGTCAATGGATCTGATACATTTAGGTCCGTGTGCACTTTACAAATCTTTATATCTCCATCCTTGACATGCTCGCGGATGGAGTGAAACCGGCGCTTAATATGTTTGGAATTCTTGTGAGACCTTGGTTCCTTTGCGTTGGCTATGGCTCCATTGTTGTCACAATAGATCACCATCAGGTCCAACGCACTAGGAACCACACCCAGTTCTGTAATGAACTCTTTCATCCAAACTGCCTCCTGCGCCGCTTCTAAAGCAGCAACATATTCGCCTCCGTTGTTGATCCAGCCACCACAGGTTGTTTGGAACTCCTCCAACTAACTGCTGCTCCGTTCAAGAGAAATACGTATCCGGATTGAGACTTAGAGTCATCCGGATCGGTGTCAAAGCTAGCATCGACATAACACTTAGCGACTAGCTCTTCTTCACCTCCGTATATAAGAAACATATCCTTAGTTCTTCTCAAGTACTTGAGGATGTTCTTTACCGCTATCCAGTGTTCCGAACCTGGATCAGATTGGTACCTACTACTCAAACTAATAGCATGTGCCACATCCGGTCTTGTACATAGCATGGCATACATAATAGAGCCTATGGCCGAGGCATAGGGGATCTTATCCATCATCTCTCTTTCTTCTGCCGTAGCCGGACTTTGAGTCTTACTCAATGTCTTGGCTTGCAACATAGGTAAGAACCCCTTCTTACTTTCGTCCATATTAAACTTCTTTAATATCTTATCAAGGTATGTACTCTGCGATAGCCCAATTAGGCGTCTTGATCTATCTCTATAGATTTTAGTGCCTAATATATATGAAGCTTCACCAAGGTCCTTCATCGAAAATTTGATGTTTAGATAACTTTTAACACTGTTTAAAAGATCTATATCATTTCCAATCAATAATATGTCATCCACATATAATATCAGAAATGCCACATTGCTCCCACTCACTTTCTTGTAAATACAAGCCTCTCCATAAGTTTGGACAAATCCAAACTCTTTGATCACCTCATCAAAGCGGAGATTCCAACTCCGGCGATGCTTGCTTCAGTCCATAGATGGATCGCGGAAGTTTGCACACCTTATTAGCATCCTTAGGATCGACAAAAACCTTTGGTTGTATCATATACAACTCTTCTTCAATATTACCATTGAGGAACGCAGTTTTGACATCCATCTGCCATATTTCATAATCGAAATATGCAGCAATTGCTAACATAATCCTAACCGACTTAAGCATCGCTACGGGAGAGAATGTCTCATCGTAGTCAACTCCTTGAATTTGTCGAAACCCCTTTGCGACAAGTCGAGCCTTATAGATGGTTACATTACCATCAGCATCAGTTTTTCTTTTGAAAATCCATTTATTCTCAACGGCCTTTCGATCGTGAGGTAAGTCCACCAAGGTCCAAACCTGGTTTTCGTACATGGATTCCATCTCGGATTTCATGGCTTCTAGCCATTTGTTGGAATCAGGCTCATCATCGCTTCTTCATACGTCGCAGGGTCATCTATTTCATCAATCATGAAATTCATAACAGGATTGCCGTATAGTTCAGGAGCTGCACGTGTCCTGCTTGACCTGCGAGGTTCGGTAGTGTCCTCTTTCGGAGTTTCATGATCAATATCATTAGCTCTCTCTTCATTATGTGAAGTCAACTCCGAAACAACTTCCGGTGCTGCGCTACTCGCCATTTCATGAAGAGAAGGTTCAATAACCTCTTCGAGTTCTACCTTCCGACTACTCACACCTTTCGCGAGAAACTCCTTCTCAAGAAAGGATCCATTCTTGGCAACAAAGACCTTGCCCTCGGATCTATGATAGAAGGTATACCCAATTGTTTCCTTAGGGTATCCTATGAAGATGCATTTTTCCGCTTTGGGTTCGAGTTTATCTGGTTGAAGTTTCTTCACATAAACATCACATCCCCAAACTTTAAGAAATGACAGCTTAGGTTTGTTTCCAAACCATAATTCATACGGTGTCTTTTCAACGGATTTAGATGGTGCCCTATTTAAAGTGAATGTAGTGGTTTCCAGTGCATAACCCCAAAATGACAGTGGCAAGTCAGTCAGAGACATCATAGATCGAACCATATCCAATAAAGTACGATTACGACGTTCTGACACACCATTACGTTGTGGTGTTCCGGCAGGCGTGAGTTGTGAAACTATTCCACACTCTTTCATGTGTGTGCTAAACTCGTAACTTAGATACTCTCCTCCACGGTCGGACCGCAGAAATTTGATCTTTCTGTTACGATGATTTTCCACTTCATTCTGAAATTCTTTGAACTTCTCAAAAGTTTCAGACTTGTGTTTCATCAAATAGATATACCCATATCTACTCAAATCATCCGTGAAAGTAACAAAATAACGATATCCACCTCGCGCCGACACACTCATTGGTCCACACACATCAGTATGTATGATTTCCAATAAATCTGTCGCCCGTTCCATTGAACCGAAAAAACGGCGTTCTAGTCATCTTGCCCATAAGGCATGGCTCACATGTATCAAATGATTCAAAATCAAGTGATTCCAAAAGTCCATCAGAATGGAGTTTCTTCATGCGTTTAACGCCAATATGACCTAGACGGCAGTGCCACATATATGCAGATATATCATTATCAAGTTTAATCCTTTTAGCATCAACATTATGAATATGCGTAATACTACTATCGAGATCCAATAGAAATAAACCATTCAACACAGGTGCATGACCATAAAAGATATTATTCATATAAATCAAACAACCATTGTTTTCAGATTTAAACGAATAACCACTTTGCATCAAACATGATCCGGATACAATGTTCATGCTCAGTGCAGGCACCAAATAACAATTATTGAGGTTTATAACTAATCCCGACGGGATATGGAGAGGCAGCGTTCTGACGGCGATCACATCAACTCTTGATCCATTGCCGACCCGCATCGTGACCTCATCCCTTGCTAGTTGTCGCTTGTTCCGTAGCCCCTGAACCGAGTTACATATATTAGCAACCGATCCCGTATCAAATACCCAGGTGCTACTGCGAGTACTAGTCAAGTACACATCAATAACATGTATATCACATATACCTTTGTTTGCCTTGCCGGCCCTTTTGTCCGCCAAATACTTGGGGCAGTTGCGCTTCTAATGGCTAGTCCCCTTGCAATAGTAGCACTCGGTGTCAGACTTAGGGCCAGCTCGGGGTTTCTTTTCAGGCGCGGCAACAGATTTGCCGCCCTTCTTTCCCTTCTGCTTGCCTTTCTTGTCCTTCTTGAAACCGGTGGTCTTATTGATCATCAACACTTGATGTTTTTTCCTAATCTCCACTTCTGCAGTCTTAAGCATTGACAGAAGCTCGGGAAGAGACTTCTTCATGCCCTGCATATTATAGTTCATCACGAAGCTCTTGTAGCTAGGTGGCAGAGATTGGAGAACATGATGTATGCCTAAGTCAATGGGAATCGTTATTCCCAAGGACACAAGCTTATCGGCGTACCCAGACATTTTGAATACGTGCTCACTAACGGAGTTGTTCTCTTCCATCATGCAGCTAAAGAACTTTTCAGAAGCATTATAACTCTCTACGGCAGCATGGGTATCGAAAATCATTTTCAATTCTCCCATGGTATCAAAGGCATTGCCATTTTCGAAACGTTTTCGAAGTTCTGGTTCTAGCCCATACAGTATGCCACAATGAACTAAGTTGTGGTCCTCCTGACAAGTTATATAGACGTTCTTTTCCTCGTCAGGGGCATCAGGAGCTGGTGGGGGGCCTAGCAGCGCCTCTAGCACATATTGCTTTTGTGCAGCAGTGAGGAGAATCCTCAAATTCATAGCCCAGTTGGTGAAGTTGCTACCATTCGCAGCAAGCTTCTCTTTCTCCATGAACACATTGAAATTAAAAGCAGGTGGTGCCATCTACAACAGAATTTGTAAAATATATTTAGACTAAGTTTATGATAGATTGAGTTCAGCTAATCCAAATTACTAATGAACTCCCACTCAAAAACGACATCCCTCGTGTCCTTTTGGTGATGACATGAACCAAATCCACTACACCAAGTCCGATCATCACGTGAGTCGGTGCAGCTTCAAAGGCGAGTATCTATATAGGCATCATATCAACTATATGACTCATGCTTAACCTTTCGGTCCGTGTTCCGAGGCCATGTTTGTACATGCTAGGCTCGCCAAGTAAGAACCTTAGTATTCGCGTGTGTAAAACTGTCTTACACCCGTTGTATGAAAGCGTAGAGTCGAGAACACCCGATCATCACGTGATGCCTCAAAACACGATCCACAAAACGGTGCATACTTAAGGAGGAACACATTTTATCTTGATATCTAAATGAGGGATCATCTTATAATGCTACCAAAAGCGCCAAACTAGCAATATAAGATGCTAACATCTAATGTGTGAAGTGAGGTGATATGGTCCATGCATTTGATCTCTATCATTTGCATCGTGGTATGATCTCTATCATTCCTTTGTGTGTAAGGCCAAGGTCTATGGAACTTACACGTTAAGTGAGTTGTAAGAGTATCTATCATACATCTACTTACAACAATACCATATCAAGACACAAGCCCAACAACGATCTAAACTAGACGCCTCTAATTTATCAATTGCAAGTTTTACGTGGCTTAGGGCTTTCGGAGATAGAACCGGTCTTACCTACGAACATGAACCACAACGAGGATAACCAAGTTATTAGCAACTCGTTGTAAATCAGATATTGACTATAGTAGGAGAGACAGACACCCGCCAGCCACTTATGCAAAACAAGTTGCATGTCAGTCGTGGAACCGGTCTCATGTACGATGACATGTAAGGTTGGTCCGGGCCGCTTCATCCCACTATGCCACCAATATCCAAAGTACATAGAAGATGCAATAACATGATCATCATCGCCCACATATAAACATATGTGTACTACCCGTGCAAAGCACCTACGCATAAACCTGGCTCTGATACCACTGTTGGGTCCGCAGCATAGAAAACAAAAATTTTCCTACGATGAGAACTATACGCCAAGATCTATCTACTAGATACAGAGCAACGGGTGGACATACATCCATATAGAACTTACCCTCGAAGACAACAAGTTTTGTTAACGAGTAGGAACTCGTGGTTGATGTAGTCGTACGCTTGCCGATCTCAAGATCATGTGGAAGTCCGAGCGCCGCAAATTAGCAGCGCATCCGTCCTCGCACACACGTTCAAGCCACCGGACAACCTCCACCTCCTCGCTCCAGCGAATCAGCGGAAGCAGCAACTCCTTCCAGACGCAAGGCCACCGGGAACATGTATCTCGCTAATCCGAGACCATGGGGGAATATCTAGAGGGGGAGAGAGATCCTTCACGAGGAGGTGTGAGGATGAAGGAGGGAATGGGTGGCCTTTTATAAGAGGAGGGGGGGTGCCCCCTCTCTCCATGGCCGGCGCATGGGGGGGTGACCCCTCACCTCCCCCATTCATGTGGTGGTAACCCCTCCACATTAAAATGCCTCTTCACATTCCCTTTTAAAGTCTCCACTTTAAATGCATTAAATTTCTCCAAATTTAATGCTCTCTCATTTAATAAAACTCTTTTATTTATTTTATTCAGAATTTTGTTAATTACTTTAATTAACAAACATTCACATAAAACCCCTTGCAACATTTCAATATTACATGCAAAACCACTTTCTGCAATTTCACCCGAAACAATTCCGGTTTCTATCGAAACAATTCCTGTTTCTATCGAAACATTTCCTGCGCTTTGCAAACCTTTTGTCTGGAACATATGTGCTCCTAAATGGTGTCTGGCAACCCTTAAGTGTGTCACCCTATGGTTCGTGAATAATGCAGACATGATTGAGACTCCTCTCAGATCAATAATCAGAAGCGGGACCTGGAGATCCATACTGACTCCTGCATATTCAACAATGACTTCTGTGATCGTGAGAACCTTTAACGTCAGCAATTTAATACCTTTGTCTCATGATATAATACATGTTCGAGATTCGATCATCGGTATCCAAATACCTAGTTTGATCTCGTTACCGACATGCACTCTTTTCTCGTTCCCGTGATATAACATTCTAGTGATCACATCACTTGCTTGCAAGCTATCTTAATGTGATATCACCGAGAGGGCCCAGAGTATATCTATCCGTCATCTGGATTGACAAATTCCACTCTTGATCCATGAGCCTCAACATAACACCTTCATAGCACTAAACCCACCTTTATGGTCACCCTATTACGGTGTGACGTTTGATGTTATCAAGATACTCTTCCGGTGTTAGCAATTAACATGATCTCATGGTCTAAGGACTAAGACTACTTTGTATGATGTTATAGCAATATAAACATAATTATTTGATTGTAATGCTATACTTCGGATGAATGTTCATCACATCATTTCACAAATGCTGTGACCTTGTTATTAACAACATCCAATGTTCATGATCAGGAAACTTTGATCATCGTGTTAATCAACAAGCTAGTCTATAAGAGAGGCATAACTAGGAACCCTTTTTGTTTATTAAACACACATGTATTGATGTTTCCTATCAATACAATTATAGCATGCAAAATAAACATCTATCATATACAAGAAATATATAATAACAACTTTATTATTGCCTCTCAGGGCATATTTCCTTCACATTTCCTAGTCAGATATAATTGTCCTGAGGAATCCCAAAACCCAGCAGTTGTTGGCACTTTTATCACATTCCTTTAGAGTTGTAATACTTACTAGGCAGGTATAGTTTGACACAGATCACCATAGGTCCATCAGTTGTTGGCATTTTTATTATCCATTCCATTATAGTTGCATCTGATTACTAGTCACATATTAAGTCAAATTTATAGCACTACTTTAGTTATGCTTGTCTATGATCGAGATACTGTGCTCCAAGTCGTCCATAACCGTGGACACGGCTTTCCGAAAGTTTTACCCTGCAGGGGTGCACAAATAGCAACACACACTCGATCAACCTCGGAAAACCAACTCAAAACCCAACGAGGCATTCACGACAAAGCGATCACAGAATTCAGACATATTTTAGGGGGCCACCCCACTAAGCTACCCGCAACAAAGTTGGCCGGCTCCGGAACGGACCCAGGGTTTGTGTGGACGGCTGTAAACACAAAAACACCGCGATTTTCTAGTAGTGGTTTTAGCGGGATGCTACAATCTCCTTTGGTAGTGTTGTGATGCAATCTCAGAATGGCGGCCTCCTGCGTGGTGGCTGGGACCTCAAAATATATAGGTGCCTTCACAAAAGTCGTAGGGTTTGACGATACGAAGCCAACTCCACATGGTACGGGTGGGCCTTGCTCATACCAATGGTCACTAAACCCTGTGTTGACTTGTTTTTACTCCATGATTGCTTGCCTGTGTACACTTCCTCACAATCTTCATTAATGGCTCCTGATTTCTCCTTAAAAGCATGATTTCCTGCATAACACAATTCAAAACAATAGATTGCACATCTTTGCAATAATTAGTCAATAGTAGCAAGACTAGAGAAATTCTTTGTCAATTACTTGACTAAAAACGAAGTTTAAATGCAAAGAAATATGGCTATTTTCACAATCATCACCACTGTTGGGGATATACTTTCCGGGTATACCCGTTGTGACCTGCTGACCAGGGTGCGCCACTTCCGGGTTAGAGCTATGCTCCACGGGCGGCCTAGTCAGAGAGAGAAGATGGAAGCCCATCCGGCTACGGAAAGGCCTAGAAGACTTACCGACTTAGACCTGTAGGAATACTTGTAGTCCAAGATGTACTATGTACCAACTCTGTATCGTAGCCGGATAGGACTCTCCTGTAAATGCTAGGCTGGATGACTATATAAGCCGACCTAGGGACCAGCCTTTAGGGCACGCACAACCAACCACAACTCGCATTGGCGAAACCTCTCTTGTAATATGTTGTACTTCCGGCTCTTCCAATATACTAGATTGCTAGCGGGAGTAGGATCCATCCATCATGGTCGGATCTGAACCTGGGTAAGCTTGTGTGCTCAAATCCCAAACAACCGTACATCTCACACCCCACCTTTTCCCATGCCTCAAGGACCCCCTATGGCATACTTGTCTTTAATCCGACGATAGTTGATGCCCACCGTGGGACAAGTGATGTTTAGATCTATGTTCCAGGAAGAATCGATGTGTATCGGAATCGCAAAACAATCACCATCGATTGCGTCTGCTACGCCAGCAACGTCCCCCTCTTCCTTCTCGACAAGACCTGGATTTTGGCCACGGAGGCCGTGACGAGCTAGACCATCCTGCCAATCGGCAAGATCAATATCTACCTCGATTTCACTGAACCCGCCCAACCCACCCCAGCGGTGATGATAAAGATGGAAGAAATCTCTAGATATACTCTATCCGCAGATGAGACACAGTTACGGATCCCAAGAAACCCTAATCCTACCGAACGGGGCAGAGATCGTGGAGACAGAAAAGGTCAGATCTGAATATCTCCATCGGGAGATCGAATCTGAGGAAGACCAAAGCTGCAACTGCTCTAGATCTAGCTCTACGAATGCTAGAGCAGGAAACTCGCTTCTGAGGAACACAGTGAGGCGGATGATGTTGTGCCCAAATGTCAAAATGTATGTTGTTCTTGAGACCATCAAAACTTTTGAGGAAGCCAACGCCGAAAGCCTCACCCACCTCAAAGTGCATGGATCTCTCTTTGTCGGCTATGTCGGCTCTGGATCTGGCTCTACCGATGCTAGAGATGACAACGACTTAGTTCTGGACGCCATCAGAACAAACACAAACACACCGGCCTCCCCAGTAGAGTCCATCACATTGGCACATTTTCGGGCATACAAAGAAGAATTCGGAGAAGAAATAAACTCCAGTGCTGCATAGGAAGGAGAAAGGGTCACATCCGAGTCTAGACAACAGTATGGATGAGGATTACGATGAAGAACATCCTGACTCACAAGATGACATGAATCTCGGAGAAAATCTCGAGGTCCCAGTGTTCGAAAGTACTGATGGAAGTTTATGCCCAGGAAATGGGCCTAAAGCCGTGTTTGCCACTGGTGCCCGAAGAACCAACAAGGGAAGGAAGAATAAAAATAAGACTCTGAAACAAGACCTTCCTAATTAAGAGGAAGAAAAGGACGATTAGGAAATTAATATGGGGGATGAATATGGCGCTCTGATCCCCAGGAACCAAAAAAATCTCTGGTGGATGGACATGTGGTTACTCCCAGTGCCCGTGAAATCTACGGAGAAACATTACTAACACCGATCCCAACTACTTTAGATCTTACACCGGAGGAGCTGGAGCAAAGGGCCTAGGCCTTAGAAGCATACCACTTGCAATCTTGGACAAAGAAACTCACCTTGTCGAGGAAAAGTAGTGCATCAACGGCAATGTTGCAAGCACAAAACAGTTCAACTCCCTACAACATCAGAAGACTCGGAATGGCCATGTACTGGCCAACAAAAATCTTGATGTCCACAAGACCCTCTTCGAGGGAAAAACACAGTCATTATCATAGGAGAGCCTCGTCTCAACAGCAAGGGGAAACAGGTGTACAACACGCTAGTGGAAAACATTGTTGCTGCCCAAGAGATCTTGGCAAATCATCCAACTCCAGAACAGGCCCGGTAGTGTGTGACACTACTCAACAAGTGTTTGGAGCAACAGAAAGCTGCCACATCCTGTAGCAGAAAGCTAGTCTCGAAATTCGACCAATGGCGCACCAACGTGGATCAGCAACATGAATCAAGACCCCGTGGGGAACCGGATCGGCATCACCATTCTGACTCTCAGGATAACACATACTCAAGGACCGTCTCTTCAGGACAATGACACAGGACCACGCGTTATTAGAGCAATGTCGCTCTAGTTGCGGCACGAGATGTTGTAGCAGAACTGGTTCCACAGCAACCTCCCTAGCGGCAATCTAACAACCGCAGGGAATAATATGAAGCATGACATAATGAGCGAGATCAGAAGAAAATGCCACCTCTGATGTCTACGCACTTCTATTCTTGTAGATAGTTGTTGGGCCTCCAAGTGCAGAGGTTTGTAGAACAGCAACAAGTTTCCCTTGAGTGAATTACCCAAGGTTTATCTAACTCGGGGAGGAAGTGGTCAAAGGTATCCCTCTCAAGCAACCCTCCAATCAAGATACAAGAAGTCTCTTGTGTCCCCAACACACGCAATACACTTGTCAGGTGTATAGGTGCACTAGTTCGGCGAAGAGATAGTAAAATACAGGTGGTATGGATATAAGACAACGGTGCCAGAAAATACTTTGATGGCGTGGACGAGAATAAAGGCAAACTGAAATAAAGATGGAAGCAAGCAAACATGTAATAGATCTAGTTGCAAGCGGTGTTTCAATGCTTAGAAACAAGGCCTAGGGATCATACTTTCACTAGTGAACACTCTCATATAAATATCTTCTCTTTATGGTACTACTCTGAACCACTCTCCGGTTGGACACTCTAATCCATGCTAGGGCTATAACAACACTCCTCAAAGTTCACTTTCCCCATCTAGATAACCCCACACTGTCACCTTAACCACTAGATGGTTCCAACAAACACCATAATTTCATAGAGACATCCAACTCCAAATATAACTCATAAAAAGTATTTGTAATCTCTAGCCTAAGTGTCACCATGGTGTGCACGCTGTCACTTTACACATGGGGAGAGCCAAAGATCTATTAAAGCACTTGAGTAGCAAGGTAGATCTACTTGATTACAAAGCTCATGATCACAATATGATCATGCATAGAGAGAGAGATGAATACATAGCTACCGGTAGAACCCTTAGCCTCGAGGAAGAACTACTCCCTCTTTATCATGGGAATCAGCAACGGCGATGGAGATGGTGGTGGAGATCGATGGAGATGGATCCGGGGGCACTACCTTGTCTCGGCAGGGTGCCGGAACAGAGACTTTCTATCCCCCGAATCTTCCCTTCGGTGGCGGCGGCGCTGCGGAACTTTTCGTGGCTGGAGGCTGGACGATTTAGGGTTTTCGTCCCGGGGACTTCTTATAAGCGAAGGGGCAAGGTCGGTGGCCGGCCAGGGGGCCCACAGCATGCCCTGGCGCGGCCTAGGGCTTCCCGCGCCAAGGGGTGGTGTGGCCACCCTATGGCCCCCTTCGTCTCTCCTTCAGACTCCATGTGTCTTCCGGTAAAATATCAACTTTGGCGTTTGTCCCGTCCAATTCCGAGAATATTCATTTTCTGGCTTTTCTGGAACCAAAAACAGAAGAAAATAGGCAACTGGCACTGTGGCATCTTGTTAATAGGTTAGTTCCAGAAAATGTATAAAAAGTACTCCAAAGTTGGAACAAAACATAAGAAAGTAGATAAAAACCAAGCATGGAACATCAAAAATTATGGATACGTTAGCAACGTATCAACCTCCTAAACACACAATCCGTACGGCTGAACCTTGCCACAATGACAACAACACTGGATGAATAAATTATGAAAAGCACACTAGATCAAACCGGCAGGGTGTCCATCGTCATGAAGACCCGCCTCGGAGCCGACATCGCGATGTTCCATACGAAGGACGCCAATTAGCCGAAAATAACCCACCAGAGCCTCTGTCCCACCAGGAAGTGACCATAACAGCTCCCACGGGATCTAGGGAGGGCGTCGGGGAAGAGGAGGTGGTAGAAGAAGCAGAGATACAAATCTATGGTCTCGCAGCCATGAAAAACATCCGAGATGGCACTCTCTGTCACCAAGTGATGCCCGAAACCGAATCAACTCAAACATTGAGGCATGGCGCTACGAGTCAAATGATATATACGTGGGCCCAAAGTGCTTCGGACCAAGGGTCCGCCAAACCAACTTTTCGGAGAGGTTCGTAATCTAAAGACCCATTCAACCCTATGACAATGTGGCTCGGCCAGATACTTGGCTCCAGGATTTTTTCTAGGCTTGTTGCATTGCCAAAGGAGGAACACGGCTTAGTCGCAGTCCGATATCTCCCACTCAAGTTGTGGAAGACGGCTTGATTGTGGCTCAATGAACTACCATAAAACACAATAAACAACTAGTATGATATGAAAAGTGCGTTCTTTCGGAATTTTGAGGGTACCTACAGGAGGCCCTACATAGTCAAAGATTTGCAGAGTTGCATTCAGAAAACCAGAGAAACTTGCTGAGACTACCTCGGATGATGGATCGACACGAAAAACTCTTGTGAAGGAGTCAATGACCAGACCACGATTGAAGCATTCATCATAGGGCTCCTAGTCGGATTACTGTGCCACCAACTGAAGCGCGACAAGGTTACCGATTTGGGCAAAATGATAGAGATTGTAAGCAAATATGTTGAAGCCGATGATGATTCAGAAGGTTTGCTAAACAGCCTGGCTGTGCCAAACTTCGCAAAATAGCCAAAACAGCAGCAGGCCTAGAAGCGCAAAACACCTCGAAAGACAAGCTCAACATGGAAAATGCAACCGTCAACACAAATTTTGGATCTGGAGGCCAAGGAGGGCGCAGAGGTGGATGGGACGAGGTCGTGGAGCTTCCCGGGTCCAAGGTAGAGGAGACCAACGGCCTAGTAAGACCTATTCTTGGGCCGACATTACCAATAACCCATGTGTACACCACCTAGATGCAAACAGGGGATCTTCCCACACAAACGTTGAGTGCCATTTTAATGATGACATCAAGAAAGACGAATCCGCTGGCTAGAGGGCCAAGCAAAAAATGAAAGAAAATTCTAGCAAGGATAAGGAGTCCAAGGAAGATTCTGATAGGGAAGAAGCGGATACCGCTAACCCCAAGTCATATGCGATGAAGGCTTACCCAACAAAGAAAGACACTTATGTCTGCTTCCTCGGATCCCAGCCCGCCAAGGTCAAGAAGGCAGTAATGCATGAGCTTAACGCAACTGTTCCGGCTGTCCCCCAATATCTGGACTGGTCGGAAGTGAAGATCACCCTTGAAAAAGCGATCATCCATCTAAGCCTCATAGGCAAGGAAATTACGCCATGGTCATCAATCCACTTATTGACGGCTATGAGTTTTCAAATATCCTCATGGACGGTAGCAGTAGCATCAACATCCTCTACATCGAAACACTGCACTACATGAGGATGTCGAAAACCCAGTTGAATTACAGCAATGTGGTTTTCCATGGAATTGTCCCATGAAGGCAAGAAGGCTCCCTAGGATAAATCATTCTAGACGTTACCTTTGGAACGTCATAGAACTATCGGACTGAACCACTATATTTTGAAGTGGTGTTGTTCAAGAGCACATACCACGCTATCTTTGGCATCTGGCCTACTAGCAGTTTATGGCTCGCCCTGCTACATCTACAATATGATGAAAATTCCTGTCCTAATGACGTCATCACAATCCGGGGAAACCCGAAGAAAGCGCGAGAGTGCAAAGACGGAGTTGCCGCCTTTGCCGAAGCCATGCTGCATGGCGAGGAGTACCAGGAGATCAAGAAGAACACCAACCTGTCCGAGATGCCTGCTTCAAAGAAGGAGGTGTTGAAACCGACTCCAGAGTTCAAGGCATCAGAAGAGACAAAGACAACACCACTGAAGGACGATGACCCCTCCAAGGTGACGCACATAGGCGTAGGCTTGATTGCGCATAGGAAAGCATGCTCATCGAGTTCCTCAAAGATAATAAAGATATCTTCGCATGGAACCCTTCTGACATGACTGGAGTACCTAGGGAACTCTTCGAGCACTCTCTTAATGTGTATCCTGACGTTAGACCCATCAAACAGTCCTTACGATGATTCGGCGATGAAAAGCGCAAAGCTATAGCCAAAGAATTAGCCCGGTTAGAACTAGCCAAATTTGTTGAAGAAGTCATCCACACTGAGTGGTCGGCTAATCCTGTAATGGTCCCTAAAAAGGCACTACTGATTAAAGGATGTGTGTTGATTATACTGCCTTGAACAAGGCTTGTCCAAAAGATCCATTCACTCTACCTATAATCGATCAAGTTATCGACTCAACAGCAGGCTCGGAACTCCTATGCTTTCTCAATGCATATTCCGATTATCACCAAATGTGTATGAAGGAGTCAGATAAACTAAAGACTTCGTTCATCGCCCCCTTCAGAACCTTATGCTATGTAACAATGCCTTTCGGGCTCAAAAACGCATGAGCTACATATCAGCGCACTATGCATCGTTGCCTCCACGATCAAATCGGATGTGCATATGTGGACAACATAGCGCTGATGTCCAAAAGAAGGAAACATTAATTTCCGACTTGGAGGAGACATTCGCAAATCTACAAAAATACAACATAATGCTTAACTCGAAAAAAAAATTCTTCGGAATCCTAGCTAGAAAACTATTCGGTTTCATCGTGTCTCAGAGAGGCATAGAGGTCAACCGTGACAAGATAAAGGCTATACTCAACATATCCAGGCTGACTCGCCTAAAGAACATACAATGGTTCACTGGCTGCAATGCGGCAGTAAGACAGTTTGTCATCTGACTCGGTGAAAGAGCTGCACCATTATACAAGCTCTTGAAGAAAATCGACAAATTTGTCTGGACCGATGAAGCTAAAGCTAAACTCCAAGATCTAAAAGTAGTACTCTCGTCTACCCCTATTCTCGCAACCTCGGTAACCTATGTTGCTTTACATCACTGCAACAAACAGAGTCGTCCGTGTCGTCATGGTGGTGGAGCGAAAGGAGGAAAGGCATGAGCACTTGGTGCAGCGTTCGACTTACTATCTCAGCGAGGGTTCTGATAGAATTGAATCAGCGGTAATCCCATTACCAAAAGCTAGCCTACACCATATTCTTTGCTGCCAGAAAGCTACAACATTACTTCCAAGAGCACAAGATCACCATGGTGAGCATAACTCCCATGAGGGATATAATCAACAACAATAATGCCACATGACACATTGCTAAGTGGGGAATAGAGCTAGCAGCTTTTGACATTGAGTACAAGAAAGGATCAGCTATCAAGTACACTTGCCGACTTTGTTGCTGATTGGATAGAGACAGCAGAAAACACTAATACCCGGAGTCAGAATATTGGACCATCCACTTTGACAGGTCAAAAGTGCATAGGGGTTTAGGGGCTGGCGTGGTGCTCAAATCACTCCAAGGAGATAAATTGTTCTATGTATTACAGATTCACTTCACGGCGACCAATAACGTTTCCAAATATGAAGCACTTTTACATGGACTCCGAATTGCTAAAGACATTGGCGTTAGCCGAATCATGTATTACGGAGACTCGTATTTTGTTGCCTAGCAAGTATTTGACCACTTTAGAGCAAATAAACACATGGATGCTTATCAAGTTATTATGGATAAATTATCTAAATCATTCGAAGGGTTTGAAGTTCAACACATCCCTCGAGTAGAAAATGAGGAACCAGATGCACTATCAAGAATAGGCTCTACACAGAAAAAGGTCTCGGATGGTGCTTTTCTGGAGCACCTCAAAGTTCCCTATATCATAGGAGTTGATGAGGAGTACAAGACCAAATCCGACTCACCACTCATAGTAGTTCTGGTTTTTATCCCCATCTGGACAAAACCCTACCTTGATTTCTTGGTAGATGAAAAATTACCCAAAAACGAAGTTCTGAGTCGACAGATCATTCGGCGAGCAAAATCCTATATGGTTATCAATGGTGAGCTCTATAAGCGGAGTGTATCTGGTTGTTTTCAGTGATGCGTTTCTCTGGAAGAAGGAGTGAAAATCCTAAGGGAAATCCATGAAGGCAAACGTGGTAATCACGCAGCAGCCAACTCTTTAGTGGCAAAAGCTTTTCAACACAGATATTTCTAGCTTACAGCTAAGCCAAATGCCGAGAAACTGGTCAAGACATGCAAAGGCTGCCAAAAATACACCAAACAAGCTTATGTTCTGGCTGATCAGCTACGGACAATTCTGATTACATGGCCATTTGTGGTTTGGGGGCTTGACATGGTAGGACCGTTTAAACGGGCACCAAGTGGATTTACCCACCTACTAGTGATGGTGGATAAATTTACAAAATGAATCGAGGCTAAACCTATAACAAGCTGCGATGGAGCCACAACCAAAATATTCGTTGAGGATGTCATAATCCGATTCGGCTATACACACAGTATTATTACAAACAACGGGAGGAATTTTTCAACGAGAGAGCTTGTCGAGTTTTGCGAAGAATAAGGGATCCAACTCGATATTGCGCTAGTGGACAAGTTAAAAGGGTAAATAGCTTAATATTTCAAGCCTCTGACCTTGGCTCGAAGCACCACTTCATCATGTTGCGGTGGCTTGGGCGGACGAATTGTCGTCTATTATTTGGAGCTTACGAACTACTCCTAATAGGTCAACTGGATACACACCTTTCTTCTTGGTGTACAGCGTAGAGGAAATACATCTAAGTGATGTCATGCATATTTCTCCCTAAGTTGCTACGTATGTCGAAGAAAATGCCGAAGTTTCTCAAGAAGATGGCCTTAATGTACTTGAGGAAGATCACGTAGTTTTTGAATAGAGATCTATAGTCTATCAGCAGAAGTTATGCAAGCATCATAGCCAGAGAGTCAAAATCGTTCCTTCAGAAAGGACGATCTAGTTCTCTGACATGAGAAAGCACAAACTTTCCCCAATTTGGGAAGGACCCTTTATGGTTAGCAGAGTACTGCACAACAAGTCATATTATTTAACCGACATGAGACCAGACAAACAAAGACATGCTACTAGGAAAAGAAAGAGAGTCGGAGGAAGTATAAAGCCGGATGAGTTAGACCGTCCATGGAATATTGCTCAGCTATATCCCTTTTATTCTTTTTTTCTTTATAATCATATCAATGTACATGTTCAAAGTGAAAACAAACCGAATCAAATTCATGGATTTACCACGACCTCGGTTGTGACTCCCTAGATAAAAATCAAAAATTTAAAGTATTGGTTTCCTCAATGTTTTCTGAGAAGTTTTAGTACCATCTTATTTCCGAATGATCATGTCAAAGTCGAAAATCCTAGAATACTTCAAACTACTTTTTGCTCATGTTTGTTTTGGTTAGATTTCCGATTCTAAAAAATCCTACCCTCGGGTGTATGTCTCACTTTTCTGTTTGTACTTTGGTTTTCATCTGATTGCATAGAAGCAGGTATTTTCTGAGTAGTGAATTGTTTGTACTGGAAGTCAGCTTTGTTTCCGAGTTTAAACTAGTTTAGAAATTGAGCTTCGTTGCTTGGCAGTGTTTCCGTACTAAAGGTTTGCCGGCTTAGGAAAGGGATGAGACAGAAAGCCAGATAAACGATAAGTATGAACAAAAAGTGCTTAAGTAATTTTCAAGCATAGCAAAAAACAACCAAGTGCTAGAGTGAAAGTGCAAGTTCTTACAAAACAGCACATGCAAAAATATGTTTTATCTTACACCACTTGTTCCCAAATAATGCATAGTTTTTTAAACTCTATGCTGCAGGTGGAGGATTTGCTGACCCATTATTTCCACCATCCAAGTCACCCTGATCTTTGTCAGAGATGAGGATGTTAGACTTGGTATTTTTTTCGTCATTGGAGGCTTTAGTTTCTTTAGCTGGGGGGCTTGGTGCCACCGCGATGGATTGGAAGAATGGCGTTTCGTAGCTAGTCATCTTGGCCACGCGACAAGCATATCTGGCACAAGACTCCCAAATGGCTCTGACATCTTAATCGTTGCCATCTTCATCAACAGTTAAAATAGCCTTCATGACTTGCCAGATGTCGATACTACCATGGTGACAAATCACCATGGTAAGGGCATTTTGGGCAGCCATCCAAGCATACGACATATTCCAGTCTTCCACGAGTTTTGGAAATTCCTTTGCCTTATCCTGCATTCCAAAGGCCGATAGCTTGTGTAGGTCAAAGAATCCAACAGCCTCACCAGCCTCTTCAAGAGTTTGGCAGAAGTCATGAATTAGATCTCTGACTGTCACAAGTCGGTCATTGCAAGACTCAGACGAAGATGAATCCAGAATGTTAAGGGCTCCTGTGAAAATATAAAATAACTAAGTAGGAAAATAATTAAGTTGGAAAACATCAACGCGGGAAAGTATATGGCATTGGCTGCAAACTTACCAAAGATGGTTTCATAAATTTTGGTTTTGTCTTCCCTCAAACTCCAGAGTTCTACCCTAAGTGCCTGGGCAGTATAATCTTGCCTATCCAGTTCCGCCTTTAAATCTTTGATTTCTTTGTCTTGGCGGGCAATGGTTTGGTCACACTCTTTGGTGGCCATGCTGCTGGATTTGAGAATATTGCTGACACTACGTTCATGGTCAGCCTTCAGCTTTGTGAGCTCAGCTTAGAATTCGGCATTCTCTGCCTCCAAGACCTAGAAATTTTATGCCTCCTCCACAAGTTTGGATGATTGATTCAGCAAACCTAGAATGGCAAGGGAAAATTTAAAGTCGGAGAGATTAGACCTCTTTCCGCTTGTTGCATACATTCTTCAACAATTCCTGGTTGTAACAAGTAACTTTCTGTAAGTCAGAATAGTAACCAGGATTAGAAGTCTACTAAGACTTGGGCTGTTATTTTAACTAAGTTAAATTTCTAACACTATCCTTGGGGGCTACACTACTTCGTTCTTGGGCATCCTAAAAGCATAAACTCATATTTGTGTATTTTTAAATTCATATCTGACTTCATGCTTGGGGGCTATAGGATATGATGTAAAGACAGTAAAAGAGTCTGATAACGACTTACAATGTGCTCACGATGCGGCATGTTGAGGCTGGTGTTGATCTTAGTAGAAACCTTCTCGGATAAGGTTAAGAATGTACTTGTGGAGGCGGAACTCCACCATCCCTTAGTCTCTCGTCTCGAAGATGAATTTGGCCTAGAAAATCTTCAAGTTTGACATCTTTGGCTTCTTGAGCCTCTTCCTCAGCAGAAATATTCCTAGACTCTAGGCAAGCAAAGGCAAGTTTCCAAATGACTTCTGCACTTTTCCTGGTAGGGCCAAGGTTGGCGGCACCAGCAATCTTCAGAAGATTCTCGGCAAAAGATATCAGCTGAGGGATCATTACCCTTAGAGGGTTCACCCTTGTCTATTCTCGAGTCACCAACAGTGACACCAGTTTGTGAACTGATTTTCACAAGCTCTTCAGTTTGAGCCTCAGCATCTCTAGCATGCGGTGAAGGAATATCCTCCAGCACTGAAGATGTGTTGGGGTTGGGAGTTGGGGGAACGGTGGCAGGAGAATTCAAGTTCAACTTTTGCTGGCACAGCGTCTTTGCGGGTTTCCCCTTCCCCTTCATCAATGGTTTAGCTCTGAATCATAAGATGAATACCATTATGATTCATAAAGAATACAAAGAAAAATACAAGTAATGATAGAGGAACTTACTTTTTGACGATTGGCAGCGTTTTGCAGGCTAGCTGAAACAACCGGAGTCTTATGTTTCCGAGTAAGTGTCTCTGGCAGTTTTTCCAGTTCCTCCTCCTCATAAGGAGGAATTAGATCTTCAGGTGGATAACCCTCGAGGGGATCAATCTCTAACTCGGGGAGGTTGGCATGCTGAAAGTCAGAAATATCTCAACATTGTGATATGATAAAATATAAAGACGGACAGAACACGGTAGGTAAAAGATGAATAACTTACCAGAATCAGAGGATTCTCTGCTATGTACATTTGCATGGAGACCTTTGGTACTTTATGGTTAACCTGTTCCTTGATCAACCACTAAATCTGAGTCTTGTAGTCCCTAGAGGAGATCAGGGTAGTGCTAACCTTCAAGTTGTATTTCTTGTCAAGGGTGACTGAATGCATCAGCCAGTCCCCGTGGTACTGAAGAGGTTGAATCCGATGTACTAGCCAGCAATGGACTAAGTTGGATCCCTTTAGGCCCTTATTCTTCATCAATAAATCAATCCACCTCTTGGCGCGGATCAAGTCTTCAGTGAGAGCCAACGCTTCTACATCCCTAGATTCTTGGTGGGTTGTAGCACTATCGATGAAAACCGACAAGCCTTCCAGCTTGCTAGGGGCCGGCATGTCCTTATGATAAAAGAAGGTG
This sequence comes from Avena eriantha, assembly GCA_910589775.1. Taxonomy (NCBI): domain Eukaryota; kingdom Viridiplantae; phylum Streptophyta; class Magnoliopsida; order Poales; family Poaceae; genus Avena; species Avena eriantha. The sequence goes on along the minus strand of OU342744.1, from coordinate 419,814,702 downwards.
GTTGGCCATTTCTTCACTGAATCACTAGCCATGACCTTAGGGTAGACTCGATCTCTACTAAGGACTAAGTTAAGAGTTCTGGTGTTGTACGAAATACCAGCATTGATAGAATTTTTCCGAGTACTAAAGTGAAAAAGAGCAAACTTGGTTTGATTCCGGGGAATCCCTCGCAAAGATAGACATGGGCACTAAGCTCTAGTATAGTTAATTACATCGGAAAAGAACTCCGACGGTGGAAGGCTGAGGCCGTGATCTAGATGGGTTGTGAAGTGAACCCGTTCAATGTCGTGTAGTATGGGGAGGGTCTCGTTGAAGCCACTCTGCCATGCGCCAACGCATAGCAGTCATTTTTTCCTCTGTGATCTTGATCTTCTCGTCATTGATGACACAATGGATCAAAATCCCGTGGTAATTCTTATCCTTGACCGCTAACAACGCCGCACCTGCGGAACTAGAAGGATGGACCATCTCGTCGGAGATTGACCGAGAATTGGCGGTGCTGGTGGATTTGGTGGAGGAGCAAGAGGAGGATGAGGAGCACAGGGTTTCTCTAGGAAGAGGAAGAACAGGAGCAGCGATGGAGAATAAAATGAGGTGTTTTCCCTCTTATAGTCCATCTTCACCAAGGTTAGCACTAAATGTGCTAGATTACCACCACGCATCACGGAACGGGAGGGGAAACTTCCTCGTGAAGACTTCGCCGTCTCAATCTCTTCGTTCGCATTAAAATCGTGTCTCGGTTCGACATGATGCGGGACCCACCAACGGTCACACTGAGAGAATATTTGTTAGTGATGTGACAAGACCTGAAAAGTTGTTAGGTTACGTGATAGACCAAATTCTGGCTTAGTTTGAGCATGGAAGCAATGATGAGATGTCAACAAGTTTGACTCACTTGTGACTCGGATCCTACACTTTTGTTTTGAAGTTTCAGGGACCCTTCAAGATTCTATACCTGAAGAATAATCAAGTTATACGATGGAATCCGACTTTGGATCTTGGAGGCTTCTGGGGGCTATTGATGGGGATATACTTTCCGGGTATAACCACTGTGACTTGCTGACCAGAGTGGCCCACTTCTGGGTTAGAGCTATGCTCCACGGGCGGCCAAGTTAGAGAGAGAAGATGGAAGCCCATGCGACTACAGGAAGGCCCAGAAGACTTATCGACTTAGGCATGTAGGAATACTTGTAGTCCAAGATGTACTCTGTACCGACTATGTATCGTAGCCGGATTGGACTCTCATGTAAATCCTAGGCCGGATGACTATATAAGCAAACCTAGGGACCAGCCTTTAAGGCACGCACTACCAACCACAACTCGCATAGGCGAAACCTCTCTTGTAATCTATTATACTTCCGGCTTTGTCGATATACTAGATTGCTAGCAGGAGTAGGATCTGTCCACCGTAGTCAGATCTAAACCTAGGTAAGCTTGTGTGCTCACCATCCAGGACAACCGTACGTCTCAAACCCCACCTTTTCTCATGCCTCGAGGACCCCTCCATGATGTACTTGCCTTTAATCTGATGACACCCTCTAGCTGAGTAGCCAAAATTTCCAGTAAGTTGAGCACACCTTGACAGAATGCACTACATGTGGAGGGGTGAAGTGCGCATTTTCATCTAGTAAGCGTTAAAACATGTTCGCACGGAACCGCTAATTTAGTGCGCCCGGCGGTCGACGCGCTCCAGCAGATGCGCGAAAATAAAGTGCACGGTAAAATGTTTGCCATGCACGGCAAAAAGTAGCAAAGCGTGTGCTAAATTTACCGCGTCGTCTCTAGGGTGGGTGATAAAAAACAGGGCGCGCATGCACCAACCATCGCTGAAGTTTTACCCTCTCCTCTTCCTTTTCCCCACCACTTGCCACCTCGCCATCCGTCAAGCGCCTCGCTTTCGTCGCCGTCACCCATACTTCATGAGCACACCAACCACCACTGAAGTTTCACCATCTCCTCTCCCTTTTCCACACCGCTTGCCGCCTTGCCGCTCGTCCAGCGCCCGCTTCTGCCGCCATCGAATGGCACTACGCCGCTGGAACAACTTCGACTTCCGTTGGATGTGCACGCCCCAATAGAACCTACTAAGAAATTCGTGGCGGCAGTGATCGCATGTAACACCCCGTCCACTCCTGGGCCCGGGGGGTGTCACTCCTGGCAGCTTAATAGGATATCTAGACTGGCCCCACAGACCAACACTAGTCTTTTCTGTGCACTTTGTCCTCACTCGTGCGCACCCGGTTACCCACTTCCCGGTCGGTCACCCATCCTAGAATTGCTCTAGGCCAAGCACGCTTAACCTTAGAGTTCTTTTTGAATGAGCTTCCGGAAAAGAAGTTGCAACTTGTTGGTATGAGTATTCTATGAATCCTATTAAGCCATGTGCCTGGTCTCACATACACCCACCCTTTAGAAGATCGATGCCCTCATCGATCAAGCACACCCCAGGAACGTTCCCTCTTGGCACACGTCTCTGCGTCTAGTGCCGGCACATGTGCCATGCCGTGTCCACTCTGGGCCACACGCGCCATGCTCCACATGTCCCGCCACTAACCCGCACACACCCGTGTAATCGCAAGGGTCGGCTCTGATACCACTTGTAACACCCCGTCCACTCCTGGGCCCGGGGGGTGTCACTCCTGGCAGCTTAATAGGATATCTAGACTGGCCCCACAGACCAACACTAGTATTTTCTGCGCACTTTGTCCTCACTCGTGCGCACCCGGTTACCCACTTCCCGGTCGGTCACCCATCCTAGAATTGCTCTAGGACAAGCACGCTTAACCTTAGAGTTCTTTTCGAATGAGCTTCCGGAAAAGAAGTTGCAACTTGTTGGTATGAGTATTCTATCAATCCTATTAAGCCATGTGCCTGGTCTCACATCGCATCTTCCTCGGCACCTTCGAGAGCGCGCAAGAGGCAGCACGCATGTTCGATGCAGTGGCGTGGCGTCTAGGCCGCCAGCGCTGGGAGATGAACTTCATTGACATGCAGACGCACGAGCAAGCGGAGATGCTCGCCCCACCGCCCCGACTCATCACCAATGAGGAGAAGCGGCACCAGTGTGCATGGCTCCGACACCTCTACCACGCCAAGGAAGACGAGCATCAAAGGGCGGAGTGGGCCACCTGCTTCCCGGAGGACATCAACATCGAGGTCAACTTCTACGTGCATAGGAAGGAGGAGCACAAGGCGGATCACAGGGCGAGGACAGCCGACAAGGCACTCCGTCGGGCATTCATTGAGGCGCAGCTAGCCACAGATGACTGGCGACAAAGATGAATGCCGGTTCGACCAGTTCTAGTTGACACCGTGGAGTCCTCACGGAGGATGATTCAGATTTGGACATTTATACTAGTAGGTTTTACTTACTAGTATCTATGTTTCGTGGTATTCCAAACTTTGTTATCATGTATGTTAATAGTATATGTGAAGTTTATTTTGAGTCTATTTTTTTAGTTTGTTTGATGTTTGTTTGGATACAAAATTGGTTTGCGGACCAATATTTTAGCCAGGTGAACGTACGCTGCAGCGCGTTGAATTTAGCGCACCCAGTGAAGCAGCACACAACCGCGCATGCTAAAAAAGCAAAACAGACGCTGCAAACCAATTTTAGCACGCCGTATTTTGAAGTGGTTGTTGGAGTTGCTCTAAGAACCAATGACTGTCTCGGTCAAGAAATATGGCCCGGCCTTGGGTGAGCACAATATATCGGCTCGGCTTGCGTAAGTGGGCCCGTGTAATAGCTATGTAATCTAGTCTTTGTCTTCCTTAGAACTTGTCTTGGATGGAAAGGCTTTGGACAAACTCGCTGTGAGGGTGTTTGGGCAAAACAATGAGGAACACCACCTACTCCTGATAAATTCCAAATTGCACATCTCTTATTCAATTTCTAGATCCACCCAGTGAGCCTTTCACAAAGGGGCTTGCATTCTGGTATGAGAGCCACTGACCCTGGCACTTCCTCAACATACCCACCATACCAGGAGTGTGTGTCACTACACGATGGACCAAACATGGAGGAAAATAACTGCTAGGAAAAGTGGACTTATAGAGGCAATTTGATTCCAAAATAGATGTGTTGTGTGGTGATGGAGAATTTGACATCAAAGGCGATGGTGATCTTCCACGTGCTCAAGACTACAATCTTGGGCGACTTGAACCGCAAGCTCAAGGAGCAACAGGATGTCATGGCGATGGTGTTGAGCAACATGCTTGATTCATGCATCCAGACTCTCACCCAAAAGATTGAGAGCGTTCGAGAGCACATCAGTGTCGACATCGTCTAGATTCGATCGGAACATGAACATGAGGGGCATGCGAAACAGGTGAGCAAGTTATCTATGGCACTTATCATGAGATGTAAGAAGTCCAAATCACCCCCCCTAAGTTTGGTCTACTACCCCCCCCTCCCCTAACTATTAAGTAGGGCAAACTACCCCTGACTATCCTAAACCGGACATAATACACCCCATGTGTTGAGAGCAGTTTTGAGAGCTATATTAGCCACACTGGACAACGGGTTTGCACACAGAGTCCAGTGGAAAAATTACCCCCCCCCCTCCCAAGTATTGGTCATGCCGGACCCGTTCGGCACCTAGGAGGGCCAGACTCGTTCACCTGGTCTAGCCACATGCCAGAAGTGGCGCTGATCGAGACTCATCATGAGGAGGTTGCTGTTGTATTCTTCTCTCACGAGGGTGGTGACGAGGTTTCATTCCTCCTCTTCTCTCACGACGGCCACCACAGGTGTGGGTCGCTCTCCTTTGCTCTTTGTCCTTCCTCTGCTCTCTCCCTCCTTTTCGTGGTCTCACCTTCAGTTCTCTCCACCCGACCGTAGGTGTGGAGGCGATGATAGTTACACTTGGACGGCTTCGACGACGGGGGATCGGTGGCATCAACTCGGGATTGTAGTGTCATGTCGCTAGGTCAGTTCACGATACCTAACTATGTATCAATACGATCCAACCTGGGTGGTTTATGTACTGTCAAAGATTGGGTTTTTAGAATTCGGAAAATTCAGTAGATGCAGTTTTGATAGCAGACTCAGTTAGTGACTGTCAAAGTTCAGTTTTGATAGTAAATTCAGTTTAGTGCATAGTATCATGTACTTCACCACGTTTTCTTCTCTTATTGTAGATTTAGTTATGTTTGTATGGAAAAATTCAGATGTTTCCTATTGTTTTTGTAGGATGGAATTGTTGTGTGTTTGTTTCCATTATCGTAGGAGGTTGGGATATGTTGATAAGTAACGGAAGTACGTTAGGGGAAGGAGTGCCATGTCAACTATTCCCATTAAAAAGCTGACTCTGGAAGATTTGAAGAGGCACTTGTCTGATTACATGGTGCTTTCCTATGAAGATTTGTTGGAGATAAGTCTGAGTTGGAGACTAATTGAGAAGGAGAATAATTTTGTGTGTAGTCTTGATGACAATACAAGTGTGAGCGGTATGGCTAGGTATGTGACAAGATAATCTTATGGTTTTGTTGAGATACTTGCAAGGCACCCACAGGTAGCCAATGCAAATGAAGAGGAGGAATAATTTGCAGTTGATTACCAAGCAGAGCATGAGCAGTAGCAACTCGAGCATGAGAGGTGTCCATCATGGCACCAAGAGCAGCATCAACTTGAGCATGAGAAGTGCCCACTATGGCACCATGAGCAGCACCAAGAGAAGGAACAACTTTAGCATGAGCAGGACCCAATATGGCACCAAGAGCAGCAACAACTTGAGCTAGATAAGCACCAAGATCAGCAGCTAGTTTATCCAAATGTAGCAAGTAAATTGCCAATTGTGAGGGCAGCAATGCAAGATAAAGTTAAGGAGATACAAGAGATACATGAAGACCAAGATGGTGAAGACATTTCAGACAATGACTATGACTGACATGCATTTGTTTGAAACAATTTATGTTTGCCTAGAAGGTAGCAAGAGAGATTTATTGCTGGTTGTAGGAGAGTTGTTGGGCTTGATGTATGTTTCTTGAAAGGTGCGGTTAGTGGACAAATAATGTGTGCAATTGGCCGAGACCCAAACAACCAAATGTACCCAATTGCATGGGCTACAGTTGAAGGGAAAACTATGACAGCTGGTACCAATTCCTGCCATTACTGCAAAAGGGCATACATATCAATAACCAAGGTGAAGGATGGTTTATCGTATCTAATCAGCAGAAGGTCCTTATCAAGGCAGTGAATGAGATAATCCCTAGGGCAGAACATAAAATGTGTGCAAGGCATATATATGCCAATTGGAGAAAACATCAAAGAGACAAAGCTTTCCAAAAGCTGTTTTGGGCTTGTGCTAAATCGTGATAGGATTTAGTGCAACTACAATAGGGTCAATCTAGCACTAAAAACACCAGAAGGTGCAAGGGATATGATGATGACTGCTCCTCTACATTGGTGTAGAGCCAATTTTAAGTTTGTTACCTATTGTGATTCAGTTGAAAATAATTTGCGTGAGTCATTTAACAATTCTATAATGAGATCAAGGTTTTATCTTGTAATTTCTAATATGGAAATCATGAGGATAAAGGTGATGACATGAATAGCAGATAATAAAGCAAAGTCTGAAGGGTGGGTTGGAACAATATGCCCCAACATTTTCAAGAAGCTGAAGTTAAATGTTAAAAGATCAAGTATCTATCAAGTGCTCTACAATGGAACTGAAGGATTTGAGGTTTTGGAAGGGACATGGAGAATATTCACTGTGAACTTGGAAACATATACATGCAACTGTAGATATTGGGATCTGTCTAGTTTGCCATGTTGCCATGCCATCAGTGTTATATACAAAGTGAAGAGAGAACTAGATGATTTTGTTGCACCTTGCTATAGGAGGATCTGTATGACCTGGTGTACAACCATGTCTTGCGTCTAGTGAAGGATAAAGAGCTGGCCAGTGGTTCCAAACCCTAGGCCCTTTCCACCAGTTAAAAAGAAATTGATCTGAAGGCCAAAGATAGATTGAAGAAGGGAAGATCAAGAGAAACCAAAGGGGGATAAATTAACAAGAAAGGGATTCATAGTTAAATGCTCAGCATGTGGAGGGGAGGCCATAACAAAAGTAAGTGCACTAGTAATCCAGACATTGTGAGAGAATATGACCACAACAATAAACCAACCAAGAGTGCCAAGAGAAAACAAGATAAAGTACTAGCTTAGGTTAGTAATATTATTTTGATGTTCTTGTACTTAATTTGTTGCGATTATACATTTGTGGCAGCTATTATACTGTTAGTTGAATCCTACAATGTTTGATGTAGCAAGAATCACCAAAACAATAGAAACATGTGATGTATGTTGAGAAGAGAGCTAGATCTAGAAAGAAAGCACATGCCATGCAGCAAGCTCATGCTCTGCATCAAGCTCCTGCCCTGCATCAACCTACTTCCATTCACCAAGCACATGTCATGCAGCAAGGTACTGCCCATAAGAAAGCTACTAGCCATAGGCCATCTGTTCCACCAGATAAGAAGCATAAGGATTCATGTGATGCAACTATGCAGTCAAGTTCTTTTGGACTACAAATTCCAAGAAATTCAAGAAGAGAAACAATTCCTTTGTGTGATATTGTGACATAATATGTGCCAAAAGAAGGGAGAATAAAATGGTTCTAATTGGGTAATAACAATAAAGGTGAGCAAGGTGGAGAAGGTGTAGATAGAGAGGATTAGTGAAATGGTAGTGACCATTTTCATCCAGTTTTGTCCCCTTAGTCTTATTGTAACAGATGTTAGTGTTAAATGTTGTCACCTATGATTGTGTTACAAAATTCAATACATGTGCATGTGCTCTTTTTATTGTCACTTGTGTATGTGCTATCATATTTCACTAATATATGTAGCCAAATGCTATCAAAATATACCAATATATGTAGCCAAATGCTGTCAAAATTCAAATCATATGCAATAGAAAATTGTGTCTAGGTTGCACACATACATTCTGCCAAACATTTTCCATATAATCGACCAAAAGGTTGCAAGGATTACATAGCTAGGCTGATTACTACATAACAAGTTCTTATTTTTCATGCCCATCTCCTTCTTCTTCATTACCATCTCCAAAATATTTCTAGTACTTTGCTACACTACATTATACAGCTACTACAAACTTCCCATGTTTCTACCTCACTTCTACTAGAAACTGCTACACCAAAAGTTTGCTAGGTTGCAAGGATTACATATGTAGTACTGGACCCTTCTCCATGTACTTCTCTTTATCTTATCTTGATTCATTTTTGGAAGCACGAAGGAGAATGCAACCCTGGGAGACCTGGAATCCATGGTAATGGCACACCAAGCACAGGTCACGGGTTCTGTGTAGCTTTTAGCGGCAACTGAGCTAACTCTTGCTTTGGAACAAATTCAACAGTGAAGGGCATGTCTCTAGCATTGACGAGGGTTTAACTCATCAATGTCCATTCTTATGGACTTGGGTTTTGGAGAAGGAGGGAGCACTGGAGACATCTATCGGCTAGCAAACAAGAACACAGGGAACTCAAAGATTTACCTAGGTTTAGGCCTCGCAGAGGTCCCTACTCTTGCTTGTCTACTCGTGGAATTATTGAAGGAATCGAGGATTACAATGGTGCGCAGATGCAATCTAGCGAGGGTTGTGGAAACTAGGGTTGCGTGTGTCCTCCTCGTTGCCCCCTCCTAGCCTTTATATAGATAGGCTAGGTCTCGTGTAGCAGGTCGAGTCGGTCACAAGTTTGGGTTTCCCTTTTTAACTTTCTATCTTTAGTTTCTTCTTGTTCTTCAAGCAATTGAGAGTCCGTAGGCTACTCGAGTTCTCCATTTGGGCCTTGGCGACACCGTGGGCTTCCGCCGTACTCAGGCCGTATATACCAAACTCGAGTACTTATAGGGTATACCCATGTCAAGCATACTTGGTGATTTTGATCACCTAAGACATCTCCTCTTACGATGATCCAGTAGTTGTAACGCGAACCTTGTAAGATGCCATGATCGAAGCCGGCAACTCCATCATCCCTTCAAACCTGAAATCAGTATCACATGAAATCACCAGCTCGCTCCCTCTGCACCTGTACTCCACCCCCATACGCATGATATCCCTATAAGAAAAGAGACTCCTTCAACTCATGTATGGGAGCTATTTCGACGGTGCCAAATTCAATAGCGCAGCCACAACATCCTCCATCTCCTGCCCCTCTTTTGATGGTAGTTGCAGGTAGCATTGGCGCTCAAACTTCCTCTCTTGTTCCTCCGCCATAGCATCCTCCATCTCCTGCCCCTCCATCAACGATGGACTGGTCTGGGACTAGGAGGAGAAGAAATGGGGACGGAGGGGCAATGAGAACGAGAACAAGATGGGGTGGAGGAGGCGGCCGGAGTGGAGAAGTGCAGGAGGAGGAGGAGGTGGCCAGAATAGGAGGAGTAGTGCGGGAGGAGGAGTAGCAGGCCAGACGAACGAAGCAAAATGAAATGGGGAATTTTCACCAAAAAATCCACCATGTCCTCCACAGTGTCCCAATCGGTGTCCAGTGTGGCTAAAAACCGGGTTAAACCCACTGGGGGTAATTTGCATGGTTTAGGATAGTTAGGGGAATTTGCAACACTTAATAGTCACGGGGCTTAGTAGACCAAACCCAATAGTTAGGGGGTGATTTTGGACTCTTTCTCTCGATATCTAGTAACCTGGCCGCAATTATGTTCATGGATGTGTGGCGCCAGCCGAGAGGGAGTTCTGTGACAAGTGCACCACGGTGTATGTACTGCCAAAGTTACAAGGTAAATGAGATGGACATTCTAGTTAAAAAAATCTCGTATTGTTGAGGCACAACAACGTTATTAGCATGAACTTAGTGCTATGAGTCCCCGTGTTGAGCTGCCTTATCCGAGACTCTAGCAGACTCGTTATGAGGAATATTTTACTTTGGGAGACAACTTCTCGTTGTTGGATTAAATCTTCATATGTACAGTTTGAGGGAGCTACAGCTAGGTGGTTGGAATCTATTCAGCGTAGAGCACCCAATATTGGTCAGGATGATTTCCGTAAATGGTTGCATGCATGTTTTGGAAGGAATCGACATTAGTTGCTTGTTAGGGGGATTCTTCATATTACTTAGATTACAATGGTGATTGATTATGAGAGGTTCTCTGAGTTGTATGATCAACTAATTTTGTATGAAGAGGCATTGGATATCTTGCATTATGTCAAGCATTTCTTGGACGGTCTAAAGCCCATTGTTCGTGTCCTAATAGCTTTTCAATGGCATAGATATTTGGATACAACGTAATACTTGGCTCTGATCCATGAGGAATTAGGTGATGGTGTTACCAGAACTAATTTGTAGCCAAAATCATCTAAGGCATTGTCATTGTCGTTACCTCCTAGTCCTCGTTTTGCCAATGGTAGAGTACAGTCAGAGCTTGTCTCACCAAGTACTTTTGTGGACGATAAGTGGATTGCTCTGAGGAATTTTTGCAAGGCCAAGGGTTCATGTTTTGTCTATGGTAAATGTTGGTCTTATTATCATCACTGTGAGCCTGTAGTGTAACTTAATTTTGTCTAGGAGCTTACTGATTAATTATGAGTGGTGCTTCTAAGAAGGGTGAGCAACAGTCTTCTGATCAGGTGTTTTCTCTCTCAATAGCTGCTATGGATTATGATACTTCTGGTCCTACATTGCAGTTGCAGGTGACATTGCAAGGTAAATAGTTGGTGTTTTTGGTGGATTCTGGTAGTAACCATTATTTACTGCACAATGTACTTACTTACTTGTAAGTTTCATATGCCCGACTATAAGTCAAGCATTGGTGAGGATTATTTTGTTACTACATTAAGGTTGTTGCCATTAGGTGTGTATGATGGTATTGTTGGGTTGGATTGGCTCACTCCACATAGCCCAATGCAGATTGATTGGGTGCATAAGTGGCTTTCATTTAAACAACAAGGCGATCTTGTTACTTTGCAAGGTATTTTTCCTAATTAGTGTGATGTTACTATATTTGCTATTGCTACTATCAGTTCTTCAGTTGTGTTATGTATTCATTCTAAGTTAGAGTATGTTGTTGATCAATCTGTATTGGTATTTTCTCCACTAGAAGGTTTTCCACCTAGGCGCCTTTATGATCATCATATTCCCTTGGTCCCCGGTGCTAGGCTTATAGCTCTCAAACCTTATATAATAGATCCTCACTTGAAAGATGAATTGTTGCAAAGTGGTATGATCAGACCTAGCAATAATGATTTTTCTTCTCTAGTATTGTTGGTTAGAAATAGGATGTTGCTTGAATAATGGTTGTCGATTTCAGGCATCTTAATTCCTTGACAGTTAAAGGTAAATTTCCATTGCCAGTCATAGATGAGTTATTGGATGAGTTTGCCAGAGCTTATTGGTTCACCAAGTTAGACTTAAAATCTGGTCATCATCATATTCGATTGTCTCATGATGAGGAATTTAAAACAACCTTATAGACTCATAATGGTCACTGTGAGTTTGCAGTTATGGCTTTTAGGCTTACAGGTGCTCCAGGTACATTCCAGAAAGCTATGAATGATATGTTAGGGCCATATCTCGGAAATTTTTCCTGGTATTTTTAATGATATTTTTATCTATAGTAAGACAATGTTAGAACATGTAGAGGATGTGCAGCAGGTGCTGAGTGTGTTGGACAAGAAACAATGGAAAGTTAAGTAGTCCAAATGTGCTTTTTCTCATAAAACAGTGGCTTATTTAGGGCATGTTATTAGTGGGGCTAGTGTAACAACTGACTCTAGTAAGATTGACACGGTTGTTCATTGGCTAGTCCCTATCAATGTCAAGGAGGTTTGGGTTTTCTAGGTATTACTAGTTACTATCGAAAGTTTATCAAGCATTATGGCATTGTGAGTAAACCATTAACTTCCTTGTTAAAAAAAGGTGATGTATTTTGTTTGGACTCTTGAAGTTTAGAGGCTTTCTCCACTCTTCATCAGGCTCTGATTTCTACCCTTGTTTTGGCACTACCTGGTTTTAGTAAGACATTTATAACTAAAGTTAATGCTTGTGATAGTGGTTTTGGGGCAATAGTGATGCAGGATGGGCATCCTCTAGGCTTTGTTAGCAGAGCTCTGGGTCCCAGCAATAGAACTCTTTTAGTGAATGAAAAGGAATAGTTCGCCATTCTTTTGGCAAATAAACAACGGAGATCATATTTACAAGTCAAGGTGTTTATCATTCATACTGAACCGAAGAGTTCAGTTCATCTGTCTAACCAAAGATTGCACATTGAATGGCATCAAAAGGCATTAACCAAGTTGTTGGGCTTTCTTATCAGATTAATTATAAGAAAGGAATTACCAATGCTGATGATTCTTTATCCGGGAGACCTCATTTACATGGTGATGAGCTGTTGGCTATTTCCATGGCACATCCAGTTTGGATGGATGACATTGTGTGTAGTTATGAGACTGATCCTAAATCTCAAGAGTTGTTACAGCAGTTGTTTGTAGCTCTTGATTCCAAGCCATGGTATAAGTTATGAAATGGTTTAATTCGTTATAAGAATTCTTTGTGGATTGGTGTTGTTCCTGAATTACATAAGAAAATCTTTCAGGCTTTCCACAGTAGTCCTATGGGTAGACATTCTAGGTTTCCTGTTACCTATCCGAGAATTTGTGCCTTGTTTTAGTGGGCTGGTATGGTATCTTTTCTTCTTGATAGTGTCTAATCTTGCCTCACTTGTCAGCAAGCCAAACCAGAGAGAGTTAAGTATCCAGGTTTTCTATCTCCATTGCTTGTACCTGCTGGAGCTTGGTCTATTGTTTACACTGAATTTTATTAGTGGTTTGCCAATTTCTAGTCAGTATAATTGATTTTGGTGGTTATTGGCAAGTTTTCTACGTATGGCCCCTTTATTCCTCTAAGACACCCGTTTAATGCCCACAAGATTGAAGTGTTCCTTGACAATGTCTTCAAGGTTTACAGTATGCCCTAGGCAATTGTTTGTGATCAGGATCCTATTTTTACCGGTTATTTCTAGCAACACCTAGCTAAGTTGACCAGCACGAAACTGAAAATGAGCTCTGCTATTGGGAGGATACCCCCGAGTAGGGTCACGGCGGGGTATAAATGCCGAGTTAGCCGAGGTACGGCGCGGTCAAAGCAAGTGCTGGCCGGTTCATCTCAAGGCAGGCCGACTTACGGAGTAACCCGACCCGTTGGGCATTTGCCTAGCATTAATCTGGCCGGCATAAAATATATGTCGGCCATGTTTATCTACCAAATATGCAGGTACCCTCCTAGCCGAGTTAGCCAAGCGCTAGCCGGGCTACCACTTGGCTTCCAAGAGAAGGAACGAATCTCCCATTGGTCAAAAGGTGGCCTCTGTCCATTGTAGCGTGAGCGAACCAAGCAGAGGGAAGGACCAGCGAGGCGTGGCCGACAAAGATGACGCAGGAAATGTCGGCTGATGTAGCTTGCGTCTGGTGATGCCTAAAGGCAAGGGGCACGCAGAGGGTTACGTCCATAGTTCGTACTAGCCGTTAAAGCGAATAAATAAGCATTTAGCTTTAACCAAGGGACATATTCGAGGAATATGCCTCCACATATGCCCTAACTTTGTAACCAGGGCTTCCCTATATAAGGAGCACCAGGGCCTCCATAGCCGAGGATCGATCATTTTGTCTTGAAAGAACCCTAGAGCATTGTAGTGGGGGGTAAGAGAACTAGTCTCCTTATCATGAACAGCTCAAGGAGCCCTTGTAAACCACCATTGATTGAGAGAAATACAAACATCTATGTGTGGAATCACCACACTATCCTTCCCTGGATTCCTCTAGTGCTCATTAGCCCCATCTTTAGCCTATCCATGGCATATGTCGTGCCACCACCACAACATCTGCATTCCATCCTCAAACAGATGGTCAGATTGAACATGTGAACCAACAGGTGGAGTGCTACCTTCGGTGTTTCATTAGTGATAATCCTTCAAGTGATCTAGGTGGCTATCATTGTGTGAGTTTTGGTATAATAGCAATTGGCATTCATCTCTAGGAAAGACACCATTCAAAGTGGTGTATGGTCATTGTCCTTGATTATTTGGCATTTCAGTTGATGACACCGTTGCTTCATCAGATCTGCACCAGTGGTTATAGTAGCGAGTGGTGGTTTCAGAGCTTGCATCAGCACTTGTTGCGTGTGCAGCTGCGATAGAAGGCTTATGCTAATAAAAACTAAACCGAGCAAGTGTTTGCAGTTGGTGACAAGGTTTTTTAAAGTTGCAACCATATGTGCAGCCTTCTATGGTACACCATTCTAAAAGTTACAACCATATGTGCGGTCTTCTGTGGTACACCGTTCTAACCATAAATTGGCGTTTTGATATTATGGTCCATGTCATGTGACTAGGCAAGTGGGTGAGGTTGCTTATCAGTTGCAGTTGCTTGAAGATAGCAAGATTCATCCGGCCTTCCATGTCTCCCAATTGAAGAAGTGCATTTCCCCGAAACACCAGGTTCTTCCTTCCTTGCCTGCTAATGAACCCATGTTACAAGTATTTGTCCTGGTGTTCTAGCATCGTATGAAGCAAGAAGGGAACCGTAGCATTGCCTAGGTGCACGCCCAGTGGAGTGGTGTTGATGATTCTTCTACAACCTGGGAAGATCTAGATCCACAACAAACGTTTCTGTAAGCACCAATTTGCCCAAGCGTTTCTGCAAGCACCAGCTTGCTTGCACCGGCTTGGGGTCAAGCCGTTACAAAGGAGGAGGGGTGTGAGGGACCAAGAACCAATGGATGTCTCAGTAAAGGAAGATGGTCCGTCAAGGCCTGGCCCATGCGTGAGCGCAAGATACCGGCTCGGCTTGCAGGCCAAGAAGGGGACAAGTGAGCCCATGTAGTAGCCATATAATCCAGTCTATGTCTCCGTTGGAACTTGGCTTGGATGGAAAAGGCTTCGAACTCTATTGTAACTGACTCGGTATGAGGATGGAACCGCGAGGAACACCATCTACTCAACCATAAATTCCAAATTGCCCGTCGATTCAATTTCTAGATCCACCTAGTGAGGCAATTGTAGAGGGGCTCACACACAACGTCGCCTGTTGTAAGTGTAATGGGGAAGCCTTCATGTGACATGCTGTTGTTGTGGGCTCGGCCTCCTCTACTAGTGGAGATGCTTAAGAGCTGCTTAATAAAAATAAGAAGAATTCATCGCTGACGACGACATCAGTGGAGATGAACCTCCCTCCTCCCGCTCTGTGATCTTGCATCATCGGAGGTCCGCAGGACAACCTGGTCCGGTGGCACCATGGTTCCATCTTTTTTGGCTTGACTTCTCTACCTGCTGCACATAATATAACATCAACCTGCAAGCCAGGAATCATCAACTTTCAAAAGTTCAAGATGCTTACAACGTTCTTCTTCTACACGATGTCAGTGTCAGGTCTTGAGCGCAAGAAACATTAGTATGTATGTACATGTGCAACGACCAGGAAGGAAAGACATGGATTGAATAACAATGAATCCCTTAAGAACAAGAATTACACTACATTTCTTGCATTTATAATGAGCTAATTGCATGGGACATACAAATACTTGTCCACTAGGTGCAAAAACACCCCAAAACTTGCAAATTAGGGTCAAGTGGTACACCAACTTGTATGCAAATACCCCCATAGACAATCACAAACGGCCATGTGGCCAGTCTAGTGCTGAGACCAGCCAGGTCAGCTCGGGCCAGATCTTTTTCAGAAAACCCTCTGTCTCTAATTTCGGCGCACGTGGAAACCTAGACCAGGTCAGTTCGGCAATTTTACAAAAAAATCTCCATTAATAGCGATTGCCGTTGCAAGAGCTACAACTGCCTTAAGCGGCAGGTCTCAGCACTCTCTAGCCGATGTCGCTCTCCTGCAACCGCGCGTCGATGTCGCCAGACCCTCACCTCCGCCCCTTCCTAGAGGAACCCCTGGTCTATGGTATCGCTGTGAATCTCTTCTCCCGCTAGTTCTTGTGGAGGCTATCGAGGTTCATCATGGGCGGTGGGTTAGGTTTCATCTGCGTCGGTGTTTAGGGTTGATGGAAGTAGGCTTTGGGTTAGGGATCGCGTAAAAGTTAACATGGAAGCACTTGTTCATGCAAATTTGGATGAATTTGTTGCTAGTTGATGGCTCTGTTCGTGGATTCGTGGGGAGTGAAGGAATTTTGTCAAATTTTTGGATCTTGGTATTGGGATTAGTTCATGTACATCTAGTGTTGTATAAATTCTAATTTTGCATCATTACATTACCTGATTCGATGAAAACGAATTTGTCCTGTTTCTGACTATATTTGTCATGTTCATTTTCAGAATTATTAGTCCCTGAATCTATTTGTGTGTAGCAAACTTATAGATTGGAATGTGTGATGTTCGTGTACATCAATTGTAGCATAAAGTTCCTATTTTGTGTTATAAGATCACCTGCTTTCATGCAAACATTAGATGTCCTGTTTTCTGACTTTAGGTGTGTGGCAAACTGACATTTTTTCAGATTTCAGTAGTGTTACGTTTTCCTGTCAAACTGACAGCTTTTCTAGTTTTTGCAGCTCCATATTTGTTCTAATAAATTAGTGAAATCCTTGTTATGAATATGAGATGAGTACTATCCAACCAAATTAATAATGGCCATATGATTCTGAAATTGTTTTGTGATTAATTAGTGCCTTTCTCAGTTAATTGACTAAACTTGAAGTGCTCATCCATCTATTTTCCTTTATGTTTGAGAATATCACTTGATGTTATGCAAATAATAGATATCATTTTTCCCTGAATGAATTTGGTTGATGTCATTGCAGGAGGTAATGAAAGTATGTTCACTGTTGTAGTCGAGTACAACGGATTTTTCTATGGTTTGCATCAAGACACTCTCTGTTATATGCAAGGTAGTGTTGAGTGGTGGGATCACTGCTGCACTGAATCATGGTCTATTCATTGGATTGACCAGTTGTTGAATGAGATGGGATATCGTAGGGATGAGAAGCTTAGTGTGTACTAGGGCCAGCCTGGACATGATATTAGTGATGGTCTTGTTTGCATACAAGAGGACAAGGATATCCTACAAATGTGTAATGCAGTCAGTGAACACAAGCAACTAAATCTTCTTGTTGATCACAGTGGGTTTCTCAAAGGTTTGATGAGTGATGCAATAGTGAATAGAAGCCCACCACAAATCCCACGTGTACATGACTTGGAAGTTCACATGCATGGAAGTGAAGATAGAGCTGAGCCAAGTATTCACAATGCCACAGGGAGAGATGAAGTGGACAATGAACTTTTCAATGTAGAAGATGATGGAGATGATAGTGCTAATTCTGATTTTGTGGACAATGATTATGAAGCTGCAGAGGGTGACGATGATTTATTCATTGAGAATGTGGACAAGGATGTTAATGATCATCATGAGCTTCAAGTTGTTGAGGATTTAGAGGATGATGCAGCCTTGGTAGATGATGGTGATCTGCACTTCACAGCAGAGGTGGAGATACATTTATAGAACAAGTTCAAAGTGTTCAACGCAGCTGTTGATATGAACAATCTTGAGTTTAGAAGAGGAATGGTGTTCAGTGATGTGAAAGAGTTAAGGAAGGCATTGCAATCATATAGCATAAGGAATAGAGTGATTGTTAATAAGATTAGGAATGAACAAAAAAGGCTTGAAGCAATATGTAGTGAGCATTTTACTTGGCATATCAAAGCATCAACTGATAGCAGGAATGGTGCTTTCATAGTTAAGCAATACACAAAGGAACACATTGGTGAAGCAAACTATGAGGTGAAGGCATTGACTTTAGAATACTTATGCAACACATTCATAAATGAATTCATAGACAACAGGAAGTTGGACTTGAAGAGTTTTTCTGCTAAGGTTCAAAGGGAATTTAATATGACCCCCAACAGATGGAAATTAGGTAGGACAAGGAGGGCATCACTATTAAAAATTCATGGAGAAGAGAGTGCACAATTTAGTTTATTGTGGGACTATGGTCAAGAGCTTAGAAGAAGCAATCCTAGATCCAAGTTTTTCTTGTCAGCAAACAAAGCAAAAGAGAGTGGTGATGAAGTGCCAAAAGAAAACCTAGCTACTCTTTACTAGTCACATGATGCCTGCAAAAGGGGATTCTTGGAAGGTTGTAGGACACTCATATGTATTGATGGTTGCCATGCCAAAACCAAGTTCAAAGGTAAACTACTAACTGAAGTGGGAATTGATCCTAATGATTGTATTTACTCCGTAGCTATGGGTTTAGTTGAAGTAGAATGTACATCTTCTTGGGAATGGTTCTTGGCAACTCTCAGGGATGACCTAAACATCACCAATACATATCCATGGACAATCATGAGTGACAAGCAAAATGTGAAGTGTTCAATCTATATAAAGTGCTCACTCATGTCTTTATCCAACATGTACTCACTCTATGTCGTTTTCCTTATTTTCTCAATTTCTAGGTGTTGATCAATGTAGTTAGAAAAGTTTCCCCTGATGCAGAACACAGGTTTTGTGTTAGGCACTTGCATCAGAATTATCAGAAAGTGGGCCATAAAGTAGAAGTGTTGAAGAACCACTTGTGGGCCATAGAAAGGTCCAATGTAGTTGTGAAGTGGAGGCACAACATGGATAAGCTCAAAGCTGACAGTCTTGTTGCTTATGCTTCGGTAGAAGAACGTCAACCAAACACATGGATCAAGGCATTCTTCAGTGAATTATGCAAGTGTGATATGCTATTGAATAACCATTGTGAAGTGTTCAATAGGTACTAAACAATGCATTTCTTCTGATTACAGCAATATTGATTCTTACATATATGCTTTTAATATTGCTACTTCCTTTGATTGTAGCTACATACTAGAATGTAGAAAAGTGCCCATGCTATCCATGCTGGAGAGTGTGTTCTATAAATTAACGAATAGGATTGTGAACAAACAAAAAAGAGGTAGACACCTGGACAGGAACAATTTGTCCAAAAATTAGGAAAAAACTGGACAAGTTTATTGAATGGAGCAAGAATTGCATGGTAAATGTAGGTGGTGGAGGAGAATTCAAAGTTTCATCTCATGAGATGGAGAAGGACTATGCAGTTGACTTGAGGACCAGAACATGTGACTGTAAGAGATGGTAACTCTCTGGTATCCCATGCCACCATGCCCTTTCTTGTGCTAGGAATGACAGAATTAACCATGAGACACTTGTACACACTTGTTACAGCATTGACTCCTACAGGAGGGAATATGGTTACAATTTTCATCCACTGAGAGGGAGAGCTTTCTGGGAAAAGTTAATGCAGTGCAAGTAAATCCTCCTTTGTACACAAAAGTAATGGTAAGGCCCAAGAAGAAAAGAAAAAAGCTCCAAAAGGGAAAATGAAGCAATGTGTGCTCACTCTTAGAAGGCATGGACTAACAATGCATTGCTCCATTTGTGGGAAATTAGGTCACAATAGGAAAGGACATGATAATTACATCCTAATCAGCTAGCAGAGCAAGAAGAAAGAAGAGTTGATGGTCAAGATGTTGTTGAAGAAGAAGATAGAGATGATCCTACCATTCTAGAGGTATTTGCACTTTTATGGTTTGTGTAGATTTTGTGGTTTTATGCATGAACTAAATATTTCTAATCCAAATGAGCATGTGCAGCATATAGCCAATCAGAATCCAATGCTTAGGATGGATCCAATACATCAATATAGGACCATGATATTCAGGATGGGACAGGAGGTAATGAAGTTATTCCTGAAATTATTTTAATTTTCTAGCTTTTATCAACAAGTTTTAATGCATTCATATACTTTTTTACACAATACAGGAAAGGATCCATGATATACCACCAAGATCTACTGAGCCTTTACCTGAAAGTGCATTTGTTGCTGATGCTAGAGAGTCAATTCCACAAGTAGATAGTAGAATTACTACAGCCACCAATAGAGGGAGAGGAAGGGGAAATTCAAGAGGAAATGCAATAGGAAGAGGTAGAGCTACAGCCACAGTTGTTACAAAAACATCTAGTAGAACCACCAACAGAGAGAGAGGAAGAGGAAGAGCTACAACCAAGAAAAAATCAGCAGTAGATGTAGCAAGCACATCTAGGACTGCAGCTGAAGGCACAGCAAGAAGCACAAGCAGGGCAAGAGGAAGTGCTAGAGGAAGTGAAACAAGAGGGTACAACATAGGACCAGGTAGTGCATACAACCTATTATTTGGAGTTGATAAAGAAGCCCCTCGAAAATATGTTCGTGATCTAAATGAATCAATTGCAGATGAAGTGCAAGTAACTCAAAATGCACCCTACTGTGATTTTGAATGCACAAGCTACTTTGATAAATGTATGTTTTAGTGAAGAAACTTGTAGCTACTCTGATAAATTTATGTCATTTAATCACAACTTAGTAGTCATACACTACTAGGGAAAATCCTATAGGAGACATGCTTATAGGAGGCGCATCCCTCAAACATGCGCCTCCACTAAATATACAAGGCGCATGTCTAAACGGTGCGACTCCTATATATTAATACTAGATGCGCATTCTTGAGAGATGTGTCTCCTATATCACATGTTCGGACCAGATCTGGCTGCCCCGCTTACTCGAGACGCATTTGGTCCATATGCGCCTCAACTACTCGAGGCTTGAGGCGCATATGGAGCAGATTCGCCTCGAGTAAGGTGGGTGGGCCCAGTGGTGGTAGGTGCCACAATATAGGAGGCGCACCAGTAGATATGCGCCTCGAGTATTTTTCAATATTGAAGGCGCATCACTATGGCATGCGCCTCGAGTAAGTTATGTGAGCCTGGTGTGGCAGGCGCCTGATACTCGAGGTAGATGCGCCTCAGGTATTTTATGAATATAGGAGGCGCATATTGAATGGGATGCGCCTCGAGTAAACAGATACCCCCCGGATCGCCTTTTAAGTTTTGTAAAAAATAACAAAAATGATAAAAACTTAAAAAAAATCCTTTGAGATATAGTTAAATTTTAGGGTATAGTTGTAGACAAAATTGAAAAACATGAATTTCGATGTATTTTGCAAAAAAAGTCATGGAACGGTAAAACGACCATAACTTTTGCATACGATGTCGGGAAAAAAGTTTAATATATCAAAATGATCGTCTCGAAATTTCCTACTCGATTTCAACGCTGGAAGCTGTTGAAGATTTTACAGATTCTCCAAATTCGAAAAGAGTGAAAAGTTATGGCACAAAGAAGTTTTTTCTGCAAAAAAATAAAAAAGGGGGAAATTTGAATCCCACCGACGCTCCTTCTCCCTCTCTTTTCTCCTTTACTCCTCTTCCTTTCCTCCACACTTCTCCTCCCTCCACTTTTCTCTCCTTCTCCCCTTCTTCCTCCCCTTCTCCTCCCCCTTTCCTTCTCCTCCACTCGGTGAGCTCCTCCCTCCTCCTCCTCCATCCCGGTGAGCTCCTCCTCCTCCACCCGGTGAGCCCCTCCCTCCTCCTCTCCACTCCGGTGAGCTCCTCCTACTCCCTACCCCGGTGAGCTCCTCCTCTAATGACGATGACCACCCCGGTGAGCTCCTCCTCCTCCTCTACCCCGGTGAGATCCTCCGACGATGACGACGACCACCACCATGGCTACCTCTTCCTCCGGCAACCCTCTCTTCCTCCGGCGACCCCCTCCTCCTCCGGCGGTGGCTTACTTCTCCTCTGGCGAGCCCCTTCGTCCACCCACCTCTGGCCTATCCTAGCCCTCCTCTGGTGACCCCGACCTCCAGCCAGATCTGGCCAGCTTTTTTTTGAAATTTGAAATTTCTTTTTGAGGCGCATTTGTAAACTTATTGGAGTCGCATTAGAGATAGGAGGCGCATACTGATATGCGCCTTGCATATGTATCTTATACAAGGCGCATCTCATATGCGACTCCAGTAACAAATACTAGCAGGGTGGCGCTAGAGGCGCATCTATAATGCGACTCGGATGGCTTTTCATATGCGCCTCGAGTAGGCTTTTCCCTAGTAGTGATAGCTACATAAATGGCCTTTTGTAGACTGAATATTTATAAATTATTCCATGTACCATGTACCATTGAATTTCTGTCATTTGGTCATTCCATGTACCACTGAAATATTTATGAAATATTCCATGTACTACACTGAATTGCTATCATTTGGTCATCACTGAATTGCTATCATTTGGTCATTCCATGTACCATTGAAATATTTATTAAATATTCCATGTACCATGTACCACTACATAGCTGTCATTTGGTCATCACTGAATTGCTAATACAATTTGCTTCATTTTGCACATTTCAGGAATGCCACATGGACATAGGTGCTGTCATATTCACACCGAATTGAACACACTTGGACACACAACAAATGGGAGCAAAATATGCTTCTTTTATTCAAATTCACACCACATTGTTGTACAAGATTGTTGAAACTGAAACTGCTAAAACTGGAACAACTAAGTAGCTACTACAAGACCAAACACAACCAAATGAAGCACCTAAACAGAAACATCTAATAAAACTACATCTTATTATTCATCTTCACTCCTTCATCTTCAATCCTTGTTCATCTTCACTCCTTCATCTTCACTATTTCTTGTCCTCCCTTCTCTCTACAAATGAAGCTCAATTCAGCTAAAATCAATCAAGTTTGTATCAAATTTCATCAACAAATCTGACAACCATGTACTCACTCTGACAAACAGAGGTAAAGAACGACACTGACCGGATGTGGAGCCGATGAAGACGACGGCTACCCATTTCTGGCATCCAACCTAGCCTAGAGGATTCCCCTCTGCATCTCTAGATCATCCATGTTGGTGGAGAGGACAGGAAGATCAAGATCCGGGTAGAGCAGGAGTGTTGGGTCCGCAGCATAGAAAACAAAAAATTTCCTACGATGAGAACTACACGCCAAGATCTATCTACTAGGTACAAAACAACGGGTGGACATACATCCAACGAGAATTTACCCTCGAAGACAACGAGTTTTGTTAACGAGTAGGAACTCGTGGTTGATGTAGTCGTACACTTGCTGATCTCAAGATCGTGAGGAAGTCTGAGCGCCGCAACTCAGCAGCGCATCCGTACTCGCACACACGTTCAAGCCACCGGACAACCTCCACCTCCTCGCTCCAGTGATCCAGCGGAAACAACAACTCCTTCCATACGAAATGCCACTGGGAACATGTATCTCGCTAATCTGAGACCATGGGGAAATAATTCTAGAGGGGAAGAGAGATCCTTCACAAGGAGGTGTGTGAAAGAAGGAGGAAGAGGGTGGCCTTTTATAGGAGGAGGGGGTGCCCCTCCTTCATGGCCGGCACAAGGGGGTGACTCCTCACCTCCCCCATTCATGTGGTGGTAACCCCTCCACATTAAAATGCCTCTTCACATTCCCCTTTAAAGTCCCTACTTTAAATGCATTAAAATTCTCCAAGTTTAATGCTCTCTCATTTAATAAAACTCTTTTATTAAATTTATTCAGAATTTTGTTAATTACTTTAATTAACAAACATTCCCATATAACCCCTTGCAATATTTCAATATCACATGCAGAACCACTTTCTGCAATTTCACCCGAAACAATTTCCGGTTTCTATCGAAACAATTCCTGCGCTTTGCAATTCTTTCGTCTGAAACATATGTGCTCCAAAATGGTATCCGGTAACTCTTAAGTGTGTCACCCTATGGTTCGCGAATAATGCAGACATGATTGAGACTCCTCTTAGATTAATAATCAGAAGCGGGACCTGGAGATCCATACTGACTCCTGCATATTCAACGATGACTTCGTGATCGTGAGAACCTTTAACGCTTGTAACTAAATCCCTTTGTCTCGCGATATATTTCATGTCCGAGATTCGATCATTGGTATCTCCATACCTAGTTTGATCTCGTTGCCGACATGCACTCTTTTCTCGTTCTCGTGATATAACATTCTAGTGATCACATCACTTGCTTGCAAGCTATCTTAATGTGATATCACCGAGAGGGCCCAGAGTATATCTATCCGTCATCGGGATTGACAAATTCCACTCTTGATCCATGAGCCTCAACATAACACCTTCGTAGTACTAAACGGACCTTTATAGTCACCCTGTTACGGTGTGACGTTTGGTGTTATCAAGATACTCTTCTGGTGTTAGCAATTAACATGATCTCATGGTCTAAGGACTAAGATTACTTCGTATGATGTTATAGCAATATAAACATAATGACTTTGATCGTAATGCTATACTTCGGATGAATGTTCATCACATCATTCCACCAATGTTGTGACCTTGTTATTAACAATATCCAATGTCCATGATCAGGAAACCTTGATCATCTTGTTAATCAACGAGCTAGTCTATAAGAGAGGCATAACTAGGAACCTTTTTTGTTTATTAAACACACATGTATTGATGTTTCTGATCAAATACAATTATAGCATGCAAAATAAACATTTATCGTAAACATGGAATAAGATAATAACCACTTTATTATTGCCTCTCGGGCATATTCCCTTCAGTCTCCCACTTGCACTAGAGTCAATAATCTAGTTTGAAAAACTTTGCGTATTAAACACCTATGGCTTTCTGGTGTTGCATATACGCGATTGCTAGTGGTTAACATAATCTCCTCTGACAGTTTCAGGTCCGTGTGTATTTGCATGTCTGTGCGTCTCTATGCATCACTCATTCTCAAATGAGATGGCATTGTTTAAATTTGGTCCTTTGGTGAGACCTTTAGTTCGTTCCAGTTAAAATATGTTGATATTATTGTCACACAATATATCTTCATAGTATTAGCCCACTTTGAACCACACCTAGTTTGATAACAAACTACTTAACACAAATTCCCTCCTTTGCTGCTACTATACCAGTTATATACTTAGCCTTTTTGTTGTAGTATCTGTCACAATGTCTCAACTTTGGAACTCATCCAAATCCATCATGGAACATCCTTTCCATTACATTGTGCCACCCATAGTCTAAATTGAGATAAATTTAATTTGTATCTTGTGACAAAAACTAGTATCAATGTAACACTTTACAATGAACTACCTTTAACTATCTGCCACTTATACATGATATATTCTTAGTTCTTCCAAAGCTCATAAGAATATCTTTACTATCGTCCAATGATCATCTTATGAATCATTCTGGTATGTGCTCATAACATTTAGAGCATAGGACATTTTGGATATATACATATCATGGTATAATCGATCAAAATCTTCATGTGATTTTAATCACCAAGTGTTGAAACACTTGAATCTTGATACAATTCTTTCTATGCAGCAAGAACCTTTCTTGTTGTTTCCATATTGAAACCTTTCAATATCTCATATATGTATGTCTGGCACAACCATATTAGCGCCTTAATCTATCCATATAGATATTGATGCCAAATATTCTGGGTTTGCCCAAGTCTTTCATCGAAATCTTATTTTAATGAAATTCTTAACTTGTGTCAATATAAGATACATCATTTCCAATAAACAATATGTCCTCTACATAATGTATTAGAAATATGTCTCAGCGCTCCCACTTAATTTCTTGCAAATGCAAGCATCTTCATCATCTTCGATGAATTTAAACTATTTTAACATTTTCATCATGGTGAAGATTCCAACTCCGCTATGCTTACTTCAACTATTGAAGTTTGCATGCCCTTTTAGCACCCTTTGAATTAACAAAACCCTTCGGACCGTGTCGTGTACACGTCCTAGGTAACCATTCTATTAGAAGAACATTGTTTTGTTTGTTCAACTACCATACATCAAATTATATGTAGTGGTTGCTACATTAATCCGTCAAGACTAAATATCTCTATGAAAGATCAAATCTTGTCATAGTCAACTCCTTGAACATTGTCGTAAACTTCTTTCCGACATGTCGACTATTTCATAGATGTTAAACATCCATGTCTTATTTCTTTATAGATCCAAACACGACCGATAGGCTTCACGCCTTTCCGGAGGGTCTTCCAAGTTCAGAAACTTGATTTCTCGTGTATGGATACTATCACGGATTCTATGACTTCTAGTCATTTTATGGAGTCAGGGCCCATCATCGCTTCTTTGCATGTAGTCGGTTCATCATTGTCAAAACAATAATGACTTGCTTATCAAATCACACTATTTGATTCTTTCCGACCCACACGGTTCAATAGGAACTCTAATCTCCGAGATCACACCCTTTGTAATCACGTGAGCCATGAGCATTGTGGCCGCCACCAGGACACTTTCCGGCGCTGCGCTACTTAGCACATATAGCTAAGGTTCAACAACCTTATCAAAGTTCAATTGTCCTCCCACTTAACTTTTCACAAAAAAATCCTTCTCAAGAAACTTGACGTTCCAAGTAACAAACTCTTTTGTCCTCGGTGTTATGGAGAAATTCCCAACAAATTCTTTGGGATAACCTACAAAGACGTGCTTATCTGACTTTGGTTGTAAACATTTTACTTATGCATAGCATACCAAAATTTAAGAAAATACAATTCGGGTTTTATCCCAAACCATAACTTATATGGTGTCATTTCAACAGATCACGATGGTGCTCTTTTCAGTGTAAAAGCGGTAGTCTCTAAAGCTTCAATCCTTAAAACATAATGGTAGTTTTATAAATGACACCTTTGATCTTACCACGTCAAACATGGTTTGATTTCATCTCTCGAATATGCCATACTCCTATGGTTTATCGGGAAACACAAATCATGGAACAATTCCTCAAATCTTAGGTGTTTTTGCTAAACACGTAACTCAAATATCTTCCTTTATGATCGAATCATAAACTCTTTATTTTCTTGTTACAATGATTTTCCACTTCATCTTGAAAGTCTTTGAACAATTTTCAAATGTTTCATACTTCTGCCTTATTAAGTAAATATATAGATATATTCACTCAAATTTCTGGAGAAAGCATATGAATCAAAAGGATCCATCGCATATGGCTACATATAATGGACTATATACATCAACATGCATAATATCTAATAAGTTAGTCATCCGTTCATCTTTGGCCTATGGACGGAGTTTCAATTATCTTTAGGAAAGTTTCACAAGCGTCAATTGATCAAAATCAAAGACTCCAAAAATTCCATTAACATGGAGTTTTTTCATGTTTTCTTTTCAATATAATTTAAAATAGCGATGTCACTTTATAAGTGATATTTTAATCATTTGTCTTGCGACATTTTAGCAATAGTGTTTATGGATGTGATTTCTCCCACTAGATTTGTAAAAGTTCATCCATCCTTTATGAAATACGGTAATTTATTTGAACAACCATTGTTCTCGTAATACCGGAACAAAATAACAATTATTAAAACAAATCTTGAAGGCTAGGTTTGACGACAACGAAAAACACAATAATACTTTACTTGTTTTCGATGAACATCATCACTTATTTTCTTCCTAGTTACTTAGGCCATTGCAGTTCATGAATTGCGTTGTCCTGTATGACACTTCATACCAACCAATTCGGTATCCTATACCGGTATCCAATACCTAAGAACCACATTGTTTAACAAGCAAGGAATACAACCATAACATGTATATCTTCTATATACCCAAGCTAGACATTTCCAACTTTTTCTTTTCTGCCAAATATTTTATAGATTCTCTTTCAGCAATTCATTTTCCTTTTAAAAGAATATATCAACATCAATTGTGGTGTCATTATCATGACACATAGTACAAAGCGTATATAGTCAAATACTAATACTTTTGGACTTGCACTTTGAAGTGGATCACCATCATCAAATGTTTGGTGTTCTTTCAAAAATCCATTCTTTAGTAATCTATTAGTGTAGTAAACATTTTACTTACATCTTCTATTCATCCTTATCATGACAACTTTCTTGATCAAGCTACTATAGCCTATAAGGAAGAATCGCGAGTATAATATCAGTTTCCAAAACCTTTTTGGTAGATTAGGACGCCTAGCATCTCCAACCTTCACAAATTCTCATACAATATGAGAACATGTATTTTGCTAAATTATACTCTATCATAATGCAACCAAAAAATATTGTTTCAGATATCACAATATCTTTCACACATGATGGTTTCTGAAACAATTTTCAGCTCCTATATAATCTTGATATTAAAACAACTTTTGAATATCAACAATCATGGAGGCAAACATGACACTTTAGATACTAACATTGGAATTCTTACTCTTGATTTAATACTACTTATTAAACTTCATGGAGTAAATAGAGTTTGCTGAAAGTTTGCAATAGGACTTATAAACTTTAAATTGACATTCAAAACAATACAATACCAGTTCGTAAAGTAAATATCCAGAATTCTATAGTTCTATTATCTCAATTAAAACTAAGCATAAGGTAGTGAACAGACGCCAATAACTACAACAAATTATGCAAATTCACTTCGATTTAGCTTATGACAAATTGAGTTCGACTAATCCAAATTAGAAATGAACTCCCACTCAAAAACGACATCCCTCGTGCCTTTTTGGTGATTACATGAACCAAATCCACTACACCAAGTCCGATCATCACGTGAGTCGGTGTAGCTTCAAAGGCGAGCATCAATATGGGCATCATATCAACTATATGACTTATGCTTAACCTTTCGGTCCGTGTTCCGAGGCCATGTCTGTACATGCTAGGCTCGCCAAGTAAGAACCTTAGTACTCGCGTGTGTAAAATTGTCTTACACCCGTTGTATGAAAGCGTAGAGTCGAATACACCCGATCAACACGTGATGTCTCGAAACACGATCCATAGAACGGTGCATACTTAAGGAAGAACACATTTTTATCTTGATATCTAAATGAGGGATCATCTTACAATGCTACCAAAAGCGCCAAACTAGCAGTATAAGATGCTAACATCTAATGTGTAAAGTGAGATGATATGGTCCATGCATTTGATCTCTATCATTTGCATCGTGGTATGATCTCTATCATTCCTTTGTGTGTAAGGCCAAGGTCTATGGAACTTACACGTTAGGTGTGTTGTAAGAGTATCAACTATACATCAACTTACAACATTACCATATCATGAAACTAGCCCAGCAACGATCTAAACTAGACGCCTCTAATTTATCCATTGTAAGTTTTACGTGGCTTAGGGCTTTCGGAGATAGAACCGTTCTTACCTACGAACATGGAACCACAACGAGGATAGCCAAGTTATTAGCAACTTGTTGTAAATCAGATATTGACTATAGTAGGAGAGACAGACATCCGCCAACCACTTATGCAAAACTAGTTGCATGTCAGTCGTGGAACCGGTCTCATGTACAATGACATGTAAGGTTGGTCCGGGCCGCTTCATCCCACTATGCCACCAATATCCAAAGTACATATAAGAAGTAATAACATGATCATCACCGCCCACATACTCTTATGTGTTCTACCCGTGCAAAGCACCTACGCATAGATCAGGCTCTGATACCACTGTTGGGTCCGCAGCATAGAAAACAAAAAATTTCCTACGATGAGAACTACACGCCAAGATCTATCTACTAGGTACAAAACAACGGGTGGACATACATCCAACGAGAACTTACCCTTGAAGACAACGAGTTTTGTTAACAAGTAGGAACTCGTGGTTGATGTAGTCGTACACTTGCCGATCTCAAGATCATGAGGAAGTCCGAGCATCGCAACTCAGCAGCGCATCCGTACTCGCACACAGGTTCAAGCCACCGGACAACCTCCACCTCCTCGCTCCAGCGATCCAGCGAAAGCAGCAACTCCTTCCAGACGAAATGCCACGGGGAACATGTATCTCGCTAATCCGAGACCATGGGGGAATAATTCTAAAGGGGGAGAGAGATCCTTCACAAGGAGGTGTGTGGAAGGAGGAAGAGGGTGGCCTTTTATAGGAGGAGGGGGGTGCCCCTCCTTCATGGCCAGCGCATGGGGGGTGACTCCTCACCTCCCCCATTCATGTGGTGGTAACCCCTCCACATTAAAATGCCTCTTCACATTCCCCTTTAAAGTCCCTACTTTAAATGCATTAAAATTCTCCAAATTTAATGCTCTCTCATTTAATAAAACTCTTTTATTAAGTTTATTCAGAATTTTGTTAATTACTTTAATTAACAAACATTCACATATAACCCCTTGCAATATTTCAATATCACATGCAGAACCACTTTCTGCAATTTCACCCGAAACAATTCCTGCGCTTTGCAATTCTTTCGTCTGAAACATATGTGCTCCAAAATGGTGTCCGGTAACTCTTAAGTGTGTCACCCTACGGTTCGCAAATAATACAGACATGATTGAGACTCCTCTCAGATCAATAATCAGAAGCGGGACCTGGAGATCCATACTGACTCCTGCATATTCAACGATGACTTCGTGATCGTGAGAACCTTTAACGCTTGTAACTAAATCCCTTTGTCTCGCGATATATTTCATGTCCGAGATTCGATCATTGGTATCTCCATACCTAGTTTGATCTCGTTGCCGACATGCACTCTTTTCTCGTTCTCGTGATATAACATTCTAGTGATCACATCACTTGCTTGCAAGCTATCTTAATGTGATATCACCGAGAGGGCCCAGAGTATATCTATCCGTCATCGGGATTGACAAATTCCACTCTTGATCCATGAGCCTCAACATAACACCTTCGTAGTACTAAACGGACCTTTATAGTCACCCTGTTACGGTGTGACGTTTGGTGTTATCAAGATACTCTTCTGGTGTTAGCAATTAACATGATCTCATGGTCTAAGGACTAAAATTACTTCGTATGATGTTATAGCAATATAAACATAATGACTCTGATCGTAATGCTATACTTCGGATGAATGTTCATCACATCATTCCACCAATGTTGTGACCTCGTTATTAACAACATCCAATGTTCATGATCAGGAAACCTTGATCATCTTGTTAATCAACGAGCTAGTCTATAAGAGAGGCATAACTAGGAACCCTTTTTGTTTATTAAACACACATGTATTGACGTTTCTGATCAATACAATTATAGCATGCAAAATAAACATTTATTATAAACATGAAATAAGATAATAACCACTTTATTATTGCCTCTCGGGCATATTCCCTTCAAGGAGGTGGAGGGGCAACACATGTTCATGGAGGTTGTGAAGCTCTATAAACATCGCCGTCTCCTCCGCCTCAATCTCCTTCCTCCGCCTGCCCTCTTCATTAGCCGCCTTTGCCTCTCATCTTCACCCCTCGCGGAACGCGCTCTCCACGAGCAGGAGCGGTCTACCCCTCGAACGCGCTTCTCGACAAGCAGGGGACCTCCCGGTGCTCTCCATTGATAACTCGTTGGACTGTGACATCCTCCGCCTCCTTCCGCTGCCGCCACCACCACGAAACCCTAAATCGTCGACGAGCAGAGGAAGGGAGAGGAAGGGAGCAGAGGAAGGGAGCTAGGTTTCCACGCGCGCCGAAATTAGAGACGGGGGGGGTTCTGAAAAAGATCTGGCCTGAGCTGACCTGGCTGGTCTCAGCGCTGGACTGGCCACGTGGCCGTTTGTGATTAGCTGTGGGGGTATTTGCACATAGAATACAAGTTGGTGTACCACTTGAACCCAGTTTGCAAGTTTTTGGGCGTGTTTGCACCTAGTGGACAAGTAGTGGACAAGTATTTATATGTCACATGCAATTAGCTCATTTATAATCTAAGAAAAGTGTAGGCTCCACACATTTTTCTTGGATATGTAATAACTTTAGAACGTGGACACGCCTCACCTAAGACACAACTTTATCCATTAGTCATTTCTTATTTTAAAAGAAATATCACAAATAGAGAAGTATGGCTTCCATAAGAAATATAACGGCACCTAGTAGGGAGGTGGCAATTCAGCTCATAGGTGCACCATTATAAGAAAACATATTTTAAAATATCAAAAATTTTAAAAAAAAAATTCTACATATACATTCGAACATTTTATTCAAACATTTTATGTTAGTTCACAAGTTTTGGGAATGAAAGAATATTTTATATGTCGTGTATAAAAAAGACAAAAAATATCACGTGAATAGTCGTATTCCTGTGACAAAATAAAATGTTCTTTC
The DNA here is from genome assembly GCA_910589775.1 of Avena eriantha. Lineage (NCBI taxonomy): Eukaryota > Viridiplantae > Streptophyta > Magnoliopsida > Poales > Poaceae > Avena > Avena eriantha. The sequence continues at coordinate 419,782,730 of OU342744.1, read as the reverse complement.
CTCCCGAAAACTTGTGAACTAACATAAAATATTTGAATGTATATGCAAAAAAAATTATTTGAACTTTTTGACATTTCGAAAAGTGTTTTCTCACAATAAGTGCATTTGCACCCGCTGAGCCGAAGTGAATATCCCCACCTAGTACGAGTTATTTCCATTCCACCAATCTTAAACAATGTGTTTCTACACCGAAAGTCCAAGTCATACAAGTTTTGACTGCACACTTTGTTGGACATCCAATGAATCTGAAATTCAGTTGTACTCCATTATAGGTCAACGATGATATTACATGACAAGTAGATACTGATCTGTGCCTGAGTTCACAGATGTACTATGATTAAGAAAACCAACACATATCACGCTTATTTCACATAAGCTCATTTGGCTGTTGAGCCCTCCTAAACTGGCAGCGCTAAAATACACCAGATGGAATTTGGATTATGAAGACTTGGCAGCAGAGGCGAACATCTACATGGCTATAAATCGAAATGAACAAATCGACTATTTATACAAATCAAACCTAACAAAGCGGGCAAAATGCTACAGCTAGGGAACTTTACAGTGCTACACATCTTGGTGGCCGAAATGTAGATAAACCTTTGTGCAAGAGCAAGGGTAACCTTTCTTTCCTTGGTCAGTAATTGCAGTATCCAGTTTTCGTTTGGGGCGTGTGACGCCGTCCGTCCCCAAATAAGAGCATCATTGTCATCGGAAGAGTTCAGGGAAGGACCACATGATGAACTTGGCGTAGATGTCAGTCTCCAGGAATTCTATGTGGGCTGCTCTGCCAATCATGGTATTGAGGTTCCGCCCTTGGGCAGATTGGTCAAAATTAACATCGCACCTCATGAATATCCTGGTTTCAGACGATGGTGCACGGATCTGATCCAAGCAATTATTCAGCATTTCCGTGAAGACTTGGCCTTTCCTTGAATTATCGGATGAGGCAGCTGGACAGAGCTCGATTCTTGCCGAATGATATGGTACATACCCATCCTGGTAGATAAAGAAAATACATAATGACTTGTGTGAGTGATGTTGAAAGGACCATAGAGGCTGAAAGGTTTACAGCATCTAGCTAATAGTTCAGATTCACAACTAAGTTAAAGTCAATACAAAGGAGAAAAGGGACTAACCTGAGGTGATGATAACAAAACGATGTTTTTGAAGTTCTCCAAGGTCTTTGACTGAAAAAAGAAAACAAAAGAAAAGCTCATGGTTAATTCTTGCTGAAAAATGATCTGTTATAAGTCAGCAACAGGTTGGATTGCCAAAGCTACTCCACGTCCCAGAATGAAGCCGGGTGATATTGTACCTTGCAAAGCCTATAGAAAAAGGTATTCTGGGGGTCTTGATCGTCACTGAAAGTTAGCTGATGGATGCATTGTGTTCCCTTGAGCTTTTTCAGAAGCCAGAGACCAGAATTGAACAAAGAATTTGAACTGTACCAGTAACCTAAGTGAGGCCCTGATATCGACATGTATGTGTAGAGGTTCTTCAAGTATGGCTGTAATGTAGGATCTATTCAAATGCCGAAATGTAGTTAGTCTCCTAAAGATTGACTTGCTTCACAGGAATTTGGCAAGAAAGCTGGAAAATACCTGCTAAGGCACTTCTGATGATAACGTTTCCAATGGAATGGCCAACAAAACTAAGCTTCAATTCCTTGCAGCCCCCATACCGTGCAAGCTTATCCACTTTCTTTTTTACGAATGCAACAGCCTCCCCAGCAAGCCTGCTACCCATTTCTTTAAAATCCCCAGAAGTTTTATCTTCATTAGCCTCAGACATTAGGCATTCAGCCCCAGGATCCAATAGGAGCCACTGATTCCTAACAAGACGTAAATCCAAATGGTGTCCCTGCATTTTGTAAATACAATTAAGTACACCCAATTATACTGTGACGCTAGGAAGTTAAACCAGATGAACAGGACTTGCCTGAAATCCATGCACAAAGATGACGGCTCGCAACACACGTCCACCTTTTTTACCAGTGGTATTTTTCGGCACTGAAGACTCTCCTTGTAGTTTAGGTAGTACAATAGTATCCTTTTGTTCCGAAGAATTTGTTGCCAAATCTTTGCTCGAACCATGTTGTGGAACAACCATGAGATGTTGTTCTATAAGAACAACAGGGACACGTGAAGGATCAGCATATATATGCATATCTTGAACAGACCTTGTGTTGATCTGCAGGTTTTCTCACATCATTAACTATTTTCCACAAATACTCGTGCACATACGATTCAAAAAACTGCGTTACCTTCATTTGTGCTATGCTTTTCCTATGTAGTTCAGCCCGTGAAGAAGAATTTTGTACAGGCTGCACATATACGTAAGCTAGTAAATAAAAATTAGAAGAATGATAAATATACTATTTATGAGCGGGCGATAATTACATCTTCATGAAACTTCCTAGAACCAGAAACTCTTAGCAGAGACTGGCGATGAGATGAGTCTTCACTCATACTCCGCAAATAGCGGTGTGGAATCTCGATTTTTGAGTAATTAGTCCATATTGACCATTCTGATTTCCTGTCGATAGCCCAAATATCACGCAAGTACTCCAGTATCTTGGTTTTATTTATCCTGCAGTAAAAGAAGGAAACATTGTTGGACAAATGATAACTTTAAAGAACAGGTATGATCAAGAAACCATCATGGCCGTGGAAATTACACGCCTCTAGGGCTGTGCAAATACAGTAAAATAACAAGTAAAATTGAGATATCAGTTAACTTTACCTATGAAATTTCAAGAACGTGTTCCACAGAAGTGAAAGTTGCCTGCTCACAGTTAGAAACAATTCTAACAGCTCTTCACTTGAAAGAGTGTACAACATATCATCACGGGTGCCATCAGCAACATCATTGGGTCTCTACAAAATTGTGCATAAATATTTTGAATGAGCAAATTCCATATCAATGAAGACATTGATAGGTCACTATACAATGAATGATTAAACGTACCTCTAGAAAGCCATGTAAAATGCCGGCCAAGTGCCCAACACCCTTGGTAGTTACAGGGAACACTTTACCAGAATCAGGCTGGACTGATTTTGAAGGCTGAAGTGACTCATACTTACCAAGGTTTAAGTCAACACCATCTAAATCTTCTATCGTTTTACCAACAGCATCACCCATTTTCTTCAGCTCCTCAAGTAACGTTTCCCTCGAAGCCAATAACGACTTCACAATTTGATGTGATGCTGGGCTTAAACCTTGGTCTGGTATCTGCGCATTAAAATGGCATATTTACTTGTATGTTCAACAAAAGGATAAAAGGATTACAATAACAGATAAAGTACACCATCCTTCAGGTTGCCAGAGCCAAATATGTGGCAAGTTTAGACTAGCTATCCAAGGATAGAAAGGTGATAACAATTACATGATCGCTGATGCAGCACAACTGTAGGCAATCTATTAGTTCAGTTTCCGGTTGATGATTCCCTAGCATTGTGCAGGATTATGGAATAGAATTCCCTTTACTGGTGGAGTTAAATTTCAAGTGGTAGATAAGGAATAGAATACGAAACACGAATCTCTCAGGGGTTTACCAGCCATACAGTTTCTGGTTACCTAGTTTATGGTTCTGTAACTTAAGTCAGAAGTTATTCAGAGCATCTAGTTACAGCCTTGTACAAGTTGCGCGTGAGCAGCATTTCAAAAAACATTAAAGCTAAAGCTTCACAAACCTGTGTACCTTCAATGATAATTTACTTGCACCAGCTTTCAGGTACACTATATGTAACGTCAGATCAACAAGCACAGCGTGGAATGCATCGAAGTGAACTGGACAATATGAGTGTAACCCTAGGAGTGCTCTATGCGGGATCCTGAATTCATGCACAGCAGCTGAAGATGTGACACTAGAAGCTTGAATATCAGACCTAGAACAGAAGAAGCAATAGCACATCAGTCCTGGCAAATGGTATATATGCACATGCATTGAGAATCGTGAATAATCTTGAAAGAAAGAATATGTATAGGATTAGAAATACACTCACCCATTCTCCAGTGTTGGGGCATATATTAGCTCATACTTCAATATCACTGCAGAAGCTGCTGGACCCTTGAATAAATAAAGCAAGTGCTCTGATAAGGCTGCGATAAGTTTATTCAAAAAGGAAAAAAGACTAATGTTCAAATTCCCAACCTCTACTTCAGTGTTGTGTATGTTAAAAGACACCATGACCGATAGATAGATGTCCTGTCGAGCATACTTGATTCGAAATGGCTGTGTGTAGAAGCTATTATCTGCGTCATCTATTCTCCAAATGCCTAACGCATCATCCGCACCGACATCAGGAGCTGCACAATCCACCTAGCACGTCATTATCTATTAGCTAATGATTGGCAACTATTCAAACGAAAGAATCTTTGCAAGCAACACCAGCCGGAAATCCCTTGGAAGTTGGAACAAATAGTTAGATTACAATGAAGACAAATAGACACAAACATATGTGATTTATGTGAGTGGGGACAGATATTTGGCGCACCATTATCACCTGTATTGAACAGATGGTCCGTTAGACCAGAAACAATAAGAATTTCTAATCTTTCTATCATGACTTATCACCAGAGAAAGGTGGATTTTCTTAACTAGCGTAATATGATTGCTTAGTTCATCTATAAGGAAATACAAACATCTCCAGAAAGATTATCATAATTATTCTGTGTGGCGCATAGTAAATATAGAAACAAAGAGTGCATGACATTGACATGCTTGTACAGTCCATATCCAGCTACACAAGATGCCTCTTGATGTTATCTAAGGAGAACTAGATTGCAACAAGGTAGGTACGGTAGTTTTATGCAAGCAAGGTAGAATTTAAAATCAATAATGAATAGCCCAATTGACATAGGTAGGTTCTTATCAACTACTAGTACCTACAACAATCAAACAGTTGAGTGAAATTTGGCTCTAGAAAGCTCATACATCGGAGAGATACCAATAACAATTCAAACGTGTGTTCCTCCACGCGAACATCTTGAATCATGTGAATAATAGGAGCTGACGATCAACTCTTACTATCCTACGTCAGAAGAGATAGACGCACCTTCGTATTGGACCACCCTAGCGGGTGAAGCTGGTGTCTTGCCACCACTGGCACCATCCTCCCACATTGCACTAATCTTCATCTGGTACCATCTGCACATAAAGAGCGAAATGTTCGGAGATTACGAAATGTTTAAACAAAATTATAACTTTTTTTTTTTGCAGCGCAATGGAAAAAACTATGGGCAAAATCAGAATTCCTCATAACTGACCAAAACGTGTACGGGCAAAATCAGAATTCATCCGGTAGGAGGTGGAAAACAAAAAAGTCCGACTCAACACCTAACTCTAAATAACAAGAAATACTCCAACCAATCCAAACATTTAGCTAAAAATATAAATAAGTAGGAGAAATGTAATTTTACTCCACCTTTAATACTTTTTTACCCGTCACTAAAAAACTCAACTTTTAAACTCAAACCACTTGGAACTTTACAGTTAGAGAAGGAAACTAAACCCAAAAAAACATCCATCAACGAAAAAAAACCAAAAGGGACAAAAGGCGAACATCTCCACGAGACAGCTCCGTACCCTTGCTGGAACAGATCGAGGTTGTGGAAGCGGTGGATGTAGACGGCGACCTCGTGCACCGTCTCCATGACTTCCGGAGGGTGGAAGCAGATCGCCCCCTTCAGCCCCAGCCCCGCGGCGGCGGCGGCGGCAGTGGCGTTGTGCACGCGCCCGGACGCCGGCGAGACCCTGGCCGCTCCCCGCGGGCTGCCCTGGTCGACGGCGCCGCCGACGAGGCACTTCATGCGGCCGTACATGGCCGCGCCGCACAGCCCGATCCGCGCATCGATCCCCGGGCTAGCGAGCTCAAACCTCGCCCGCCAACCCTATGGTTCTAGAGTAGGGGCAGGGGAGCGCGGCGAGAGCAGTTTACCGGCGTCCGGCGCACGAAGCCAAAAGCGGCAGCTGGTGGAGGAGGGAGCGGCGCAGGCGGCGGCGGCGGAGCGGGGCCCACTGGTCAGCGGGCTTCGCTAGTTCGCAGATCGGGAGGAGGAAGGAATGATGGGTGGTAACTTAGTGGCGGCGTCGCGAGAGTGGCACGTGGGCCTTGGGCGGCGGAGGAGGAGCTGGCTGGTGGGTCCCGGTCGCCGGAGATCGGTGGCTGAGGTGGTGGAGGCGGAGTGGGAAGAGAAGGCGGCGGTGGGAGCTGGTGGGAAAGAAAGAGAGAGGAAGAAAGGTGGGAGGGGGATTCTTAATGGCTGGCTGGTCTCACTGACATGTGGTGGCCGCGTTGGAAGTGAGCGTGGAGACGGGTGGCTCGCTGGACCGGTTTGGGGGGAACAGTGGCACGTGGAGTTGGAGGAGTGGTGGGGATTTTATGGCTCTAACTGTACAGGGTACCGGTGCAGGTAGTTGGGTTAGGGTGGGTGGGTCCCACCTGTGAGTGACCCTGCGGCGTGATCACTAAAGCATCTTAAGTATTTCAACCCCAATTGTCCCTCCGTTTTAACTTACATTGCCTTTTTATTTGCGAATTGGAATTTGTATTATTTAAGCAATCCTTAATACAGCACGCAGTCCTGAATGCAACCAGACAGCAGTTCTGATATTTGACCGAGCCATATTGGCTAGAGCATCGCTCACCAAGTTTTGCTCTCTCCTAATATATTCTAGCTTTAGACTCTATCCGCCACAGCAGTAGACGTTTAATCTCCTTCAGCATATAGGTCAACACATACCTCCCCTCACTATTATTGTTGATCATAGCTACAGCTTCAATCCATCTCAACAATGAAAGGTGTTGTGTACCACTCTAGGCAAGGGCTTTGTTCGCACACGAACACGTCACCGTGTACCCTTGGCGCCGAGCGCGATGCGCGGGAGCACGCACCGAGGAAGTCTTGCTAGAAGCGCGGTACGCCAGACAGTCCGGCAGGCGCTTTTAAAGACCCGAAACTCCGCTCGCCCGGGAAGGACCCTGTCAGGGTGGCGCGGCGGCTATGGGTTACCCTAGGTCGGCCTGACCGCCTCTAGAGCCTTGTGGATTCGCAGCCTCCTATATTGAAGAATGAGAATAAAGATACAAGAGAGGGGATAAAAGTAGATGAACACGAAAAAGTAGTATTGTTCGATTGGTGTTGGTTAATTCGGTTGTCACCTGATGAGTGCATATTTGTATCATGTTTTATATTATTATTTTGCATTGTAGATGTAGGATCTTGGTATTTTATAGCGTTCGCGCGCATATTTAATGTATTATTTCACCAGGATCAGGACAGATGATGGAAACTATGGATACAATTCTTGGAGCAGTTGTACTGAGGAGAAAAGGAGTAAAAACAACGTAAATCGCTTATTTGGGAAATATCCATAATACCAGAAGAAAACCCGAAGCGAACAAAGCACACAGACGATTTAACGACCAACTATATGGCGGGAATAAATTTTCTGGCTGTATAATTCCCGCCATATAGTTGGCGCCGCCAGCGCCTCCTCAAATAGTTTCACCATGTGCAACTGGATCGGGGAGACGACACGTAGAACAACCAGAAATCGCCGAAACCTCATCTCCGGAAGGCATCTGGAGGGGGAACTCGTCCACCTGGGATCCATCTTCGCCCAGCGCAGATCCGAGAGGCTAAGGCATCGATCTTCATCATCAACCGCTGCATCACCACCATCCATCCCAACTACATCTTGTCTAGATCTTGTTGTAATTTCCATACTCGTTGTGGATTTATACAAGTACTATTCATCCATGATAGATTCCATTGTTATTGCCATGATGATTGCCTCCATGTCTAAGTAGATCTCTAGTTCTTGGGAGATGGAGAAACCCTGGTATGAGATTGAAATAAGATAAAGTTTATTATGATATTCATCACTAACCATGTGTTAGATTGTCTTCATCTTGATGTTGGTGAAGGAGTTATGCCCTAGAGGCAAATAATAAAGTGTATTGTTTGATATATCTCATATATGTTCATAATACGTTTCATACTGTGCTATAACTGTATTAATATGAAACGTTAATACACGTGTGGTATGTAAACAAACAGTGTCTCTAGTTACCTCTAATGAACTAGTTCATTGGTCATGAGGATGATCTGGTTTCAAGATCATGGGCATTTATGCCAATTGACAATGAGGTCACATCATTGGTTGAATGACGTGATAGACAAACATTCAATAGTTGTATCTCAATAAGATCTAGTTACAAAGTTCACCATTGATGATAAATGCATGAAACCTCACTACCTGATCCTTAGACTGTGAGATAATGCAAATCAGCGTTCTATAGGGAGCTTAGATGGTTATCAAGTATCATACCGTGACTGGGTGATCGAAAAGGTGCCACTTAGGTTTCAAAGGAGCGCGTAGAGGAGTACATATCAAGACCAGGATTTGTCATTCCATGTAATAAATAGATACATATATGGCCATCTCGGTGACGTTGCATTAACAAAGCTTGCAAGCGTGTGACTGGGTCACGGAATGCAACGACATGGGAACGAGTAAACAAGTTCATCAGTAACGAGATCGAACTAAGGTATGGAGATACCAAAGATCAAGTCTCGAATGAACTAGGTATCAAGTGGCAAAAGGAACGGGAAATGACTATTCACGGTTTCGAGCGATAAGATTCGGGGGTCATCATGGGCATCCAGGTCCCGCTAATGATCATTGATATGAGAGGATTCTCAATCATGTCCAGAGTATTCCCGAACTGAAGGATGTCACGCTTAAGGGTGGGGCGCTTAGGGATAAATGAGGTATCGTAGGAGAAATAGAGAGAGAAACCAGAATAGTTTCTTGTAACATCTGATGGTGATCGAAAGGGGTTCGGAAGGAGTTCCGGAGTAAAGGAATATAATAATATGTATATTTGAATATTAATTGGAGAATTAATATTAAATATATTTTTTATTTTATTATTAAAGGCAACCCAATGCTAATGGGCCTCATCCGGAGGGGAGGCCTAAGGGGCAAGGCGCCTAGGGAGAGGGGGCTAGCCGGCCTAGGCTTGGTGGGCCGCCCAAGTGGGGCCCACCTAGGGCCGGCGGCTGCCCCTAGGTGGCCGGCGGGTGTGGGCATTAGTCCCACACCGCCTGGCCCCTAGGTGGTGCGCCCCTCCTACTATATATAGGGGTCTCCCCCACCCTTTTGGAGGCATCCAATTCTCTCATTCTCTCTCTCATTTTCCTTTGAGGACTTCTCCGTAATATTGGGGAGGACCTCGAGGGATTTGAGTTCTCCACCTTCACACTACCGTCGGTGATCTTCGGTCCGACATCTTCTTCTTCCGCTGCTCGGCTGGATCGGAGCCTGGGAGACACTGCCTACACCAGACGTGTGTAGTACTTCGGAGGCACCACACTTGGGGTGCTTGGAGCTACTCGTCTTCATCAATATACAGCTTCCTGCGTAAGGCGTGCCTCGGTCTTTAAAGGTATGAACACCGTATTCTTCTTCCATTACTTGTGTCTATATAGTATAGATCCTGGTATTAGTGTTCATGTAGATAGAAAAAAATTGTTTTCTGCTACGAACCCTTTAGTGGTATCAGAGCGGGTCTATGGGTAGACATGTTGTACGGATAGAACACATAGCAATATGTGGGCATTTATTCTCTAGTTGCTACCCTCTTTTATGTTCTTGTTTATATCGCGGCACTGTTTGATGAAGCGACCCCCAACCAACCTCACGTGGTGATTCACGAGACTGGTCCATAATTAAGTGGCTTAGGGGGTGCATGTCTCTCTACGGTAGTTGATATGTCATCGACATTAGAGGGCCTTGCTCACATATGTAACTCCCAACAAGAGTTGTAGAGTAAGAGGTGGCTGGGGAAGGACGAGGTGACGATGCGCGTCGGCAATGGCACGAAAGTCAATATGGTGGCCGCCGGCACGTTATTTCTACATCTGCCGCCAGGATTGATTCTAGTTTTGAATAAATGCTACTATGTACCCGCATTGAGTATGAATATTGTAAGTGGATCTTACTTGTTGCAAGATTGTTATTCGTTTAAATCTAGAATAAGTGGTTGTTCTGTTTATATGTATAACGTTTTCTATGTCCATGCACCTGTGAGTAATGGTTTATTCTTACTAGATCTTGATTGCAATACTCACATCCATAATATTGATGCTAAACATTGTAAGCATAATGATGATAACTCCATGTTTATGCGGCATTGTTGTCTTGGTCACATTGGCGTAAAGCGCATGAAGAAGCTTCATTCAGAAGGACTTCTTGGATCATTAGATTTCGAATCTCTTGATACATGTGAGCCATGCCTTATGGGCAAGATGACTAGGACACCCTTCTCCGGCACGATGGAGAGAGCTACAGACCTACTGGGAATCATACATACAGATGTATGTGGACCAATGAGTGTCTCAACACGCATTGGTTATCATTGTTTTGTTACCTTTACTAACGATTTGAGTAGATATGGATATATCTACTTAATGAAACACAAGTCTGAAACCTTTGAAAAAATCAAGAAATTTTAGAAGGAAGTAGAGAATCAACTTAACAAGAGAATCAAGCATTTTCGATCGGATCGGGAAGGCGAGTATTTGAGTTATGAGTTTAACATGCACTTAAAAGACTATGGGATAATCCCACAACTTACGCCAGCCGAAACAACACAATGTAATGGTGTGTCAGAACGATGTAACTGTACTCTATTGGATAGTATGCGGTCCATGATGTCTTTGACTGATTTGTTTGTATCATTTTGGGAATATGCGTTAGAAACCGCTGCTTTTATTTTGAACCGAGCACCGTCCAAATCCATGGAGATAACCCCGTATGAGATATGGTATGGCAAGAAGCCAATGTTGTCATTTCTGAAAGTTTGGGGATGTGAGGCTTACGTTAAGAAACTATAGCCTAACAAACTCGAACCCAAATCAGAAAAACGTATCTTTGTGGGGTACCCAAGGGAAATAGTTGGGTATACTTTCTACAACCAAACCGAAGGCAAAACGATTGTCGCGAAATTCGGCACCTTTATCGAGAAAGAGTTTCTCGCTAAAGGAGTTAGTGGAAGGAAAATTGAGTTAGATGAAGTTGTTTACCCTTCTCTCCAGATTTCGAGTAGCGCAACGGAAGCTGTTTCGAAATCGCTCTTCAACATGGAGGAAGAGCCCAATGATGATGATCAGAGCAACAACGTCGAGACTCCTGAGGTTCGCAGGTCTACAAGAGTTCGTGCCACTCCTGATTGGTACAGTAGCCTTGTGATGTCTGTCATCCTAGATGAACAGGAAGAACCTACAAACTACAAAGAAGCTATGGATAGTGCTGACTCCGAGAAATGGCTAGAAGCCATGAAATCCGAAATAGGATCCATGTATGAGAACCAAGTCTGGACCTTGGTAGATCTTCCGGAAGGCCGTAAGGCCTTGGAAAATAAATGGATCTTTAAGAAAAAGACATATGTGGATGGTAATGTGACCATTCACAAAGCTCGACTTGTCGCAAAGGGGTTTCGACAAATTCAAGGAGTCGACTACGATGAGACTTACTCTCCTGTAGTGATGCTTAAGGCTGTCCGGATTTTACTAGCAATTACTGCTCATTTCGACTATGAAATTTGGTAGATAGATGTCAAGACCGCATTTCTTAATGGTAACATTGATAAAGAGTTGTATATGATGCAACCAGAAGGTTTTGTTGGTCCTAAGGATGCTGGAAAGGTATGCAAACTTCAGCGATCAATTTATGGATTGAAGCAAGCATCTCGGGGCTGGAACCAACGTTTTGATCAAGTGATCAAGAGTTTTGGATTTGTCCAAAATCAACAATAGTTCTGTGTTTACAAGAAAGCGAGTGGGAGCTCAGTTGTATTCCTAGTAGTATATGTGGATGACATATTGCTCATGGGAAATGACGTGGATCTTATGAGAAGCGTGAAAGCATATTTGAGTAGTCAATTTTCCATGAAGGACTTAGGTGAAGTTGCATACATATTAGGCATCAAAATTTATAGAGATAGATCAAGACGCCTGATTGCATTAAGTCAAAGTACTTATCTTGAGAAGATTTTAAAGAGGTTCAAAATGGAGGATGCCAAAAGAGGTTTGGCACCTATAACAAAAGGTAGCATACTGAGTTTATCTCAATGTCTGGTGATGGATGCTGATAGAGAAAGGATGTCTTACATCCCCTATGCCTTAGCCATAGGATCTATCATGTATGCAATGCTAAGTACACTACCTGATGTGGCATTGGCTCTCAGTTTGGTGAGCCAATACCAAAGTAATCCAGGAATGGATCACTGGACATCTGTGAAAAATAACCTAAGGTATCTCAGGAAACAAAGGATATGGTCCTAGTCTATGGAGGTAATGATGAAGCTCTAAACATAATTGGTTATGTGGATGCGAGCTGGCACTCAGATCCTGATGACTCGAAGTATTAGACGAGATTTGTGTTTTTGGTGAATGGTGGGGCGGTAAGCTAGAAGAGCAAGAAGCAACTGGTAGTTGCACAATCTACAATGGAGTCGGAATACATCGATGCTGCTGATGCGGCGAATGAGGTTGTTTGGCTAAGGAATTTCGTCATTGAACTGGGAGTTGTTCCAAGTGCGCAAGACCCCGTGACGATCTATTGAGACAACATGGGCACTATTGCAAACGCAAAGGAACCAAGAACTCATTCCACAGCCAAACACATCAAGATACGGTTTCACGTCATCCGACAGAATGTTGACGAAGGTGAAACCAAGATTTGCAAAGTACACACAGATCTGAATGTGGAAGATCCCTTGACTAAAGCTCTCATACAAGCCAAGCATGAACAACACCGGGATGCCATTGGTGTTAGGTTCTTGCCTATTGTAAACTAGATTAATTTGTACTCTAGTGCAAGTGGGAGACTGAAGGAGTTATGTCCTAGAGGCAAATAATAAAGTGTATTGTTTTATATATCTCCTATAGGTTCATAATACGTTTCATACTGTGCTATAACTATATTAATATGAAACTTTAATACATGTGTAGTATGTAAACAAACCGTGTCTCTAGTTACCTCTAGTGAACTAGTTCATTGGTCATGAGGATGATCTGGGTTTCAAAATCATGGGCATTTATGCCAATTGACAATGAGGTCACGTTATTGGTTGAATGACGTGATAGACAAACATCCAATAGTTATATCTCAATGAGATCTAGTTACAAAGTTCACCATTGATGATAAACACATGAGACCTAACAACCTGATCCTTAGATTGTGAGATAATGCAAATCACTGTTCTAGAGGGAGCTTAGATGGTTATCAAGTATCATACCGTGACTGGGTGATCAAAAAGGTGCCACTTAGGTTTCCCAAAGGAGCGTGTAGAGGAGTACATATCAAGACCAGGATTTGCCAGTCCATGTAATGGATAGATACATATATGGCCATCTCAGTGACGTTGCATTAACGAAGCTTGCAAGCGTGTGACTGGGTCACAGAATGCAACGACATGGGAACGAGTAAACAAGTTCATCGGTAATGAGATCGAACTAAGGTATGGAGATACCAAAGATCAAGTCTCGGATGAACTAGGTATCAAGTGGTAAAGGGAACGGGAAACGATTATTCACGATTCGAGCGGTAAGATTCGGGGAATGCGCAGGAGTCATCATGGGCATCCAGGTCCCGCTGATGATCATTGATATGAGAGGATTCTCAATCATGTCCGGAGTATTCCCAAACCGAAGGATGTCACGCTTAAGGGTGGGGGCGCTTAGGGATATATGAGGTATCATAGGAGAAATAGAGAGAGAAACCGGAATAGTTCCGGGTAACATCCGATGGTGATCGAAAGGGGTTCAGAAGGAGTTCCGGAGTAAAGGAATATAATAATATGTATATTTGAATATTAACTGGAGAATTAATATTAAATATGTTTTTTATTTTATTATTAAAGGCAGCCCAATGCTAATGGGCCTCACCCGGAGGGGAGGCCCAAGGGGCAAGGCGCCTAGGGAGAGGGGGCCAGTCGGCCTAGGCTTGGTGGGCTGCCCAAGTGGGGCCCACCTAGGGCTGGCGGCTGCCCCTAGGTGGCCGGCGGGTGTGGGCATTAGTCCCACACCGCCTGGCCCCTGGGTGGTGCGCCCCCTCCTACTATATATAGGGGTCTCCCCCACCCCTTTGGAGGCATCCAATTCTCTCATTCTCTCTCTCAATTTCCTTTGAGGACTTCTCCATAATATTGGGGAGGACCTCGAGGGATTTGAGTTCTCCACCTTCACACTACCGTCATGTGATCTTCGGTCCGGCATCTTCTTCTTCTGCTGCTCGGCTAGATCAGAGCCCGGGAGATGCCGCCTACACCGGACGTGTGTAGTACTTTGGAGGCACCACACTTGGGGTGCTTGGAGCTGCTCGGCTTCATCAATATATGCCTTCCTGCGTAAGGCGTGCCTAGGTCTTCAAAGGTATGAATACCGTATTCTTCTTCTGTTACTTGTGTATAAATAGTATAGATCCTGATATTAGTGTTCGTGTAGATAGAAATTTTTTGTTTTCTGCTACAGAACCCTTCAGTTGGGAGAAGTTGACCTCTCAATGTTTGCCTCTTATGGGGACTTGATGGAGGGAACTACTTGTTGGTAGATAGGGGTGTGTTAGCACTTACAATGACTATAAAGCTGTTGGCACTCCTTATGTATCAACTTGGGAACTGAGGAAACTCATGGAACACTATCCATGCCATGGGATACGTCCTACGGGATTAAGTCTCTTAATAGCGCAGTAATTTGACTGATGTCGATTGTTGACTGTTGTGGTTATGAGGATGATGTGAGTAGTGGTTGTTGCCTATTTGTCTAAATACGGAGTTCCTCCTACACATACACAGTTGAGAATATTCATGATAATAATCTTTACCTTAGCTCCTTATAATGCTAGAGGTGTATCCGCTACTCCTTGAGAACGCTTTTTCCCTATTGCAGTTCCAATCTCTCTTACATACGTGATACTTATTTTCTGTGTTCAGTTGTTTTACTTTAATTATTGTTGCTCTTATACCAAAACCCCAAAACACCTTTTTACGCAATACTCGCATTTTATCTTGTCACTTAGAACTTTGTTTAGCATTTTTATTATAGTATTTAATTCAAGAGTTATTAGACTTCAGTCTCCTGCTCCCTATGGATCGATACCTTTATTTCGAAACTAGCTACAAACGATATATGCACTTGTAGTCATCAAGCTATTTTCTGGCACCGTTGCCGGGAAGCTAAACGTTGTAGGTCTTTTCGTTTTTTCTTATTTATTTTTTTCTTGCTAAGTTTTGTTTTCAGTTATAGGTTTCCACCAACATGATGGAGTTTGAGCATATGACTAGTGCTAACCCACTCAACCACTTTGGGAAGCCCTATGATATTTATAAAAGAGACAACTCCAACAAGAAGACAAGGGGGTTTGAAATAAATCCTCTATTTCTTGGTATTCTACACAAGAAGCAATTTACTAGGGATGAAGAAGATCCTGATCCATATGAGCATATTGCATATTTAAAAGACATATGTGGCAGTTTTCAATTGACGGGATATACCGCTAATGAGGTAAGGGTTAAACTTTTTAGTCAGACTTTGACTAGTTCAACTCTCTCATGGTATAGATCACTACCCCAAGAAGCCACTACTACTTGGGATAATTTAGCCTATGAATTTCTAGCAAAATATTACCCATTATCAAAATCTTTTGGAATCAGGCCTCTTATAATGACTTGGAGGAATGATATCTCTACGCACGCTTCTATTTCTTGTAGACAGTGTTGGGCCTCCAAGTGTAGAGGTTTGTAGAACAGCAACAAGTTTCCCTTAAGTGGATCACCCGAGGTTTATCGAACTCAGGGAGGAAGTGGTCAAAGGTATCCCTCTCAAGCAACCCTGTAATCAAGATACAAGAAGTCTCTTGTGTCCCCAACACACCCAATACACTTGTCAGGTGTATAGGTGCACTAGTTAGGCAAAGAGATAGTGAAATACAAGTAATATGGATGATTATAAGTGCAAATTGCAATCTGAAATAAGAGTGGCAGCAAGCAAACATGTAATAGGACTGATTGTAAACGGTGTTTCAATGCTTAGAAACAAGGCCTAGGGATCATACTTTCACTAGTGGACACTCTCATATAAATATCTTCTATTCATTATGCTACCCTGAACTACTCTCCGGTTGGACGATGTAGGGCTATAACAACACACCTTAAAGTTCGCATTCTCCATCTAGATAACCCCTCACTATCACCTTGAGCATTAGATGGTTCCAACAAACACCACAATCTCATAGAGACATCCAACTCAAATTATACTCATGATAAGTATTTCTATAACCTTAGCCTAAGTGTCACACGGTGTGCACACTGTCAACTTCACACACGTGGGGATAAGCAGAGATTAATTAAAGCACTTGAGTAGCACAATAGATCTACTTATTCAACTAGATTACAAAGCTCATGATCTCAATAATATCACACATAGAGAGAGATGAATACATAGCTACCGGTAGAGCCCTTAGCCTCGAGAGAGAACTACTCCCTCCTCATCATGGGAGTCAGCAATGGTGATGGAGATAGCGGTGGAGTCGATGGAGATGGCTCCGGGGGCACTTCCCCGTCCCGGCAGGGTGCCGGAACAGAGACTTCTGTCCCCTGAATATCCTCTTTGGTGCTGGCGGCGCTGCGGAACTTTTCGTGGAATTCTGATTTTCCCCTAGGGTTTTCGGGTCAGAGGGCTTATGTAGGCGAAAGGAGAGGTCGAGGCATAGACCGAGGTGGCCACACCACCCCCTGGTGCGGCCTAGCCTAGCCCACACCGCCAGGTGGTGTGGGCCCCTCGTGGCCCCTCTCCGTCTCGTCTTCTGGCTTCGTGAGACTTCTGGTAAAATAGGAGTTTTTGCATTTGTCCCGTCCTATTCTGAGAATATTTCCTTACTAGATTTTCTGAAACCAAAAACAGTAGAAAACAGGCAACTAACACTGCGGCATCTTGTTAATAGGTTAGTTCCAGAAAATGTATAAAAATACCTCAAAGTGTAGACAAAACATAAGATAGTTGATACAAAACAAGCATGGAGCATCAAAAATTATAGATACGTTTACAACGTATCAAGCATCCCCAAGCTTAACTCCTACTTGTCCTCGAGTAGGTAAGTGATAAAAGAATAATTTTTGAGGTGACATGCACCTTCACAATCTTGATCAAGGTATTTGTAAAGCATTGATAGCTGGGATCAAAGTACTCTAAACATGAGCACGAAAGATAGAGTTCTAACAATAAGACATAGCAACTATGTTGTAATATGAAAAGGTACAAACAAAAGATCATGAATAACAATGCATTGAAAGACGTTTGTTTGTTTCACATATAGAAAACATAATAAGAGTGGTATTTAGCTTGTCCCTCATGGTATAGTAACACATAAATGCATAGGACACCTCCAAAGTTCATAAGGGTGACTAGATACAAATAATTTAAGAACAAGCAATATCAAAGTTATAAATCAATCAACAAGTTTTGGGACAATGCACATTAAACTAAGAATGACCACTATGCTCTCTCAACTGGCGCATAAAGATAGAAGATGGAGACTCAACATAAAAGTAAAAAAGAAAGGCCCTCCATAGAGGGAAGCAAGGATTTCAAGTTTCATAAAGAGCTTCCAAAAATTATGGTACTTATTAGCTTTCAGCTCTCATTGCCCCTATCATAAGCATCTTGAGGTGATTAAGGTTAAACTGACACAAATATGAGGAAATGCTTGACAAGTTATAAGTTGAAAATCTCATACCCCTTGCTTACGAGTACCGAACCTCATGCTACTCAACTTTAGTCACAAGTAAGTCCTTGTCATTGTAAGTACATGTGTATCATGGAGAACTGCCAAGGGCGTACCCCTTGCCCCATGACACATGAGCTATCCCATATCAAAATGACAAGGCAACAGACAATGAGCATCTCCGCGATCTTTTTATTTGCTATTTGCATAGGTTTTTATTGAGGATGCTTCACGGAATGCTCACTATGGTTATGCTGCAAGTTTCCACCATGATTAGGCATGACTTAGGCTAGCCACCCAGGCATTTGTCTAACACACATACAAACTCCATGAGCTTACAAGCTCCCCTTTTATTTCACACTGTCGGGATCCATAATCAAAAGAACATGATATCAACTGAATAATAAGTGCAACGTTGAAAGCGTTCCCCATGGTATCATGGTTCTGCTAATTCACAACTTATAAAGTGCAAGCATATAAGCAACATAGATGGACACAATGGTTCAAGTTTATTAAGTGCAAGAAATAAAAGTGTGCTATCAAGTTTGTGAGATCTTTAATCACTAATTTTCACCTAACAAAGTTTAATTTGGAAGGTAGATAAAAACATGAATATGCTTGGAATGGTGTAACACACCATGCATAGGAATTTATAGTGGAATCTTTGGAATAACTTGGTTTTCTTGGAGGTTGGATGCATGAGTGGAACTCATACGTGGTAGAGGTGGAGGCTAGCAAAAGACTGGGAGCGACCAACTAAGAGAGCAATAATGGCCATAATCATGCAAAGCGACAAAACATTATTAATTAAAGCATAAAGTGATATTACAAGTCAAAAACTAAATGATCATAGAGGCTATAGTGACTGGTTCATAGTCTTAACATGGTGTAAGCATGTGCCAAGTCAACCCAAATAAAGCATCAAAGGAGAATACCACAATATTATGCTTTTGTATGCTAAAACAACACATGATTCTTTCAAGGCACATTAAGCAATTTCAATTGTTTGAAACAAGTCATGCTACAACAATAATCACTAAGCATATGGTCAAAGCAACATCTAGCATGACAATATAAAGTCTAAGTCACAATCAAAACAAGCTTCCTTTTGTATCACCATAAGCATGAAACTTCCTACTCTTTTCCAACACCAATCAACTTATTTGAAACAAATCACAAAGATAATAATCAATAAAGACCAGAGAGCATGTATCACCCATCTACAAAGAATAACTAAAAATTTCTAAGCCAAAAGAATAAGAAAACTAAAGCTAAGCGCAGTGCTAGCAAAGGAGAACACTCACATAATAATAAGAGTGAAAACTAGAGTGTTCTAGGCAATGAATAACGGGGTGTGTCTCTCTCCAAAAGAAGTGTGTTGGGATCCAACCAACTTATTGCGGCAAAGGAAGAAAAATAAAACTAAGAACAAAGATGCTCCAAGAACAACACATAGTGCATAAGGTAATAAAAATAAAGTGTCTTGAAAGAAGACCTGAGATTATTGATGAAGAAGGGGATGCCTTGGGCATCCCCAAGCTTTGACACTTGTACTTCTTGAATATTTCTTGGGGTGACACGGGTGGCATTCCCAAGCTTGAGCTTTTTTCCATACTTCATCTCATCACATCATTCTCTCCCTACACTTGAAAACTTCCTTCATATAAAACTTCACATAATCTTCATTAGCAACATTAGTGTATTCAAAATAATAATCCTTTAAGTTAAGTTTCAACTCAAGTAAATCATCCATTAAAACATAAGCTACTGTAGCAATTTCTTTTAAAAGCTCAAGTGATCCAAGAGAACTCAAAAAGAAACCAATTAAGAGGCAAATGCAAATAATGGCAGAAATCTGTCAAAACAGACCAGCAGGGAAAGACCAATTTTTTTGAAAATCTTCTGTTGCTCAAATCGAAAAATGCAAAACTAAAAAAGTTGGGGAATAACCTGGGGCATAATCACAAAAATGTACAGCTCAATCCGACGTACTGAGAGTTTTCACGATTTTTTACAATGACGCACAGAAATCTGTTTCAGGACAGCAACTTCCCCATATCTTACTTCCCTCTCATTAGAGGTTATTCTTGGCACAAAAACCAAACATAAAAGGATAAGGAGAGGTTATTACAGAGGCAATAACTTCCAAGACTCAACAATACAAAAATAAATTGAAAGTAAAAATATAATGGGTTGTCTCCCAAAAGCTCTTTCTTTATAGCCATTAAGATAGGCATAATAATTTCAATGATGCTCACATAAAAAATATGAATTGAAGTAAAAGAGAGCATCAAGAAGCAAATATGGAACAAATTTAAGTCTAACCCACTTCCTATGAAAAATAATCTTGTAAAGAAACAAGTCATGAAAGCACAAAGCAACAAGCATAGGAAAGCAAAACAAGTGCAACTTCAAAAAAATTAACATAAAGAGGGGAAACTTAATATTGTTGAGATACATAAAACTATGTTTCCCTATCTCATAATAACTTTCAGTAGCATCATGAATAAAATTAACAATATAAATATCACATAAAACATTCTTATCATGAGCTAGATGCATAAAATAATTATTACTCTCCCTATAAGCATAGTCATTCTTATTAATCGTAGTGGGAGAAAATTCAACAAAATAGCTATCATTATTATTCTCATCACCATAATCATCAAATATAGGAGGCATATTGTAATCATAATTAATTTTCTCCTCAATAGTAGGTGGACGAAAAATATCATATTCATCATTGTAATCATCATATATTGGAGGTATAGTATCATCATAAGGAATAGAATAGTTATATTCCAAAGTGTGTTCATTTGTAAACACATCATCATTGGAATGAACATGGATAGTACTAATAGTACAACAATTATTAACATCATCATTTTCAGAATTGGTACCGGAGAGATTTTCAATATCAAAGTAGTGTGCTTTTCCCAATCATGATCACTACTATAGGTAACAGGCATAGGAACATCATCGAGTTCAGACTCATCAAAAACTATAATAGGAGCAACATGCTTAGGGGAAAATACCGTTTCCTCCCTCCTTTTACTCCTCCTCTTCTTCTTTTTCTTCTTCTCTTTAGGAGGGAGAGGCTTGAAAGGAAGCTTCTCCATATACCCTGGTTTATTGTTAGAGACAATAGAAGAAACTTTGGAGGATTCCTCCTTTTCATTAATAAGAACAAAACACATATTAGTCCTGTCATATTTTGGTAAAATCACAACTTTTATAATATTTTGTATGTAAGTATTTGTGTGGTAATTATCAACACAATAAAGATGACAACCATGCAGGACGCTATTCATATCAAAAGCACTCAAATCTACCAAAGAAGTTTTTCTTGATAACTCTTCACACCCCAAAAATAATGTAAGTTCATCATGCTGATTAGGAGTGATCATGTTATCACAATACAAACTTGCAATACTCATTGGATTAGAAGGGCTATTATTATGGCCTGAGCATTGAAAATTGAAATGACCCACTTCAAAGCAAAGTTCACAAATAAAAGGATAGAGGGCACAAACTTTTTTACCAAGATCATTTAGAGCCCTATACCACGTTCTAGTTTTTTCATTCCTGTGGGTGATGCAATATTCTTCTTCAATTTCATTCTTTTCACAAGGCCAATGTACTCCACAAAAATTAACATGCTTTACTTTGAGAGGTTTGAGCATGTTTATTGCTATCATTAATAACAATTTCATTTTTCATGCAAGAGTCTTTAAAAGGCTCATGATACATGTTCCATTTTGCTTTAGGAGCATTAATATGAGAAGCAAATGCTCTACAAAAATCAACAAGAATTTGAGGATCAAGACCATGTTTAGCACTAAGCTCTTGAAAATCAGCAGTTTTAGCGAAAGACTTAATGCAATCATACTCATAGTTTATACCTGGTTCATTACCTTTGTCGTTATACCAATCTTCGGTATTGCTTTGAATTGTTTCGAGAAGAGCCCACTTAGCTTTGACCTCCTTCCTTGTGAAGGATCCCTCTAAACAGGTATCTAGGTAGTCCTTGTAATGTCCTGAAAGCCGTGCATAAAAATTATTAATAACAATATTACTAGGGAGCTCATGAATGGGACATTTGAGCATTAGTGACTTCAGTCTCCCCCATGCTTGGGCAATACTTTCTCCATCATGAGGATGAAAATTATAAATATAGTTACTATCTTTATGAATTTCATGAGGAGGATAAAATTTAGAGTAAAAGAGAGATTCAAGTTCCTTCCACTCTGAATGATGAGGATCATCTAGTAGCTCATACCACTCCCTTGCTTTGCCCTTAAGTGATAAAGAGAATAGCTTCCTCTTAACTTGGTTCATTGAAATACCTACACACTTGAACAACTCGCATAATTCATGTATAAAGAGTAAATGATCACCAGGATGGACAGTTCCATCTCCAAAATAACAGTTATTCATAACACGTTCAACAATTTCCATAGGTATTTTAAAAGGGACGCTTTCAGTATGTGGATTTAAAATATCACAACATTAGAATTACCACATATGCGAGATAAGGTATCATCAGAGCAAATTTTCTCCTCTAAAGTTGGGGAACTAAAAAGATCATTTTCATAAAAACTAACTTCCCCAAGCTTAGACGTTTCCATAAAATTAGTAACAAAGGTGTTCAAAAAATTCATACTAATAACATTGCTATTAACATGCAAATAAAGTTCCATGGGTTTTTAATTTTCTTTTCAAACCATTCATGTTCTACCTCAGGAAAAATACTAAAAATCTCTCTAATTTTTTTGTTGTTTTCCATTAAACCTAACTAGTGAAAATAAAAACAAGAAACAAAAAGATATAATTGCAGAATCTAAAGGAAATAACTTCGAGCACTCACACGCCAGCAACAGTACTAGGAGATAGCTTAGTAGCTAGATGATGTGAGTACCATTTACCTTACCTCCCCGGCAACGGCGCCAGAAAATAGCTTGATGTCTACGCACGCTTCTATTCTTGTAGACAATGTTGGGCCTCCAAGTGCAGAGGTTTGTAGAACAGCAGCAAGTTTCCCTTAAATGGATCACCCAAGGTTTATTGAACTCAGGGAGGAAGTGGTCAAAGGTATCCCTCTCAAGCAACCCTGCAATCAAGATACAAGAAGTCTCTTGTGTCCCCAACACACCAAGTACACTTGTCAGGTGTATCGGTGCACTAGTTCAGCGAAGAGATAGTGAAATACAAGTAATATGGATGATTATACGTGGAAATTACAATCTGAAATAAGAGTGGCAGCAAGCAAACATGTAACAAGACTGATTGTAAATGGTGTTTCAATGCTTAGAAACAAGTCCTAGGGATCATACTTTCACTAGTGGACACTCTCATATAAATATCTTCTCTTCATTATGCTACCCTGAACTACTCTCCGGTTGGACGATGTAGGGCTATAACAGCACACCTTAAAGTTTGCATTCCCCATCTAGATAACCCCTCACTATCACCTTGAGCGCTAGATGGTTCCAACAAACACCACAATCTCATAGAGACATCCAACTCAAATTATACTCATGATAAGTATTTATGTAACCTTAGCCTAAGTGCCACACGGTGTGCACACTGTCAACTTCACACACGTGGGGATAAGAAGAGATTAATTAAAGCACTTGAGTAGCACAATAGATCTACTTATTCAACTAGATTACAAAGCTCATGATCTCAATAAGATCATGCATAAAGAGAGAGATTAACACATAGCTACCGGTAGAGCCCTTAGCCTCGAGAGAGAACTACTCCGTCCTCATCAGGGGAGTCAGCAACGGCGATGGAGATGGCGGTGGAGTCGATGGAGATGGCTCCGAGGGCACTTCCCCGTCCCGGCAGGGTGCCGAAACAGAGACTTATGTCCCCCGAATATCCTCTTTGGTGGCGGCGGCGCTGCGGAACTTTTCGTGGAATTCTGATTTCCCCCTAGGGTTAGAGGGTTAGAGGGCTTATGTAGTCGAAAGGAGAGGTCGAGGCAGAGACCGAGGCAGCCACACCACCCCTTGGCGTGGCCTGGCCTGGCCCATGCCGCCAGGTGGTGTGGGCCCCTCGTGGGCCCTCTCCGTCTCGTCTTTTGGCTTCGTGAGTCTTCTGGTAAAATAGGAGTTTTTGCTTTTGTCCCATCCTATTATGAGAATATTTCCTTACTAGCTTTTCTGAAACCAAAAAACAGTAGAAAACAGGCAACTGGCACTGCGACATCTTATTAATAGCTTAGTTCTAGAAAATGTATAAAAATTCCTCAAAGTGTAGACAAAACATAAGATAGTTGATACAAAACAAGCATGGAGCATCAAAAATTATAGATATGTTTACGACGTATCAAGGAACCATCCTAATGAAGGACTGGTAAGAGCTTATATCAGATTTAAATATTTACTTAATCTATGTCCTCATCATGATTTGCATGAATGGTATTTATTGCATATCTTTTATGGTGGTCTAATTGAACCTAATAAAATTGAAATAGACTCTTTCGTGGAAGGAGCCTTTATGAATCTTCCTATAACTAAAGCTTGGGCTTTACTTAATAGAATTCGCGATCATAGAGTTTCATGGAATTTTGGTCTAGGAAGCGAAGGAGGCGTAGAAATAGATCATGATTGTATTCATGACTATAATAAAAAGAGCCATGTTAAAGAATTATCTAAGGAACTTTATTTGGATTCAAATCTTGTGTTGCAAGTTGTTAAAGCTTTTACAAAACACATCAAATATCCAAAAGAGGGTCTGGTCAAGTATGATGCACCACACGAACCTGAAAATAAGAAAGAATTTAAAGAAACATTGGCCTCCCTATAACCAACATACGAGATACCTTTCCCTAACACTACACAAAAGCATATTTCTAAATATGAACAGGTCAAAGCAGTATAGGAGAAGAAGGAAGAGGAAATTATGCTAGAAGTTGTAGAACATCTGGAAGAAACCAAAGATGAAGAGGTAACCAAGGAAGCAATTATGGCTATGTATGCACATTATAACATAGTTGAACTTGATAAAGAGACTTCCGTATCGGTTGGAGGTAAAACAAAGGTAAAATATATGGATAAGCCTATTCTTCCCTGCATATTTAAAGAAACCTCGCATTATGGTTTATGCGATCTTGGCACCGAAGTTAATGTTATATCTTATGATTTCTATTTAGAAATAAAAGAAGAAATGGAACCGGCTACAATTGAAAATACTGATATGATAATCATGTTAGCCAATAAAACTCTTAGAATTCCAATGGGAGTAGTTGAAGATGCAACTGTTATAATTGTCAATAAAAACTTTCCTATAGATTTTGTAGTTGCTGATATGCCAGCTAACACTCTTTGCCCTATTATATTTGGAAGAAACTTTTTGAGTGATGTAGGTGCCAATGTTGATTTCAAAAAGGAGATTGTGTCTCTTAAGCTTGGGAAAGCAGAAAAAGAATTCCACTTTTCCAAATTTAAAGACATGCCTCCACAAATACAAGAAGAAGAGAAAGAGAAAACTACTGAGGAAATGACAGCTCTCTTCTTTAGTGATAAAAAAGAAGAAATAAATGAAGACTTAAATTATGAATAAATAGTTATGGAGGACAAGTCCCTAGAAGAACTAGAAGATGAATTCGATTCACTTCCCATTATAGGGCCTCCAACTAATGAGGCTTTTGAAGAGCCAGAAAAGAGAGGTGATTAGGAATTACCACCCCCTGAATTGAAGACTCTACCAGATAATCTTAAGTACAAATTTTTATATGATTCAAATAAATTTCCTGTTATTATTAGTGCTAAACTTTCAGGAGAAGAAGAAGAAGAACTCATGAAAATATTTAAGGAGCATCGCAAGGCCTTTGGGTACTCAATGGATGATTTGAAGGGCATTAGTCCCATGATAACCGTCCATCGAATATTCATGGAAGAAGGTGCTAAACCAGTTGCGGAATTTAATAGAAGACTAAAGCCCAAAATGAAGGAAGTGGTAAGGAAACAAATTGTATGCCTATTGGATGCAGGTATAATCTATCTTGTTACAGAAAGTGAACGGGTAAGTCCTATTCATTGTGTCCCTAAGAAGGGCGGTTTACTGTTGTTCCTAATGAAAACAATGCATTGATACCTACTACAACTATTGTTGGACAAAGGATGTGCATAGGTTTCAGGAATTTGAATAAAGAAACTAGGAATGATCACTATACTTTACCATTCATAGATCAAACTTTAGAAATATTAGCAAACCACACTCATTTTTGCTACTTGGATGGATACTCTGGTTTTTCTCAAATAGTTGTTCATCCTGATGACCAACTTGAAACAACTTTCATTAGTCCTTATGGTTTACATGCTTACCAACTGTAACATCCCAAAAATATTAAACAAGCTTATCAAGATCCAATCACCCAAGTTTAGGGTTAACACAAACTTTTATTATTAAACTTGACATGAATGCATGTGTGATTTCCATTAATGCATGAATGCTTGCAATTGCCATGTTTGATTGCTACAAATGATAAGGATTAGTTTAAAAAGGATTACCACATCATCTAGATCATTTCCAAGAAAAATCAAATGAAAAGACGGTCAAATATGGATCATATGAGCATATGGTCATTTTGGCAAAAATAATCACTAGACCGTTTTGGGTGTCTCTAGTAAAAGATTTCTAACAGAACAATTCCAATTCTTTTCACCCCTTGCTAGACCAAGTAAAAGTGAATCCAAGCAAACTTTAAAAATTCACAAAAACTATTTTTAAATCTATTTAAGAGGCAATTCAAAATTGAATCAAGTGCATGTACCTAGATCTTCACTTTTCAAAAACCACTCAAACAACCTCCACTTGACAATTCCCAACAACCATAGACTACCAAGCATATGACCAGATCACTCACCAAAAATCATTCAAAAATTTGAAAGTAAATTTCATGCGGCCATTTGGTCGGACACCTAGCAGACACAATACAGCTACCAACTATCTACTGTTTGTGATCAATCAATTGATCATCCATTGTACCCCAATTCTACTCCATCACTCTCCCATGATCACCCCTAGTACGCAGCCGTGCAGTGGAGCCATTGCCCTTTGTCGTTGCACCAGTGTCATGCGTACCCGAGCGTGTCCATGTCGGTCGAGCACGGACAGGCCGCCTCGCGCCACGCCGCCCTCTCCCACGGCACCTAGCTGCTAGCCCTGACCTCACCGCCACCCTCTGTCCACCCTTTGACCAATGGCGAGGAGTGGAGAAGCTGGAATCGCCGCGCCCATATAAGTCACTGCCATGCCGAGAGCACGACGGAGCGCCGCAGCCGCCTCGCGTGCACACGCCGCGCCTCACTCTCTCTGCTTGTACCCACAGTCACCGCGTCACCAGCCACCTCCCAGACAACCTCATTCGCCGACACGCGCCCTGTGACCACCGTACTTAGTGACGAACACTTCCATACCTGAACAAAGCACCGATGTTGCCCGACCGACTGAGACCGCCCCTTGTCGCGCCATCACACGAACGACGATCGCCGTAGTACCACGCGTCGACCCATGACCTCCGCCATGCTTAGCTCGACTTGTAGCAGCGTCGCCGGAGAAGCCCAACCATACCGCCCTGCCTCCAACCCTGGTGTATAAATAGAGGCCACCCCAGACCTCATTCGGCACACCATTCCACTCCCCACTCACCCAGGAACCTCACCGACCCTTCCCCGGAGCAAGGCGAGCACCACGACCCCGGAATTTGATCGGAGTTCGCCGCTACACTGGAGGAAGGAAACCATCGATTGGAGCCATCCTAGGAGCTGCCGCGACCACCCCTCGAACCGCCGTCATTGACAAGCCCATTTGCCCCCATCGCCGGACCTAGATGGAGCCCTGGTAAGCCCCCAGCGACCCCCAGCGCCATGTTAAGGTTTGAATCTCGCCGGAGCAGTTCGACAGAGATGACAAACCTCAGCTGTAGATCCTATTCTAATCGTAGGGCTAGTATTGATAGATACCACTTTGGTTAGAATTAGTCGCTGACGCGTGGGACCGTTCTGTCAGCAGCCTGCTGCGCCCGTGCTGTGTAGTTGGGCCGGCCCATTTCTTTTCCCACGCAGATCCCAGCAGTTCAAATAGAATTTTGTTATTTAGTTTAAAACCCTATTCTATCAGTAGATTCAAAATTCAATTCAAAGAGTTGTACTGAACCAAATTGCATGATTCAATTTTGTTGGAAAGGTATGAAAAATATCTAATCACTCCCGTTGCATTCAAACCAATTGAAACTATAGATCGGCTATACTAAAAATAACAAGACATAGACTTTTGCCACTTCAAACATTTTTCTAAAATAAACTATAAATGCTTTTGAGTTGATTCCAACTCTCAAAAATCACATTTGCCATGCTCTACATGAATATGTAACAAGATTTGGTTTTACAGATATGAAACATGGTTTAGTATTAAAAGAATGATATATAGGCATTTCTAGTCACTTAAATGTTATTAAATAGTAATATTAATTCTTGTAATAGATGATGCCCACTTTAAATCACATTCCCAAGTATTAGAATATGTGGTGATGACATGTGTCAATATGATCCCATATTTTAATTGGGGAATATTAAATCTTAAATAGTTTCAATGAGTAGAAATTACTTTTCTAAAATAAGAAGAATAAGAAAAAGTTGATATTCCATATGATGATTGAGATGATGCTAGATCATCTAGTATGAGCCCTTGTGTGCAAAATAGAAGTAGTGAAGTGTTGTTTGGTGATTGTGTATATTGTATGTATTTCTAGACGCTAGTACCGACCCGGGCTACAACAAGGAGGAGTACTTCGAGGAAAAGGAAGAAAACTTCAACGACTGCAACCAACGAGGCAAGCTATCAGTGCAAGCTAGAACTATGCATGCTATCTATGCAAGCCCCTTATACCAGATGCACTAGCCATGCTTGGATATGCAACTTTGATTATATCAATCCAGTTTTTACTTACCAGGTTTACTTTCCCTCGTGCTGAAGTTTCTTCTCTAGTTAATGAATTGTGATTAATGGAAAAGTAGAATGGATACCATCAAGACCATAGACATAGTCCTGGATACTTATACCTGATTAGCACCCCTCAATAGTGATACCCTCAATACTAGTGGCTAGTCCTAAACTAAACTTGATTACTTTAGATGGAAATACTTGGTGAAAATGATTATGAAAACCATGGAATGATGATTCATTTCTATTGAAATGTTTTTACATGTGTTATGATACACAATGGTTTGATGATGAAAATGAGTGAGGCATGAGCCTTGACTTTGATAAAAATTGATAGTTGGGTTCGGATGCGATACCATTCCAATTTTACCGTACAACCACATTACCTGAGTTGGGTAGGGCTTAACTGGAAGTTTATATGTCTTAGTATGGGTTCCCTTGCGGAAGAGGTTAAGCTGAGGCTACCTCATGATGAACGTCCACCTATGCAGTGCCCAAGATGGCAGATGGCCATGGCTAGGAGGCCAAGCTCATAGGGGAGGTGCCTATACTAGGGTGTGTAATTGAAAAGTTAGGATTGATTATCCGCATACCAAGTATGATGATTCAGGGTTATCCCTGAAGGATGTATTGAATTTTGTGGTGAAAGTGTATCACCTCTGCAGAGTGTTAAACTATTTGAATAGTCGCGTCCGCGTTTATGGACAGTTGGAGTGGCCATACTGTTCCGTTGTCAGATGTTTTCAAAATGATTTGTGACTTGAAAGATGACTTTGACTTGACCACAACAGAGTTGTGGACATAAAATCTAAGTTCCCACTTAAGTAATGTAGAGAACTAAATTAGGTCTTTACTCCTATGTCTCTATGAGTTAAACTTGGCTTTTTGCAAACAAACATAGAGTATAAGATTCCTATTAGTTTTACCTTACTTATGTTAGTAATAGTTTGCGAGTACTTAAAGAGTACTCATGGCCTTGATCCTGGCTATTCCCATGGCCAGACTATGAGGAGGATTACCCGGAACATGGACAATAGGAGGTCTATGACAACTAGGATCATCTCCCATCGTCAGCATTGCCTATGACCCTGAAGACAGAGCCTACTACGTTTACTTTCCGCAGCTTTGATTGTATTAAGACTGGATCATAAGATCCTTTATTTGTAAGACCTTTATTATGGTTTGGAATGGATGATGTTGAAATGGATCGTATGGGCACCTAGAGGGGGCGGGGGGGGGGGGTGAATAGGTGCTGCACTAATTTTTAATACTTTTTCAATTTTAGGCTTAGCACAAAGGGTAAATTCTCTAGATAACCTAATAGGTGGAATTTTCCCTATATGCAAACCTATCTACTAGCGAGTAAAGAGCGAGTGGAAGAGGAACAGGTAAACCGAAGTGAAGCACGTGGAGACACAGGATTTGTTTGACCGCAGTTCCTTCCTTGTTAAGGGAAGTACGTCTGCGTTGGAGGGGTGGGCGGTACTAAGACCACCACGCCATAATAGGCCTCACCCTGTTCTCCGATGGATCTCGCCACCAAAGGCCCGATCCACCTTTCCACTATAGGTACCCTTCGAGGCGGGCACCGGCACCTTTACACAACTAGCGGGGCAACAACTCCACAACAACTTGGAGGCTCCCGAAATGACAACAAGCTACCACAAGAACAAAGTTATCAAATACAATAAACAAGATCTAGGTATTGACAAGAATACTAGATCAGGGATTTCTCCAAGTGAATGGAGAGGAGTTGAAGCGCTTGATTCTTGATGATGATGAACTTCTCCTCCTTCAATTCCCCCAAAGATCAAGACCTTCCGGTGGTTGAAGTGGGAGATCGAGAATGAGAGATCTTGCACAATGTTTGGACAATTTCGAATGAATCAAGAGTTCTGAACGTTGGGGAAGAAGGGGTATTTATACCCCCTTCAGAAACCAGCCGTTGGACACTTTGGGGGCCGGATTATCCGACCCAAGTGAGGGACGGATTATCCGACCCAAGTGAGGGACGGATTATCCGACCTGGGGAAAACACCGCCCCAGACTCGGAATATTCGGCAGATAGTCCACCCCCTATCAGAGCGTCGTACCGAGCTTGCCCTTGATCAACTTCTGGGGGCCGGATTATCCGGTCATATGCGAGGGCCGGATTATCCGGCCTGGGGAGGAAAAACTGCCCAATTCAGATTTTCCGGTTGAAAATCCGACCGGATACCGTGTGACGCGCCTTGGCCCCTTTTGCTCGAAAACTGGGGGCCGGATTATCCGGCCCATGCGGCAGCCGGATTATCCGGCCTGGGGAGGAAAAACCGCCCCAGTTCGGATTTTCCGGGAGAAAATCCGACTAGATACCGAGCGACGCGCCTTGGCTCTCTTTGAGCAAAGAGGTAGGCCGGATAATCTCCATAGTATTGTTATCTAACACGCAAAACATAGGAAAACATGAAATGTTCTTTCAATCTCCCCCTTTTTGGTGTTAGATGACAATACCAGGATTTGGAGGAGAAAGTCACAAGACAAACAGTAATAACTTATGAAAGAGACTCCCCCTCAATGTGTGCATAATAGAGTTTTGCATTGGAATACAAATGCACACAAATAGGTGAATCTATTCCATAGACATATGAGCACCAAAAACATACCACCGAGGTAGAGAGAAGGCATCCTTGACATAAGTCACAATTATTACCGGATAACCAATATGAGCGCCTTCCGTGATAAACCTCCAGCAATAGGATATGAATAGATAGATCCATAAGCACAATCTATGATATGAAATCCATAGGCATAATCCAGACAACCACATAAAGTCTCAAACAACCACAAATCACAAATTTAAAGTTCAACGCTAAATGGGCATAAGCAAGAAATTGACGAATAGAAAAGTGCAAGTGCTTATGCCCGACCCATGGAAATCCACGGACATCCTAATAGAACTACTTCTCCCCCTTTGGCATCGAGACACCAAAAAGGGAGAAGAGCGATGCTAGCACCCCACGGGTTCACTCGTAGTCCTCGTCCTCTTCCTCGTCTTCATTCTCATCCTCATCCTCATCTTCAAGCTCCTCAGTGTCACCTTCCTCATCTTCATCATCAGCAGCAGGCGCAGAGGGGAACAAGTGACGCTCCAGCTCACCATAGTTCAACCCGGAGGAAGAGTTCCACCGAGCATACGGAGTGGGAGGTGTAGGAGCCGGAGGAGCACCCGAAGCGCCGGACACGTGGTGGAGAATGAGCTGCTGGGAGTGAGCCAACTCATGGCGCCGCTTGTATGCCTCGTACTGACCCTTGCGCGTGTCCACGCCCATGCAGAGAATGTTACGCTGGAACCAGTTTAGCTGCTTGATCTCACGGGCAACGGGAGGCATAGGGGGCCTGTGAGCATCCCTCATGAGGCCCTCAGGAGCAGAGGAGGGGTGAGAGGTCTTCCAAACCTTGGTGTAGATCTTCTTGGCCTTGTGCACCGAGTCGATGTGGAACTCCTCAGCAGGAAGCATGTGACGAATGAGCATCATAATGTAGGGTGCATAGGGAATGGACAGACGGTTGAACATAGCATCACACAGCTCATGGTAAATGAAGTCCATGACATCCAGCCTGTACAACACTGACTCGTCCTCGCAAGAGGCAACCTCATGAGAAAATTGAAGTAGCTGAACAAGGTGACCACGGATGCTGTCATTGTTGCCCCCACTCGGAGTAATGGAGTCACGAAAGAGACTCACTAAGGCAGCATAGATGGGAGCAAGACCAGCCAGAGTGCCCACAATGCCATTGTCCATAGTGCAAGGAGAGAGAGCTGCATCTTTGTTGGGCTTCAGCTGGGTGATGATGCGGTGGCCACTGGCTCTATCCCTGCCGCGGAAAGAGTACCCAAGAACCTCAGCAAACACGTGAAAATCAGCAGTCATAGGCCTGTCATGAGTCATCCACTTCATAGTGCGACGCTCATCCCCACAAATAACCAAAGTGGAGAAGAACTGCTTCACCACCTCAGAGTCAAAGGAGCACTGGAGAGACATAAGATGGTGCAGCCCCATCCTCTCAGCCACATACATCGCATCCACAAGATGAGCCTTCACCAAAGCATCAGCAAGTACCAGTGGGTGCATAGGCCTAATGTTCAGCCTGACATATATATCTTCATAGATCCCCTTCTGTTCTGCACACCAAAAACGAGCATCCCCCAGCTCAGCATCACGAGGCAGCTCAGCAAACAAGTCACGGTGACGGATGGCGGAATAGGAGACTGCATCCAAAGTCCTGTAGTTGATCTTGGGCTCCTTGCCCTTCCTCTCGGACACCCCCTTTCTAGTCCTCTTTGCTTGTTCAGCTATGCGCTTCTCTTCGTTATTCCTTCTCCTCAACTCAACTTCGTCCACTAAGTTACCCTGTCCGTCGTCCCAAAAGTATTTGGTGCGAGGACGGAGCTTGTAGGTCTTGGGAACACCGGAACCACCTGTGAGGAGAATAAGGGCGATAGCAAGGGGATAAGCATACACACAAGTCCAGGAGAGAGCATGCAAAAGGTAGTCAAAAAGTTCATAGGACAAATCTACCCAATGCATACTCCATAGTGAAACTGAACCAGAATCGAATCTGACAGGCCGGATAATCCGGCCTGGCCAGGGGCGGATAATCCGGCCCTAGCAGAAAATTTCGATTTCACCTAGATTGAATGCAAAAAGGTAGATCGGGCCAAGAAACTGCAAGACTGTGATTTCTATGCGAAAACACATCCTTCTAGACAACGTTCCACCCAAAAAGTAACACATCTAGCCAAAGATGGGGAGAGAGGGAATTACCCTCACTCATTGGAGGAAAACGCGGAGGAGAAGGTACCCGGAGGCACGGAGAAGAAGATCCGGGGAGGCCCGGAAAATCCGGTGGCCGGAGAGGCTCCAGGGAGGGTGGGGGACGGCAGGCGGCGGCTGAGGAGGAGGAGAGGGTTGGGGGAGAAGTGTTGCTCGTTATGAGCCCTTCCCCCGATCCCTGCCCTTTAAGATTAAACCCGCCAGGGCCGGATTATCCGGCCTACACTTGGGTCGGATTATCTGGCCTCATATCTGGGATTCTGTTGTACACAGAACCAGACCCGCGCGTCCCCAAACAACACCCCCACAAGGTGTACAAGGGACTTGTGTGCTAGAAAAGATGGCTTAGGGGTAGGGAAAGGCTTAGGATTAAGAGATCCAAACTGAGATGGTACTAGACACTCAAAATTGCAAAATCCAAATCAAATAAAAGCCAAGATTGAGTGTGATTCCCATAAGAACATGAGATAGCAAATAACATCCAAAAAGAGCCAATTCTCCTCAAGGGAGAGGGCGGTGGCCGAGGCCACCTTGTTGGAGTGTATGGTGTGACACCGCGAAGATATATCTTGGGTTCACGACCAATACTCATCAATAAGCTCACATATCACAAAATGATATTAAGAGAAATTATTTAGCTTGCTTTTGGCATTATGGGGGGAGGGTTAGCCCAATGAGTTAGGACCACACTCCCCCTATATCCATGCCCACACCTAGACTAAAGAAGGATTGAGATGTATGAGTGAGTGCATGGGTAATCAAGACAAGCTCCTGGAATCAATGATATTTAGCTCATTCCTCAAATAGCAGAATCTTGCTTCATCAAGTGGCTTTGAAAAAATATCCGCAAGTTGGTTCTTTGTGCTCACAAAGGATAGATAAATATCGCCGCGAGCAACATGGTCTCAAATAAAATGATTCCGAATCTCAATATGCTTCGTCCTTGTGTGCTGAACAGGATTGTACGCAATTTTGATTGCATTTTGATTATCACATAAAAGAGGCACTTTTTCATAATTGACACCGTATTCCTTTAAAGTTTGCCTCATCCACAATAATTGGGTGCAAGCGCTGGCAGCAGTAACATATTCAGCTTCGGCGGTGGAGAGAGATATACAATTCTGCTTTTTAGAGGACCAACAAACAAGAGATCTTCCCAAGAATTGACAAGCTCTAGAAGTGGATTTCCGATCATCCTTATCACCAGCCCAATCTGAGTCAGTATAACCACATAAAGAGAAATTGGAGCCCTTGGGATACCAGAGACCAAAGTTAGGAGAATGAACCAAATATCAAAAGATCCTCTTGACCGCCACTAAGTGGCTTTCTTTAGGAGCTGCTTGATACCTTGCACACACCCCCACACTCAACACTATATCGGGTCTAGATGCGTAGAGGTAAAGAAGAGAACCAATCATGGACCGGTATACCTTTTGGTCCACATCTTTACCATGTGGGTTAAGTTCAAGATGACATTTTGTTTGCATCGGAGTGGTGACACCATTTAGATCCGTCATCTTGAATCTCTTAAGCATGTCTTGGATGTACTTTGCTTGATTAATAAAGCTTCCTTCTCTAAGTTGCTTGATCTCGAATCCAAGACAGAACCGTAATTCCCCCATCATAGACATCTCAAACCTGTCAGTCATAAGCTTTGAAAATTCATCATTAAAAGCTTTATTAGTAGAACCAAATATGATGTCGTCTACATATAGTTGGCATACGAAGAGCTCCCCCTTAACCTTCTTAGTAAAAAGAGTGGGATCGATTTGCCCAACTTCGAAGCCACGATCTAACAAAAGCTCTTTAAGGTGCTCATACCACACACGTGGGGCTTGTTTAAGGCCATAGAGTGCCTTATCGAGTTTGTAGACATGGTTCGGAAAGTTAGGATCCTCAAACCCCAGGGGTTGCTTTACGTATACCAACTCATGTAGAGGACCGTTAAGGAAGGCACTCTTGACGTCCATTTGCTGCAACTTAAAATTGTTATGGGCAGCATAAGCAAGAATGATATAGATGGACTCAAGGCGAGCCACTGGAGCATAGGTCTCGCCGAAGTCAATGCCCTCAACTTGGGAGTAACCTTGTGCCACAAGTCTTGCCTTGTTCCTCACAACAATGCCATTCTCGTCTTGCTTGTTTTTGAAAATCCACTTGGTGCCGATAACATTGCGGCACTCTTTGGGTTTCTCCCCGAGTTTCCAGACTTTGTTGCGCTCGAAATTATTCAATTCTTCATGCATAGCAACAACCCAGTCTAGGTATTCAAGAGCTTCAAAGACCTTCTTAGGTTCCACCATAGAGATATGAGCTTGATGCTCACCAAAACTGACCAATTCTCTTCTTGTAGAAACCCTTCGTCGAAGATCACCAACAACCTTGTCGAGAGTGTGACCCCTCAACTCAAGGTTTCGATCAGCTCGAGCCTTGCGACGAAGTTCGATAAGTTTGTTGTCTCTTGGAGGAGTAGATTCATCACTTGAGTCTTCATTGGAAGCATTTACTCGACCTTGATCAGGAACTGGCATATTAGCAGCATGTGGTGATGACGCGTGCCCTTGAGGTGAGTCAGTAGCTGTAATAGGAGGCTGCTGAACTGGAGAGTCAGGGCCGGATAATCCGGCCTGGGAGTATTTGTAGCAGCATCATCAGGAAACCGGGGGCTTGCTTGAACTGGCGAGGGGCCGGATAATCCGGGGCTTGTCGGAAAATCTGGCCTCGAGCTTGCGTTGAAATCTTCACCACCAGGAGCAAAATGGTCAGCTGGAGCGGGGTGGCCGGATAATCCGGTGTCCACCGGATAATCTGGCCTGGAGTTTTCTGGAACAGCTTGACCTTCAGCAGTTGATGGAGATGGTGCAGAATTTGCTCCCGTGGTGGGAACTTGTTGGGCATGTGTAGATGAGGGCTCTTCATGAGAAGAGCATTGTCCTTCCCGATCCGCCACAAGGGGTTCCTCAATGGGGCGGAAAAATCCCACACCCATTCTTCTTATGGAATCTTGGGGTATTTCAACATCTGCATCACAAACACCAACTTGCTCCGCACGGGAACCGTCATTTTCCTTGAACACCACACTACAAGATTCTACAACAGTTCCGGAGAGCTTATTGTAGACTCTATAAGTGTGGGATTCGGCACCATAACCAACAGAAATACCTTCTAAAGCCTTAGATTCAAACTTAGATAAACGAACTCCTTTGATAAGAAAGAAACACTTACACCTGAATACCCGAAAGTATGAGATGTTTGGCTTGTTACCGGTAAGTATTTCATACGGAGTCTTGTCCAAGATCATGCGGAGGTATAATCGGTTGGATGAATGACAAGCAGTAGTGATTGCTTCAGCCCAGAAGTTATATGGAGATTTAAATTCGGGTAACATTGATCTTGCCATATCCATTAGAGTTCGATTCTTCCTCTCGGCTACACCATTTTGTTGAGGGTTGTACACAGCGGAATATTGATGTCTTATCCCCTCTTCACTTAGGAACTTATTTAAGGTGTAGTTCTTGAACTCAAAGCCGTTATCACTTCTTATAGCCAGAATTGGGACGTTGTGTTGACGTTGAACCTCGTTGGCGAAGTCGATGATAGTTTCTTGAGTTTCGTTCTTCAACTTGAAAAAATAAACCCAAGTGTATCTTGAGTAATAATCAACAATCACTAGACAATACTTCTTCCCACCGAGGCTTGCATGAGATGGAGGTCCGAAGAGGTCCACATGAAGGAGCTCCAAAATCCTTTTTGAAGAGATAATAGTTTTCCTTTGATGAGGTGAGTCATGCATTTTCCCTTCAACACATGCCCTGCAAACACGATCTTTGGCAAAGGAAACATTTTATTTTAGTCCAAGAATGTGGCCACCCTTGTGGAGACTTTGCAAAGTTCTCATATTGACGTGGGCTAGTCGGCGATGCCATAGCCAACCCGCGTCAGCCTTTCCGAAAAGACACATTGGGCCTATAGTGGTTTTCCCTGAAAAGTCCACCACGTACAGGTCGTTTTCGACATATCCCACGAAAGCGACTTTTAGAGACTTGCTCCACAAGAGTACCACCAAATCAGCATCAATATAAACTGCAAAGCCCATCTTACCAAGGGCGCGAACTGAAAGTAAGTTATAAACGAGGGTCTCAACAAGCATGACGTCCACGAGAGAGATATCGTGAGCCACCACAACTTTGCCGAGACCCAATACCTCAGATTTTGACTTGTCACCATAGGAGACGGTTATGTGATCATGGTTTGGCCGCATCTCCGTGATGATCTCCTTGCTTCCGGTCATATGACTCGTGCAACCGCTATCGAGTACCCATTTAGAACCACCAGAAGCATAGCCCTGCAAGAAAATTACTTCTTGGTTTTAGGTACCCATTTTTCAATGGGTCCTCTCATGTTAGTGACAAGGGTCTTGGGAACCCAAATAGACCAAGGAATGTAACAATCATAAGGCCCTACATAACTAGCATAAACATCACCATAATAATCGCAATATAGTTCAAAGTTAGGATTGTTGATCCCTGCAAAACCATCATAATTAGTCTTGTCATTGGTAATGTTGCTAGTCTTTGGTTGAGCAGTCTTGCTCTTCTTCTTCTTCTTCTTCTGGTTTTTCTTGCTCTTTGCCTTGGGTATGTAACCAAGACCTTCTTTACTATTGTTTGTCCTTTGCTTACTCAGTATCTCATCAATAACCCCATTTATCTTTGTGTTGAGAACTTCTTGCAAGGTCTTCTTTTCCAGAGGATGAAGTGGAGGTACTTGGCACATCATACCGTTTCAATTGAGTTTGGAGCTGGTCATGAGACTCATTTAAAGTAGAATGATCACTCTTCAATGCCTTGTGAGCACTTTCAAGATTATCAAACTTCTCCAAAAGTCTAGCATGAATAGCCCCAAAGTTAATCTTTTCTTTCTTTAGTTTCTTTACCTTGGCAAGAGCATGGTCATGTTCTTTAATGAGCTGAGCTACAGCTTCTTCTTGTGACTCCTCAAGGGATTCGAGTCTTTCTTCCAAAGATACTCGAGCTTCCTCTTCCTCTTCCAAGGCATTCTTCAAAGAAGATATCTCCAAGGCATCTTCTCTTTCAATTCTGCCCTTTTCTTCAAGAAGATCTTCAGCTTGAGCAAGTTGACTCATAAGAGCATCAAAATGGAGTTTGTGCTCACCTTGTAGGTTAGTGAAAAAGTATCCAAGGCAATAACTTCTTCTTTCATTTTAAGACTGTCATGATCATCCATATCCAAAATTATGTTAGTCTTAGGAAATGAAAGAAGAAGTTGATACCTCGGACCCTCTTGCCATTAGGCAAGTGGCGTTGTTGTTGATGACGTTCTCGTTTGGCGAGTCGAAGAGAGATGAGGGGGTCGATGTGGTGGCTATAGCAGCCACCTATCATCATCCTCTTCATCTTCACTTGTGGAGGAGTATTCCTCTTGAGCTACCAAGACAATCTTGGGTTGCTTCTTGAAAGGGCCATTCTTCTTAATAAATGGCTTCTTCTTAGGTGCTTTAGATTTCTCTTTAAGAATGAGCCTGCCACCATTGTCTTCTCTATTTTGATATGGACACTCGGCTACAAAGTGCATTCTATCTCCACAGTTGAAGCAAGTTCTCAATCTTGGGGCACTTTCTCTTCTTCCATTTGACCTGTTCTTGCGCTCAAGTTCAGACTTGGCTTTGGCAGGGTCCTTCCAAAAGTTCCTTGCATAAAATGCCATGTACTCACCATGAGCACGTTTGACTTCATCGGGGCAGTCCATGGATACCCCCTCAAAAGCTCCTTCATCTTACTCTTGCTCAACAACATTGGCTTTGAGAGCCACATTGATACCCTTTTGCATTCCAATGGCCCGAGCACGGGCATCTTCAGCATTCTTTGCTGCCACTTTGAATGACGCCATTTCTTGCATGACTTCGTTGGATGTCATTTGATGATAGTTATGTCTAACTTGAAGGCTCTTCAAGTCCGTTGGCTCGAAAGGCATTAAGGCACTCACATATTTTGTTTTTATCCATGCATCATCAATGTGAGTGGCCCCATGCTTTCGAAATGCTGTTGCGATGCCCTTGAGTCTTCTATACATGTCCTCATGGTTTTCACCATCCAACATGTAGAATCCCTCAGCTTCATTACTAAGGGCATCGTACCTATTTCTTCTCATGCTTTCATTTCCAACGAAGAGATCCGTAAGAGCATCCCAAGCTTCTTTAGCTGTGTTGAGATGTTCAATGTGTGGCATGTCCTTGGGACCCACACCCAGCTGTATCATGTGGAGAGCGGTGGCATTCAACTGGCTGTCCACAACTTCTCTTCTCTTTAGGTTGGTTTGATCTCCAATATGAAGACCCTCTTCAATAATCCTCCACAATTCAATAGAGGAGCTGCAAACATGAGATTTCATTAGGAATTGACATTGATTGAAGGAGGATGCAGTGAGCTTGGGTGGATCACCCCTATTGTTTATATGAGGATGAGGGATAGGTGGGTCGGGGGAATATACGTGGCGAACCTCACTATATTCCTCCTTACCACTTCCCTTGTTGGAGGTGGAACCATTAAGTTTTTCACCTTCCACATCATCATCCTTGGATCCGGTGTTACCCTTTTCCTTAGATGATGGTGTGGCAGCCTCAGAGGAGGATGGAGATGGGGCTATGGATGATGTAAGGTGAGCAATCATTTGATTCATCTCCTCCATCTTGGCCTCAAAGGATTTTAACAAGGTTGTTTCCAACGACTTGAGATCATCCATTGTGACCTTATCCACAGCCTCATTTCCATCATCCTTGGTACCCATACAACTCTTAGGCGGTTAAGCCCGATTTAAGAGCCGGGGCTCTGATACCAATTGAAATGGATCGTATGGGCACCTAGAGGGGGGTGAATAGGTGCTACACCAATTTTTAATACTTTTTCAATTTTAGGCTTAGCACAAAGGGTAAATTCTCTAGATAACCTAATAGGTGGAATTTTCCCTATATGCAAACCTATCTACTAGCGAGTAAAGAGCGAGTGGAAGAGGAACGGGTAAACCGAAGTGAAGCACGTGGAGACACAGGATTTGTTTGATCGCAGTTCCTTCCTTGTTAAGGGAAGTACGTCTGCATTGGAGGGGTGGGCGGTACTAAGACCACCACGCCACAATAGGCCTCACCCTGTTCTCCGATGGATCTCGCCACCAAAGGCCTGATCCACCTTTCCAGTATAGGTACCATTCGAGGCGGGCACCGACGCCTTTACACAACTAGCGGGGCAACAACTCCACAACAACTTGGAGGCTCCCGAAATGACAACAAGCTGCCACAAGAACAAAGTTATCAAATACAATAAACAAGATCTAGGTATTGACAAGAATACTAGATCAGGGATTTCTCCAAGTGAATGGAGAGGAGTTGAAGCGCTTGATTCTTGATGATGATGATGAAATTCTCCTCCTTCTATTCCCCCAAAGATCAAGACCTTCGGGTGGTTGAAGTGGGAGATCGAGAATGAGAGCTCTTGCACAATGTCTGGACAATTTCGAATGAATCAAGAGTTCTGAACGTTGGGGAAGAAGGGGTATTTATACCCCCTTCAGAAACCAGCCGTTGGACACTTTGGGGGCTGGATTATCCGGCCTGGGGAAAACACCGCCCCAGACTTGGAATATCCGGCAGATAGTCTGCCCCCTATCAGACCATCGCGCCGAGCTTGCCCTTGATCAACTTCCAGGGGCCGGATTATCCGATCATATGCGAGGGCCGGATTATCCGCCCTGGGGAGGAAAAACCGCCCCAGTTCGGATTTTCCGAGAGAAAATCCGACCGGATACCGTGCGACGCGCCTTGGCCCCTTTTGCTCAAAAACTGGGGGCCGGATTATCCGGCCCATGCGACAGCCGGATTATCTGGCCTGGGAAGGAAAAACCGCCCCAGTTCGGATTTTCTGGGAGAAAATCCGACCGGATACCGAGCGACGCGCCTTGGCTCTCTTTGAGCAAAGTGGTAGGCCGGATTATCCGGCCCTTGGTGGGGTGGATTATCCGTCCCCCCCTCAAAGCTTCCTACACACTTAGCGCATATGAATAATCTCCATAGTATTGTTATCTAACACACAAAACATAGGAAAACATGAAATGTTCTTTCAGATGTATTGTGGTACCACTTCTGTTATGTCTTGCAAAAATGGTAATCCTGGGATTGCAATGTACGACATAACAGGCATCTGGACTTTAAAATCCGGGTGTTGACAAGTTGGTATCAGAGCCATCCTGACCATAGGAGACCCTAGTTAGAATGGACGCCTGAAAAACCTAGTTTCAAAACAAAGAAAGTGAGTATTTACAAAAACCTATTCTCACTCTTACCTTTGAGATTCTTTCAAAAAGAGATCACGTGTTACCCAAAATTCTTTCAATTTCTACATAAAACTTGACACACTTGATCACGTCACTAACTTACTCATCCTAATTTCTTATAGATGGAGGACAAATATAGCAAGTTTTACCAGTTGGGCAACGGAGGACAACTTATCTTTGAGAGGGATTTGGACCAGCTCTCGGAGTATCTTGGACGCCCGCACCCGGAGTTCTTCGGAACACAACTCACTGACCAAGCTGGAGGGGAGCTACAATGGTTGATTGTTGCCGATCTAAGAGGCAAAATGGAGCCACCTCTTTCTGATAAGATCCAGTTCAGCGTAAGGGAGAACAACTGGTTAGACGGTCTAGCCAGGGCAATGCAGGAGGCACTTGCTCGCTTGTGTGCTCAGAACATCAACCGGATCAGTGGCACCCGTTTTTCCCACAATGCAAGATGTGACTCTACAGGACAACCTTTATCCATGCCAGCACATCCGGAGTTGAAGCATCACGTGGACCACATGGCCTTCATGTTGCACGAGACTCAGAAGGAGTTGGACAATGCCCGTGCTTACGCCAACTAGAACCATGTTGAAGCCACTAAGAGGAAGCAAACCCTTGCCATCCTCGCCAAGGAACGCAAGTCCCTTTGTTGCCAGTGCGACAAAAAGGATCGCATCATCATCCGTCTTGGTCAGAAGATAGCCACCTTGGAGGAGACTATCCATGACTAGGAGATCCAACTGGAGGAGAAGCAGGAGGAGGAAGGTGAAGACACCCGTGGTGATATTCACTCTTACCTCAGTGATGACAATGACTACCTGGAGGACGCCGCCATGGAGGAAAACACTGATGAGGATGATGCTGACTTCACTGATGATGAGGAGCCTGACACCCCCGATGATGAGTAGTCGCACCTGAGCACTATCGTAGGTGTGAGTTGTACCCAGTCCCACTGTATCGTAGCTTCACATAATGGTTCTTAAAAGCATCTGTTTTCTAGTTGTGGTGTGTGTTTGTATTGTGTGTTTGGAATGAATGAATGAGAAGAAGTTGCTAGTTTTCAAAACCTGAGTCATACTCAAACTTTAGTTTTTGAAATAAATCCATGAACCCTAGAAATTTCCCTCTTGTCTTATTATCTATCTCAATCTTCAGATGACTCGCAGTAACCCCGGAGGAAGCAGCTCATCTCAGGACCCAATGCTGCAGATTCTGCAAATGTTAGTTTCTAATCGTGAAGCTGGTAGAAGCTAAACGTTAATCCAACCTAGCCACTCTTCAACAGATAGCCCAG
The DNA here is from genome assembly GCA_910589775.1 of Avena eriantha. Taxonomy (NCBI): domain Eukaryota; kingdom Viridiplantae; phylum Streptophyta; class Magnoliopsida; order Poales; family Poaceae; genus Avena; species Avena eriantha. Next base: position 419,739,520 of record OU342744.1, on the reverse strand, counting down.
ATGGCCCTGCAATAATCAAGGCCATAGAAACCAAGATCACCATGGATCCAAGCTCAAGAACTTCTAGAATACCAATCCCCCCATGTTTAGCAAGTCAGACGAACCTTTAGATGCTGATGATTGGCTGCAAACCATGGAAAACAATCTAGAAGTCGCAGGAGTTGATGCTAATGAGAAGGTGTTGTTTGCCACCCACTATCTGTCCGGCTACGCCAGATCATGGTGGAACAGTACTCGTACGATAAACGGAGGTCAGATGATGACTTGGGAGGAGTTCAAGCTCAAGTTCAGTAGGACCCATGTGCCCCCGGGTCTGATCAAGAGGATGAGGGATGAATTCAGGGAGCTAAAGCAATGCCGAATGACTATGGTAGAGTACCGTGACAAATTCCTGTCACTAGCAAGGTATGCCCCTGATGAGATTGACAATGAAGTGAAGAAGAAGGAGAGATTCTTGATGTTCTGCATGATGAGATGCAGATAGTGCTAGTCAACATTCCCTTTGATGACCTAGAAGCCTTAGTGGATTCTGCAATCCAGATGGAAGGCAAGATCAACCAAGCCAGTGAGAACCATAAGCGTCGTATGATGCACCAACCAGGACCCCACCATACCCTGAAGTATCGCCCCAACCCGTCTGCAGGATATGGACCCAGAAACAACAGGCGACCAATGAATCGTCCGAACTACCCTAACCGTGGCGGAGGAAACCCAAGGCCCGGACGAAACCACAACAAAAACCCCGGCAACTCCAATAATTTCAACCGCCAAAGTCCAACAACAACAACAATACTGCCCCAAGGACTGGAAGCAATGTTGTGCCTATCGGAGGGAAAGACAAGTCAATGATCACTTGCTTTGAATGCGGAGTCACGGGTCACTACTCCAACGAGTGCCCCAAGAAGCTTGCCGTAGCAACCAATGGAATGCACCTGCCCAACAGCAACACCGTGTCCAGCCTGGAAAGAGGTTTTCCCCAGGAATCTCGCACAACCGTAATGGCCATCTATTCCACATGAATGCTGAGGAAGCCCAGGAAGCGCCAGATGTCGTGCTGGGTATGTTTTCTGTTAACTCGGTATTAGCAAGAGTGTTGTTTGATTCTGGAGCATCGCACTCATTTGTTATAGAATAATTTGCATGCACTAGTAAGATTCAACCGACAAATTTGAAGAATGTTATGATAGTTCAAATACCTAGTTCAACCACCAAAGCTAGAAAATTTTGCAAGGTCGTACCTATCAGAATACATAGGATAGATTTTTATGCCAATCTAATAGTACTTGGAACCAAAGGTTTGGAAGTAGTGCTAGGAATGGACTGGATGTCAAAACATCAAGGATTAATCGACTGTGCCAAGAAAGCCATAACCACGACCAGTAGCACCGGAGTATCAGTAGAACATGTATGTGAGACATTGCCTCGTCAATTCAAGTGCAACAAGAGTTTAGCCAAAACCACCATTGACCAAGTCGGAGTAGTCTGTGAATACCCCGATTTGTTCCCAGATGAATTGCCTGGTATGCCCTCAGATCGGGATATTGAGTTTATCATTGAACTAATCCCTAGAACTAGACCCATAGCTCAGAGACCCTATAGTATGAACCCATCTGAATTAGTGGAGCTGAAGAAGCAACTTGATGATATGCTGGGAAAATGATTGATACAACCAAGTGCATCGCGATGGACATCACCTGTTTTGTTTATTGATAAGAAGGATGATGCCAACCGTTTGTGTACGGATTATTGGAAGTTGAATGACGTCACCATCAAGAACAAGTACCCACTTCCAAAGATAGAAGATTTGTTTGATCAACTGACTGGTGCCAGAGTGTTTTCTAAGATTGATCTTAGAATTGGTTATCATCAATTGAAGTTTCGTGCAACAGATATCCCAAAAACTGCCTTCACTACCGGATATGGATTGTATGAGTACAATGTCATGTCTTTTGGATTAACCAATGCCCCCGCTTATTTCATGAATCTCATGAATAAGATTTTTATGAACTTCTTGGATAAGTTTGTCATTGTTTTTATCGATGACATTCTGATCTACTCCAAGTCGGAAGAATACCATGAGCAACATTTGAGAACCATCCTTGAAACCCTTAGAGAGCATCAGTTGTATGCCAAGTTTAGCAAATGTGAGTTCTGGTTAAAGGAAGTAGGATCCCTAGGCCATATCTTGTCAGTAGGAGGAGTTGCTGTCAATCCCGCCAAGATTAAATATGTCGAAGAATGGAAAGCCCCAACCACCCAAACAGAAGTCCGCACATTTCTTGGATTAGCCGGATATTATCATAAGTTTGTCGAAGGATTTTCGAGCATCACAAGACCGATGACCCAGTTGTTGAAGAAAGATAAGAAGTTTGAATGGGCTGACAAATGTGAAGCAAGTTTTCAAGATCTCAAGAAGAGATTGATTTTAGCCCCAATTTTGATCATGCCGGATATCAAGAAGCCTTTTGATGTATACTATGATGCATCCAAGATTGGTTTCGGATGTGTGTTGATGCAAGAAGGCAAAGTCATATCCTATCTGTCCAGACAACTGAAGCAACATGAGCAGAACTACCCTACCCATGACGTAGAATTGGCAGCCGTAGTTTTAGCATTGAAGACATGACGTCATTACCTTATGGGTAACCGCAGTGAGATTTATTCGGATCACAAGAGTCTGAAGTATATTTTGAACCTAAAGGAGCTGAATATGTGGAAAAGGGGATGGATAGAGTTAATCAAGGATTATGACCTTGACATTCACTACCACCCCGACAAAGCCAATGTGGTAGCGGATGCTCTTAGTAGACTACAGTGTAGATTAAACACCATGATTAAGGCAGCCAGCCAAGTCTGCATGAGGAGATGGAGAATTTCAGAGTGGAGCTAGTTAGCGAAGGATTTCTAGCTAGCATAGAACTTCAGCCCACTTTGATTAGTCATATAAAAGAGGCCCAGAAAGGAAACGCAAGTATCGATGGAATCAAGTGTCGTATCGGAACAGGGAAAGTACTTGGATTTACCGAAGATGAAGAAGGAGTTCTGTGGTATCAAGGATGTATTTGTGTTCCGACAGATTTGGAGTTGAAGCAAGTCATTATGCAAGAAGCCCATGATACCCTTTATTCTATCCACCCGAGAGGAACCAAGATGTATCAGGATTTGAAGGAGCAGTTTTGGTGGCATAAAATGAAGAGGGAAGTCGGAAGCTACATAGCTAAGTGTGATATCTGTCAGAGAGTCAAAGAGGAACATTAGTGACCCGTGGGACTTTTGCAACCATTGCAGATTCCGGAATGGAAATGGGATTCTGTTGGAATGGATTTCATCACCGGTTTACCTACTTCTAGTAGGGGAAATGACTCTATTTGGGTCATAGTAGATCGACTGTCCAAGGTACGCCATTTCATACCAGTCAAGACTACCTACCAGAGCTCGAAGCTAGCAGAGTTATACATTGCTAGAATAGTCAGTCTGCATGGAACCCCCAAGACCATAGTGTTGGATCGAGGAACCCAGTTTACCTCAAGATTTTGGCAGAAGGTCTAAGAAGGATTAGGAACCAAACTGAATTTCAGCACAACTTATCACCCGCAAACCAACGTACAAACCGAAAGAGTCAACCAGATTTTAGAAGATATGCTGAGAGCTTGTGTGTTAGAATATGGATCTAAATGGGAAGATTGTCTGCCTTTCACGGAATTCTCATACAACAATAGTTATCAAGATAGTTTGCAAATGGCCCCCTTTGAATTTCTATATAGAAGGAAGTGCCGTACCCCGTTGAATTGGTCACAAGTAGGAGAGAGTCAGATCTTCAGACCGACATTCTACGAGAAGCTGAAGATAAGGTTCACAAAGTCCGTGAACACCTCAAGACCGCTCAATCCAGACAGAAGAGTTATGCTAACAAAAGACGTTGAGACCTAACCTTCAATATTGGAGATTTTGTGTATCTCAAAGTGTCACCCTTGAAGGGAATGCAGCGTTTTCAACTGAAATGGAAGTTAGCCCCTAGATATATTGGACCCTTCAAGATTTTGAATCACAGAGGAGAAGTATCCTATCAACTGGAACTTCCTGAGGAGATGTCAGCCGTGCATAATGTGTTCCATATCTCGTTACTTTGCAAATGCCTAGAAGTTCTAGAGAAGACCGAAGTTTTCAAGAACATCGATCACCGAGCCATAGATATCAACAAGGATTTAACTTATCGTGAAGTGCCCATCCGTATTTTGGAAGAAGCATTCAGAACCACCCGGACCTGAAGTATCAAATTTCTCAAGATTCAGTGGAGTAACCATACCGAAGAAGAAGCCACTTGGGAACGAGAAGATTACATTAGGATTGAGTTTCCTAATCTCTTTAGTTCCTAGTTTTTCTTGAATCTCGGGACGAGATTCTATTTAAGGAGGGAAGGTTTGTAACATCCCAAAAATATTAAACAAGCTTATCAAGATCCAATCACCCAAGTTTAGGGTTAACAAAAACTTTTATTATTAAACTTGATATGAATGCATGTGTGATTTCCATTAATGCATGAATGATTGCAATTACCATGTTTGATTGCTACAAATGATAAGGATTAGTTCAAAAAGGATTACCACATCATCTAGATCATTTCCAAGAAAAATCAAATGAAAAGAAAATCAAATATGGATCATATGAGCATATGGTCATTTTGGCAAAAATTAATCACTTGACCACTTTGGGTGTCTCTAGTAAAAAAATTCTAACAAAAACAATTCCAATTAATTTCACCCCTTTCTAGACCAAGTAAAAGTGAATCCAAGCAAACTTTACGAATTCACGGAAACTATTTTTTAAATCTATTTAAGAGGCAATTCATAATTGAATCAAGTGCATGTACCTAGATCTTCACTTTTCTCAAACAACCTCCACTTGACAATTCCCAACAACCATAGACTACCAAGCATATGACCAGATCACTCACCAAAAATCATTCAAAAATTTGAAAGTAAATTTCATGCGGCCATTTGGTCGAACACCTAGCAGAGACAGTACAACTACCAACTATCTACTGTTTGTGATCAATAAATTGATCATCCATTGTACCCTAGTTCTACTCCATATCTCTCCCACGATCACCCCTAGTATGCAGCCGTGCAGTGGAGCCATTGCCCTTCGTCATTGCACCAGTGCCATGCGTACCCGAGCTTATCCATGCCGATCGAGCATGGACAGGTCGCCTCACGCCACACCGCCCTCTCCCACGACACCTAACAGCTAGCCGTGACCTCACTGCCACCCTTTGTCCACCCCTTGACAAACAGCGAGGAGTGGAGAAGCTGGAATCGTCGCGCCCATTTAAGTCCCTACCATGTGAGTTTTGTGTTTTCTCTTGCACTACAAATAGATCCAAGGTCAATGCGGGTGATAAGAGGGTAATTAGAATTGATAATCGAGACAGTAGTAAACAGAAGATATTAAATCTCAAGGTTCCATCCATAAACATATTCTAACATAGAATACAATCTTCCATAACTTCACCGATGTTCTGTGATGTAACACCAATATGGGTATTCCTTTCGGTGAAATAAATCAATAGCATGGACTCTGCAAATACGCTACAAGGCGCTATTTTTTTGCATTTCTCATGAGTGCCAAAAATGACAAACATATTATATTCCTTTCGAATATTATTCATGGCATCCACTTGAACTTGTGAGCTCTTTGATATAGGAAAATTAATTTAAATTTCTCTCATACAGAGTAGAAGTTAACTAACTGTGTTAAAGTGCTAACAAAGGAAGTAGAAACTTCAACAGAGTAGGAACAACATTTGGAATAAGTATATACATAGCTTCGTGCATTCACTAAACGGTAAGTTGGAATAAAATATATTAGTAAATTCATGGTGAGCCAAGGATATTACAGAGGTACAAAAATAGTTTCTATAGAATTAATTTCTCATCCTTATATATTTAGTAACATAAAGTGTAACATCTTAACTACCATGATCAATATGTAATGGCTAACATCTTAACTACCACTTGGATGTGTGTTCTTTTTATAAATCACATGGATACACTAGATGTCATTGCATGTGTTTTCTATTCCTAAACCACATGGATCCACTAGATGTCATTGCATGCGTGTTCTTTTCACAAACCACATGTATCCACTTAAGTTCATTGCATGTGTGTTCTATTCCCAAACCACATGGATCCACTAGATGTCATCGGATGTGTGTGTGTGTGTATCAGTGTGCATCATTGTGGTTTTGGAAAAGAACATATGCAATGATGCCACCACAACATGTGTGTTCTTTTCCTAAACCACATGGATCTAGTAGATTTCATTGGATATGTGTTCTTTTCATAAACCACATGGATCCACTAGAGTTCATTGTATGTGTGTTCTTTTCATAAACCACATGGATCCACTAGTGTTCATTGCACGTGTGTTCTTTTCATAAACCACATGGATCCACTAGAGTTTATTGCATGTGTGTTCTTTTCATAAACCACATGGATCCACTAGAGTTCATTGCATGTGTGTTCTTTTCATAAACCACATGGATCCACTAGAGTTCATTGCATGTGTGTTATTTTCATAAACCACATGGATAAACTAGAGTTCATTGGATGTGTGTGTGTATCAGTGTGCATCATTGTGGTTTTGGAAAAAAACATATGCAATGATGCCACTACAGCATGTGTGTTCTTTTCCTAAACCACGTGGATACACTAGAGTTCATTGGATATGTGTTCTTTTCATAAACCACATGGACCCACTAGAGTCATTGAATATGTGTTATTTTCATAAACCACATGGATCCACTAGAGTCACTGCATCTGTGTTCTTTTATAAACCACATGGATCCACTAGATGTCATTGCATGTGTGTTATTTTCATAAACCACATGGATCCACTAGAGTCATTGGGATGTGTGTGTATCAGTGTGCATCATTGTGGTTTTGGAAAAGAACACATGCAATGATGCCACTCTAGCATGTGGTTTCTTTGCATAAACCACATGGATCCACTAGAGTTCATTGCATGTGTGTTCTTTTCCTAAACCACATGGACCCACTAGATGTCATTGCATGCGTGTTCTTTTCATAAACCGCATGGATCCACTAGAGCTCATTGCATGTGCGTTCTTTTCATAAACCACATGGATCGACTAGATGTTATTGGATGTGTGTGTGTATCCGTGTGCATCATTGTGGTTTTAGGAAAAGAACTCATGCAAAGATGCCACTCCAGCATGTGGTGTCCAACCATGTCTAGGAACCCTAAGAGCATGCTGGGATTCACCTGAAGCATGCATTCTACCACCATCTTGAAAGATGCTGCATCACCCCACCCACTTGGAAATGTGTGTGTGTATCATTATGCATCATTGTGGCTTTAGGAAAAGAACACATGTAGTGATGTCACACCAGCATGTTGTGTCCAACCATGTCCAGGAACCCTAGCAGCATGCTGTGATTCAACTGCAGCATGCATTCTACCACCAGCTTGAATGATCATGCATCACCACACCCACTTGGATGTGTGTTATTTTCATAAACCACATGGATTCACTAGAGTTCATTGCATGTGTGTTGTTTTCATAAATCACATGGATTCAGTAGAGTCATTGGATGTGTGTGTGTGTATCAGTGTGCATCATTGTGGTTTTGGAAAAGAACACATGCAAGGGTGCCACTCCAACATGTGGTTTCTTATCATAAATCACATGGATCCACTAGACTTCATTGCTTGTGTGTTCTTTTTATAAACCACATGGATCCACTAAATGTCATTCCATGTATATTCTTCTCATAAACCACATGGATCCACTAGAGTTCATTGCATGTGTGTTATTTTTATAAACCAGATGGATTCACTAGATGTCATTGCATGTGTGTTCTTTTCATAAACCACATGGATCCACTAGAGTTCATTGCATGTGTGTTCTTTTCCTAAACCACATGATCCATTAGATGCCATTGCATGTGTGTTCTTCTCATAAACCAAATCGATCCAGTAGAGTTCATTGGATGTGTGTTCTTTTACTAAACCACATGGATCCACTAGATGCCATTGCATGCATGTTCTTCTCATAACCCACATGGACCGACTAGAGTTCATTGCATGTGTGTTCTTTTCATAAACCACATGGATCCACAATATTTCATTACATGTGTGTTCTATTCCTAAAGTACATGGATCCACTAGATGTCATTGCATGTGTGGTCTTTTCATAAACCACATGGATACCAGAGAGTTCATTGCATGTGTGTTCTATTCCTAAACCACATGGATCCACTAGATGTAATTGGATTTGTGTGTGTATGAGTGTGCATCATTATGGTTTTGGAAAAGAACATATGCAATGATGCCACTATAGCATGTGGTTTCTTCTCATAAACCACATGGATCCACAAGAGTTCATTGCATGTGTGTTCTTTTCCTAAACCACATCGATCCACTAGATGTCATTGCATGTGTGTTATTTTCCTAAACCACATGGATCCACTAGATGCCATTGCATGTGTGTTCTTCTCATAAACCACATGGATCCACTAGAGTTTATTGCATGTGTGTTCTTTTCATAAACACCACATAGATCCACTAGATGCCATTGCATGTGTGTTCTTATCATAAACCACATGCATCCATTAGAGTCCATTGCATATGTGTGTTCTTTTCATAAACTACATGGATCCACTAGAGTTCATTGAATGTGTGTTCTTTTCATAAACCACATGGATCCACCAGAGTTCATTGCATGTGTGTTCTTTTCATAAACCACATGGATCCACTAGATGTCATTGCATGTGTTTTCCTTTCATAAACCACATGGATCCACTAGATTTCATTGCATGTGTGTTCTATTCCTAAACCACATGGATCCACTAGATGTCATTGCATGTGTGTTCTTTTCATAAACCACATAGATCCACTAGAGTACATTGCAAGTGTGTTCTATTACTAAACCACATGTATCCACTACATGTCATTGGATGTGCGTATATAGGTTTGCATCATTGTGGTTTTAGGAAAAGAATACATGCAATGATGCCACTCTAGCATGTGGTATCCAACCATGTACAGGAACCCTACCAGCATGCTGGGTTTCAATTGCAGCATGCATTCTACCACCAGCTTGCAAGATGTTGCATCTCCACACCTAGTTGGATGTGTGTTCTTTTCATAAACCACATGGAGCCACTAGAGTTCATTGCATGTGTGTTATTTTCATAAACCACATGGATCCACTAGAGTTCATTGCATGTGTGTTATTTTCATAAACCACATGGATCCACTCGAGTCATTGGATGTGTGCGTGTGTATTAGTGTGCATCATTGTGGTTTTGGAAAATAATACATGCAATGATGCCATTCCAGCATGTGGTTTCTTCTCATAAACCACATGGATCCATTAGAGTTCATTGTATGCGTGTTCTTTTCATAAACCACATGGATTCACTAGATGTCATTGCATTTGTGTTCTTTTCATAAACCACATGGATCCACTAGAGTTGATTGCATGTGTGTTCTTTTCCTAAACCACATGGATCCATTAGATGCCATTGCATGTGTGTTCTTCTCATAAACCACATGCATCCAATAGAGTTCATTGCATGTGTGTTCTTTTCATAAACCACATGTATCCACTAGATGCAATTACATGTGTGTTCTTCTCATAAAACACATGGATCCACTAGAGTTCATTGCACGTGTGTTCTTTTCATAAACCACATGGATCCACTAGATGTCGTTGCATGTGTGTTCTTTTGATAAACCACATGGATCCACTAGATGTCATTGCATGTGTGTTCTATTCCTAAACCACATGGATCCACTAGATGTCATTGCATGTGTTTTTTTCATAAACCACATAGATCCACTAGAGTTCATTGCATGTGTGTTCTATTCCTAAACCACATGGATCCACTAGATGTCATTGGATGTGTGTGTATCAGTGTGCATCATTGTGGTTTTAGGAAAACAACACAAGCAATGATGCCACTCCAGCATGTGGTGTCCAATGATGACCCACAAGTATAGGGGGTGTATCGCAGTATTTTCGATAAGTAAGAGTGTCGAACCCAACGAGGAGCAGAAGGTGCTTGCTAGTGGTATGGATCAGGAATTCTCTGCAAATACCTAGCAAACGGATTTAGGGGTTTTTGATAAAGCAAGTAAATAAAGTACGAGTAAATAAAAGACAGTAGGAATAAATGCAGCAAGTGGCCCAATCCTTTATGCAGCAAAGGACAAGCTGGTTGTATTAATTAAGATGACCAAACATTCTCGAGGACACATGGGAATATCGTCAAGTGCTTTCGCTTCATATAGTTGATTAATCTTCTTTAGCTTGCTAAGTGTTGTGTGGGTGAACCTGTGCTAATGTACCGACCTTCCTAGGACTAATACATACTTGTGATTATACCCCTTGCAAACATCCGTAAGTACAAGAAGTAATTAAGGTAGAAACCTAACCACGGCTTTAAGCTCTAAGACCCTTACGTCCCTTGTGCAATGGTTTCCTAACGGGGGTTCATGTTTCTGTCACTCCGGCAACCCCTACGATTAGTATCCAAATACACAATGCATTCCCCTAGGCCCATATAGGTGAAGTGTCATGTAGTCGACGTTCACATGACACCACTAGAAGAAGTACACCACAACTTAAATAACAAACTATTGAATCTTTCTCAACATAATTCCACTACTAACAACATGACTTCTCCCATGTCCTCAAGAACAAAACGAACTACTCACAAGACATCATATGGATCATGATCAGAGATGGAATAATTATGTATAACAATCTGAACATAAACAATAATTCAATGGTTCCACTCAATAGCATCAACTACAAGGAGTAATCAACACTAGGAAAGTTTCCCCTAAGAACTATGCAAGATTCAACCCAATTGTTACAGCAATATGGAAATGGTGATGAGGGTGCTGATGGTGATGATGGTGGTGATGATGATGATCCCGATGAAGTCTAGCTTGATGGTGGTGTGATGGCGACGATATCCCCTCTCCGGGAAGGAATTCCCTCGATAGAAATCTGTCTGCCGAAGAGATCTTTCTCTCTCAGTGTTTTCTGCCTTGCAAAGGCGGTGGAATCTTTCTGTGGTTGCTCCCCTAGTATTAGGGTTTCAGGAGAATAATATACGGTAGAGGGGAGAGCCAGGGGTGGACCAGGGCAGCCACACCACCTGGTGGCGCATCCTAGGCTGGCCCGCGCCAGGGGGTGGTGTGGGCCCCCTCTGGCCCATCTCTGCCTCCTCTCGTGGCTTCCTTCGTCTTCTGGAAAAATAGGATTTTTCGTATATTTTCCCGGATTTTCCGATCTTCACGAATTTTGCCTCCAAACAGCACCTTTTCCATCAGAATCCTGACTGCAGCGGTTCATGCTCCAAAAGTCATCAACCATGCAAAAATAGATGAAATAACATAAGTATCATCTCTTAATATGAAATATATCAATGAATAACAGTAAATTATGATATAGAATAGTGATGCAAAATGGACGTATCAACTCCCCCAAGCTTAGACTTTGCATGTCCCCAAGAGAAATTGAGCTCAATAAACATGGCCTCAAGTTTATGGAGTGAAGAGTCAATAAAAGAATATGGACAAGAAGCATCACATTCATCAATACATAGATCATAATAGCAGACAACTCACCATTATATAACTTAACTTGCAATAAGTAAAGGAAACACAATAAATATACATAAAGTAAATCATAATTGGTAATGGCAAACTTAGCTCTAGGTCGAACAATAGTTAATAATTTGCTGGAGTTCACAAATAACTGGTTTTCAATGATAGCTTTCAAAGTAGTAATCATCAAGATAAGAATAATGTGCAAAATAGGGAACACAAGAAACATGATTGAAATAAATCATCATATGAATGAATGAAACACAACAACTCAAAATACTTGCTAAGATAGAGAGGAATAGGTTTACTGACTCAACTAAAAAGCAAAAGAAAGGCCCTTCGCAGAGGGAAGCAGGGATTTCAAGTTTCAAAAAGAGCTCCCAAAAATTATGGTACTTATTAGCTTTCAGCTCTCATTGCCCCTATCATAGGCATCTTTAGGTGATTAAGGTTAAAGTGACACAACTAAGAGGATATTCTTGACAAGTTATAAATTCAAGTCTCATGCCCCTTACTTACGAAGACCGAACCTCATGCTACTCAACTTCAGTCACAAGTAAGCTCTTGTCATTGTAAATACATGTGTATCATAGAGAACCGCCAACGGGGTACCCCTTGCACATGACACAGGAGTTATCCCATAATAAAAATGACAAGGCAAGCAGACAATGAGCATCTCAACGATCTTTTTATTTGCTATTTGCATAGGTTTTTATTGAGGATGTTTCATAGAATGCTCATTATGGTTATGCTGCAAGTTTCCACCATGATTAGGCATGGCTTAGGCTAGCGTCCTAGGCGTTTCTCTAACACATATACGAACTCCATGATCTTACAAGTTCCACTTTTATTTCACACCGCCGGGATCCATAGGCAAAAGAATCATGATATCAACTAGGTACAAAGTACCAATGTAGTGTTGAAAGCGTTCCCCATGATACATGGTTCTGCTAACTTCAACTTATAAAGCGCAAGCATATACGCAACAAAGATGGACCCAATGGTTCAAGATTATTAAATGCAAGAAAGTAAAGTGTGCAATCAAGTTCGTGAGAGCTTTAATCACTAGTTTTCACATAACAAGTTTAATTTGGAAGGTAGATAAAAACAAGAATTTACTTGGAATAGCAATAGTGCTAATAGGTAGGTATGGTGGACACAAATGGCATATGTTTTGGTTTAAGGATTGTATGCACGAGAAGAATGCCCTCTCCGTACAGGTATTTGGCTAGCAAGGCTGGGTAGCAAGTATACGAGTTGAAGGAAACAAACAAACATACAAGTGATAAAAACAAACATGCAATCTTCCTTGGAAGCATAAAATATCGTAACTAGAGAATACTAAACTCATGAGCAAATCAAGAAAGAAAGATGATGAAATTATATTTCTTTAGAGTACTTTTATCTTTTTAATTCAACTCTCAAAAATAGTGTTGCTACTGACCAAGCTAGGTTTGCCAAAACCAACTAGATTAACTCGATGATCCCAAAGTGATACCAATACTAACAACAATATCAATCATATAACCACGAATTGAAAACTTATATAAGATATGAAAATGGTAAATGATAGAACTTCTCATTAATATTCCATAACGGCAACTCACACCAAGGGATACATATGTAACGAGAGAGGGGACACTTCCATAATGCAAACCATCCTACACGATAACTTCTCTATTCATGATATGACTGTACTAAAAAGGTAAAAAGATAGAAGATAGTGATGTGATACCGCGGCACTCACCCAAGCTTGGAACTAACCAAGGGGATTCCAAACCTGATGACGAATTACTCCTTCGGTGGTGGTGGTATCCTCTCAATGAGCTTTTTGATTAGTTTCCCCAAGTCCTCAACCTCGAAGGTGAGAGTACGAATCAACTCTGAGTTGTGCTCGATGCGGTGCATGATCATGTCAGATTGTGGATCCTAGCTCTTGTGATTCTTTTTCCACTCTTCCTTCTGGTAGTCTTCTTTCCCTGTATGGCTAGAACGAGGCAAATCCCAATTGGAGGGAAATTTCTCCTTGGGCATATTCTGGTGTTGATGCTTATGGAAAAGATTATTGGTGCGTGGAGGAAGTGACCGTGGAGCTAAACAGTGACGCGGAGTTTTCCCTCCAGTTGACATCCGTGCAGTCCTCCTGACCCTGACAGATCTTGCCAACACTCCAATGCTTGCAATGGTGGTGCCGATGTGCTTTGCCTCCTCTTCATCTTCACTCTTAATCTCCTTCTCCTGCCCTGGGTCTTGGAGATCCTCCTCCATCAGCTCCTTCCCCTTATCCTTGGCAGACACCATTGTGCTTCTAAACTTTTAAGAATAGTTCCTGGCAGAAACAGATCGAAACGAAAACACGACGAGAACATGATATACGAACCTCGGGGGATTCAGGGGATTATATATTACAAAGTTTAATAACAAAAGGAAGGTACTGGGAGAAAACGGGTCGGAGACAGAGGTCGAGGTGGCCACACCACCTGGTGGCGCGGCTAGGGGTGGGCCCATGCCATAGGGTGGTGTGAGCCACCCTGGATCCGTTTCTGTCCCTCTTTCACTTCATAACTTTCCTTATTGGCTAAAAACTGCAAAAATATAGTTGGATAGTATTTTCGCGGAACTTTTCTTACCAGAACTATTACCTATTTCAAAACAGACTCTGCAGGTCTTTGAATTTGGTATTTAGTAGATTCTGCCGGAGTCACCACTTGAATAACATCAATATGTTCATCTTCATACACTTATTGTGAGTCATGAAACCTTTCACTTTCTCATTACACCATTATCTCCACTACTTGGAAATTTCTTTCACACAAAACTTCACACAGTTCTCATTAGCAACATTAGTATAAGTAAAGTGATAAAAACCTTTCGAGTTCAACTTCAACTGAAAACCATCAAAGTATAAGCTACTATAGCAACTCCTTCTGAAAACCCAAAAATAATTCAAAAAGGAAATCGAATAAAGAAGCAAATGCAAGAGTGGCAAAATCTGTCAAAACAGACCAGCAGGTAAAGATCAATTTGTTCGAAAATCTTCTGTTGCTCAAATCAAAACGTGCAAAACTAACGAAAGTTGAATAACAAACTGGGGCAGGAGCACAAAAAATTACAGCGCAATCCGACATACAGAGATCTCTCACAATTTTTTACGGTGAAGCACAAAAATCTGTTTCGGGACAACAATTTCCCCAAATATTACTTCTCTCTCATTAGAGGTTGATCTTGACACAAAAACCAAACAAAAAGGATAAGGAGAGGTTATTACCGGAGTAATAACTTCCAAGACTCAAAGAAACAAATACAAACTAAAAGCAAAAATAAACTGGGTTGTCTCCCAAAAAGCTCTTTCTTTATAGCCATTAAGATGGGCATGATAATTTTGAAGATGCTCACATGGGAATATGAATTGAGATGAAAGAGAGCATTAAAAAGCAATAATAATAATACACACGTTTAAGTCTAACCCACTTCCTATGCAAGGGGATTTTGTAAACAAACAAGTTGTTGAAACCAGAGGCTACAAGCATAGGAAGGCAAACGAAGTGCAACATAAAAACTTTGATCATAAAACGAGGAAACTTGATATTATTGAGATACATAAGAACACTTTTCCCTCTCTCATAGTAACTTTCAGTATCATGCATAAACTTAACAATATAGCTATCACAAGAACCATCGTAGCAAGGATCACTTATTCTAACAGAAAACACAGGAATACTAGTTCTTATGACACTACTCTGTGAAACAATATTAGAGGTATCCTTACAAAGGATAATGTGTCCCTCTTCTACATATTTAGTGACAAAGTCTTTCACATTTGCAATTGTAGGTTCATCATCCATTTGTTTATCAGGTTCAACAACTTTATTTGTACTTTCATTAACCATACTAGCTATCATAGAATGTTCCTTTATCTTAACTGGGAAAGGCATTTTCTCAATGTAAGGTTTAGGTAAGACATGATTAGCAGTATAAACTTCAGTATTTCTTGCAGGAAAACTCTTAGCAACATCTTTATAAGGTTCATGATACTTATTCCACTTCTTTTTAGGCACTTCAATATAGGAAGCAAAAGCCTTAAAATAGGTTGCAATAGCTTGAGAGTCTAGACCATAAGCATTTTTAATATTTTGAAAGTCATCAGTTCCCACAAAAGATTCAATGCATTCATAATCATAATTTATACCTGACTTTCTTCCTTTGTCATTCTCCCATGCTTCAGCATTGTCTTGAATACGGTCTAGAAGATCCCATTTAGCTTCTTCTTCCATGCGAGTGAATGATCCAGCATAAGAAGCGTCCAATAAATCCTTATCATGAAGAGAAAGCCTTGCATAAAAGTTATTGATAATAATATTATTGGGGAGCTCATGAATAGGACATTTGAGCATTAGTAACTTCAATCTCCCCCAAGCTTGAGCTGTACTCTCTCCATCAAGAGGCCAAAAGTTGTATATTTGATTCCGATCTTTATGAATCTCACAAGGAGGATAAAACTTTGAATAAAAGAGAGGTACTATTTCCTCCCATTCAAGAGCTTGGCCATTCTTCAGCAGCTTATACCATTCTTCAGCTCTTCCTTTCAGTGATAATGAGAATAACTTCTTCTTAACTTGATCTGTAGTAATACCTGCACACTTGAACAACCCGCATAATTCGTGTATAAAGAGTAAATGATCCCCGGGATGGACAGTTCCATCCCCAACATAGTAGTTATCCATAACACGATCAATAAATCTTGTAGGTATTTTGAAAGCATCATTATTAGCAGGTGGTGGTTCATCTACTACCTTAGCAGTGGTGGTAGCATTACGAAATAAGAAACTCAGCGAATTATCCATATTGAAAATAAAGCAACTAACAGAAGTAAACAATACTCATAGTAGAAGTTTCCTTTACCAGTTCCACTCTCCAATAGCGCTGCACTCCCTGACAACGACGCCAGAAATTAGTCTTGATGACCCACAAGTATAGGGGGTGTATCGCAGTATATTCGATAAGTAAGAGTGTCGAACCCAACGAGGAGCAGAAGGTGCTAGCTAGTGGTATGGATCAGGAATTCTCTTCAAATACGTAGAAAACAAATTTTTAGGGTTTTTTGATAAAGCAAGTAAACAAAGTACAAGTAAACAAAAGACAGTAGGAATAAATGCAGCAAGTGGCCCAATCCTTTATGCGGCAAAGGACAAGCCGGTTGTATTACTTAAGATGACCAAACGTTCTCGAGGACACATGGGAATATTGTCAAGTGCTTTCGCTTCATACAGTTGATTAATCTTCTTTAGCTTGTTAAGTGTTGTGTGGGTGAACCTATGCTAATGTACCGACCTTCCTAGGACTAATACATACTTGTGATTATACCCCTTGCAAACATCCGTAAGTACAAGAAAGTAATTAAGGTAGAAACCGAACCATAGCTTTAAACTCTAAGACCCTTACGTCCCTTGTGCAATGGTTTCCTAACGGGGGTTCAGGTTTCTGTCACTCCGGTAACCCCTACGATTAGTATCCAAATACACAATGCATTCCCCTAGGCCCATATAGGTGAAGTGTCATGTAGTCGACGTTCACATGACACCACTAGAAGAAGTACACCACAACTTAAATATCAAACTATTGAATCTTTCTCAACACAACTCCCTACTAACAACATGACTTCTCCCATGTCCTCAAGAACAAAACGAACTACTCACAAGACATCATATGGATCATGATCAGAGATGAAATAATGATGTATAACAATCTGAACATAAACAATAATTCAATGGTTCACTCAATAGCATCAACTACAAAGAGTAATCAACACTAGGAATGTTTCCCCTATGAACTATGCAAGATTCAACCCAATTGTTACAGCAATATGGAGATGGTGATGAGGGTGCTGATGGTGATGATGGTGGTGATGATGATGATGATCCCGATGAAGACCAGCTTGATGGTGGTGTTGATGGCGACGATCTCCCCTCTCCGGGAAGGAATTCCCCCGGTAGAAATCTGTCTGCCGGAGAGATCTTTCTCTCTTAGTGTTTTCCGCCCCGCAGAGGCGATGGAATCTTTCTGTGGTCGCTCCCCGAGTCTTAGGGTTTCGGGAGGATAATATACGCTAGAGGGGAGTGCCAGGGGTGGACTAGGGCGGCCACACCACCTGGTGGCGCGGCCTAGGCTGGCCCGCGCCAGGGGGTGGTGTGGGCCCCCTATGGCCCATCTCTGCCTCCTCTTCTAGCTTCCTTCATCTTCTAGAAAAATAGGATTTTCCATATATTTTCCTGGATTTTCTGATCTTCGCGACTTTTGCCTCCAAACAGCACATTTCCATCAGAATCCTGACTACAACGGTCCATGCTCCAAAAGTCATCAACCATGCAAAAATAGATGAAATAACATAAGTATCATCTCTTGATATGAAATATTTCAATGAATAACAGTAAATTATGATATAGAATAGTGATGCAAAATGGACGTATCATCCAACCATGTCCAGGAACCCTAGCAGCATGCTAGGATTCAACTTCAGCATGCATTCTACCACGAGTTTGAAAGATGCTGCATCACCACACCCACTTGGATGTCTGTGTGTACCAGTGTGCATTATTATGGTTTTGGAAAAAACACATGTAGTGATGCCACTCCAGCATGTGTGTTCTTTTCATAAACCACATGGATCAACTAGAGTTCATTGCATGTGTGTTCTTTTCATAAACCACATGGATACACTAGAGTTAATTGGATGTGTGTTCTTTTCATAAACCACATGGATCCACTAGAGTCATTGCATGTGTGTTCTTTTCATAAACCACATGGATTCACTAGAGTCATTGCATGTGTGTTCTTCTCATCAACCACATGGATCCACTAGATGTCATTACATGTGTGTTCTACTCCTAAACCACATGGATCCACCAGAGTCATTAGATGTGTGTGTATCAGTGTGCATCATTGTGGTTTTGGAAAATAACACATGCAATAATGCCACTCCAACATGTGGTTTCTTCTCATAAACCACATGGATCCACTAGAGTTCATTGCATGTGTGTTCTTTTCCTAAACCACATGGATTCACTAATGTCATTGTATGTGTGTTCTTTTCATAAACCACAGTGTGCACCATTGTGGTTTTAGGAAAAGAACACATGCAATGATGCCACTCTAACATGTGGTGTCCAACCATGTCTAGGAACCCTAGCAGCATGCTGGGATTCAACTGCAACATGCATTCTACCACCACCTTGAAAGATGCTGCATCACCACATCCACTTGGATGTGTGTTATTTTCATAAACCACATGGATCCACTAGATGCCATTGCATGTGTTTTCTATTCCTAAACCACATGGATCCACTAGATGTCATTGCATGCGTGTTCTTTTCACATACCACATGGATCCACTTAAGTTCATTGCATCTGTGTTCTATTCCCAAACCACGTGGATCCACTAGATGCCATCGGATGTGTGTGTGTATCAGTGTGCATCATTGTAGTTTTGCAAAAGAACATATGCAATGATGCCACTACAACATGTGTGTTCTTTTCCTAAACCACATGAATCCACTAGAGTTCATTGGATATGTGTTCTTTTCATAAACCACATGGATCCACTAGAGTTCATTGCATGTGTGTTCTTTTCATAAACCACATGGATCCACTAGTGTTTATTGCATGTGTGTTCTTTTCCTAAACCACATGGATCCACTAGAGTTCATTGCATGTGTGTTCTTTTCATAAACCACACAGATCAACTAGAGTTCATTGGATGTGTGTGTGTATCAGTGTGCATCATTGTGGTTTTGGAAAAGAACATATGTAATGATGCCACTACAGCCTGTGTGTTCTTTTCCTAAACCATATGGATCCACTAGAGTTCATTGTATGTGTGTTCTTTTCATAAACCACATGGACCCACTAGAGTCATTGAATGTGTGTTATTTTCATAAACCACATGGATCCACTAGAGTCATTGTATGTGTGTTCTTTTTATAAACCACATGGATCCACTATATGTCATTGCATGTGTGTTATTTTCATAAACCACATGGATCCACTAGAGTCATTGAATGTGTGTGTGTATCCGTGTGCATTATTGTGGTTTTGGAAAAGAACACATGCAATTATGCCACTCTAGCATGTGGTTTCTTCTCATAAACCACATGGATCCACTAGAGTTCATTGCATGTGTGTTCTTTTCCTAAACCACATGGACCCACTAGATGTCATTGCATGCGTGTTCTTTTCATAAACCACATGGATCCACTAGAGCTCATTGCATGTGCGTTCTTTTCATAAACCACATGGATCGACTAGATGTCATTGGATGTGTGTGTGTACCAGTGTGCATCATTGTGGTTTTAGGAAAAGAACTCATGCAAAGATGCCACTCCAGCATGTGCTGTCCAACCATGTCTAGGAACCCTATGAGCATGCTGGGATTCACCTGAAGCATGCATTCTACCACCATCTTGAAAGATGCTGCATCACCACGCCCACTTGGATGTGTGTGTGTATCATTGTGCATCATTGTGGCTTTAGGAAAAGAACACATGCAGTAATGCCACACCAGCATGTGGTGTCCAACCATGTCCAGGAACCCTAGCAGCATGCTGTGATTCAACTGCAGCATGCATTCTACCACCAGCTTGAAAGATCATGCATCACCATACCCACTTGGATGTGTGTTCTTTTCATAAACCGCATGGATCCACTAGAGTTCATTGCATGTGTGTTCTTTTCATAAACCACATGGATCCAGTAGATTCATTGGATGTGTGTGTGTGTGTGTGTGTATCAGTGTGCATCATTGTGGTTTTAAAAAAGAACACATGTAAGGATGCCACTCCAGCATGTGGTTTCTTCTGATAAATCACATGGATCCACTAGACTTCATTGCTTGTGTGTTCTTTTCGTAAACCACATGGATCCACTAAATGTCATTCCATGTGTATTCTTCTCATAAACCACATGGATCCACTAGAGTTCATTTCATGCGTATTATTTTTATAAATCAGATGGATTCACTAGATGTCATTGCATGTGTGTTCTTTTCATAAACCACATGGATCCACTAGAGTTCATTGCATGTGTGTTCTTTTCCTAAACCACATGATCCATTAGATGCCAATGCATGTGTGTTCTTCTCATAAACCAAATTGATCCAATAGAGTTCATTGCATGTGTGTTCTTATCCTGAACCACATGGATCCACTAGATGCCATTGCATGTGTGTTCTTATCATAACCCACATGGATCCACTAGAGTTCATTGCATGTGTGTTCTTTTCATAAACCACATGGATCCACAATATGTCATTGCATGTGTGTTCTATTCCTAAACTACATGGATACACTAGATGTCATTGCTTGTATGGTCTTTTCATAAACCACATGGATCCCATAGAGTTCATTGCATGTGTGTTCTATTCCTAAACCACATGGATCCACTAGATGTAATTGGATTTGTTTGTGTGTGTGAGAGTGTGCATCATTATGGTTTTGTAAAAGAACATATGCAATGATGCCACTATAGCATGTGGTTTCTTCTCATAAACCACATGGATCCACAAGAGTTCATTGCATGTGTGTTCTTTTCCTAAACCACATCAATCCACTAGATGTCATTGCATGTGTGTTATTTTCCTAAACCACATGGATCCACTAGATGCCATTGCATGTGTGTTCTTCTTATAAACCACATGGATTGACTAGAGTTTATTGCATGTGTGTTCTTTTCATAAACACCACATAGATCCACTAGATGCCATTACATGTGTGTTCTTCTCATAAACCACATGCATCCATTAGAGTCCATTGCATGTGTGTGTTCTTTTCATAAACCACATGGATCCACTAGAGTTCATTGAATGTGTGTTCTTTTCATAAACCACATGGATCCCACTCCAGCATGTGGTTTCTTCTCATAAACCACATGGATCCACTAGAGTGCATTGCATGTGTGTTCTTTTCCTAAACCACATGGATCCACTTGATGTCATTGGATGTGTGTTCTTTTCATAAACCACATGGATCCACTAGAGTTCATTGTATGTGTGTCCTTTTCTGAAACCACATGGATCCACTAGAGTTCATTGGATGTGTGTTCTTTTCATAAACCACATGGATCCACTAATGGTGGTCGTTAGATCGAGTCTTCTAGAAGGCACGCCCCAACACACTTGTTCTGCATGATGATTGTTACATACCGTTTGATTAGGGCGCTTCGAAGATTGGGATGGTTCTTTGTAAGATCGATCCACAAGTAAGATATTCTGTGACATGATTGGCCATGCTTATTATTCGCTTGGTCTAGACAAACTGGCAACACCGCGTGCTACCCTTTTGCCAGTGTCATGTGTTCATTGGGACACCTACCAGTGTCACCTCCCCTTTACTTCTCTTTCTCCCCATACTTCACTTCCTTCCCCTTGAAACCACTTTCCCCACTTCTCTCCCATCCTACCGTAGCCACAAGCTGCCGACGCCTCCAACGATCTCTCCCGCAGCCACCCTAGTCCCCCACCTCTCTTTCTCCATGGGTTCAAGGGGAGATGGTGAGGAAACGCGTCACGATGACAGGGACAGTGATTTCGATGTGAGTCGTCTCATCTCTAACATCTATGGACATTTATCTATTTTGAGCTAGATCTAGTCTGATTACTCATTCATGTATGATGTGTTAGGCCAACCAGACGATGTACGACTTCGACTATCAAGGTTTAGCGGAGGAAGCCAGTCCTTCGCTATGTCAACATGGATATGTGCCCGCTAAATTTGTAGCATTCGAAGGATGAAATGTAGGCAGGAGGTTTTTAGGGTGTCAAGGACATGGTGCAATGTTGCCACGCAGAAGCTGCGGTGTTGTCGAATGGGTAGATCCAGAGTGGCCCAAATCGATGTAGAAAACACTGGACAAACTATAGGATATGACTGTTGAGTTGAAAGAATCCATAGTCAGCTCACTTCTTGAGAGTGCTGAGATGAAGTTATTTGACCATGTTGACACAACCAAGCTTAACCGAGATCTCAGGAGGGTGCAAGACAAGGTTAACAAAGTCGAGAAGGAGAGGGACGTGGCATTGGCCCTGAAGGCTAAAGCAGAGCAAGAACTGACTCAAGCAAGGAATGAACTTCACCAGGCCAAAGTCCAGCAGTTCAAAACTACGGGTATTGACAAGTGCATGAGGATAAATGAAGATAAATAGTTGAAGTTGTACAAGGAAGATGCTAAAAGGATGGAGCGGACAATTCGATCCTTGCTCTCGCAGGAAGATGCACATCAGGCTAAGATTAGGAAGATCAAGGATATGTGTGATAACTAGTTCTATTTAGCTTGAGCTTTGTACTTTTTTAAGTTGTAATAGTAGTACTTATTGATCAAGCGGTCTGAACTAGTGGTCTCAGAGTCCTGGGAGAAAAAATTGGTCACCCATTAATCTATCTTAGCCCTCCATTACTTCCTTTTGTCTGATGATGGTGGTATTGTGACTTTGGTGGTTTGTTTAAACATAATCTACGTGGATTGTCCCGCTAGCAAATGGCACAACCACAATTTACAAAGTGGAAGCACGTACACCCTTTTACTAGAGATCCGGGAGCTTCGCCAGATGGGCTCAAGATTAGGCCAGAAAGTGGTGCTGATTTCCTCATTATCTGGGCATTATAGATTGTCATTGATTTTTATGTTGCCATGTCATTGTGCAACAGATGAAATAAGTTACTACTTCGTGGAGTGTAGCAGCTTAAATAATTTATTTCTGTGCCATTAACATTCCGTCGAATTTGGAGACCTCCTGCCCCTCAGCAATCGTGGAACCGGTGATGCGTGTCTTAGATAGTAGTGGCACAATCACAATTTCAGATTCAACTAGTGACTCGACCGTTTCCAAACCTCAAGTCGCGGTATATTTTACTCCGAGGACGTGGGTAGATTGTTTCGCCCGACAAGTTCCACGCACAAAGCTCCAGAATTTAACCGAATTACATATATAGGTTCAAGTTCAACACATTATTATGCATCTTCATTGCCAGTAGCCTTCTTCCCCTTCCTGGGTGCGAAGCCTTCACGTCCACTAGCTTCTTCATTTCCTGCCTTCTTCCTCTTCTTTGGTGCCAATTTTCTTAGCTTCATGTACTCTGCATCGCCGGGACAATCAGCACAAGAATCATATCCAGCATCATCACTCCACTCGTTTTTATTTTCTTCCGGCAGCAAAATGACTGACATGGTAGTCATGTTTATAACCTTGCGGTGCTTCCTGCCAAAGAAACATGACTGTTGCATAACTGCCTAATATCTATAGAGTAAACAAAACAAAAGCTATAATTCAGCACAAACATGCGAACCCCAAGAGACTTTTGCTTACCAGGAGCTAATTAGGTTCGAGCGACCACCCTGCACAAGAATAGCAGTGCGACTCCCAGTTGCAGCAGCTTCCACATCCAGTACATCACCATTCAGCGTAAACATGCAAGCTGAAGCATACCTTTTCATCAACCCAATTAGCTGACTGTCACATGTTAGAGGAACCATGATGCCTCGTTCATCCATGAAGCTGAACTTTGCAGTCTGCTTCGGCCCTATTTCAGCATGTTTACGCAGAGCATCAACCATACTAGGGATAGTGCAGATCTACGCAGGTGCTTCTTCCATCGTGAGATAATGGTGTTCAGACCACTTTCCCTTCACCCCTTCTAATTTAGAGTCACAACTGAAGAGGGATACCGTAACCAGGTAAGGGTGGTCCGCGGAAATCCCACTTGACAGAAAACTGTGGACAAAAAATGCTAGTCAGGTTTGGCTAGCTAAACAAATATAGGTTTAATAGCCAGCTAGCAATTATAGTTAGTGTGAATAGCAAAGAGAAGAGTAGCTCACCCGCATGTAGCCAGAAGTTCTTCCTCCTTGGTAGTAGGATCTACCATCCACCGTGCTCCTCATCTCGTCGGCGGTGGAGGCGGGCTAGAGCCTTGCAATGGCGGCTACGACATGCAACGTTGGAGCTCGAGATCAACGAATGCGCGTAGCAACTTGGCACCGAAAGTCAAATGTCCGAAGGGATCATCCTGCTTGGAGGGTGGATTTCGACACCGCCGGTGCTAGGAGAAAGGAGGGAGTGGATTTGTGAAATTGGTCAACGCACCAAGCCACTTAGTTCCTCGATTTTCCTAAGAGGTTGCCGCATTGACGCTCGCGTCACGGACAGATTACTGACATACTTGCTCAGTTGAAGATGACTCCAAAATCAAAGTTGTTCATCTTGAAAATTGAAAAAAAATCATGTTTTAAACGTTTCCATTCGAATTGATCTTTACTGCTCAATCTTGGTCGTAGGAAGATAAATTAGTCTAGCGGTTTTTAGACAATTTTGACTTTTGTCCACGCCAAAGGTGAGGTCTGTGGTTGGGCGGTCACAATGTCTAAACCTAGTATTTTACCCTTCTTTAGTATATTGGCTCTCAAATTTTCATACTAAATCGGATCGAGATGATTCAAAAATGAAAGTTGCTTGTTTCAACAAGCGCACAACTTTCATGTTTGGCACTTTTCATTTGTGGTCATATTAAAGGAGTCATAGTTAAAGTCTCCATATATCTGTCTCTAAGTGTTCTCTGAACACTAGCATAATCGACTATTAAGCCTGATCATGGCTTGAATTGATACGATGCCTCTTTGATGATCATTAATAATCCTCCAAGTGGACCCTTCTGAGTGTCTCTCACCATTTTCTTTGATTAGCTACGAGCCCAAAACAAGTGTCAACATGCTCAACCCTCCATGCATGCTCCTAGTTCCCCTCAAGCGGTGAAGTGCATGAAGCAAGGTACTGACAGGAAGAGAAGATGATTTCCCCTTCTACATCCCGAAGAACCATACCTACACCCCCACCTTCGTCTCCATAACTCCATTGAAAGAGCCATCGATGTTTAGTTTCACATTTTGTGTCTAGTCTAGGAAATCCTTCTTTGTTACTCCCCGAAGTGAAGGAGTATAAGTACTCCCCCCTTCCTAAGAAAATTCCATAGATTTGTCTAAATTTGATGTATCTAGAAACTATTTAGTATATAGATACATCTAGTTTAGATAAATTTGTGATAACCTTTTGGGGCGGAGGGAGTAGAATTGTTACTTAGGTGCTCCTCGAAACTTGAGGATAAATAAAAACATAGGGTTAAAATGTTACAAGTCATGTAGAAAACAATAGAAAAAGAAGTGAGTTTTGCATGTTGTGGAGACAAAATGTAGGCAATGGACTAGACAAAGAGGGGGGAAAGAGAGGAGACCGATTGAAACTTCTAGAAGAAACTTCCATGAGGTTATTGTTCATGTTTGTATTCTTCACATTTTCTAGAAAAATTAATTATCCTAAGAAATTCATTAGATGCGGTCCTATTACTTGACAGACCGTGATAAAAATGACCCTCGTGGTAATCAACGTTTTTATGACGTGGACGTGAGAGTACGAAGAGAGTGCTTGGCGTTATGTACTTAGCCGATAAATGACCGCCTGCTAATACCAACGAGTGATAAACATGAAATATCATAGCTTTACACCATAACTATATCCCTTCTTGTCTCAAGGAAAAATACTGCATCTCTTTAAAAAGTTGGATTTCACTGAAAATCTTTCTGAGATCACAAACAATTTTATGATCAAGGTGAGGAAACCAGTTGAGGAGCTCGTTGCTTTACATGAGGTTTGTGACATGTCACTCTTCTTAGTAATGATAATCTAATAAAATAATATGACGAGGATGGTGGAGGGAGGGGTAGATCTAGCATCCCTATTGCCCGGGCAGTCGCCCAGGATTCCCTGCGATGCCCCTGATTAGGTTATGTGATATTATTTATATAGTCTTAAGCCTAGTGACCAAGCTGTGCTCTGAGGCTATCTGCATGTGTGACGCTCACACATGATCGCTGGTCCTAAGCCTTCAACAGTTTGTGCTGCTGCATGTAGGCCAGAGGGGCACTTTTGTGTGTGTTCCAGTCGGTGCAGGCGGGTGGTACACTCGGATAGCTCTCCACGTGCCACCGGGCATGTAGGGTGTGTCTGTTCCATCCTAGGACATTAACCGATACTATGCAGCTTCCAAGCAAGGTCCACAAGAATAATACTCCTACACCAATTCATGCATGTTTCGTTGGTGTTCCTGCACATCAATTGATCGATGGTGCCCGCTTTGTCTATCTCTTTCTTTTTCATCCTGTGACTGCAAATAATTTAGCTATTTTTACTTTGCTACATAGTGTTGTTTAGTGGTGACCAAAGTAGATGATGCAGATATTCTACCGTGTCGACCACCTTGTGCCATGATGAAGTGCAGATGGCGTGGCGAAGCGTGCATCTGATGCCCATAAGTATAGGGGATCGCTGAAACCTTCGATAGAAAGTATTACCCAAATTTATAGTTCGAATCAAGTGGAATACAAGAATATCAATAAGACTTTAATAATTGATACGTCACTCTCAGCCACACCTGTATATCAATAAACTCACAAAGAAATTGGTGATTTTTGGTAGTTGATTGAACAATAAAATAAAGCAGTAAACAGTTGCAGTAGATTCCTAGTTTTCACCGGATGCTATGTTGTGAAACTTTCAGTGGCTAAAGCGCAGGCATGAGGAGATAATGGGGTGTTGAATGGATGATATTCATCATATAATGTATCATAATAACATAACATTTATCTCTAATTCAGTTGTGTGTAGATGTGTGCTCCAAACATAATCATGCATGTGAATTTGCATAATATCTTTTGTCTTGTCTACCCATTTCACTGGGGCCAACTTAGAACTACAGGCAATTAAGATCTACCTTTCAAATAGACCTAACAAAGTATTAACACTTCATGAACACACAATATACTCAAACTATCATATGTTCTCATTGTTTCCCTAACTGTTGATGCATGTAAAATGCATCCACGAACTTTGTCGTTTATTGTTTCAAAATTATTATTATTTTGCAAACATTATTATATTTATTGGGATCAACCTACTAATATTTGCAAAAGTGCACAAGTTCTTGTTTTACATTTGTTGTCTAGGAAATACACAAATATAGAAGGAAACCGCGCATTACGGAGAAATCTAGAAATTTCTGGAATTTGTCCCTGCAAAAATCTTTTAGAATATTTCCATAAATGACCCAAAAGATGACGTCTAATGGAAAACGTGTAGAAAGGAGAATTGTGAGTAATTTTATGCGCAACAATTTAGACATAAAATTTGCCCCAATTGGAGTCTGTATTAATTTATTTAGCTATATTAATGTGGAGGACAGAAGTAGTTTCGCGACTTCAAAAATATGTGACATGGTTGACTCAAAATCCTTCCATCTTTGATGATTTCAGCCCAACCACGACTTGATGGACTCACTAAGGACAGAGGGGACTCCTAGGAAGGTTCTAGAGATGCCCAAGAGCCCTTGGATACAAGGGGCATCCATCCTATGGCCAGGATTGCATCTCCACCACTATATATTGAGAGGAAACCCTACTTTTGGAGGCATCCACCCATAGCCACATACCCCTCCTTAGCAACCCAAGGGGAGGAAGAAGCTCCTTCATTTCTGCACTATCTCCAAGGAAGAAGAAGGGCCAAGGGGCCACTGCCCCTAAGGGCAGCCACCGCCCCTAGGAGGCCGTCGTGGCGCCGTCGCCCTGCGCTACCACCGGTGCCGCCTCCTTCACGCTGGCGCCGCCACTCCCCCTTGGGGAGGCTCATCTCCATCACCATCTACTGCAAGATCCCATCACCCCCACTGTAATCTCTTGGCAAACATGATGTATGATGCAATATATTATTTCCCATGATTTGTTGTATGACTATGTTGATGTTTGAGTAGTGAAATGTTATGCAATTGTGATCTAGTTTGTTTTGGTTGCATACAAGTATATGTTATATTATATGATGATCTTGATGCACTAACATATGAGTGCACACTTATGTTGGGGTATGCACAAGGTTGTCACCATTGCATGTTGATAGGATGAGGGATATACGAGGAAATAATTTTGCAACCTGAAAGTTGAGACGCCAGTGCATAGCGGGTCCTGAGTTGATTTTAATCATCGTGATTCGAAAAGTTGGGGTGCCAATTGCCGAGAAGAGTATTTCGAGTGAACGATGGCCGAACCAAATATTTTCAAATCACGTCTGTTAAGTCAGGATATTCCGTTACACCAGTTCCTTCCGTGCCCCTTCTTAGTCGAGCTCTCTTTTTAGCCACCCTGCACGTGTTGTAGGGGCAAAACCATTACTGTACTTTCCAAACTTTCGACACTAAATCTGGTTGCGGTAGCGACGGTCCTTTTTCTTCCCTTCCCCAACACTGAATCTGGCGGCGGTGGAGGTCCTTTTTTCTCCCTCTCCTGACATTGAATCCGGCGGAGGCGGAGGTGGTGGCCCAGGATGTCTTGCAAGGCGAAGGTGGTAGCTACGTCGGAGGCTGATTCAGGTCTGTCGGAGCCAGAGTCTCGGGCTCAATGTGAAGCAGCAGCGAGGTCTTCAGCCTTAGTTAGCGAGGAGGTCAGCCAGAAGTTTCCTCCCAAGGTACCTCCGAGCAGTGGGTTGAAGAGGAAAGCAGGGCCGGTGGCGGATTGTCCGGTGGTAGGGGGACGTGACACCCAGATCTCGAAGAAAAAAACCCGAGAGAAGAGTGAGAGATGATTTTTTCTTATCTGCGCCTCATCTTACTAGTAGATTAGTTACTGTGTAATAGAATCGATTGAACTGAAAAGTCCCCTTTTTAATCAAATTAGGCACAACTTTGATACAAGGGACCTATATGAGTTCACAGTTCATGTTCGCCAGTACACTGCAAAACTAGATTTTGGTTGTGAGAGGGTTGTGGTCGGGCAGGATGTGCATGTGCTTGTGAATTGCAAAGAGGTTTGTCTGTTTCGCAGCTGGTAGATATGCTTCATGCTAGGATTCCCTGGTGTTCTAGACAGAGGACAAAATTGGTGTGGCGCAACA
The DNA here is from genome assembly GCA_910589775.1 of Avena eriantha. Classification (NCBI taxonomy): domain Eukaryota; kingdom Viridiplantae; phylum Streptophyta; class Magnoliopsida; order Poales; family Poaceae; genus Avena; species Avena eriantha. The sequence goes on along the minus strand of OU342744.1, from coordinate 419,709,906 downwards.
TCAATATTACCTATATGCAAACTGAGTACTCCCATGAGCTTCAGATGATTTGGGAGTGTTGTGCAGCTGATCATAAGGTGAAGGTTGAAGCGGTGATTGATGATATGTATGCAAATGCTAGAGATCTTGTTGTCAGAGCTTCGGCTCCTAGAGACTACAGACCAATAGATGCGGATCTAGATAAGTTCAGTATACACTTAGAGGTGGATCCATACATGGCAAAACTTGATGAGGGAGTTAATAAGTCAATTTCATCATGTACTATGGAGATCACTATCAATTCCGAAAACATAAATCTTGATGAAATGAGAGAGATGATCGGTAAGGAAATCAGTATTGGCTATAAGCAGATGGCAGGAATCCGGTGGTGGCATCATAAGAAACAGAAATTCATAGAGGTTTTGGATACTGAAGATCTTATGCAGATTATGCGATGAAAGAAGCGAACCAAGAGGTATTCTTCCTGGCTACCATTTCTGATGTTGTTGAGCAAGTTATAGTGGATGTAGAGGCCCCTGTAGTGGCTGAATAGAATGAGGTGATCGACGTTGATGAGATCTGATGAGAGCTGCTACCCTAGGCTTGTCATATGGACCATGGGGTTCCCCTGCTTGTATTTGTAACATTGATTGTTGTTGCATTTAGACCATGTTTATATGATTATGTTTGTTGAGAGATTGTGATATAATGTTGTGCGAGCTATTGAGATTTTTGGGCATATCACTCACTAAAACCATTGTTGTTGTAATAAGACATAAGTACCTTGTAGTTGGCATGATTTTGTTTCTTGAGAGATGTATTGTACTTGTTTCTGTGATTATGTTTGTTGAGAGATTGTAATGTAATGATTTGTGAAACCATTACTGGACAAGTGATGCATAAGTACCTTGTAGTTGACATGATTTTGTTTCTTGAGATGATTTAATGTACTTGTTTTTGTGATTATGTTTGTTGAGAGATTCTAATGTAATGATTTGTGAAACCATGACTGGAAAAATGATGCATAAGTACCTTGTAGTTGGCATGATTTTGTTTCTTGACATGGTGTAATATACTTATTTCTGTGATTATGTTTGTTGAGAGATTGTAATGTAATGTTTTGTGAAACCATGACTGGAAAAGTGATGCATAAGTACCTTGTAGTTGACATGATTATGTTTCTTTATATGATGTAATGTACTGATATGTTGCTATTAGTCAAAGAAATTGGGATGGAGGAAGTACAGGTTTAATATTTGAAATAAGAATGTATGAAGAGAAAACCTATTAGGTAGGAGACAATAATCGAGGGAAAGGGCATGGTATCCATTAAACTGTTGTAACATGCCAAATTAGTCATTGTTGCAGTTGTGACACACTTCACTTTCCCCACTCTTTCGTTCTCTCTCAATCACTCACTCGCCTCCTCTCTCTCTTTCTCCCCACCGTCACCGACGCTGACACATTTGCCATGCCATCCTAGAACAACGAGGACGACCAGTCGAGCTGGGACATCCTTCTCTCCAACATCGAGTATTACTGCCCCGATGTGAGTTCCTCTATTTTCTCGGCTAGGGTTAGTGATACATTGCAAATGTATCTATAATTTTTTATGCTCCATGCTTGGTTTTATCCACTTTCTTGTGTTTTGTCCACACTTTGGAGTACTTTTCATATGATTTCTTCGACTAACCTATTAACAAGAGCCACAGTGCCAGCTGCCTGTTTTCTGCTGTTTTTGGTTCCAGGAAAGTCAGAAAATGAATATTCTCGGAATTGGACGGGACAAAAGCCAAAGTGCCTATTTTTCCAAAAGACTCCAGGAGCCAGAATACGAGACGGAGGAGGGCCAGGGGCTGGCCACACACCCACCAGGCGCGGGCTGGGCCTGGCCGCGCCAGGGCATGGTGTGGTGGCCCCAGGCACCCCCTCGGTCACCCTCTTCGCCTATAAGAAGCCTTCTGACCTAAAAACTTCGGGGGAGGGGGGTCGACGTTTTTCCAGAAGAAGTTCCGCAGCGCCGCCACCACCGAAAGGGAGATTCGGGGGACAGAAAGTCTCTGTTCTGGCACCCTGCCGGGATGGGGAAGTGCCCCTGGAGGCATCTCCATCGATCTCCACCATCATCTCCATCGACCATCCATGTTTCCCCCATCTATGAGTGAGTAATCCCCCACTGTAGGCTATGGGGATGGTAGGGATTGGATGAGATCGTTCATGTAATGGCATCAGATTGTTTGGGCATGGTGCCTAGTATCTTTTATTAGTGCTTTATGACTTTGTTGCAACTTGTTGTGCTTAATGCTTGTCACTAGGGCCCGAGTGCCATGATTTCAGATCTAAACATGTTATTGATTCATTATGATAGTATTGTTTTTAGTCTTATCTACAAGTTGTATACACACGTTGTTGTCCAGAACCTATGGCCCCCAAGTGACAGAAATCGGGATAACCGGAAGGGAAAGGCTTCGATGTGAGGATCACATGTGTTCATGGAGTGTTAATGCTTTGCTCCGGTGCTCTATTAAAAGGAGCACCTTAATTGCTAGTAGTTCCCTAGAGGCCCCGCTGCAAACGGGCTGGCAGGACAAAAGATGTTGTGCAAGTTCTCATTGCGAGCACGTATGACTATATATGGAATACATGCCTAGGATTGTCTAGTACTTGGATGCTTTATCTTATTTATCTGCAATTGCCCTATGTTCTGATTGCTATGTGAATTGTCTTGTCCATGCAACGCCCGTCCATCCATCCCTATGCCTACCGCACTCAAATCTCACTGTTTACTGCTTTTGTTACTACTATCTTTGCTTTACTACTGTTATTACTTTACTATTCCTACTACAAAACTGTTGCTACTGATAAACTGCCGTGAGCAAGATTGTATCCAGGTGCAGCTGAATTGACAACTCAGTTGTTAAGGCTTATAAATATTCTTTGGCTCCCCTTGTGTCGAATCAATAAATTGGGTTTCACTTCCCTCGAAAATACTACGATACACCCCCTATACTTGTGGGTTGTAACTACCTCGGTGAATTACGCTCTTAGTTAATGCCTGGATGAACGAAAGTGGTTAAAATAGTACGGTGGGGCCCAGGGCCACTCACGGTAGACCTTTCGGCCGTCCTAACCACTTTCAGTCAACGGGACAAGAACGAGCGGCGTAATCGGCAGGCGAAGGGATCAAATACATACACAAATGAGTATGTATGCAAGCCACATACAACAGTACATCAGAGCCATTCCATCTAAAAGAAATAGAAATATTGCAACGCCATACGGCAAGATCCAAATGTCCTAGATAGATATAATAATTTAGGATAGCTCCTCATACATCACACATCAGAGTATCAGGCGGAAGCGGAAAACAAGATCCGAGTACGGATAAGAAGCAAATTGGCATAAGATGCCCCATAAATAAACACATCCCGCCCACAGATCACACGGATCCCCGTTCCCGGAATCTCTACACCGAATGATCGTTGCCCACATCATCTGACTCTTCCACCCAGTATCCATCTTGCGGGTACACCTGTTCATCTGAATCAAACAATTTATCGTGTGAGACCCTAGGGGTACTCAGCAAGTCTTTATGCCACTAAAGGGGACACAACCTGGGGTGACGCAATTGCAGCAAAAGATAATACCTAACAATTCTATAGAGACTCGCTAACCTCCCGCCTAACCAAAGATAGACGGAAGTCCGTGAATTAAGAACAACAGTTATAACAGTATAATTATCAGATCCATCCTCCTCCTCGCTTACCAACGAGGAAGCGGACGAACAACCCCATCACCCGTTGGCAGTTTTATTATCCATTCCATGAGTATTGCGCTATTTACTAGTCAAGTACTTAGTCAAATTAAAAGCGGTACTTTAGTTATACTTGTCTATGATCGAGAAACTGTGCTCCAAGTCGTCCATAACCGCGGACACGGCTTTCAGAAAGATTTACCCTGCAGGGGTGCACGAATAGCAACACACACTCGATCAACCTCGGAAAAACCAAAACAAAACCCAACGAGGCATTCACGACAAAGCAATCACAGGATTCAGAAATATTTCAGGGGGCCACCCCATTAAGCTACCCGCAACGAAGTTGGCCGGCTCCGAGACGGACCCAAGGTTTGTGTCAATGGCTGTAAACGACTGGGAACCCGAAAATGTGACTGGGCTTGTCGATACCGCGAAAACATTCCACAATCCAAAACAGTACAGGTGCTCCACGCACAATCTTAAATAAAGCAGTAACATGGCATAAGTACAGAATAGTAATAAAGCCCCAAACTACTTGTGGCCCCAAGAAATAAGATTGAATCAAGCTCTGGCTCAGGGGGGTCCATAGGCCTCCCGGATGTGGATAGTGCGAATAGTCAAGGAACAGGAATCAAGTACTCGGGGTCCTACGGGACACAAGTGAGCAGGAAAAACCAAATAGCAGATATTGCTCACCGGTGCCTCTTTCTTTAGTTATCCCATTACTACTCAGGTTATGTTATTTAGGTACCTCGTTATCCATCCGACACTCACATACCCTACTCATGCTTTTCTACGACTCGCATGGCTCAAACAACTCCTGTAGTAATGGCTCATGGGACCGGAACAGGCTTAATGTGGTTTAAAAGTAAAGGCTATGCAGTACTTGGGACTCAATTTTATGCAACCGCGACTCAATGATGCAAGAATAAGATAGAGGCAATAGGTACTGTATGTATGCAAGCATGTGGTAGTGCTTGCCTGGCAGCTCAGTTGAAGCGAGAGATGGATCTGGGTAATACTCCTGTGATTCCTGATAATTCTCCTGCTGGGCGTCTATTCGAAGAAGAACCAAACAAACAAGGGCCAACATAAATAAAGTACGCAAGCATATGAATTGAAATGCAACAAGCAACCAAGCATGCCATGATGAATGATGCACAATTTACATGGCATTGAAGTAGCATGGCAAAGGTGAGGTGTGGATACAAGAAGTAAAGCATTTTATCATTTATTTGCCCAAGTTTTATTGTCATAAACGGTTCAGATTTTAGATGACAACATGATGCATGCTTCAATTCAGAACAAGGATTGCATAAATAGAACGGGCTCGTCGCGCTGATCGAGTTAGACATATTATTTGTCAAATTTGGAGTTATAAAACAAAAGTTATTAATTAAATAAGGAAAAGGACATTTTCTTGTAATTTTGATCAACTCGAAATTTAAAGTGTGCAAAATATATTTTGGAGGGCATAATTGAATTCCTCACATTTTTCTGATTCCAAAACATATATTACATGTATTATTTGGGTTTGTATTTTTGAAAAATTATTTGAATCTGAAAAGAATTTGAATTTAAATAAATTTGAAAAGATAAGAATAAAAACAAACTCAGCGAAAAACTTTTTACACCCAGGCAATTCCAGCCACAGGCACTGACAGGTGGGGTCACCGCGGACTGGGGCCACGCGCGCGAGAAACGCGTTTTGCACGCGGACTGGGCTAGCCCACAGCGACTGACAGGCGGGGCCAGCGGCGGAAGGCCCACGTGCCAGCGATGCGGGAGACAGGGGCTGACAGGTGGGGCTGCGGCTGGAGCGCGGGTTGCGAACAGGAAAAGCCGGGGGGTTTTCTGCAAACGCGCGGGCGTGGCTGACTGGTGGGGCCGAAAGGAGCGCGGGTTGCAGTAATTAAAAAGGGAAGGGGCTTTTTGCAAAACGACCACGCGCCCGTACTGTTTATCGTTCTCCTCCGTCTGGCGGCAGGCGCGTGCGCGGGCGGAGCGGGGATTCGATCCCGGGCCGCGGGAGTGCGCGCGGAGGGGGCTGACCGGTGCGGCTGGCTCGGGCAGATGTCAGGAGGGTGGCGGGGGACTAGATAGGCTTGCTGCGGCGCGGGGAAAACTTGCAGACGTTGGCGAGCTCTAGCGCACTGAGAGTGCTCGACAAAAACAACGGCGGCGCTAGGGCGGTACGGCAAAGCGGACCATGTCAGGGAGGAGGGGATGCTCACCGCGGGCTCGCTGGTGGGCTTGGATCGGCGCGAGGAGCGGCGGATCGGCGAGGTCGCTGGCGTCCCGTCGGCTAGGGTTTCGCGTCGGGCGTCGACGTTTCCGGCGATGCTGGCGCTTCTCCTCCGCGACGGCGTGTACTGGGCGACGCAGGGGGATGTCCTCGATCTGCCAGGCCACTTCCACGACAAGCTTGACGGCCGGAACGAGGAGATGGCGGCGGTAGACGGCGGTGACTGGCGGCAGGTGGGGACGACGGTGGAGAAGAAGGGGAAGGAGGGGGCGCTCTGGGGCGGATCTGGGCGAGGCCAGAGAGGCGTGAGGAGGAGGGGAAAGTGGGAGGGAGAGAGAGGAGAGGCCGGTGGGCACGGCAGGATAAAGGTGGCTCGGGTGCCACCTTTTCCTCCTTCTCCTCGAGCACGTGCTCGCCGGGCTGGGGCAGGTAGGGCATGGGGAGGCTGCCAGTAGGCCAGGGACGGCGGGGTAGTGCAGCTAGGCCCGCACGGCAGAGAGAAAAAGAGGGAAGGGGCTCGGGTGAGCTCGGCTAGGGTTAGGGTTTTGGGTTAGCTAGGTTAGAGAGAGGAGGGGCTAGCTAGGGTGGGGCCAGGGAGAGGGTGGCCGGTGTGGTGCCCATGGTGGAGAGAGAGAGAGAGGTGTGAGAGAGAGATAAGGGAAGTAGGTTAGGGTTTAGGAGAAATAAGGTTAGGATAATTTAGAGAGAGAGAGAAGATAGCTAGGTTAGGTTTTAATTAGATATTTAGGTTTTTATCTTGTTTATGAAGCTAAACCAAGAAGACACCTTGGTTGGATTTTGCATGGGCTAAAGTAGAGAAGAAACTATAAAGAAAGAAGAAGAATAGAATTAGGTGGAAAAGCTCTCATGTGATCATACATGTAGATAAATAGAAATGATTGTGAATGGTGTGAATAAAACCAACTCAAGTGGAGCATGGTGGAGGCTAGAATGATCATGAGGTGGGGTGGAAAGAATTTCAAGAAAAAGGAAAAGAAAAACATTATGGCTAGGCCTCATATGATTCATGCATGGAGAATAGAAATAAGAGGAAAAAGAAATGGGTGAGACTAAGATGGTGGTGGAGTGGTAGATGATTTCCCAAGTTAGAATCCCTCAAATCCAAAGAAAAACCAATGGAGAGAAAGGTGGTGGAGAAGCTTGCATGGCCCATGCAAAAATAATAATGCCATTATTTATTTTGTGACAACAATAATAATATGATGGCATTATTCTTATGCATTTCCAAAAATGGAGATAAAACCAAGAACAAGAATTTAGAAGATTGATCCACCCCAAACTACATGAGCTAGAATTAAAATATCAAAGAGAAAGAAAGACAAGCTCATTGTTAAAGGGATGGTGGAATTATAAAGTGGTGGAAGAGAAGGGTGGTGGAATGGAAATAAAAGATATGCCCCCAACTCAACTTGGGCATTTAGACAATATATCAAAAGCCAATTATAATATCAAGAAGCAAATACAATTAATAATGCATGTGAGAGAAGAACCAAAAGAAAAAGGGTTTTATATGATGCTCAAATGCAAGGTGGCATGATGACATGAGCATGCTATAATTATGATGCAACAATAATATATATAAAGTAGCCAATATCTTACTAGGACAAGTAGCATTACAATTGTTAGACAATTGGGGTGCTACAACTCTCCCCCACTAAACAGGAATCTCGCCCCGAGATTCTAGGAAGAAGAAGACTCAAAGAGGGTAGGATACTTGGCACGGAGCTCATCTTCACGTTCCCAGGTTGCTTCATCAACGGAATGGTGCGACCACTGCACCTTGCAGAACTTGATGGACTTGTTGCGAGTCCTTCTTTCTGCGACTTCAAGAATTTTTGTGGGGTGCTCTTGATAAGAAAGGTCTTCTTGGAGATTGATGAGTTCATGGTCCACGGTCCTGCCGGGATCCTTGAAGCACTTCTTGAGTTGAGAGATGTGAAAAACATCATGGACTTTGAGTTGTTCAGGGAGCTCAAGAGCATAAGCAACTTCTCCTCTTCTTCCACGAATTTTGAAAGGACCGATGTATCTAGGAGCCAGCTTTCCTTTGATACCAAAACGGTGTGTGCCTCTCATGGGAGTGACACGAAGGTAAACGAGATCACCAGGGACATACTCCGTGTCCGTGTGCTTTCTGTCATAATTGCTCTTCTGGCGACTTTGAGCAATCTTCAGATTTTCAAGAATGATGTGAACTTTCTCCTCCGCTTGAGTTACAATGTCGGGGCCAAACAATAATCTTTCACCTGCGCCCGACCAACCAATCGGAGTTCTGCACTTGCGACCATAGAGAGCCTCAAATGGTGCCATCTTTAGACTTTTCTGGAAACTGTTGTTGTAAGAGAATTCAGCATAAGGAAGACATTCTTCCCACTTCATGCCGAAAGAGATAACGCAAGCACGGAGCATATCTTCTAGAATCTGATTGATCCTTTCAACTTGTCCTTGCGACTGAGGGTGGTAAGCTGTGCTGAAGTTTAACTTTGTTCCCAAAGCATTTTGGAAACTTCCCCAGAATTTGGAAGTGAAGATGCTTCCACGGTCTGAACTGATCTCAAGAGGAACTCCATACAGAGAGACAATTCTGTTGATATAGAGCTCAGCCAACTGAATTGCAGAAATTGTTTCCTTGACTGGAAAGAAGTGAGCTACTTTGGAAAGCCTGTCAATGACAACAAAGATTGCATTGTTGCCTTTTTGCGACCTTGGAAAACCAGTGATGAAGTCCATCTCTACTTTCTCCCATTTCCATTCCGGAGGCTTCAATGGCTGTAGAAGACCGGAAGGTTTCTGATGGACAGCTTTAACTCTACGACAGACATCACACTCCGAGACATACTTGGCACAATATCGTTTCAAACCAGGCCACCAATATTGTGTTTTCAAGTCCATGTACATCTTAGTGCTGCCAGGGTGGATGGAAAGAACAGAATCATGCGCCTCCTTGAGAACTTGCTCCCTTAAACCCGGGTAGTTCGGAACAAACATCCGGTGTTCAAAGAAAAGAGTGCCTTGGTCATCAACGTGGAAAGACTCATACTTCGGAAGTTGAATGTTGGAGATGATCTTTTTAGTGTAAGGATCCCCAAGCTGAATGGAACGGACCTTTTCTTCCAAGAGAGGTGTTGCTAGAAGGTTCAGAAGATAACCTTGATCCACAATTTCAAGGTTGAGCTTGCGGAATTCCTCGCACAAGAGAGGTTGTTGTTCTTCCACCATGAGGTTGTTGACATAAGCTTTTCGGCTGAGAGCATCTGCCATGACATTAGCTTTGCCCGGGGTGTAGTTGATGGTCAAATCGAAGTCATTGATTGTTTCGATCCACCTCCTCTGACGAAGGTTGAGATCAGGCTGCGTGAAGATATACTTCAGACTCTTGTGATCAGAAAAGATCTCACAACGGTTGCCCAGCAAGTAATGCCTCCATACTTTCAAAGCAAAGACAACTGCTGCGAGTTCGAGGTCATGTGTAGGATAGTTGATCTCATGCGTCTTCAACTGACGAGATGCGTAAGCAACAACTTGCTTTTCTTGCATAAGGACCGCACCCAATCCTTGCAATGAAGCATCACAGAAAATCTGGAAAGGCTTTGATGTATCTGGAGGAACTAAGACTGGTGTGGAAGTGAGCTTCTCTTTGAGTGTTTCAAAGCTTGCTTGACATGCAGGAGTCCAAAGATATTTCTTGCCTTTCTTGAGGAGATCGGTAAGAGGCTTCGCAATTTTTGAGAAGTTTTGAACGAATCTACGACAGTAACTGGCCAAACCAAGGAAACTTCTGACTTCTTTGACATTTATGGGTGGAAGCCAATCCATAATTGTCTTAATAGTTTCTGGGTTGACGGCAATGCCCTTGGCAGAGATAACGTGACCAAGGTAGGTGACTTGAGGTAGCCAAAACTCACACTTGGAGAACTTTGCATACAGGCGGTTCTCACGAAGCTTGCTTAGGACACAACGAAGGTGTTCTTCATGTTCTTCTTTTGACTTAGAATAGACTAGAATGTCATCCAGATAGACCACAACGAACTTATCAAGATACTCCATGAAAACCGAGTTCATAAGCCTCGAGAAGGTGGCAGGTGCATTGGTGAGACCGAAAGACATGACCGTGTACTCATACAGGCCATAGCGAGTGGTGAAAGCTGTTTTGGGAACATCTTCCTTGCGGATCTTGATTTGATGGTAACCACTTCTCAAATCAAGCTTAGAGAATACCACAGCTCCAGCTAGCTGATCAAAGAGATCATTAATCCGCGGAAGGGGATATTTATTCTTGATTGTTTTAGCATTGAGTGCCCGATAGTCAACACAAAGTCTATCAGTCTTGTCTCGCTTCTTCACAAAGATGGTTGGACTACCCCAAGAAGAAGTACTGTGCTGAATGAAACCCAACTTCTCTTGTTCATCCAACTGACTCTTAAGTTCAGCCAACTCAGCAGGACCCATTTTATAAGGCCGCTTGGAGATAGGAGCGGTACCAGGTTCAAGTTCAATCACAAACTCAACCTCACGATCCGGAGGCATACCTGGCAACTCTTCCGGAAAGACATCTGGAAACTCACAAACTACCGGAACACTCTGAATACCTTCCATAGCATCATCATTCAGAGCTGCCAAAGAATAAAGCTGAATTGCAGGAGTCAGACTTGGAGAATAGACTATATGGCCTTCAGGAATTTTCAGAGAAACCGAACGTTCGGCACAATCAATCATAGCTGCATTTGCTGTCAACCAATCCATGCCCAAGATAACATCAATATCAGAATTGCCCAGAACAATTAAGGAAGCCGGAAAAGAAGAACCACCAATCTCAATTTGATTGCCATGGCTGATCTTAGTGGATAACAATCTTGCCCCGGGAGAAAGAACCATTAACTTTTTATCCAGCTGGTCGATAACAAGCTCATGCTCATTTGCAAATTTGTGAGAAACGAAAGAATGTGAAGCACCAGAATCAAACAAAACTCGTGCAGGAACTGAGTTAACAGGAAGCATACCCATCACAACTCCAGGAGCATGCTCAGCTTGAGCGGCGTTGACACAGTTGGCACGAGCAACCGTAGATCCCGGCTTAGTGTTGATGTTGAGAGCCCGAGGTGGAGGTGCACGAATCATAGGAGCACTTGCCGCAGGTCTTGGAGGTGGTGGTGGAAGAGCTTTGTTATTCATTGGACAATTCCATTGCTGATGGCCAGTGTTTCCACAAGTATAACAAGCACCAGGTGGACGTGGAGCAATGTAGCCAGGGACTCCGCCAGGCGCTCCAGGGTAGTTGTGGTTGTAGCCCCTGGGAGCCGCAGTGAAGGAGTTTGGTGGCCTTGGTGCGTAGCTTGAAGGTCTTGGTGGAGCAGGGAGCGACGGTGGGGTGTTAGGAACCCAGACACGACGCTTAGAAGGAGCTGTCATAGCAGAAGAGCTTGCTATATCACGGCTGTGTTTCTTTGACTCCTCAAACACTTGCCTACTTGCTTCTTCCTGCAGAGCTGTGTGCTGAAGTTCCAGGAAAGATGCTGGCCTTGCATGAGTGATTGCATATTTGATGGAAGCATTGAGGCCTTGCCGAAACCTCTTTTGCTTCTTCTTGTCATCAGAGATCTCATCGCCACCATAACGAGACAGGTTCATGAAGTTTCTGATGTAGGTGTTGACATTATCAGTGCCCTGCTTGAGGTTGAGAAACACTTCCTTCATCCTTTCCATGACAATTTCTGACAGATATTGCTCTTTGAAAGCAGCAGTGAACCGCTCCCAAGTAGGCTGAAAACCAGAAAGATCTGCCTTGAGGTAATTTTCCCACCAGAGAGCTGCATCTCCCTTCAGAAGGTGAGTAGCACACTTGACCCATTCTTGCTCGGGAACATCCGCAGTGATGAGCAACCTTGACACTTCACGAAGCCAATCATCCGCATCAAGTGGCTGATCAGACACCTCAAATTGGCGTGGGTTGAACTTGAGAAAACTCTTGATGTCTCCTCGCTTGGGAGGTGGAGGTAGCGGAGCAAACTCATTCCTCCTCACACTTTCCTCGAAGCGCTGTTGGTTCTGCTGCATAGTGCCCAAAGCATTTGCAATACTTGCCAAAGCGGCCCCAAGTTCAGGTGGTATATCCTCCTCAGAACGGCGTGGTGGTGCCATCCTGTGATTGATATAAAACACAAGTCAGTACTATAATGGAGAATGATAATAATCCAAAATAGTACCAAAATGGAATTAATCAAGATTAAGGAATGCAATTCACTGAGGTGATATTAAAATATCAACAAAGTTCAAAGCACTAGAAGATATTAAGCATAACACACACGACTGAACAAGGAGTGTGGTATACAAACTAACAAAGAAAAATTTTCCGCAAATTTTGGCATTAAAATACCACTAAATGCGCAAAACCACTTAACGAATCAAGATTAGCAACTCTACTAGTTCAATATACAAAAGCAAATGACAAAAGTAGTGGTATGGTCGCGACTCCATCCCGCACTCAAATCATTACTTCGCACATGAATCAGTAAAACACATATCCCAACAACTTCTTCTTAAGGTGAACCTAAAGATTGGTAACTACGGAAAAGAACACCCCAACAAGATAACGTCGGATAACAAAGAGTAAGATAGATCGCATCGGTGTACAACGAATCAGAATAGATCGCGTCGGTTTACAAAGGACTGTCGGTAGGGAATGTACCAACAGTTGATAACCAAAAGGCAGATAGTGATAACATTTGGATGCAACAGATAGACAAGGAATTCACACACACACACACACACAAACAAACATAACCTATGGTACTACGGAACCCAGAACACGTGAATCCTAGTTTGAAGTTTAGAAGAGGATTGAAAACGTTACCTTCCTTACCAGAAAAGGGTGGGTGGGTGGGTAAGAAGAAAAATGGAAGCAATCTTACTCTCACGTTTGTTTTTCCCTAGTATACATAACTACCAAAATATTTGCTAGACTGACAACGACCATTTTGGCTGAGACCCTGAAGGGCGGGATGGCTCTGATACCAATTGTAACTACCTCGGTGAATTACGCTCTTAGTTAATGCCTGGATGAACGAAAGTGGTTAAAATAGTACGGTGGGGCCCAGGGCCACTCACGGTAGACCTTTCGGCCGTCCTAACCACTTTCAGTCAACGGGACAAGAACGAGCGGCGTAATCGGCAGGCGAAGGGATCAAATACATACACAAATGAGTATGTATGCAAGCCACATACAACAGTACATCAGAGCCATTCCATCTAAAAGAAATAGAAATATTGCAACGCCATACGGCAAGATCCAAATGTCCTAGATAGATATAATAATTTAGGATAGCTCCTCATACATCACACATCAGAGTATCAGGCGGAAGCGGAAAACAAGATCCGAGTACGGATAAGAAGCAAATTGGCATAAGATGCCCCATAAATAAACACATCCCGCCCACAGATCACACGGATCCCCGTTCCCGGAATCTCTACACCGAATGATCGTTGCCCACATCATCTGACTCTTCCACCCAGTATCCATCTTGCGGGTACACCTGTTCATCTGAATCAAACAATTTATCGTGTGAGACCCTAGGGGTACTCAGCAAGTCTTTATGCCACTAAAGGGGACACAACCTGGGGTGACGCAATTGCAGCAAAAGATAATACCTAACAATTCTATAGAGACTCGCTAACCTCCCGCCTAACCAAAGATAGACGGAAGTCCGTGAATTAAGAACAACAGTTATAACAGTATAATTATCAGATCCATCCTCCTCCTCGCTTACCAACGAGGAAGCGGACGAACAACCCCATCACCCGTTGGCAGTTTTATTATCCATTCCATGAGTATTGCGCTATTTACTAGTCAAGTACTTAGTCAAATTAAAAGCGGTACTTTAGTTATACTTGTCTATGATCGAGAAACTGTGCTCCAAGTCGTCCATAACCGCGGACACGGCTTTCAGAAAGATTTACCCTGCAGGGGTGCACGAATAGCAACACACACTCGATCAACCTCGGAAAAACCAAAACAAAACCCAACGAGGCATTCACGACAAAGCAATCACAGGATTCAGAAATATTTCAGGGGGCCACCCCATTAAGCTACCCGCAACGAAGTTGGCCGGCTCCGAGACGGACCCAAGGTTTGTGTCAATGGCTGTAAACGACTGGGAACCCGAAAATGTGACTGGGCTTGTCGATACCGCGAAAACATTCCACAATCCAAAACAGTACAGGTGCTCCACGCACAATCTTAAATAAAGCAGTAACATGGCATAAGTACAGAATAGTAATAAAGCCCCAAACTACTTGTGGCCCCAAGAAATAAGATTGAATCAAGCTCTGGCTCAGGGGGGTCCATAGGCCTCCCGGATGTGGATAGTGCGAATAGTCAAGGAACAGGAATCAAGTACTCGGGGTCCTACGGGACACAAGTGAGCAGGAAAAACCAAATAGCAGATATTGCTCACCGGTGCCTCTTTCTTTAGTTATCCCATTACTACTCAGGTTATGTTATTTAGGTACCTCGTTATCCATCCGACACTCACATACCCTACTCATGCTTTTCTACGACTCGCATGGCTCAAACAACTCCTGTAGTAATGGCTCATGGGACCGGAACAGGCTTAATGTGGTTTAAAAGTAAAGGCTATGCAGTACTTGGGACTCAATTTTATGCAACCGCGACTCAATGATGCAAGAATAAGATAGAGGCAATAGGTACTGTATGTATGCAAGCATGTGGTAGTGCTTGCCTGGCAGCTCAGTTGAAGCGAGAGATGGATCTGGGTAATACTCCTGTGATTCCTGATAATTCTCCTGCTGGGCGTCTATTCGAAGAAGAACCAAACAAACAAGGGCCAACATAAATAAAGTACGCAAGCATATGAATTGAAATGCAACAAGCAACCAAGCATGCCATGATGAATGATGCACAATTTACATGGCATTGAAGTAGCATGGCAAAGGTGAGGTGTGGATACAAGAAGTAAAGCATTTTATCATTTATTTGCCCAAGTTTTATTGTCATAAACGGTTCAGATTTTAGATGACAACATGATGCATGCTTCAATTCAGAACAAGGATTGCATAAATAGAACGGGCTCGTCGCGCTGATCGAGTTAGACATATTATTTGTCAAATTTGGAGTTATAAAACAAAAGTTATTAATTAAATAAGGAAAAGGACATTTTCTTGTAATTTTGATCAACTCGAAATTTAAAGTGTGCAAAATATATTTTGGAGGGCATAATTGAATTCCTCACATTTTTCTGATTCCAAAACATATATTACATGTATTATTTGGGTTTGTATTTTTGAAAAATTATTTGAATCTGAAAAGAATTTGAATTTAAATAAATTTGAAAAGATAAGAATAAAAACAAACTCAGCGAAAAACTTTTTACACCCAGGCAATTCCAGCCACAGGCACTGACAGGTGGGGTCACCGCGGACTGGGGCCACGCGCGCGAGAAACGCGTTTTGCACGCGGACTGGGCTAGCCCACAGCGACTGACAGGCGGGGCCAGCGGCGGAAGGCCCACGTGCCAGCGATGCGGGAGACAGGGGCTGACAGGTGGGGCTGCGGCTGGAGCGCGGGTTGCGAACAGGAAAAGCCGGGGGGTTTTCTGCAAACGCGCGGGCGTGGCTGACTGGTGGGGCCGAAAGGAGCGCGGGTTGCAGTAATTAAAAAGGGAAGGGGCTTTTTGCAAAACGACCACGCGCCCGTACTGTTTATCGTTCTCCTCCGTCTGGCGGCAGGCGCGTGCGCGGGCGGAGCGGGGATTCGATCCCGGGCCGCGGGAGTGCGCGCGGAGGGGGCTGACCGGTGCGGCTGGCTCGGGCAGATGTCAGGAGGGTGGCGGGGGACTAGATAGGCTTGCTGCGGCGCGGGGAAAACTTGCAGACGTTGGCGAGCTCTAGCGCACTGAGAGTGCTCGACAAAAACAACGGCGGCGCTAGGGCGGTACGGCAAAGCGGACCATGTCAGGGAGGAGGGGATGCTCACCGCGGGCTCGCTGGTGGGCTTGGATCGGCGCGAGGAGCGGCGGATCGGCGAGGTCGCTGGCGTCCCGTCGGCTAGGGTTTCGCGTCGGGCGTCGACGTTTCCGGCGATGCTGGCGCTTCTCCTCCGCGACGGCGTGTACTGGGCGACGCAGGGGGATGTCCTCGATCTGCCAGGCCACTTCCACGACAAGCTTGACGGCCGGAACGAGGAGATGGCGGCGGTAGACGGCGGTGACTGGCGGCAGGTGGGGACGACGGTGGAGAAGAAGGGGAAGGAGGGGGCGCTCTGGGGCGGATCTGGGCGAGGCCAGAGAGGCGTGAGGAGGAGGGGAAAGTGGGAGGGAGAGAGAGGAGAGGCCGGTGGGCACGGCAGGATAAAGGTGGCTCGGGTGCCACCTTTTCCTCCTTCTCCTCGAGCACGTGCTCGCCGGGCTGGGGCAGGTAGGGCATGGGGAGGCTGCCAGTAGGCCAGGGACGGCGGGGTAGTGCAGCTAGGCCCGCACGGCAGAGAGAAAAAGAGGGAAGGGGCTCGGGTGAGCTCGGCTAGGGTTAGGGTTTTGGGTTAGCTAGGTTAGAGAGAGGAGGGGCTAGCTAGGGTGGGGCCAGGGAGAGGGTGGCCGGTGTGGTGCCCATGGTGGAGAGAGAGAGAGAGGTGTGAGAGAGAGATAAGGGAAGTAGGTTAGGGTTTAGGAGAAATAAGGTTAGGATAATTTAGAGAGAGAGAGAAGATAGCTAGGTTAGGTTTTAATTAGATATTTAGGTTTTTATCTTGTTTATGAAGCTAAACCAAGAAGACACCTTGGTTGGATTTTGCATGGGCTAAAGTAGAGAAGAAACTATAAAGAAAGAAGAAGAATAGAATTAGGTGGAAAAGCTCTCATGTGATCATACATGTAGATAAATAGAAATGATTGTGAATGGTGTGAATAAAACCAACTCAAGTGGAGCATGGTGGAGGCTAGAATGATCATGAGGTGGGGTGGAAAGAATTTCAAGAAAAAGGAAAAGAAAAACATTATGGCTAGGCCTCATATGATTCATGCATGGAGAATAGAAATAAGAGGAAAAAGAAATGGGTGAGACTAAGATGGTGGTGGAGTGGTAGATGATTTCCCAAGTTAGAATCCCTCAAATCCAAAGAAAAACCAATGGAGAGAAAGGTGGTGGAGAAGCTTGCATGGCCCATGCAAAAATAATAATGCCATTATTTATTTTGTGACAACAATAATAATATGATGGCATTATTCTTATGCATTTCCAAAAATGGAGATAAAACCAAGAACAAGAATTTAGAAGATTGATCCACCCCAAACTACATGAGCTAGAATTAAAATATCAAAGAGAAAGAAAGACAAGCTCATTGTTAAAGGGATGGTGGAATTATAAAGTGGTGGAAGAGAAGGGTGGTGGAATGGAAATAAAAGATATGCCCCCAACTCAACTTGGGCATTTAGACAATATATCAAAAGCCAATTATAATATCAAGAAGCAAATACAATTAATAATGCATGTGAGAGAAGAACCAAAAGAAAAAGGGTTTTATATGATGCTCAAATGCAAGGTGGCATGATGACATGAGCATGCTATAATTATGATGCAACAATAATATATATAAAGTAGCCAATATCTTACTAGGACAAGTAGCATTACAATTGTTAGACAATTGGGGTGCTACATGGGTCATCAAGACTATTTTCTAGCGCCGTTGCCGGGGAGCATAGCTTTATTTATCAAGTCCACTTGGATTCACTATTGTTCAAGCTAAGTTTATTTTCTCCTTGTTTGCTTGTTTCTTTGTCACAAATATAAAAAAATAGTTCCTACTCTAGTTGTTATTTTCGTTGGTCTGTTATTGTCTTGCTTTATTATGCTTGTTGTCAATGGTTGGTTTCTTTGAAACTGAATCTTATTGGAAAGGTGGGTTCACGGAAGATCAAAAATATTCTTATAAGGAACACCGCTTGTCACAAAAAGGGAAACACTTATGGGGACAAATTGAAAGATTGTATACCATTGCTAGAAACGTGTGCTGTACTTATAATGTTACTTATTGCCTTGATAAATCTCGTTGCAGAAAGAGGTATAAACACCTCCCCTTTCAATGTGAGTATAATGATAATGTTACCATATCTTCTTGTGTTAAAGGGAATTATGACTTTTATGATGTGGAACAAATTGAAGAATTTATTGCTTGGAAGGGTGCATTTGAACTTGCTAGTTTGCTTGAAAATATTGATGATTCACCTTATAAGTATGAGGTTTATGGTATACTTAAATTTTGCTTTGATAATTACAAGGATGAAAACGGCTATATTCTTGAATATATGAATAGATGCTTTCCACAAATGGAAGAGACTAATGCCTTGCAGGATCCTATGGAAGAAGAAATTGATGAACCTGAAATCTCATTAGATGAAAAAGAGGAGGAGAGTGACGAACAAAAGGAGGAAGAATGGATTAGCTACCCATGCCTGCCTTCTAATGAGAGTAACTCTTTATCCCTTAAATTATTTGATTGTCCCCCATGCTTACTAAAGAAGGATGAATGTTATGTTCCTGAGGATTCTTTTGAAGATGTTTATGATAAAGCTCTAGTGCTTGTAGATCATGAAAAGCATGCTTTATGTGATAGTTATATTGTTGAGTTTATTCATGAGGCTACTGAAAATTATTTTGAGAGAGGAAAATATGGTTGTAGAAGTTTTCATGGTATTGAAACACCTCTCTATGTGCTGAAATTTTTGAAGTTACTCTTGTTTTATCTTCCTATGCCTGTCACTTTGTTCTTTGCAAATTTATTCCCATACACGATTCCTATGCATAGGAAGTGGGTTAGACTTAAATGTGTTTTGGATTTGCTTCTTGATGATCTCTTCTACTTCACTTCATATTTCTTATGTGAGCATCCTCTCAAACTATTATGCCTGAAGATGATAATATGTCTATTATTCTTGGGAGACCTTTTCTTAAATACTGCAAGAACTGTTATTAATTGTAATCAAGGGAAGGTGACCTTCAATTTTAATGACAAGTAACATACTGTCTATTTCCCCAAGAAGATTGATAGGACTTATGGTTTTGAATTCAATTGAACATGTTGAGGGCATTCAAATTGGAGAAATATATTATCCCATACCAAGAGAAAAAATTTGAAACTATTATGATTGGGACCATTGCTATCAAGGTTGAGGTAACATAATCATTAGTGGGATACAAAGTATTGTCTCATATGAATTTTTTTTGGTAACAAGACCTGATCAACCTTGTTAACAAAAGGATTTCATTGAACAAAATAATGTTTTCACCATGATTATCTCCGCTTACTTCTATTCTATCCATTTTAGTTTTTGTTTATGCCTAACTTAAATACATTAAAGAAAAGCACTTATTGGGAGATAACACAAAAGTTTTAGATGAGTCTTGGAAGTTATTACTTCAGTAATAATCGCTCCTTATCCTTTTTATTTGCTTTTTGTGCCAAGAGTCACCTCTAATGAGAGAGAAGTAATGATTGAGAAAGTTGTTGTCCTGAAACAGATTTCTGTTCTTCACCGTAAAAATTCGTGTCAAATATATGTACATCTTTTTGAGGCGTGAATTTTTGTGCTTCTGCCCCAGGTTGTTATCTAACTTGCGTTAGTTCAATACTTTTTGATTTGAGCAACAGAAGGTCTTCGAAAAACATAGTCTTTACCTGCTGGTCTGTTTTGACAGATTTCTGTCATTTTCTGCATTTGCTTCTTGTTGGTTCCTTTTGAGTTCTTTTGGGGAATTGAGATTTTTGAGGGAAGTGCTACAGTAGATAGTGTTTTAATGGAAGTTTATTGGTGTTAGAACTGAACCTTAAGACTTATTTATCTTGAGTGCACTAATGTTGCTAATGAAGATTGTGTGAAGTTTTGTATGAAGGAAAAATTTCAGGTGTATGGAAGGAATGAGTAATGAAATGAAGGATGGACTAAGGATTAAGCTTGGGGATTCCACGCGTGTCACCCCAAGAATTATCCAAGTACAAGCGTCAAAGCTTGGGGATGCCCAAGGCATCCCATTCTTCATCAACAAAAATCCCAAGTTTCTTCCAAACACTTCATTTTTATTGTTTCATGCACAGTTGTGTTGTTCTTGGAGCGTCTACTTTTTTTCGTTTTTGTTTTGTTTTTTTAGTTGCATGGTTTGCTTAGTTTGCTGAATAAATTGGTTGGACCTCCTCTTTCATGCATTAGTGTTCAAATAGTCTGGTTTGGATTGGAAAAGAGTAGGAAAGCTCATGCTTAAGTGGTAAAGAGAGCTTGTTTTTGACTGTGACCTATGCTTTGTCAAGTCATGCTTGATATTGTTTTGGCTTTATGCTAAGTATTCTTTGATGTATCATGACTTGTTATAAACAATTGAGATTGCTTAATGTGCCTTGGATGAATCATGCGTTGTTTTAGCATATTAAAGCATAGTATAGTGGTATTCTCCTTTGATGCTTTATTTGGGTTGACTTGGCGCATGCTCACACCATGTTATGACTATCTCAAGTCACCATAAGCCTTTATGATCCTTTATTTTTCAACTTGTTGTATCACTTTATGCTTTGATCAATGATGTTTTGTCACTCTACATGATTATGGCCATTATTGCTCTCTCGTTTGTCGCTCCCTTACTATTGCTAGCCTTCACTTCCACTGAGTGTTTTACTCATGTTTCCAACTCCCCAAAACCAAATATTTCCAAAGTGTCCACCATACCTACCTATTAGCATCATTTGCTACTTCCGTGCATATTCAATATACCTTGTTTTCTTCCGAATAAAATGTTTGCTTGCTATGAGAAAGTTAGTTAGTAAAGCTCTCACGAACTTGATGGCACACTTTACTTTCTTGCATATAATAAACCTGAACCATTGTGTCCTTCTTTGTTGCGTATATGCTTGCGCTTTATGAGTTGAAGTTAGCAAAACCATGTATCATGGGGACCACTTCCAACACTTCATTGGTACTTTGTACCTAGTTGATATCATGTTCTTTTGCTTATGGATCCCGGCGGTGTGAAATAAAAGTGGAACTTGTAAGATCATGGAGTTTGTATGTATGTTAGAGAAACGCCTGGGCCGCTAGCCTAAGCCATGCCTAATCATGGTGGAAACTTGCAGCATAACCGTAATGAGCATTCTATGAAGCATCCTCAATAAAGATCTATGCACATAGATCGCTGAGATGCTCATTGTCTGCTTGCCTTGTTATTTTGACTATGGGATAGCTCCCGTGTCATGTACAAGGGGTACCCCGTTGGCGGTTCTCTATGATACGTATATACTTACAATGACAAGAGCTTACTTGTGACTAAATTTGAGTAGCATGAGGATCGGTCTTCGTAAGTAAGGGGCATGAGACTCCGATTTATAACTTGTCAAGCATATCCTCTTATTTGTGTAACTTTCACCTTAACCACATTAAAGATGCCTATGATAGGGGCAATGAGAGCTCAAAGCTAACGAGTACCATACTTTCAGCATTTGGAAGCCTTTCAAACTTTTAAAAACCTTTTCATTTCCTTGTTGAGTCTCCACACATTCTTTGAGCACTTTCTTGAGAGCATAGTGTCCATTCTTAGTTCTATGTGCATTGTCCCAAGACTTGTTGATTGATGCATACCTTGATATTGCTTGTTTTAAACTATTTGTATCTAGTCACTCTTGTGAGCCTTGAAGGTGTCATATGCATTTATATTTGCTACTCTATTGAGGGACAAGCTGAATGCCACTATGCTATGTTTTCTTTATGTCAAACAAACAAACGTCTTGCAAAGCATTGTTATTCATGAATCTTTTGTTTGTGCCTTTTCATATTGCATCATAGTTCCTTTGTCTTATTGCTAGAACTTTGTCTTTCATGTTATGATTGAAGTACTTTGATCCCAGCTTTGAATGTTTACAAATACTTTGGTCAAGTCTTTGATGGTGCATGTCACCTCAAAAATTATTCTTTCTTTTTATCACTTACCTACTCGAGGACGAGCAGGAGTTAAGCTTGGGGATGTTGATACATTGCAAATGTATCTATAATTTTTGATGCTCCATGCTTAGTTTTATCCACTTTCTTGTGTTTTTTCCACACTTTGGAGTAATTTTCATATGATTTCTTGGACTAACCTATTAACAAGAGCCACAGTGCCAGCTGCCTGTTTTCTGCTATTTTTGGTTCCATGAAAGTCAGAAAATGAATACTCTCGGAATTGGACGGGACAAAAGCCAAAGTGCCTATTTTTCCAGAAGACTCTAGGAGCCAGAATACGTGACGGAGGAGGGCCAGGGGCTGGCCACACCCCCTAGGCGCGGGCTGGGCCTGGCCGCGCCAGGGCATGGTGTGGTGGCCCTAGGCACCCCCTCGGTCTCCCTCTTCGCCTATAAGATGCCTTCTGACCTAAAAACTTGGGGGGGGGCGACGTTTTTCCAGAAGAAGTTCCGCAGCACCGCCACCACCAAAGGGAGATTCGGGGGACAGAAAGTCTCTGTTCTGGCACCCTGCCGGGACGGGGAAGTGCCCCCGGAGGCATCTCCATCGATCTCCACCATCATCTCCATCGACCATCCATGTTTCCCCCATATATGAGTGAGTAATCCCCCGCTGTAGGCTATGGGGATGGTAGGGATTGGATGAGATCGTTCATGTAATGGCATCAGATTGTTAGGGCATGGTGCCTAGTATCTTTTATTAGTGCTTTATGACTTTGTTGCAACTTGTTGTGCTTAATGCTTGTCACTAGGGCCCGAGTGCCATGATTTCAGATCTAAACATGTTATTGATTCATTATGATAGTATTGTTTTTTGTCTTATCTACAAGTTGTATATACACGTTGTTGTCCGGAACCTATGGCCCCGAAGTGACAGAAATCTGGATAACCGAAAGGGAAAGGCTTCGATGTGAGGATCACATGTGTTCACAGAGTGTTAATGTTTTGCTCCGGTGCTCTATTAAAAGGAGCACCTTAATTGCCAGTAGTTCCCTAGAGGCCCCGCTACAAACGGGCTGGCGGGACAAAATATGTTGTGCAAGTTTTCATTGCGATCACGTATGACTATATATGGAATACATGCCTAGGATTGTCTAGTACTTGGATGCTTTATCTTATTTATCTGCAATTGCCCTATGTTCTGATTGCTATGTGAATTGTCTTGTCCATGCAACGCCCGTCCATCCATCCCTATGCCTACCGCACTCGAATCCCACTGTTTACTGATTTTGTTACTACTGTCTTTGCTTTACTACTGCTGTTACTTTACTATTCCTACTACAAAATTGTTGCTACTGATAAACTGCTGTGAGCAAGATTGTTTCCAGGTGCAGCTGAATTGACAGCTCAGTTGTTAAAGCTTATACACCCCCTATATTCTTTGGCTCCCCTTGTGTCGAATCAATAAATTGGGTTTCACTTCCCTCGAAAATACTGCGATACACCCCCTATACTTGTGGGTCATCAGTTAGGCATTGGTAAATCCCTCGATATGAGCTTCATTTGTGCATGTAATCGTGTTCAATTCTAGCTTTGCGTTTCCTTATAGGTACCACGGACGATCTATGACCCTGAATGGGAGGGCCTCCATCTTGATGGAGAAGTACCATGTGACCATGGGCTAAAACTGAGGAAATATGTTGCATTCGAAGGTAGTAACAATAGGAGAAGGTTTTTGGGCTGTACAAATCAGGTTTGTTTAGATTATGTGCAACAGTGACATGAAGAAAGATGTATCGTGTTATGTTAATAACATGATAGTGTGTGTTTTTTTAGGTTAGCCCGGTGTGTAAAGCAATAGAGTGGGTGGATCTAGATTGGCCAGATGCACTTAAGAAATGTTTGGCCCAGTTATAGGAGATGTATGAGATGGAAAGGTCGGGGAGACTTACTGATGCTTGTGATGCAACTGAAAAAATTACAAGTTGTCGGTACGAAATAAGGAGCTAGAACAATAAATCAAGAATTTGTATCAGAACTAATAAGTGACAGAATCAATGGGAGCTTGGTTGTGGGAACTTCACAGAAGCTTCAAGATAGTCACAGGTTGCTGATTCATAATGCAGAAATGGACAGGGATCAGCTCAGGAAATACAAGAAGAAGCTAGAGTACTACCTTCTGGATTTGTTGAAGGAACTGAAGAACGCGCGTGAGGGTGAACAAGGATAGACTACAGAGGATAAAGGAAATTCTAGATGAATAATTTATGTCGTGTCAATGCCTAAAACTAGTTAACTATAAGACTTGCAATTGCGCTTTCTTAACTAAGCCAAACTCAATCCTCGAGCAAATTAATTTCAGACAAACACATATCATGCATAGAGTTAAGTTCACGTTTACAAAATTACCACTACAGAGGATAAAACAGGCAGTTCGGTACTAAATAGACATATGTTGGGTTCAAGCGAGCCTGGCCGGAGCTGCTCATTTTCCTCCCTAAGATCGGCCAGCTCCTTCAGTACTTGGTCATGCGCTCGCCGCAGGTTCTAGCGCTCCGTCAGGGATTCGAAAAGTTGGTCAGTAACCTTACGATTTTCCTTCATGAGCCTATTCATGATCTCCGTCTGCTTACTAGCCGAGGTGCGACCTTCCTTGTGAATTTTCTGCGAGCCGGTGTTTACCTCCTTCAGTTTATGGCACTTGTCAAAAAGGGCCACGACTTTAGTGCGTGGGTGGTCAAAGGCTAGCTTCTGAGAATTCTGATTCTCCCTTTGGATGGCTATCCTGTCATGTAGCCAGGTCGCCAGGTCTGGGTTGAGCTTTGGCCTCTTTTCCTGCAACAAAAATATATAGTATGGTTTGTTCAGTTCACCAGGACAAGGTGGTTAGTTTTCATAAGTAACTCAATCAACTTGTGGCATAGTCATAATTTCAAGGAAGAAGCAATCTAGGACTAATCAACATTTTATAAATCGACTAGTGGCACTATCATAATTTTAATTTCAAAGCAAATAAGGTTTTTCTACAGTTTAGTGTGTTGTGGGTTTCCCCATGTCACCAAATAGTAGTGGTAAACTCTTAATGTAGAAACCCATGTCAAGATACAGAATGGAAAGAGCTCATGGTGTCCATTCTTGAACTTGAACACCAACACATGTCCATATAGATATGGAGTTGCTCTAGGATTATTCTTGCCCCCTCTAACGGGAACCAGACTTGGGCATTGCTCCCTAAACCCTAAATATTATAAAAAGAGTGGAGCACGAATTGATATTCATGCCCCCTCTAACGGGAATCAGACTTGGGCATTGCTCCGATACGCCTCCAATCAAGCCCTTAGATCCTCGTTCTCTTTCCAAACACACTTGAGTACAGTGATCCCTCGGCTCATGTCCTCCTTCATCTCTTTCACTTCATCCAGGCAACGATTCCTGTCATGGTAGGCTTGGATGGGATTCAACTGCAGCATGAATTGTATCACCAGTTTGAAAGATGTTGCATCAACACACCCACTTGGATGTGTGTGTGTGTATTAGTGTGCATCATTATGGTTTTGGATAAGAACACATGCAATGATGCCACTCCAGCATGTGTCCAAACATGTCCAGGAACCCTAGCAACATGTTGGGATTTAACTGCAACATGCATTGTATCACCAGTTTGAAAGATGCTGCATCACCACACCCACTTGGATGTCTGTGTATTAGTGTGCATAATTGTGGTTTTGCAAAAGAACACATGCAATGATGCCACTCCAGCATGTGTCCAACCATGTCTAGGAACCCTAGCAACATGCTGGGATTCAACTACAACATGCATTGTATCACTAGTTTGAAAGATGTTGCGTCACCACGCCCACCTGGATGTGTATGTGTATCAGTGTGCATCATTATGGTTATGGAAAAGAACATAGGCAATGATTCCACTCTAGGATGTGTCCAAACATGTCCATGAACCCTATAGAAAAAAGTTGGGATTCCACTAGATGTCATTTCATGTGTGTTCTTTTTATAAACCACATGGATCCACTAGATGTCATTGCATGTGTGTCCTTTTCATAAGCCACATGAATCCACTGATGTCATTGCATGTGTATTCTTTTAATAAACTACATCGATCCACTAGATGTCATTGCATGTGTGTTCTTTTCATAAACCACATGGATCCACTAGATGTCACTGCATATGTGTTCTTTTCCTAAACCACATGGATCCACATGATTCATTGCATGTGTGTTATTTTGATAAACCACATGGATCCACTAGATGTCATTGCATGTGTGTTCTTTTCCTAAACCACATGGATCCACTATATGTCATTGCATGTGTTTTCTTTTCACAAACCACATGGATCCACTAGAGACATTGGATGTGTGTGTATAAGTGTGCATCATTATGGTTTTCGAAAAGAACACATGCAATGATGCCACTCCAGCATGTGTCCAACCATGTCTAGGAACCCTAGCAGCATGCTGGGATTCAACTACAACATGCATTCTATCACTAGTTTGAAAGATGCTACATCACCACACCCACTTTTATGTGTGTGTGTGTATTAGTGTGCATCATTATGGTTTTGGAAAAGAACACATGCAACAATGCCACTTCGGCATGTGTCCAAACATGTCCAGGAACCCTATAAAGTATGTTGGGATTCAACTAGATGTCATTGCATGTGTGTCCTTTTCATAAACCACATGGATCCACTAATGTCATTGCATGTGTGTTCTTTTCATAAACCACATGGGTCCACTAGATGTCATTGCATGTGTGTTCTTTTCCTAAACCACATGGATCCACTAGATGCCATTGCATGTGTGTTCTTTTCATAAACCACATGGATCCACTATATGTCATTGCATGTGTGTTCTTTTCATAAACCACATGGATCCACTAGTCATTGGATGTGTGTGTATTAGTGTGCATCATCGTGGTTTTGGAAAAGAGCACGTGCAATGATGCCACTCCAGCATGTGTCCAACCATGTCCAGGAACTCTAGCAGCTTGTTGGATTCAACTGGAACATGCATTCTATCACCACTTTGAAAGATGCTACATCACCACACCCACTTGGATGTGTGTGTATCAGTGTGCACCATTGTGGTTTTAAAAAAGAACACACATGCAATGATGGCACTCCAGCATGTGTCCAAATATGTCTAGGAACCCTAGTAGCATGCTTGGATTCAACTACAACATGCATTCTATCACCAGTTTGAAAGATGTTGTATCACCACACCCACTTGCATGTGTTGTATAAGTGTGCATCATTGTAGTTTCTGAAAAGAAGATATGCAATGATGCCACTCCAGCATGTGTCTAACCATGTCCAGGAACCCTAGCAGGATGCTGTGATTCCGCTACAACATGCATTGTATCACTAGTTTGAAAGATTCTGCATCACCACACCCATTTGGGCATGTGTGTGCGTGTGTGTATCATGCAACATTATGGTTTTGGAAAAGAACACATGCAATGATGCCACTTCAGCATGTGTCCAAATGTATCTTGGAACCCTATAGCAGCATGCTGGGATTCAACTAGATGTCATTGCATGTGTGTTCTTTTCATAAACCACATGGATCCACTGGATGTCATTGCATGTGTGTCCTTTTCATAAACCACATGGATCCACTGATGTCATTCCATGTGTGTTTTCTTCATAAAATCAGATGGATCCACTAGATGTCATTGCATGTTTGTTCTTTTCATAAACCACATGGATCCACTAGATGTTATTGCATGTGTGTTCTTTTCATAAACCACATGTATCCACTAGATGTCATTGCATGTGTGTTCTTTTCCTAAACCACATGGATCCACTAGAGTCATTCCATGTTTGTTCTTGTCATAAACCACATGGATCCACTAGATGTCATTGCATGTATGTTCTTTTCCTAAACCACATGGATCCACTATATGTCATCGCATGTGTGTTATTTTCATAAACCACATGGATCCACTAGAGTCATTACATGTGTTCTTGTCCTAAACCATACGGATCCACATGGCCACACATACTATAATGGATTCTGTGGTGCAACTTCTATCACACTGGTGCACCGTGCAATGTGGAAGCTGCTCTCCTATGTGTTTTTGGTATGTGTGACCATGGTTTGACCAGACATGGATCCACTGGTGATATTGCATGTGTTCTTTCTCTTAAACCACACCGATCTACTAGTGTCATTGCATGTGTTGTTCTCCTAAACCACACTGATCCACATGGCCACACACACTCTAGTGGATTCTGTGGTGCAGCTTCTGTCACACTGGTGCAACATGCAATGTGGAAGCTGCTTTCTATGTGTTTTTGGCCTATGTGACCATGTTTTGACACACTGATCCACCAGTGCCATTGCATATGTTTTTCTTCTAAACCACACTAATCCACTAGAGTTATTGCATGTGTTCTTCTCCTAAACCACACTGATCTACTAGTGTCATTGTATCTATTCTTCTCCTAAACCACACTAATCCGCATGGCAACACACACTGATCCACATCGGATCGGGTCTTCTAGAAGAGATCCCCTTCTGGAAGTCCCGAGCGGTTGCAGGTTAGTTTTGCATCCCGATTGTTAGGTGTTGTTGGATCAGGGAGCATGGACGATAAGGATGTCCTCCGTAAGGGTGATCCACGAGTACTCTGTTCCACGACCTGATTGACAGTGGCAACCATGAGTGGGCCTACATACTTGCCCTTATCCCTGTGACTTTGGGGGCGAAGCTCATATCATGTTCCTTCATCGCCATGGAGAGGCCCAAACTCAGCTTGTACGAGGCTCAAATGTTTGCCCACTACAACATACTCGCACCACCGCTCACGAGTCTTCCGTCTTGCTTCGAGCTCACCTATGCCAAGGTGCCTGTCATATCGCTCTTGCATGACAACACGTCGGCGAGGCAGATCAAGGAGCAGCGCGCCAGCTGTCAGAGCAAAAGAAGGCAATGGACCGGTACTCGTGCACAAGCGCGTACTGGTCAAAGCTGTTCAAGAAGGAGAGGATGGTGGTGATTGAGCTATGCAGAACCCACCAGCGAGAGATCCACCCAGATTTGTGCAACCCTAAAGGGAGGCTGCGCTTCTAGGCAGTGCCTGAGTGTACGACCTTCACCATTATCGAGGCGGCACGCCATGAATAATTCATGAGGAGGATGAACGCGGCGGGGAACATCGGCATCGAATCAATTGCGGAGGAGGCAGACGGCGATGCAGACAACATTGACGATGATGAAGACAACAGGAGTGTCATAGCCGATTAGGGCCACTTGAGCCTACATTTAATCTATGTACGGTAGCTTAATGGCCTCTTTGATTAGGGTCACTTCAGTCATAGTTTATTAGTGTCATAATCTATGTATATTGGCTATGTTTTAGGTGTCTTTGTCTTTGAAACAAATCGAAAGTCGTCCTATTCTGATAAACAAAGTTCGTGCATTCCTGGCACAACCCCATCTAATGGGACAATACGCTGACTCTGCTCCCAACACTTGATGGCACAACCATAGTTTTAGAGTGTGCCAGAGGAGAAGGGGACGAGCCTGTTGTAATAATCTAATAATATTTTCTAATGAGTAATTTCTGAGGGCATATCTTGGGCATGTTCTATGTGTCTTTGTCTTTGAAACTAATCAAATGTCGTCTGATTCTGAAAAACAAAGTTCGCGCGTCCTGCCACATTTGATGGGACAATACGCTACCAGCACTTAATGGCACAGCCACAATTTTGGAGTGCGCTAGAGGAGATGGGAATCCAAGGGAGATGGCAACTAGTGGCTGCGTCCATGCACAGGTAAAAAATTAATGTAATAATATTTAAATAGTTGTAATCTAGTCCACATCGACCCAATCACAGACATGTTGCATGCGCCAGATATAAATAAAGACCACATGAGTAGTTCAGTTTCAATAATAATTCAAGAAACGACATTACTATGCCTGCTTCTTTATGATCCTGTTATTAGTATGCGAGCCCGCATTGCATTAAACAACAGTTGATTAGGATGGAAACAAAAATGATCAAAATGGAAAATAAAACAATTTTAAGCTTACCTATCATCTGGAGAATCATATAGAGATGAAATTGGCAGGGATTTATAATTTCTCCTGTAGTTAGCCAAAAGATCCTCAAGAACATCCTTGATTACCCCCGCAACTTCTTCATATTCTAATACACCTCCATTATTTTCCTTTTCCTTCCTGTTCCGCTTACCCTTTTGTTTCTTTTCACCCCTATCCTCGCTGGCACCTCCACTTCTTTATAAATTTGCTGTTTACCGACGCTTTTCTCTGAATGCTCATCACCATTTTCCTCCACCCGCTGCACTTCCTCAAGTTCTTCGTCTTCTTGCTACTCTTCCTCTAGTTCTGGCTGCGAAGCCTCATTTTCTGCCATAGGGGTGTGAACAGGGACAAGATCATGTGTAACTAGGTTTTGGCACAACCTCTTGATATGGCCAAATCCTCCATGCCGTTAGCATTTCCTTTTCCTTGCTCCTAGCCTTGAACCTTTATCAGTGGAGGCTTTGATCCTTAGCTTTCTAGGCCTCCCAGGTGGCCTCCTTAGAACTGGTGGTTGAAGTTTGAAACCTGGATCGACAATCTTCCAATCATTTTCATCAACCATAGGTGGTACATTTTCTGCATAAGTTGCAGCAAACTTGTCCACGGAGAAATAGTTGTCAAGATAGTTCTCTATTTCAGCTCCGTTAGCTCTAAGCTTTAAGATGAAGTACAATACATGGTGACATGGCAGACCAATAATCTTCCACTTCCTACATGAACAATTCTTGTTACTAATGTCTACAATATACCTCCGTTCATTCCCGTGCTTGTATTCTGCATAAACCTTAGCCAATGTACTGGAACTTCTGACCATCCTCATCTTTATCGTTCTCATTGCCCTGGTTCTTGCATTCAGTAACATAACCACATTTGGAACTATTTTATGGCCTAAAAATTTTCTTGCACAAATTATTTGCCTCAAATCTATCTTCACCATTATCCACTGTCTTATTGCATCCAACAAAATAACAATTGCAAGTGTATTCATGCTCAAAATCTTAGCATTGAAACTCTCTACCAAATTATTGCAAACATAATCCACATTGCTTAACTCACCAAACTTGCTTCTAGCCCATAGCTTGGTGTGATGTTCTTCAAGGCATTTTTTCACCTTTGGCACTACATACGTGTTCTGCATGTAAGTATCACACAGACTAGGGGTGTATGTGTATGCTGATCACCACAAGTTCCCTTCCAAGGTCTTTCCTTTGAACTTCTTTGTGAAATTAGTAGCGAGGTGCCGCATGCATTCCCTATGCTCAACCCTAGGAAACACAACATCAATAGCATTCTCAAGCCCCTTGCACGCACCCGTGTGTATCACCAAGCCTCCAGGGTGACCAATTACTGCTCGTAGTCTCTGCATGAACCATGTCCATCTTTCATTTGATTCACCCTCAAGAATAGCATAAGCTATGGAAAGAAGCCAATTATGTGCATCCATATCACAAGCCGAAGCAACATGTCCCCTAAACTTCCCTGTTAAAGAAGTTTCGTCTATTACCAAGTATGGCATGCAGCCATCTAGGAACCCCTTCCAGCATGCCTTTAGGCAGACAAAACATCTCCTAGAACATTTCTTATCTGCCTGCTTATACCTGACGCCCCTTGAGACCTTTTCTCTTCCTCCCACAACCTCGTAATCGATGTCAACAACACTACTAGGTGATGTTTTCTCTACCTCAGCTTTGAAACTATACAATATGTGAAAACTATCATTCCAGTTGCCTTGAATGAAATCTAAAGCCATCTCCTTCCCATCAAAAACTCTGTGGTAAGGAATCAGAACATTGAACTTTTTGCTAATCATTGTTCTGAGTTCAGCAGGTCCAATGTTATGATCCTGCCTCACCCAGTCAAGTACAGTAGTAGCAATCCACTTGGTTGTCTCCGGTCTAATTTTATCACTTAAAGAAGTATTAGTGTAGTTGTGTTTCTTCGTGTTTACCTTGATCTACATTCGACAAGAATCCAAATAAATCATAGCTAATTATCAGCAGAATAAATATGAGAAAGACTGAAATTAAATGTAGCTATTGCAACCAGAAATGGGTGTCCACCCTGCATTGGAGATGCATGCAATCTCCATATACACACATTACTTTCCCTACAATGCACCCTAAATCTCTTTTGGTCGCTCTTTTCAATGATAAATTCGAACCCAACTAAAATTGCATAGGTAGCAACTGCATTTCTGCAGTCCTCCACAGTATCAAAGACAGTCCCCTCATCAATTGTAGGATTGTCCCTGTCAAAGTGTATCACTAGCCTATCCTCATCTTTGTCATCGTAACTGCATCCCATTTCCATATCTTCACATTCCTCTTCCTCATCAGTCCCAAGTCAGGCTCAAAGTTCGAATCAACCAAACATTCCCTACTCTCCATCCTATCAGGGTCAGCAACGTCTAGATATGCTTTCTCATCATCATCAACATCTTCGAGCACAAAATCATCCGCACCGCCACCCATTTTAGTGTCTTCATGATCACTTGACAATTCATAATGCTGAAGGACAAACTGTGCAGACGTCCTGTGGTTACCAACACATATCCTTGCCATCACCACGGGACTAGAAACGCTAATTGGGGAATGCATAGAAGGAATTATAGTTCTTACCCTTCGATGAGGATGCACGACACCTTCACCGGGCTCCAGACCCACAAATCTTTGCACCCTGATTCCTCTTCCCCTGTTTCATTCTCCTCTATGCTCACCAGACTAAAAGGAGATTCCGTGCTCTCCAGCTGCACAGGACCCATCTCTATGTTCTCCGGCCACGCAGGATCCATCTCCAAGCAGGATCTAGATCACTAGGGTTGTTGGGCACATCACCCAATGCCCAACTCTCGGTTTTCGTTTCTAGTCGCGCCTAGGCGATGGACAGCGGCTAGGAGATAGGGCAAGGAGACATGACAGGGCAGGGTAGAGAGGGGAGGGATGGTAGGGAGAGGAGCGCGGGAGGACGATGGCCCAAGAGGAGGCTGAGAGTGGTGCACGACTGAACGGAGAGGCGGCGGGAGGACCAGAGGAGCGGAGCGGAGCTAACAGCGACAAAACATGGAAATTGCACAATAATGTGTTGGGGGAGGGGGACACTAGTCCTCGAACCTTGGATGCGCACCGTTGATGGTGGAGGAGGCGGGCCTTCCAGTCAGAACATATGCCATGTCATCATCCCCTGTTTCTGATGCCCTTTAGAAAAAATAAAACATGCCACGTCATCATCCCCTATTTCTGATGGTGTTGCTACAATTCGATGATAAATAGTGGCACATAAATAATATAGTATAAACATAAGGGAACAGTCGTCAATATGTTTAAAATGGAACCCGGTTTGTTTGGTCTCCTACATGTCCTGGTACATTGCCTGATCAGGTGGATAGCCACGCCCGATCTTTTGAATGCGTTCGCACTCTTATGCTGAGAAGGGAAATAAAGATTGAGCGGTTCATGTAATGAGTGTAAAATTATTACCCTCTCAGGAAATAGGAGATGATTATTTTCATGGGTGCCCGAAGTCCACACCTACTATCAGTTTGTATCTCCCCTTCTCCGTCTAACCCCAGTTCCCCTTGCGCAGCTCCGCCCCACCACACCACCTAGGGTAATATGGCCCCGTCTAAGCAGCCACTGCCGAAACTATGGTATTTGGCCCCTCTAAGGCAGGCCATGAAGCTCTACTTCAAGGCTAGTCTCTCATTGCCATGTCAGGCGGATGATTTCGCCGAATGTGCAACATCGGTTGTGGCTACGGGGGTGTTGGCATCGACTGTGGTGAGCAGGTCCAAACGAGCTCTATGGAGAATGCATGTGGCGGCATTATGGCATGCTCTACGAAGGGGGAACAAGGTATGTGTCAAATCATTCATGAGAGCATGCTGCTGAGGGTACAAACCCTCGAACATGGTAGTGCCAATGTCTAGGAACTCTCACATCCATGCTTCGGCGCGGGTGACATTACCGTAGTGGGGGAGGATGGGGACACGTCGTCTGTAGCAAAGATGCTCCATCCATCACACCGTCGGTGGCTAGACAGCGGTGGCAACCAAGCGTCTATACTCAACCTGTTGGATTGTTCGATAGCTGGAGCCGACAGTGAGCAACAGCTCAGCGCTAGAATTCAGGTTCTAATTCACACGGACCTATGATCCCTACCTTCAGATGCCGAATTTCAGGTTCGAAGATATCGTTGTGGCAACGCGGATGGTCATGCTGAACCGGGATTGGTGCAAGCAAAGCGGTCGTGCATGAACAATGTAGATCTCTTGAAGTTTGACAGGAAGGAAAAAAGATCAGTTGGGGTTAAATGATCATTGAACTTACGTCCTCTCAAAGCATTTAGCAATCCAACTTTTCTGGTGGAGATCTACGGTTTCTTTAGTGAAGAATAGTTAAGTTCAGACTAAAGAATGACTTTTGCAGATGGAATGCTGATGCATTGTTTCGTAAACTAGTAGCCCACTTTTGTGCAGATATCAGATCCTTTTGTATGGAAGTACTACCGATGTAAAAAAATACTATCAAGTATCTATTTCCTTCAATTACTACTCGTTGTTAAATCCAGCTAATTGCCATTTTTTAGCCTAGATAGACAAAATCCAGACAACAGTTTATGTACTGATTTTGCGTGGTTTATTTATGCACGTTCCATACAAAACAACTAACCATTTCGAACAAACATCGGTAAATATTATAGTCAAGCAATTCAGACACAACAATTTGCCTTTTCACTAGACCTTGATCAATCAGAATACACTGTCTCGTAGGCATGGCCAGGTTGAACATGACCCTCCAAACAAACTGAGTCCTAGGCAGTACCAATTACGGGGTTTGAACTAAGGATACAGTCCTATAAAACCCCATTTTTCATTTGCCTTGTGATGTCTGCAAAATGGTCCCGCAGTTCACCATGTTACAAAACCAATATACAGTGATATACGGGTCAGCAGATAATCTTTGTTTGAAACAAGAATCATTTATTGTCTTTCAGATCGCTCAACACTTGGCAAAATAATCTAGCTACCTTGTACTTGAAGAGGAGATGAACTGCATTTTCCTGGCAACCACAAAATTGACATTACTCACTGCCAGTCCACCCTATTTTTAGGAGGTAGTCTTTCACCGAAATAATAAATCAAGGTGTTCAATACAGATGCATTAGACACACATACTTCAAATTCATTACCCCCATCAAAACTGTGTGCGCCATCCCGAAACGGTGGTGGTCCTGTGCCATCGATCCTTCCAGGCCAACACTGCAGGCGACGAGGACGCTTTCTGTCCACCTCGTCGAGGTCCTGAATACCATGTATCGATTCCAGAACCTCTTCCAGGTGGATGATGACCGGGTGCTTCCAACAAATTTGTCATCCTGCCCTGCTTGGAATCTCCACCTCGTACATCTTAGGAACGGCGTCAAGATCTTTCACCCACGCCTTTACCTCGATGATCCATCTATCGCTCGGTGGCACGATCTCCAGTAGCTCACCGCCAAGGCTACTAGCAACCTGCTTGAGGGCCTCCAACTCCCAAGCATCCAATGGGAGTCCGTCAAAGCCAAGTTTGGAGAAGAAACGAAGCTGCCCCAAGCGATCGTACCACCCACAAGCATGATGGCAACGCATGAAGCTCATTTTCTCCCCACAGCACTCGAAAGAATGGGAAGAATGCAGAACATGCACAGTGTCTGAGTTGTGCTCGAACTGAACAAAAAAATCGAATGGCATCACGCATACCTCAATCTTGACCACATTTCGTCTAATCCCAAAATGAGACCTGAAAGCCGACAGCAAATCTGTCGGTGACACAACGGGATAGATGCCATGCACGGTGGCCATGAGGCATGTGGTCGTCGAACTTCTATGCCAGGGCTACCATGCCTGGGGTACACGACAGCACGCAACCACCCGAGGCCGGTCGCCGGCCAGGATTGCCCGACGGGACATGCTCCGCCATGCGAGAAGGACTAGCCAGAGGCGAGAGACTAGTCCAAGGACACGAAGCTCCAATACGGCGTATGATGCGACGGCGATAGCTACAAGCTTCGATTAGGAGTGTGGGAGGTTGACCGGACATGTCGAGGACGCAAGGAGAGCAAGTGGAAGCTCCGATCTAAGGCGAGCAGACGGAGCTGAGCAAAGGTTATGGGGAGGGGATCAAGGGAGAAGAGCAGAGCAGAGCAAAGAAATAGATCTGGTCCACGTAGGAGTAAACTAGTCCACGACGGCAAAGGATAATGGAGAATACTGACAACGCGGGCCAAGAAGAGTTGACCTAACGACGGTATTTGAGTTCAACCGTTTTTCGGCTGATTCAAACGACCATTTGGCTGTTAGATTTGTATTCACCCCCATTTGGCCCCTCTGGACAACTGGCGAATCTACTATGGCCCCTCCACGAGATTACATGCAAGTCGGGTACCACGATGCAGTCGTCAAGTAACTTTGGGGTCCCAAACGAACAAGCCCAGGATAGACAGAGTTTGATAGAAGCCGAATCCCAAGTCTTAGAAATATATGTAGTATTAATTCATGGTTAATCAACAGGAGTATTATCATGGGGACCTTAGATCTAAATGCGGTGGTTGGACTTTATGTCTTAATATTCCCTTGTTCGTTCTTAATTGGCCTTGGGGTCAATCACTAGTGGTGTATTTGCTCATATCTATGGCTACACCTAGTTATGACTCCTCCTAGAAGAAACAATAAAAATACTATATATGTGCTTCACTGGTTGTGAAAACCAAATGAATGAAACAGCAATTTTCCTAAACATTTGCTCCCATAGATTATCCACATCCACTCCCTTAGCTCCACTTCATTTGCATTATTTTACTTATAGTATTTATTCCAATTAATTTATTGTTTTTTGGTTAATACCAAAAACAACCACACACACACTTTAGATCCTATGTTTGCATAGAAGGCCATATAAGTGGGTTATAGGGATTTAGAAAATATATAATTTACCTTTAGCTCCTCGTGGGTTCGACACTCAAATACTTATCAAATTGTACTACGGTGATCCCCTACACTTGGGGGTTATCAACTATCACCTTAGGGTTCGCAGGTTCAACATAATAATAGGTAATACACTTTGCAAATACATACCAAACTCAAATATATGATGGGGCAATAAAAGTTCAGTACTGAAATCATGTCACTCAGGCCCTAGCAACAAGCATTAAACATAGCAAAAGTGTTCCAACACTCATACAAGAATGTCCACAAGATAAACACCTCAAATCTTGATACATATGGATGATTACATGATGAATCTCATCCAATCCCCATCCAAATCACATGCCCACATGGAATTACTCACACATGATAAGGGGGGATGAACTCAT
The DNA here is from genome assembly GCA_910589775.1 of Avena eriantha. Classification (NCBI taxonomy): domain Eukaryota; kingdom Viridiplantae; phylum Streptophyta; class Magnoliopsida; order Poales; family Poaceae; genus Avena; species Avena eriantha. The sequence goes on along the minus strand of OU342744.1, from coordinate 419,672,562 downwards.
GGTTGTTGGTGATGATGATTGTGGTGGATAAGAACTTGAAATCCCCCTCTCTGGCATGGACAGCAGGACCAATCTGACCCCTGAAACGAATATTTTGGTGGTGGTGGCAATCTGTTTCCCGAAAAGCTCCATCCTCCTAGATACCTAAGTTTTTCAGGTATATATGGGGGTATGCCAAAGGAGGGGCCGAGACGATGCTCCACGGCCAAAAGGGCCTGAGGGCGTGACCACCCTTACTGGGCGCATCCTCTGGTCTCTTTTGGGCCTCGTGGCTCCTCTCGCTTGATTTCAAAGCCCATACTTCATTATTTGGTGAGAAACTGATGTGGTATTTTTCCTTGATTTTATTTCCTGTGAAAACAAACAGAAAGAAGACTTTTGCTAAAAATAATGTTAGATTCGGCAGTTTTATCCAAGTATGGGAAGATTCCGGAGAAAATCATCGAGCAAAGTATTTGGAAAAGTATATACATTTGAGATGTATCAGCTCCCCCAACCTTAGCTCGTTGTTTGTCCTCAAACAACTCAAACGCAGTGTAGAAGCGATAAAAGACTTTGACAAGAACTTTGCTCTATTCATGCATAACAGTTTATCATGGCAAATATTTGAAACCTAGCTTTATCAATGAATAGCAAAGTAATAATGAGAGCCCACTATGTTGGTGTACTGATTATACATGGTGCAAAGGAGATAATATACGGCAACACTATTTGAGCATGATTACCTAATAGTGGCAATGAACAAAGTTCTCACATCGCATTTGATTGAATCATATGTAAGGTTTTTGAGGCCTTTGATTATTTCAATTGTTGACAACTAATTCATCATGCTTGCATTGCGAACTAAATACTTTCGGATGCCATATCCTTCTGGTCTTTCAACATTTAAACACTCATAGAAGACCCATACATGAGTAAGTAACTAGTATCTTTAGTTGACAACTGGCGGAGTCGAATAGGATAGGTGCTTTTTGGTATGTTTCTCGCACCTTTGCATGAGTGGCGGGAGTTTTTGGTTGCCACTTTTTTGGGCTTGCAAGTCTTTCTTCATTCAGCTTTGAGTGGATTTTCATATCCATAATGCATCAACATTTTGGTATAGGCTTTGAACGAATAAGCATCTCTTGATTTTTTGCCTCACTTGGTGGGAACTTCTTAGTTTTAGCCCTTTTTCTTCCGCAGAAGAGCCAACTCATTGGGATATTTATTTTTTCAGGATAAGGATTTAAAGGATGGGTGCCCACCAACACAATGATAACCATGTTGGTGGAAATTGTTTAAAGGCTAGCAGAAAGGTTTAGTTGTCAACTAAAGATACTATCAACCCACTAACATATGACTCGACGATGAGATTCACGATTTGAAAGACTGGACTATCTTATAAGCCTCAACCTCCATATTTCATTTCTAATCTCTTCTTTCTCATTGGTGATCCCTTTGCTTCCATAGCGATCTTTAAATGTCGTTAGACCCTTATGTGTGTTACCCTACTGTAACACCCCAGCATTTAGGAACCAACGAAGGGTAGAAATAGGAATCTATGCATATGCATGCATTCATCTGTAAAATATTCATCATTGAATATGTGCCACGTCCACATCAACAAGCATAATGGGATGCATATACTTTTGTTCAGAACTACTATCATGCAATCAAGTTAAAATAATGTTCCCTAATAGAATCTCATTTGACTCATTATATATCCAAAAGGACACAAAGAAAGTAACCATTCATTACCACTTCCCTAAGTATTGATGAAACTTTGCCGAAGCATTTGCTAATGTTAACTTGCATGCATAAGTATAGCAAAAGGGTCATACCTCTTTTATCATTTCATACACATTGATTTATCATTGTTGTTCTTTTCTCCCATCTTGAACTGCACAATATGCTCATATATGTTGAAATAAAGCAAATAGATATAACTTGGTTCATTCTGGACTTCATTTTCATTAGTTTTAGAAATATTACTACGGGATTTTCCATCAATCAGTTCTCATAAAAATATGTTAGCATGGTGGTTTATAGTGTTTGTGATCCATATTTTACCATAGCATTAAATTTGGGATCATTTGCAAGTCAACTAGCCACTTTTAGTGTTAAAATTGGAATCTGCCAACAAATTACTGCAGCGATGCAGCCCAGTATTTCCCTACTTAAACATCCCAGAATTTTTTGCCAATTTTTGTGTGGGGGGGAGATGAAAAGTTATAGTTGTTGTGTAAATTTCAACCTAATCGGAGTTACAGATAAAAATGAAAAATAAAAAGTGAACAGCATCATGCAGATTTCAAAAATGAAAATATTTTTGTGGTTTTTAGTTTTAGACAACAAAGTAAATCAACTTAATGGAAATATAACTACATAAACAAGCAAAATATTTTTGGATTTTGGGTTTTACTGAAAGTAAACAACATGCAACAAGCCTAAAAAGTCAAATCTTTTTGGGTTTTTCGAGTTTTGCTAAAATGAAACTACAACTCAAATAACTTAAACAATTCTATCATGGCATATACAATGAAAAGGGAGGGAGGAAATCATACTCCCCCAATCTTGGGTGAAAGCTAGTAGCTCGGATAGTTGGGGTTGTACCCCCAACCGTATCCTCTATCTCCATAATGCTGCGGTGGCTACTCCCACGGTGACCACTGTGGTGGTGTGTCCTTGTTCCCCTGCTGAGAAGAGGAACCTTCTCTAGGGTAGTACTTAGGTGCTGCAGGCATGCCACCACATGTGTCATGTGCTCGAGGTTGAGGATAATCCTCCCATGCTGCCGGTGAAGACGGTTCAGCAGCCTCCTCCCATGCATACTCGTTGACAAGGGTTGTCCACTTCTCTCTTATCCTATCAAAATAGTCAACACAAGGAAGCAAAGTGGATTCTAACCTACCACGGTTAAACATATATTAATACATCATGTGACCCGTGCCATACTTCCTCAATATCCCCATGTGAAGCAACATTATCCAAAAGAATAGGTCCCGGAACCAGAGTTCCCATGTATTCAAATTTCCTTTCATTCTTAAGGTACTCAAAAACTAATGTGGCTACTTCTCCATACATTGTTTCTTATTATGTTTTACAGCATAAATAGGTTCTAGCAATAATCACACACGATTTATATTCAGGAGCTACACCTTTCTTAGCACATCCCAATAAGTAAATTATGGGGCCAGTGCATTCTGTTGAATTCTTCCTAGCATGAAATCCTCTAACAAGAAACAATGCAAAGCTTAGTGCAGGGTGCTGAATATGAGTGAACTTTCCTCTATGGATATCCTCCGACACATCTACACTTATACTCCTCCCAAATGAACGGAGGCTCTCATCAGAATCAGCAGGAATGGCTTCCCATTTTCCTTCATTAGGGACATGTATGGCATTACAAAATTCTTCTAAGCGCATGATTAATCTTTGACCCTTCATGAAAAACCTCACATCAAAAGCACTGAGAGTTTCTTTACCTTTGCTACTTACCTTCCCTTTGGTTTGTACAAACCTGAAGCTGGCTATGAACTCACTGCTCCGCTCGTAGTAGGTTGGTTGAGGACGACTTGCAAATTCCTCCAACTTGGTTTTCTGAAAGAAATAAGTAAAATCTTCTTCTATGGATAGTGCTTGCAGCGCATCGGGGTCGGGCCATTTGGTGGCTTTCACCTTCAAGGCCTCCTCCTTAAAGATCATTTCATCTTCCCACGCTTGCTCTTCATCATAATTGTCTAAGTCTCTCGAGCCTCTCCTTGGCCTTAAGCTCCTTATGAGGCTTTTTCCCTTGTTCACGGTGGATGAGATCTTGCAGCACTAAAACAAAAACCACTAAATAATTAGATGTAGCAAGTTAAAACAACTTAGGGATGCTCCATGAGGGTCTACCCAGCATAACTATAAATCATTTCCACTAAAAGGCTTCAAATACATGGATTTGCATGCATGAGATGTGACACCAAGAGCAGCAAATTTCTCACAATATAAAGCATTATATTAAAAATAACTTAGACGAGTGGAGGAGTCACATACCAATGAGCAATCCCTCCAAATGGATTTGAAAATACCTGCCCAAATTTGGAGATCAAGAAATGAGCAGCAAGGGAGCAAGGGATTTTTTGATTGGTACTTGGTCGAGTTCTGAGAGGAAGCGAGGAACCTGGAAGGTTGGAGGCCACCTAACTCCACCTGTGGGGCCCACAAGGGCAGGGGCGCGCCCACCACCATAGGGCGTGCCCTCTGTGATCTTTTGGCCCCTATTCACTTTCTGGCAGTGTCTTTTGGCATGGTGGATTCTCTGTGCAGAAAAATGACCTAGGAAGTTTCTCGTAATTTTTTAACAATATTTTCTGTGTAAAATTTTCCAAAACTCAAAAACTGTCAAAAAGAGGCATAAAATAATTAAAGTAACTAATTTTAAATGAAGGAATTCAAATAAACTTTAATATTACTGCAGCAAATTCGTAATGGCAATCATTATCTTATCATTATCATGTTGAGAATAAGGTTGATCTAGTCTCGTTATCACTATGATAAGAATAAAAACAATGATTTGCTTTTTTTCTATATGAAAGAAAATTCAAGATATCTCACAAAAGATTGGAATGGTTCGAACCATTACTATTTGATACTTAGGCTTTGGAGGATGGGTATTTCAAAGCTTCCACTATAATAAACCTTGGTTCAATGGAATTGACACTTTTCTTGGGTAACTCAATATAATTCTTCTTTGGAAAATATATAGTTTGTTCCTTACCCTTCACATTAAATATCACTTTGCTTTCAGTACAATTAATCACAGCCCCTACAGTATTTAGAAAATGTCTACCAAGAATAATAGATAAATTATCATCTTCAAACATTTCTAATATCACAAAGTCTGTGGGAATCTTCCATTAGCAATCGTAATAGGAACATCCTCACATATACCAATAGGAATAGTAGTAGATTTATCATCCATTTGAAGTGAAACTTCAGTAGGTACTAACTTATTTAAGTTAAGTTTCTTATAAAGAGAGAAAGGTATAACACTTACTCTAGCTCCAAGGTCACATAAGGCATATTTCACATAAGTGTTTTTAATGGTGCATGGAATAGTTGGAATACCTGGATCTCCACGCTTTTCATGTAGCTTTCCCTTAAAAGAGTAATAAACAAGCATATTAGTAATGGCTTCATTTGGTATCATTCTTTTATTATTAACAATTTCTTTCATATATTTATAATATAGAGGTATTTTAATAACATCAACTAAAGGAATTTTCAAGTATAATTTTTTATCAATTCAATAAAGTTTTCAAACCTTGCATTATCCAAAGTTTTTCATTACCTCCCGAGGATAGGGTATATGTCTTTATGCCCATGGATCCATTTCTTTACATTTTGGCTGTGGTTGAGGCTTCTTCTTTTTATTTTTATCATTTGAAGATTGAGGGTCTTCTCTTGCAGTAGGCCCAGACTCTTCATTATTCTCATCTTCTTGTGATTCTTCATTTGGTTGAGACATGTCCTCCTCACCTTCTTCATTATTATCCTCAGTTTCAACATCAGAGAGAGATACCTCATTTCCTTGATCTTCAGAATTCCCATTAGCTTCATTTTCATTGGGAGATTTTCCTGGAATAGATTTCTTCTTAAGAGCCTCTTGCTCTTTCCTTTTTGGATGTCCATCAAGATAATCAGGATCCTGAGTGCTAGAGCCTCTCATTCTGTTAACTCCACAAATTTGCTTCTTCTCATTAAGAAGATTTTCATACAACTTATTTTGAAGAGAAATCATTTGTTCAACTTGATTGTTCATTATTTTGCAATGCTTAAAAGTCATCTTAAGAGAGTCAACACAAGAGCGTACTATTTTATGAAGAACATTAATCTTATGAGAGTTCTCTATTATTTCCCTTTCAATATTATGATCAAATGTTTCTTGATGAGGAGCAAAGATGCTAGAATGATCAACATAAGATATTTCAGTAGGAGGTGATACATTTCCATTACTTTCAGAGAACATATAGCATGAACTTGAATAGGGAAGCATGGGTTATCAATAGGGAATTTAACACCCATTTCAGAAAGTTCCTTCAAATGAGAAGATTTAATACCCCTTTCCTCCATAGATTTATGAGCTTCTTCCATATCTTCATTAGATAATGTGTGAACATCTATCTTGTTATGAATCTTCTCATTTTTCTCTTCTTCTTCAATATGCCAATCATGATAATTTTCTTAGCAATATTATTCAATAATTCCTTAGCTTCCTCAATAGTCCTATCCCTGAAAATATTTCCTGCAGCAATGTCTAGATAGGATCTAGAACTTTTAGTTAGTCCATTATAAAATGCATCAAGAAATTCATTATCCTAAAAACCATGAGCAGGGCATCTCCTTCCAATGGCACAAAATCTCTCCTAAGCTTGAGGAATACTTTCTTCTTTGTTTTGTGCAAAGTTACTAATTTCAATTTTCATAGCATGTATTTTACTATCAGAGATATACTTATGGAAAAACAAATACAATCATGCTTCCTTACTAGTAAGAGATTTAGGAACTAATGATTTATACCAAGTTTTTATATCTCCTCCTAAAGAGAAGGGAAACAGTTTTAAGAAATAATAGCGTTGTTGTATCTCAGTTTTTCCAAATAGGCAAGCAATATCTTCTAAATTCATTAAGTGTTCATAAGGAAATTATTCTTATTTTGTATAGAACTTAGATGCTTCAACTCTTTCTATTATTTTAGGGTTAACTTCAAAATCATCTTTAATGAATATTGCAGGTTCATTGCATTTACTAGCAACAGTAAATAATTATCCTAGAGAAAAGTACTCAAGCTAGCTTCAAATTTATCCAAGTACTCTTGGTCAAGACTCATAGAAGTTTTAGTAAAAGCAATATCCTCTTCACTAGGTGTCTCTTTAGAACTAGTAGAAATATCTTTTTCATTAACAAGCTCATCTTTATCACATTCAGATTCTATATCATCATTGGACAAGGAGTTAGATAAATCAGGCGTCCCCTCTTTATCTTGGCCATCATCCAACAAATCTTTTTCAGTAGGTGTAGACATCCTAGACAATTGTGAAGTTGCTAGAGCAGTAGCTTTCTTTTTTAGTAGCAGGAGTAGTAGCAGCATTAGGTGAAAAGTGTGGTCTAGAAGGCAAATCTGTACCTCTCCTTGTAGTAGAAGGCACAATGTTCTTCTTAGCAGCATCTTTACTATTTCCCATGATGAGTGTCAAGTAAGTACAGGAAGTAAATGATAATAGGTTGTCTTACCAATAAAGCTAGGTTCCCTAGCAATGGCGCCAGAAAATGTCTTGATGCCCACAAGTATACGGGATCGATGAAATCTTCGATGGGAAGTATTACCCAAATTTATAGTTCGACTCAAGGGGAACACAAGAATATCAATAATACTTTAGCAATTGAGATGTCACTCTCAGCCACACCTATATATCCATAAACTCACAAATAAAGTGGTGGTTTTTGGCAGTTGATTCAAAATAATGAAATAAAGCAGTAAACAATTGCAGTAGATTTCTAGTTTTCACTGGATGTTGTGTTGTGAAACTTTCAGTGGCTAAAGCGCAGGCATGAGGTGATAGAGGGGTGTTGCATGGATGGTATTCATCATATAATGTATCATAATAACATGGCATTTATCTATAATTCAGTTGTGTGTAGGTGTGTGCTCCAAACATAATCATGCATGTGAATTTGCATAATATCTTTTGTCCTGCCTACCCATTTCACCGAAGCCAACTTGGAACTATAGACAATTAAGATCTACCTTTTCAAATAGACCGGAACAAAGCATTAACACTTCATGAACACACAATATCCTCAAACTATCATATATTCCCATTGTTTTTCCTTACTGTCACCTTATGGTTCGTAGGTTCAACATAATAATAGGTAATACACTTTGCAAATACATACCAAACTCAAATATATGATGGGGCAATAAAAGTTCAATATTGAAATCATGTCACTCGGTCCCTAGCAACAAGCATTAAACATAGCAAAAGTGTTCCAACACTCATACAAGAATGTCCACAAGATAAACACCTCAAATCTCGATACATATGGATGATTACATGATGAATCTCATCCAATCCGCATTCCACCTCACATGCCCATAGGGAACTACTCACACATGATGATGGGGGATGAACTCATGGTCGTTGGTGATGATGTTTATGATGATGGCGGTGGAGAAGACCTCGAAATCCCCCTCTCCAGCATGGAGAGCAGGACCAATCTGACCCCCAAAATGAAGATTTTGATGGTGGCGACGCTCTGTTTTGCAAAAAGCTCTGTCCTCCTAGATACCTAGGTTTTTCAGGTATATATGAGGGTACGCCAAAGGAGGGTCCGAGACGATGCTCCACGGCCAAAAGGGCCTGGAGGGCGCGCTCACCCTTAGTGGGCGCACCCTCTGGTCTCTTTTAAGCCTCGTGGATCCTCTCGCTTGATTCCAAAGCCCAGACTTCATTATTTGGTGAGAAACTGACGTGGTATTTTTCCTCGATTTTATTTCCTGTGAAAACTGACAGAAAGAAGACTTTTGCTAAAAATAGCGTTAGATTCAGTAGTTTAATCCAAGTATGGGAAGATTCTGGAGCAAATCATCGAGCAAAGTATTCGGAAAAGTAGATACATTTGAGATGTATCAGCATCTTCATCTAGTCTATAATGACTTTGTTCAAAAAACTGGCACCTTAAGCATTGCCTGGGCTTTGAGAAGGTTCTGGTCCCACCATCGGAATGGTTGAAAGGTACCTTCATATTCTTTCCCCATTAATCAAACTAGACAACACTCTTGGTGGTTGCAGGAAAAAGTATCGTCTTTTAGTTGATCGTTGAATTTTCAGTCTGCCATTCCTAGTCGAAGCCAAACTTCGCCCTCCTGCGTTGTAATCTCGTACTATACACTGATTAATTAAACACACTTCATGCACACGAATACTGAGTCCATAGATTGTATTTGCGGTTATTTGCCATATGATAACTGACACAATATTGCATCTCTTCTTGTCGCAATGAAAAATACATCTCTTTTAAAAGTTGGAGTTTGCTAGAAATCCTTCAGAAAGCACAAATGATTTTACGATTGAGGTGAGGAAACAAGTTGAGTATCTTGTTGCTTTACATGATGTTGTGAATGACACTCTTATTTTTTCAAACGAGGCAAAAGATTTGCCATTTTCATTAATTAAGGAGAGAAGAGAGGTCTTAAAAACTTAGCCTTGACCACAAGGGTCAAGGAAAAACAAGAGAGCCTAATCTCGTGGCATTACAATACTCATGAATTTGGACGGCAAATTTGCACCAACAAGGCTCCACAAACCTATCTCTATCTTAATCTTTGCCACAATCATGGTCACGGTAGAGACATTATTTTGAAGACCCTAGCATTTCTTTCCTTCCATATTTCCCAAGAGATTAACATTGCAAGTGAGGCCAAGGCCCTCTTTGATTTCCCTTGCTTGTGAATCTTGTCACTCCACCATTCTTTGACCGATATCATGTCACAACAACTACTTGTTTGAAGATCATCTAGCCCAAGCCACTCGTTGACTTCGCGCCAAACACGAATGGTGAAACGACATTTGTAGAGTAGATGAGAGGAGTTTTCTTGCACTTGGTTGCAAATCTTGCATCATCTACAATTTTTCCACCCCCTTTTTTCAAGCCTATTCGTCGTCAAAATTCTATTTGGAATCACCAACCAGTCAAAAAGTTTGAACTTTGGAGAGGCCCAAGGCTTCCACACCAAGGAAGGCATGGAGGAGGTTGCTTGTCCTAAGAATTGCATTTTGTAGGCCGACTTGGACGAGTAACATCCATCACTAGTGTGCTTCTAAGAGATTGTGTCCAGCGTGTGGTATCCAATTGGACCACTTGAATAGTTTCCCAAAGGTGGTAAAATTGCAAGATATGGTCAAAGGAGAGGCCATCATGGGTGCTCCCTTAACTCACCCAAAAATCATTTTCCAAGGCTTTGCTAACGGTGCATTTCTTCTTTTTTCAACACTCAAATATAAGAGGGGCTATATCCATGGGGCGCTTTCCATTAAGCTAAGAAGCTTCCCAAAAAGAGCACATTTTCCATTCCCAATGGTAACATTTGTGTCCTCCACAAATATATCAAGGTCTTTAGGGGTACAAGGCGTGCCGAGGCCGACCCAAGGTTTACGCTCCTCACCCCATTCATTCCATAGCCATCTTAAGCTAAGTGCCGCAATTTTTTTTTGAGATTAAGGATCCCAAGGCCTCCATACTCTTTGGGTTTACAAACTATTTCCCAATTTACTTTGCACTTTCCTCTGGTTACTTTGTCACATGCCGCCCATAGGAAGGCTCTTCTTATAATATCAATCTTCAGGAGGACTTCAAGTGGGACGTCGAGCATAGTGATGTAGTATTTAGCAAAGCTAGTGAGCACCAATTTGACAAGCATGGCTCGTCCGGCCACCAATTTGCGAAGGAGATCAGGTCTTGGACAAACCAGGTATCGTTGTGCAAAAGAAATAAGACTCAACGTTTAAAAGGTTCAAGCGACCATACAATTCGTGGAGTATGAAGGGACCATCATGTGTTTCTAGATACCGTTGTTGGTCATTGATCCGAGAGATGTCTCGATCATGTATGAATATTCCTGAACTGTAAAGGTGTCACGCTTAAGGGTAGAGATGATGCGGGTTGATCCGCCACCGTAACAGAAACAGGAAGAGAGGGTACTAGAAGAGTTCCAGAGAGATACCAAAGTGTTCGAAGGTTATTCAAAAGGAGTTTTGAATACCTTTTGAATAAAGGAAATTAAATAAAAGGTATTTAGTATTTAATTAATAGAATTAATATTAAATATATTTATTTAATTAAAGGAAAAAAGGCAAGAAAAACCTACATGGGCCCTCCCCGGAAGGGAGAAGGCCCAAGAGGGGGAGGGGCTGCCCCTAGGTTGGCCAAGGCATGTCGGTGGGGTCTCCCACCCCGCAGACCATCCTAGGTGGGATTGACGCACGGGTGGGGCCTACTCCACCGCCGGCTAGCCCCCTCCCATCTCCTCCCAAGTTTAGCCCTACCCTGAGACTTGGAGGGTGGGAGTGCCTAGATTTTTCTATATATAGGGGGTCATTCCTCAATTCTCACCCCACAATTTGGCCATTAGCCATTCTCTCTCCCTCCCTCTCTCCCTCTCGTGCGTGTTCCCAAGTTTGGAATGTGCTCTACGAGGTAGAGAATTCTCCACCAGACCCGCATGCCGTCGTGCACCTGGAATCGGTCCGGATCTTCTTTTTCCGCTGCCTTGCTAGACCGAGGCCCGAGAGACGTCTTTTACACCGGACATGTGTAAAACTTCACGGCACTGCCATAGGTGGTGCTGGACGCTTGAAGTCTTCTAGACCTTGACGTCTGCTATGCTCGAATTCATCAGCAATGTTTGTGCGGAAACATAATCCCGTGTCCGGTATTCAAAGGTATGAATACCGTATCCCGCTCGTTACTGTACTTCTCCATAGATAGATCTTGGGTTGGTGCATTCTCATAGTAGAATTGTTTTGTTTTGTACCACAGAACCCCTTCATCTCTCTGGTTGCTTGATGGCAGCGTCACGCAGAAACCCAGATTATCGGTGGTTGGCGCAACATTGAAGGCGGCGAAGGATGCCGCTTTGATGCAGGGCCACATCGAGCCTTGATTGCGCGACGCAGGAGCAGGAACCTGCAACGAGTTAATGGAAAAGCTCACCTTTCTGCCATGGAGAGGCGCGTCAGGCTCCAACTCATCCTTAGCCAGCGAGTCAGAGATGTGAGACGTGCCAGAGGAGGGCGATCCTGATCTGCATCTCGCCGGATCTGAACCAGCGGCCGCCACGGGGAGTTCCCTTGCAAATCTCGGGGTGGAGAAGCCCGGTAGGTCCAACGCCGAGTCACACGGGGACGAGGATCTCGAAGGAGGGGACCGCAGCGCGCTGCCGACGGCGGGGGGAGCGGTGGCTGCGGGCGCCGGAGCAGCGCGTCGCAGGAGCGTGTGCAGGCTAGGCATCATAGGCTCATAGAATTCACATGATTTGTACCTCTGCACCATTCTCATAATATGCTCATAGAATTCACATGAGGTGCTAAAGGACTTGATTACAATCTTACTCTTAGTTCTGAGGTGCTATGCGTATATTTGAGGCCCTTTTTTCTATTTTCTAGCTTTGCTAGGGTGTTAACTGTGAGGGGCCTCTCCAAACTTGTACCTGCCACGTGTTTATCTTAGCAGCTTTCTGGGTCTTCTAAACCCTTTTATCGTTCAAAAAAATATTTTTTTAAATACTATGGGAATAGATATAGCATCCCTATTGTCCGTACGGTCGCCTAGAGTTCCCAGCGATGCCCCCGCTTGCATGTTGTGACTATCTACAATGAGGCCCTGTTTGGGGCGGAGGAATACAAAACCGAAGGATACCAGAAAACGTAGGAATGGCAAAGAAAGGTCGACGCAAAACATAGGATCAACAGACCATAGGAAACGATTTGGTAGAAATGCTAGAGCCTATACTGTTTTGGCTTGCGTGGATAGTGCCATCAACAGTAGTTTATTTGGCCACATCCAGGTTGTTCAGTTTTTTACTGCAACGAATGGTCTACATACTTTGGCTCCTACCTCATGGAGGCTCACAAGATAGATTGTTTAATTCGATTTACAGCGCCCTGCCTCGATCTTCCGCCAAAACATGAGATCTGGGTAGAGGTTCTCAGTCCCGTGGAATTGCCACTGTAAACTAAACTTTTCATAGGAATACTGTAGATATTTCCTACGTCCCGAATACTACTAAGGCCCCGTTCGGTCCGCGGAAATTTCACAGGAATTTCACGGGCTCCGTTTCCGCTGGAAACTTTTCCTCGACGTGTGTTCGCTTCACGGGAATCGAGCTAGCTCATTCCGCTGAAAAGTTTCGTTCACCCGTACTTTTCACGGGAAAAACAACATGTACTCTAACCGAAGGAACAGCAGGCAGAAGAATCTTTCCTCTTAACCGAACTAACCACTTTTTCCCGTTCCTTTGTTTTGTATGCCCGTAGGTTTGCTGTTCCTGCCCAGTCTATTCTTGCACAGTTTTATCTTCCTCTAATTTGCAAACCTGTGGACCGAACGGGCCTAAGGAAAAGAAGCCTGCATGAATAGTATTCCTTTAAAAATCCTGCGGTTTTCCTCTACACCGAACGGGGCCTGATTTTGTTAGAGAGAAAAACTAACATCTCAAGCACTGCCTAGGTTATGGGTCCACCGCTAGAATGGTCTAAAGGTATTAATTTTCTTTTCCCGTTAACAAAGCTAGAGAACGTCATTCATGGTTGCAGGGAAAAGTATCCTTTTTTTAGTGGATCGTTGATTTTTTTTGACTTACATTCCGAGTTGAAGCCAAACCTCGCCCTACTACGTCGTAACCTCGTACTATGCGTTGAATATTGAGTCCATAGATTGTACGTTCAGTTGTTCACCATAAAAAAAAAAAGGGTCCGTTGACATCGTGTTTTAAAAGAAGGGATTCTCCTCTTGGAAGCGGGTTCGTGGAATCCACCTTCGCTTCCAGAGACAGCCGTCCCAGGCTGACGCTGACAAGGTGACAGCGGGAATTTTGGTGAGACAACTCGGGATACGGGATAGACACGAGACAAGAAGCGATTTGCACCGGTAGCTGTAACTTGGAACTTGGCACAATTCCACCGTCTACTCTACTTATCAAGTCTGGAAAAAGTTAAATACACAGACAGTCCATGTATTTGTCGGACTGGCTCGATTTAGTCCTCCTACTCGGAATTTGCTGAATTATGTCTGTATCTTCTGAACTAAGGATGTCACGTGGAGGCGTGTCCCACTTGCAGGAGCGAAGATGGACCGGAAATTTGCAGTTAGCACCTCCCACGTTACTCTGTTACCTTTAGTTAACCTTCCATCGTAAATTTGTCACTCCACTTTCTGGTCTAGCAATCACCACCCTCATCGTCTGCCCGCCGCCTCCGTCTCCGTCAAGTCCTTCCTTTTTTCCTCGCTCGAATAGAACTCTTTGGGCTGAAAGGATCTGTAACATCGTGGGGTGCTCTGCATAATGGATCTGATAGGGAAGGGGATACGTGCAAATATCTGGTAGTGGAAAAACGTTCGAGATGTGGGAGCATGGTCCTATAAGATTCCAGTCACGAGGCGCCTGAATCAATCGAATCAACGCAATTTCAACGCCAAACATGTATTAGGACTAAATCGAGCTTATTACAAGTACACGGATAAAATTCAGCAAATTCTGAGTACGAGGACTAAATCGAATCAGCCCGACAAATAGACTGTTAGTGTATTTAACTCGGAAAAAGGGAAGAAGAAACCAAGAAAAGTCCGAGGACATGTTCACCAATTCATGCAAGGATCCTCGCTGATCAGCCTAGCTCCTCGAGAAGATAAAGGGTACCAGGTCACAGGGCAGGCGTGCACGCGGGAAAAGGAGCAGCAGGAGCACTCGAGACTCGGGACTAGACGATCGAGGAACACGGCTGCCAGATCCACAAGGCAAGAGGGAGGGTATCCAGCAACAGGCAGGCATGATGAGACCTGTCCGTCTCGTCTTGTTATAGGTTGGTGCGTGTCGGCTCTGGCATGGCACCGCTTGCCCTGCCACATGCGGCACATGAGGCGACAGCATGGTCCATGCCACAAAGGGAGGGAACCCATCATCTACGCCGGGGCCGGACGGTGCCGTTTCTGGTCTCGGAGCATCTGTTCTCCGACAGTGGAGCATCATCTGTGCCTGCCTAACGATCGAGGGCAAACCACATGTGACGTACACACTCCGATCCATATTACTTTCGCTAAAATAGATGTATATAATATATATCCATTTCAGCGACAAGTAATATGGATCGGAGAGAGTAACATAGTTTATAGTACTACTCCCTCCATCCCTTAATTGATTTGAATTTGTCTACATTCGGATGTATTCAGCACTAAAACATATTTAGATACATCCGAATCTAGACAAATCGAAGTTAACTAATTTGAATCGGAGAGAGTACTCATACCTTGCCCCCGCCGATGCGTACGAGTCGACACTGGTCAAAATGCACCCGCTGGCTCTCTCTCTCTCGGGCACTCCCGAACAAGAAGCAATGGAGCGAAAGCTACAGTTCGTTGGACCGCTATAAGGGGGTGGCTTCATCGAGATGGGAGTAAACAAGCCTGGCGTTTAGCTCTAGATTTGGACTTGGCGAGTGTGTCCCGACTCCTGCGCGCGTGGATAGCGAGCGTTCATCCATCCTCGGGTACGGAGGGATCGGTAGGTTGCGCTTTGGTCTTTGGTGCTGGGTCAGCAGGGGGTTTAACCCGCTGAGCACGCGAGGGTGGACCGTTAACTTGCTTTTTAGTTGGGTCGGTGGGGTGCTAGAACCTGGATTTCTTTTTCTGCCCAAAAATATAATCATAGCTCGAATACAATAACAGTTCGTTCTGTGGAACACTAGTTTATCTCATCTCTCCACCTCAACTCATACCGATGTTTTTGTCCTTTTCATATCGCATTTTTTCTTCTTTTCAAAACGGTAAAGGAAAATTTCCAGAACAAATCCTAAACTTGTAGACAAACGCTAAATTGAACCATCAACTTACAATTCCTGAAATTGGCACTCTTAACTTAGGAGTCTCGGTCTACTTTTAAAAAAAAGGAATGCAGGGTGGTTGGCATGTATATCCACTTCCCTAACCAAGTGAGTTGGCTCACTTCTTTATCTCGGTCTATTTTAGACCCTATACCTATTTAGTGCACCGGGAAAACCAGGATCCTGACCGGGAATACTTGTTGTCTCACTGACTATATGGGCCCTCATGTCATATCCATCTTCTATCACCTACAAGTTTAGCTCCAGATCACGGAATTATAGCTTCGTCCCTACCGTCCTCCGTCTCGATTTCAGCTGCAGAGACATCGAACACGAATCGATCCTCTTCCTTTGATTCATGCTGATCTCGTGCTCACTTGGGGCGACAAAGGAGCACAGGAGCTGACAATAGGAGGGGTTGTCTAGTGCTAGCGTGCAGCAGCATTGGAGCACCAGAGCTGACAGCCAGGAGGAACGACGGCCTTGTGCTCGCGCGTAGGTGGCCCGGGAGCACGGACGTCTTGGAGCACTATGCTTGGCGAGACGGCGATGTCGGCGACGAATGACGCAGAAGGTAGGAGCAACTCGGGGGGGGGGGGGGCGATGTGCAGGCTGACGAGGAAGGCATGAAGGCACGGAAGTGGGCGGAGGCGTCGAGCGCGACATGCGAGCAAGAGGGAGGTCGAGAACCACAACAGACTCGCGTGGGAGTGCGCGGATGGGGGTAAAGTCCATGGACGTGGGTCCAGTTTTCAGTGAGAGCAAAACGAATATTTAGTTTAGGATTTTTGTATTTTTTCATGCAAAACAGGTCTAGACTCTAAAATAGACAAGAATTTCTAAGTTTTTTCTTTTGAGAACGAATGAATTTTTAAGTTTAGAGTGCCAATTTCAGGAACAGAGAGTTGAGGGTTCGATTTAGCTTTCCCCTATGAGTTGAGAGTTTGCTTTCGACTTTTCCGATTTTCAACTGGAAGCAAAGTTTGGAGCCAACACACCTTTCACAAGGATACGATGTAGGGACGAGCTAGGAAGCTACTTCATCCAATCGAAAAAGGCTAGACCACAAATTTACACCGGGAACGCGCATAAACTCACTGTCAACGTCCATTCTACGCTATGAACCCTTGATATTGTCATGTGCCTGGTCGTCACACTCAAAATAGGCCCTTGGTATGCTTGCGCGGAAGGACGAATCGCTGGAACTAAGGTGAGATCCCATCAAAGTTTCACTTCTAGTTTATTTGTCAAAAATTAGTGCAAATTTTGAACCAAAAATTATATCCCTATAACCCATATTAGTTGACTCGAATTTGTTTATATTCGGATATATCTAGACATGTTTTAGTACTAGATACATCCGAATTTAGATAAATCCAAATCAACTAATATGGATCGGATGGAGTACTAGATTTTGACAAATAAACTAAAAGTGGAATTTAGGTTGGATTCCATAGCTGAAACAAGACCCCCCCCCCCCCCGGCTGCCGCACAACCCTCGATACTTATTTTGTGGCAATTTGCATCAAACATTATATGTGTATTAATACTTACTTGCAAACATGTACTCCTTCTACCCAAAATAAGACTTGGGTTTATCTAGATTTGGATGTATCTATACATGTTTTAGTATATAGATACATACAAATTTAGACAAAATCAAGTCAATTATTTTGGGACGGAGGAAGTAACTAAAAGCCATATAATGGAGAAGAAAGCATTCTCTTGCAACACTAAGTTGCCCCTCTTAAATAAGATAACAGTCATATTTCACTTCCTTCTAACTCAGCAGCAGAAGTATAGCGGGACTTCTCTTAAGAGAGTGATACGTCATTATACATGCCTTTAGATGCTCAACTCGATTAATCCACATCTTGGCCAATGCCGAACACATATAAAACCAATTAGAACTTTATCAATCACTAGCAAAATGCCTGCGCGTTGCTGCGGATATGGGCATATAAACCAAGAACCAATTGACCGGGCCGAATTAACCTGAAGTGAAGTGAAGTGACCGAAACCGCTTAATTCGGTATAGAACTCGGTTAGTGATTCCTATAAACCGAATTTAATTCGGTCCACCTATTAGATCGATGTACCAATGCCAACGCGTAATCCCCGGATTCTCCTTCTCCCGCATAGTAGAAGTGGTAGGGCCATAACACTCGCATGTGTGATTGCCAAATTTCCAATCATGAAACGGTTAAATCCCAAAAATCGTGGGATCTTTCCGCTGATTGATCTTTTGCCTTGGTCCATATATCCTGATGTGGTGTTTAATTAATATCCCAATCTTTTGTTGCTGTATAACCCTATTTCTGTCTATTTTTCATGTCTAAAAACTACTAATTGGAAATTAATTCTAAAAGAACCAAAAAAATATTGAAATATTTCTAAAAACTAAAATGACCTCCGAACCGTCCCTGGCATGGTAAACCCAGCAGACACCCCCACATATCCTCCCAACCAGACCCAATGTCCAATGAAACGGTGGAACCCCCACCAACTATGATCTGTCTCTCCTTCCTTGTGAGATCTGCCAGCAACCTCATCCCCTCGACCCCGTCATGAGCTCATGGTACCTTCCGCCATAGCCCTTCTACTCCATTTCCCTCTCATCTGGCCTGCACAAGGCAACAGCCGCTGCCACATCCTCTTGCCTCTGACCTGCACACAAGCTTCGCCGCCCCCTAGAAGACCAGGATGCAAGCCCCACGATCCGATCCCAGCTCTGCACAAGGCAACAGCCGCCTTGCCACACCCTCTCCTGCCGCTGATGTGCAGCTCACAATCCCAGCTCGTTTAATCATGCCGCATACGCAGCAAGAGACATCCCATAATCCCTCATGTTTATAGATGTCAATTAGGCATGATTTCCAACTGGTATTCTACCCAAATTGCCAACTATATGAACTGGTGGGGCTCTCCCTAAGTGAGCGGGGTGGGACTAAATTGCCAGGTCGTGAAATCAACGGGACTTGACTGGCGTTGGTGCTTGGCCATGACGCACACATGGCCTAGCCCATGGGGAATTTGAACAAAAATAACCTATTTAAATAACAAATTCACGAAATAAACTCCGGCCACCGAAATTTCACGGATCTAACCCTTTTTGCAACGCCGTAGACCATGGCGTCGCACCCTGAAGCGTAGCGCCAAGCATGGTGGCGCCGCACGTCTGCCAGCGTGGCGTCGACGTGGTCTCGCGGGTCCCAGTTTCGTAAGTGCGGCGCCACACACTACGGCGCCGCACTTTAGGTCTTGTACCAGCCGCGCGGCCGCCCCAGCCCGACCCAGGCTCACTTCCTTACCCATCCACGAACAGAGAAGGTCAATGGCGGCGGCGGCTATCACCCATACTTGATTCCCTCCCCACATCTGCTGATTTTCTCCAAGATTTGTGCTCTCAATCCCCTCTCCTAGGTATTCTCACGAAGTCCCCTCAATTTCATCCACAAATTTCTTACTTTTTGCCCTCATTTGTATTTTTTGGTGAAACCCTAAGTTGGATGTGATAGTGAAATTAATATGAAACATTGCCATGTATGGTTGATCTTTAGTCTTAGTAGTATTTGTATAGCAATAGCTTAGTATTCAATGGTAGAACTTTGGTTGGTTATTTTAGCATACAAATCCAATATATATGTTAGTATGTGTGGTTCATAGTAGCAATCCTCATAATTGATTATGGTGGGACATTTGTAGATAGATTATGGTGGGACATTTGTAATGTTGCAAACATAGTTTTGCTAAAGTGGAATATATGTAATGTGAGAATAATTGTTCTTATGGTATCTATTTGAAATATATAGGATAAGTCTTCTCAGTCCTCACTACGATGTTCAACACTGTTCCTACAAGTTGTCAAAAAAGAGACAGGTACTAAAAAAACCCACACGGTAGTTCCTATTGCTCCGGTTTGTTGAGGTGTAAATCTAACCTAGGCCATTGTATGTTTGCAGGAGCTTGTACCTCTTCGACTTAGGTATCACGAGGTCTCGTCGGTCAAGAACCTGACTTACGATCAGCGGTAAACTCCGTACATCGAGCAACTAGGACTCCTCCCCTTTATCCACATGGTCACTCGGTCGACACCGAAGTTCAACCCCGCTGCGATCACCGCGCTTGTCGACCGGTGGAGGCCGGAGACACACACTTTTCACCTTAGGACCGGTGAGACTACGTTCACTTTGCAGGACATGAGCATGATCCTGGCACTCCCAATCGAGGGAAACTCTATGTGCATAAGCACAGATTCAGACGGGTGGCGTGAGCATATGGTTAGCCTTATAGGGAAGGATCCACCCGAGGTTGTAAATGAGAAGGGAGTAACACTAAGGGTAGCTGCCGGGGCTACTTTCAGTTGGATTAGACAGAATTTCAAGACCTACCCCGAGGATGCTAACGAGGACACGGTCAGGACGTACGCTCGTGTGTATGTGTGGTACATCATCACGAGGACTCTCTTTCCTGACAGCAGTGGGGATCATGCTCAGTGGCATTGGCTTAAGGTGCTCACAGTTTTTGACTCAGATTTCAGCTGGGGTTCGGCGGCGTTGGCTTGGTTGTACCGTCAGGTAATCGCTTGTTTACAAAGTTGTCTATGTTTGCATGACCTCAAAAAATATTGTTTTACTAAACGGTGTATCACTTCATTTGCAGCTGGATGATGCCTGTCTTAGGAGCGCAACCGATGGATGCATCAGTGGTTGTTTGCTCCTTCTTTCGGTGTGGAGCTGGGAACGCTTCCCAGTTGGACGGCCGAGATTGTTGAGCTACAACCCTTATGTTGATGACGGCAATAACCTCTTGCTCCCCACATGGGCATACAAGTGGGATGTGGTCTCCGATCCCCAACCGACCCTTTGGCGGCGTACAGGAGGTACACCAATGAGTTTGACACGATAACCATGGATCAGGTAATTTCCCAACGTGCGGTCAATTCTATGTTATTAATGTGTAATATTTGAACTTGACATGAGTGTGGTATGTTGCAGGTTACCTGGGAGCCATACGGTCCAAGGGCGAACTTTGGTGTCCCGGACGACTATGTGCTTAACTCGAAGTGCACGGAAGAAGCCCGTCTGTGGCTAATGCGTTGCCCCATGGTATGCATGTGGGCGGTTGAGCATCACCAGCCACAACGTGTCATGACCTAGTTTGGGTTATTTCAGGTGAACCCTCCCGAGTGGAAGGACACGGACATAGGGCTCCATGGGTAAGATATGAACCGCCTTCGCCTGTGATGTAATATCTTTCGAGAAATATCACTTTATGACTTCTTGTTGTGCAGCTTGGACAGGAAGAAGCAGAGGAAGGAGATGGATTGGGACAAGCTTCATAGGAAGTATGTTGACAAATTCAAAAGGTGTGTTATTGAGGCTAAGAAAGCAAAAGGAACACAGGAAAGTGCGTTCAATCAGGATGCTTTCAACAACTACATCAACTGGTTTCTTGAGAACACACGGGTGGAGATGTACCCACGAGCATTCCGCCCAGAAATCTTGGAGGAGCCATTGCTATTTGATGAGCTTGCAACTGAAGAATACAATAGGATAGTCAGAAAAGGGCGACAAGCCGAGTATGCTCCATTGGTCAACTTCGTGGTAATTTTTCCTGAATGTTTGTTTTCCTTGTTTACTCTTGTCGGCCCCCGGGATGCTTTACTTGTTTACTCTTTTCTATGACAGCGGGTGGAGGTAAGAAAGTCGGCCGATGCATGCGAGGATGCTTTCGAGACATACCCACGCGGAGAGAAGGGAGAGAGTCTTTTTAGAGGGTTTGTTAAGAAGCAGGCCCTACGGTTAAGGCGGCTTTCAAACTTGCTAGGTTGTCGTGACCCCGAGGTGGCAACACCGTCCGCGTCACGGTCCAACACGCCCCCTGACCCTTCTAGCGATCATCACTCCCCATCCGAGGATGAGGCGGACACACCTGAGGTAGCAAAGCATTGTATTATGACAAACCCTTGCATTGTATTATGTCCTTACCATTGTTCTTGTGTTGATAGCCCCAGGATGAAGAAAGCGTCGACGACGAGATGACGTTGGGCACATACACTCGATACAAGATCCACGAGCCGTCCGACTACATGCTCAAGCCAAGGCAACCCAAGAAGCCTTACACACCCAACCCTTCCACGACCAAGGAAAAGAAGGCAAAGAAGGCCAAGAAGATGATCTACAGGTTGCAAGATGATGACGAGGAACAGGTCACGAGGAAGCTTCCTACATGAAATTTGTCGGTGAACTTGTCGTTAGCCTCTATTCGTAAATTTGTCGTGAACTTGTCGTAAATTTGTTTCAACTCCTACTTTGTTTCAACCCATTCAGTTTAAGCCTTTGTTCGGCCTAGGATCGATTCATCAATCATGGGGGAAGCTACCGAGAGATTTTTAAAGGCAACACAGCAAAAGGCCACAGGAAGGTGTCTCTGTGGCAGGAAGTTCTGGGAAGGGCATAAAGATTGGACACTAACAACATATTGTAACTACCTCGGTGAATTATGCTCTTAGTTAATGCCTGGATGAACGAAAGTGGTTAAAATAGTACGGTGGGGCCCAGGGCCACTCACGGTAGACCTTTCGGCCGTCCTAACCACTTTCAGACAACGGGACAAGAACGAGCGGCGTAATCGGCAGGCGAAGGGATCAACTACATACACAAGTGAGTATGTATGCAAGCCACATACAACAGTACATCAGAGCCATTCCATCTAAAAGAAATAGAAATAGTGCAACGCCATACGGCAAGATCCAAACATCCTAGATAGATATAATAATTTAGGATAGCTCCTCATACACCACACATCAGAGTATCCGGCGGAAGCGGAAAACAAGATCCGAGTACGGATAAGAAGCAAATTGGCATAACATGCCCCATAAATAAACACATCCCGCCCACAGATCACACGGATCCCCGTTCCCGGAATCTCTACACCGAATGATCGTTGCCAACATCATTTGTCTCTTCCACCCAGTATCCATCTTGCGGGTACACCTGTTCATCTGAATCAAACAATTTATCGTGTGAGACCCTAGGGGTACTCAGCAAGTCTTAATGCCACTAAAGGGGACACAACCTGGGGTGACGCAATTGCAGCAAAAGATAATACCTAACAATTCTATAGAGACTCACTAACCTTCCGCCTAACCAATGATAGACGGAAGTCCGTGAATTAAGAACAACAGTTATAACAGTATAATTAACAGATCCATCCTCCTCCTCGCTTACCAACGAGGAAGCAGACGAACAAACCCCATCATCCGTTGGCAGTTTTATTAACCATTCCATGAGTATTGCGCTATTTACTAGTCAAGTACTTAGTCAAATTAAAAGCGGTACTTTAGTTATACTTGTCTATGAACGAGAAATTGTGCTCCAAGTCGTCCATAACCGCGGACACGGCTTTCAGAAAGATTTACCCTGGAGGGGTGCACGAATAGCAACACACACTCGATCAACCTCGGAAAAACCAAATCAAAACCCAACGAGGCATTCACGACAAAGCAATTACAGGATTCAGAAATATTGCAGGGGGCCACCCCATTAAGCTACCCGCAACGAAGTTGGCCGGCTCCGAGACGGACCCAAGGTTTGTGTGGACGGCGGTAAACGACTGGGAACTCGAAAATGTGACTGGGCTTGTCGATACAGCGAAAACGTGTCACGATCCAAAACACTACAGGTGTTCCTCACACAATCTTAAATAAAGCAGTAACATGGCATAAGTACAGAATAGTAGTAAAGCCCCAAACTAATTGTGGCCCCAAGAAATAAGAATGAATCAAGCTCTGGCTCAGGGGGGTCCATAAGGCCTCCCGGATGTGGATAGTGCGAATAAACAAGGAACAGGAATCAAGTACTCGGGGTCCTACGGGACACAAGTGAGCATGAAAAACCAAATAGCAAATATTGCTCACCGGTGCCTCTTTCATTAGTTATCCCATTACTACTCAGATTATGTTGTTTAGGTACCTCATTATCCATCAGACACTCACATACCCTACTCATGCTGTTCTACGACTCGCATGGCTCAAACAACTCCTGTAGTAATGGCTCATGGGACCGGAACAGGCTTGGTGTGGTTTAAAAGTAAAGGCTATGCAGTACTTGGGATTCAATTTAATGCAATCGCGACTCAATGATGCAAGAATAAGATAGAGGCAATAGGTACTGTATGTATGCAAGCATGTGGTAGTGCTTGCCTGGCAGCTCAGTTGAAGCGAGAGATGGATCTGGGTAATACTCCTGTGATTCTTGGTAATTCTCCTGTTGGGCGTCTATTCGACAAAGAACCAAACAAACAAGGGCCAACATAAATAAAGTGCGCAAGCATATGAATTAAAATGCAATAAGCACCCAAGCATGCCATGATGAATGATGCACAATTTCATGGCATTAAAGTAGCATGGCAAAGATGGGGTGTGGATACAAGAACTAAAGCACTTTATCATTCATTTGCCCAAGTTTTATTGTCATAAACGGTTCAGATTTCAAATGTCAACATGATGCATGCTTCAATTCAGAACAAGGATTGCATAAATAGAACGGGCTCGTCGCGCTGATCGATTTAGACATATCATTTGTTAAATTTGGACTTATAAAACAAAAGTTATTAATTAATTAAGTCAAAGGGCATTTTCTTGTAATTTTGATCAACTCGAAATTTAAAGTGTGCAAAATATAATTTGAAGGGCATATTTCAATTCCTCTCATTTTTCTGATTCCAAAACATATATTATTTGTATTATTTGGATTTGTATTTTAGAAATTATTTGAATCTGAAAAGAATTTGATTTTAAATTAATTTGAAAAAGATTTGAATAAAAATAGACTCAGGGAATTACTTTTCTCACCCAGGCAAAACTACCCACAGACACTGACAAGTGGGGCCGGTGCTGACTAGGGCCACGCGCGCGCAAAACACTTTTGTGACGCGGGACTGGGCTAGCCCACACCGGCTGACAGGCGGGCCAGCGGCGGAAGGGGCCACGTGCCAGTGGAAAACTCCCAGCGACTGACTGGTGGGGCGCCAGCTGGACCGCGGGTTGCGTTAGAGAAAAACGGAGGGGTTTTCTGCAAGAGTTCTAGCGCGGCTGACTGGTGGGGCACTAGGAGCGCGGGTTGCGAGAATTAAAAAGGTGGGGGGATTTTTGCAAGATGACCACGACCCCGGTGTACTGTTTATCTTCTCCTCGCGTCTGGCGGCAGGTGGAAGCGCGGTGCGGAGCGGGGATTCGATCCCGGGCCGCGGGAGCGCGCGCGGAGGGACGGAACCGGTGCAGTGGTGCTAGGGAAGCTGTTAGGAGGGGGTTCGGGTGCTAGGTAGGCTCTAAGCAGCGCGAAAACCTGGCAGACAACGGCGAGCTCTGGCGCGCGGCGGCTGTTCGACGAAACGTTCGCCGGCGCTAGACGTCGACGGTGAGGCGGAGCATGTCAGGGGGAGAGGGAGGCTCACCGCGGGCTCGCTGGTGTGGTCAGATCGGAGCGAGGATCGGCGGATCGGTGAGGACGCAGACGCACCGGCGGGCTAGGGTTTCGGGGACGGCGAGGTACTGGCGACGCGGTGGAGCTTCTCGTCCACGTTGGCGTGTACGGGGCGGTGCAGGGGGTTGTCCTGGACCTCCTCAGCCACTTCACGGTCGCGTGGCTCGGCCGGTTCGTCGGGGAGGGGTGGTTGCTGGCGGCGACCGGCGTCGGCTGCTGGTGGGCGGAGAGGAAGGAGGGGAAGAAGGAGGGCGTCCCGGGGTGGATCTGGGCGAGCTCTGGGAGACGTGAGGAGGAGGGGAAAGTGAGAGGGAGAGAGAGGAGAGGCAGGTGGGCACGGCAAGATAAAGGTGGACTCGGTTCCACCTTTTCTTCCTCCTCCTCTTCGAGCACATGGCTGCGCTAGCTGGGGCTGGTCTTGGGCGAGGTAGGTTGGCTGCAGGTGGGGCTTGGCGATGGTGGTGCAGCTAGGCCCGCTCGGCAGAGAGAGAAAGAGGGAAGGGGCTCGGTTGAGCTCGGGTTAGTTAGGGCATGGCTAGGGTTAGGGTTAGACTTAGCTAGGTTAGAGAGAGGAGTGGCTGGGGTGGTGGGTCAGGTAGAGAGAG
Organism: Avena eriantha; assembly: GCA_910589775.1. Lineage (NCBI taxonomy): Eukaryota > Viridiplantae > Streptophyta > Magnoliopsida > Poales > Poaceae > Avena > Avena eriantha. The sequence goes on along the minus strand of OU342744.1, from coordinate 419,646,849 downwards.
GGGCTTGGCATGGAGGCCAAGCTAGAGAGAGAGAGAGAGAAGGTTTAGGGTTAGTGGAATTTAGAGAGAGAGAGAGAGTAAAAGTGGCTAGGTTAGATTTAAGTAGATATTTAGATTTGTATCTTGTGTATGGAGCTAACCCAAGAAGACACCTTGGCTTGATCTTGCATGGGCTAAAGTAGAGAAGAAACTAGAAAGAAAGAAGAAGAAAAGAATTAGGTGGAATAAGGCTCATGTGGTCATACATGTAGATAAAGAGAAAAATAAAAGAAAGGAATGTGGTAAGATCATCCCAAGTGGAGCATGGTGGAGGCTAGAATTATCATGGGGTGGAGGTGAAAAGAATTCCAAGAAAAAGAAAAAGAAAAGAATTATGGGGTAAGCCTCATATGGTCCAAGCATGGTGAAAATAATAATAAAGAAGATGGTATGGTGTGACTAAGGAGAGGTGGAGATGGTTTTTTCCTAGCTAGGATCCACCAAAACCAAAGAAAAACTAATGGAGGAAAAAGGTGGTGGAGAAGCTTGCATGGCCCATGCAAAATATTAATGACACGATTTATTATGTGAAAACAATAATAATATGATGGCATTAATCTTGTGCATTTCCAAGAAGTGGAAAATAAGCCAAGCAAAGAATTTGGGAGATTGATCCACCCCAATCCACATGAGCTAGGATAAAAATGTCACAAGAAAAAGAATTACAAGCTCATGGTTAAGGGATGGTGGGATTTTAAAGTGGTAGAAAGAAAAGTGGTGGAATTGAATATAAAAGATATGCCCCCAATTCAACTTGGGCATTGAACAATATATCAATAGCCAAATACAATATCAAGAGGCAAATACAATTAATAATGCATGTGAGAGAAGAACCAAAAGAAAAAGGGTTTTATATGATGCTCAAATGCAAGATGGCATGATGACATGAGCATGATATATTTATGATGCAACAATAATATATATGAAGTAGCCAATATCTTACTAGGACAAGTAGCATTACAATTGTTAGACAATTGGGGTGCTACAACTAACAACAGGAATGTGCGGCGCCAGGCATGGTGGCGCCGCACATGTGCAACGCCGTGGCTCCAGGAACATGCGGCGCCACCAGTCTGTGGCGCCACACAGTGCAACGCCATGCGCTGTGGCACCGCACATTCGCAAAAAAGTAGACATAAGCTTCTGTCTACTTTTCTCTGGATGTGCGGCGCCACAGCAGCTGGCGCCACAAATGCAACGCCACCAGCCTGTGGCGCCACACAGTGCAACGCCATGCGCTGTGGCGCCGCACATTCGCAGAAAAATAGACAGAAGCTTCTGTCTACTTTTCTCTAGATGTGCGGCGCCACAGCAGCTGGCGCCACACATGCAACGCCACCAGCCTGTGGCGCCACACAGTGCAACGCCATGCGCTGTGGCGCCGCACATTCGCAGAAAAGTACAGAAGCTTCTGTCTACTTTTCTCTGGATGTGCGGCGCCACAGCAGCTAGCGCCACACATGCAACGCCACCAGCCTGTGGCGCCACACAGTGCAACGCTGTGGCGTCGCACATTCGCAGAAAAGTAGACAGAAGCTTCTGTCTACTTTTCGCGGGGTATTTATCGGCAAATAAGGACAACACATCCGCATACTAAATCTCACACAACATCATAGTTCACAACGTTCTCGTGGATTTAACTATGTAACGCTTCTTCACGTCCGAGTGCACCACCGTGTAAGGGCGATGATGCTTAACCAAGAAGTCCTTTATCCATTGCTTAAATTCCAACAAGGTCTTAAACCTCGATTCACGGGAAAATCCATTATTCTCTTGATTACCATCACGATAAGAACTTGACTTTGGTCCAAGCACTATGCCCTCACCACCATCAACCGTGGCTTCATCCGCGAGACTAACATCACGGAACAAAGATACCATGTGGTCCCGCCCCAATACGTTCTCGTGGATTTCGGCCTCTCTAGCCGTGAACCCCTCCTCGTCAACTTCTTCTTTGGGACCATCATCATCCGAGTCTGATGCATAGCATCGAGTATACGGGATGTCACGGTCCATGTTCTCTTGCGTAATATATTTATCCAAATCTCCAACATTGTTGTCATGGAGCTCAACCTCATTCTCATCGTGCCAATAATCATCATTTTGCTCTTCCAACACTTCATCTTGGTTCTTCGAAATCGGGCTCAATGTCTGGGTAAATGAAGGTTCAATCAATACCTCTTAGTTTATTGGTGGACTCCTAGAACCCAATGGGGAGGCAGTACGGTTCAAATCCAAATGCAAGTTATTCTCAAACTTCTTGGTGGCAAATAGTTCAAGAGCTTTGTCTAGCGACTCCGCCACCACCTCCTTGTATGCAACCCAACGGGGCTCGGAGAAGATACGCATGGTCTTCCAATGGGTGTGCATTCCAAAAGCCACATTATGCCTTCCCTCTAACTCAACAACATCATTTGGGTCCATCCATTTCAATTCAATCCTAACTTGCTCCAAGACCTCGGCGTAGGTGGGACTACGATCAAACACCAAGTCAAGCTCATCCGGGTCTGGTTCTATATTACCTCTCAAAAAGGCATCCTTGTCTACATGATGAACATGAACAATTCTTGACATTCCTAAAATAATCACAACAATAATACCATGGTCAACAATACCTATGCCAACTCAATACATACTCATTGGTGACATTAACACAATACCCATCCCTATGCCAATTCAACAATACCTATGCCAAAATCTACCATACATCTTGCATATCAATCTAGGGTTTCATAGATATGGGTCAAACCAATAATTTAATGGGTGAAAACAAAGAGAAAGGGGAAGAATACCTCTAGGCACTTGGGGGGATCGAAATCCACGGGGAGAAGGGTCCAATTTGGCCTTTTGGAGGGAGGGATCTGAGGGAGGAGTCTCACCACAGCCGCCGCCGCCGCCTCTCTGTTCGTGTGTTGGGAAAAAAGTGAGCCTGGGTCGGGCTGGGGCGGCCGCGCGGCTGGTACAAGACCTAAAGTGCGGCGCCGTAGTGTGTGGCGCCGCACTTACGAAACTGGGACCCGCGATACCACGTCGACGCCACGCTGGCAGACGTGCGGCACCACCATGCTTGGCGCTACGCTTCAGGGTGCGGCGCCATGGTCTACGGCGTTGCAAAAAGGGTTAGATTCGTGAAATTTCGGTCGTCGGAGTTTATTTCGTGAATTTGTTATTTAATTGGGTTATTTTTGTTCAAATTTCCTAGCCCATGGGCCGAGCAGGATTAGAGACAGAGTCCTCTTCTCGGGTGAACGTGTGGAAGACGAACCTTTTTTAGTTACCGGTGGCATAATAAGCGGTATGTGGCTTTGTGGGAGGGTAAAGTTACCGGTGGCGTAATAAGCGGTATATGGCTTTGTGGGAGGGTAAAAAGGTCTAAAAAGTGTTGGACTGAAAGAAACAATCCGTCATTTTATTATTATATTACTAGCACAAGTGCCCGTGCGTTGCACCGGAAAGACCGATCTAATTTGTATGAAGAATTTTTAGTCTTGTCTCATAACACCGGGTTCGACGTGGAGACCACCAGCAAAAACACGACAGCGCGACAAGAAACAAAGCAAGCCTAACTCAACTCACATAGCCTCCACCCGGCTGCTGCAGCGCACACAACTCGCTCAATGGAGGATATGCGAGGACCACTACGTCCTTGTTTGCGTCCTGATGCCGATGTTTCTGTCACGACCAATGCTCCACCGCAATTCTTCTCGCACTCATGCGCCATTGCCACACCACTGTCCAGCAGCCCCCATCTCGCATCATCGTGCTTATCTCCAATTACTCCCACGTGGGACCCCACGACCAGCGAAACCCGGATCTAGGAATCTCTCTCCTACCTACAACCCAACATCAAGGACAATGGGGATCGCCTTTGGCTTGGCCTCGCCAGACATTGCAACGCTCAGGACGGTGTTGCCATGGGGGGAGGCGTTGTTGTGAGCGCTCAGCTTATGGATGTTGTCGAGGGATGGTGTCATTGCTACCAAGGGACAGGCGACGGGTGCTGCCATGGAATGCTACCTACATTATTTCCACTACATACTCATATTTTTTTATTACTTTGTTGTTCTCGAAATGTTGCAATGTTTTTCTACGTTTGAACCCATCTTAGAAGAAAATACTGCAACGATTTTGCAATTGTACAATTTTTTTTACTTCCACTGTTCTATGATTTTTCAACAATAATACAAAGTGTTTGCTACGAGGTCTCGATGAAGTCGGTTTTGCTAAGGTAGCATAATTATTTTGCTACGAGGTTTCTCGCAAGGTAGCATAATTTTTTCTGTCGTTAAACCATTTTTCTACTCCTCCGTCTCAAAATAGATTTTGGGAATTTATTTAAATTTGAACGAATCTATATACTCTCTCTTTTTTAATTAGTAAGACACCCTTGTTTTTCGTGATGTTTGTTTGATCAAGAAGTGGTTCTAATATACAACTAATATGGGTTAGAGGGAGTAGTATAAAGTTAGCATAATTAGAAATACGAATCTAACAATTATGTATAATATAACTGAGATATTATTTCTCAATTTTTCGGCCAAAGTTCGTTTTAAAATGTGTGTGCGGCTTATTGTTAGTACTAATGGAAGTAGTACAGGGAATGTTTCGATACGTATAAATCTGGACAAATATGTGATAACTATTTTTAAACACTTATATAATACTCCAATAAAAAGCAAGACTATTTGCTACAAAACATCAAAATTGGAAAGGAGCAGACGTGTCACGAGTATGAGGCGGACCATCTTGAAAAAAAATCTCATCTTAACGCACCCAACACGCAACCCCCACAAAAGACCACACCAACCCGTTCTCTACACACGCACCACCACACACAGCAGTAGAGACAGCTATCGTTATCCTCTTCTCCCGATCTTCTTCTTGAACGAAAGCGTTGCCGCCTGTGGCCTCCATCTCCGATCCCCGCAGCATAGCCGCCTCAAGAGCTCCCGATCGATGCAGCCTCGCGCGTCTCTGCCGTTCCCCTCCACGCCTCCCCCCATGTCCATGCCGTTTGCCTCTCTCACCGTTGGCACAAAGGGGATTTAATTCCTTTCTTCTCATCTCATTTGATTTCAGAGATCAATCACCGGTAGTGCTTGTCCAGATCGGCTTGCTGATTCCAAGCACCCTAAGAACGTATATGAACCGGTCGGATTTAGTACACAGAGGCGAGGTGGGACTATTCATTCGTACATAGTCGCAGTTCGAAGGAAGTGGCCACCTGCGCGTGCGGGGCGGCCCAGTCGATTTCTACCGGTAAAGCATGGGGAAAAACGAACCATTATCGTGGCCCAATCGATTTCTATCGGTAAAGAACTTAGGAGGGGCAGTGGTGGGTAATTTGCTCCGGACTGTATGGGCAAAACCGTCTAAAAAAGAGTTGGACCGGAAGAAACAATCTGTTCTTTATTATTAGGTATAGATAGGTATAAACTAGCACAAATGCCGTGCGTTGCACCGGATGAAAAATTAAATTTTTCTGAGTACGTCAGCAGTTTTCCCTAAGTCGATCGACTCGTAACCTTGGCCCCAATTTTTCCTCTTGTCTTAATATTTAGTTTTTTTATCACTCTTTTATACTTTATAAGAAACATGCCGGTATGTTACAACTGGAGTGAAAAAATGTACTATAGTTTTTCCCTCCTTTATTTCAAAGTAAAAACCTATATCTTTCGAGATATTTAATTTTTCTAAAAACTATTTACAAATAATTTTGTTTAAAATAAAATTTAATATTTCATAAAAATAAAGTCAGGGGAGGCAGCCAGCCGCCAGGTCCAAAGGCCCAGCAACCAGCCACCTACCACCTCTCACACCCTAAACCTAATCGCGCACATGTCTCAAAAAAAATCCCGCACACACCGCACCCCACACCGGCGACACACCCAAGGCTAACACACACGCACGCACACAACAAGTACACAACACCAGCGGTACACAACACACCCTACGTACACGCACTCGACGTGTTCCCAACACGCACACACAGCCCCGCACGCCACGCATCGTGATCCCCTGGCCTCTCTGCTCGCTCTTCCTCCCGTCGCCTGTAGCACTCTAATTGTCTAACAATTGTAATGCTACTTGTCCTAGTAAGATATTGGCTACTTCATATATATTATTGTTGCATCATGATTATATCATGCTCATGTCATCATGCCACCTTGTATTTGAGCATCATATAAAACCCTCTGTCTTTTGGTTTTTCTCTCATATGTATTATTAATTGTATTTGCCTCTTGATATTGTATTTGGTTATTGATATATTATTCAATGCCCAAGTTGAGTTGGGGGCATATCTTTTATTTCCATTTCACCCCCTTTCTCTTCCACCACCTTATAATTCCACCATCCCTCTAACAATGAGCTTGCATTTCTTTTCCTTTGATATTTTAATTCTAGCTCATGTAGTTTGGGGTGGATTAAATCCTCTAAATTCTTGTGCTTGGTTTTATCTCCACTTCTTGGATATGCATAGAGTAATGCCATAATATTAATATTGTTTTCACAAATAAATAATGGCATTAGTATTTTTGCATGGGCCATGCAAAATTCTTCACCACCTTTCCCTCTTTTGGTTCTTCTTTGGTTTTAAGGGATCCTATCTTGGGAAAACATCTACCACCATTACACCATCCTCATAATCTCATCTATCTCATTTTTCTCTTATTTTTAATCCTCCATGCATGATCCATATGTGACCTTTTCCATCTATTCTTTTCTTCCTCTTTCTTTCTTGTTTCTCCTTCACATTGTCTCAAGCAAGATCAAGCTTCATGCTTCTTCTTGGTTTGGCCTCATAATCAAATTAAAAATATAAATGCCTAATAAAACCTAACCTAACTTTTCCCTCTCTCTCTAATTTTCTCCTAAACCCTAAGTCTCTCTCTCTCTCTCTAGCATGACCTCCATGCCCAGCCCCTCTCTCCCTAGCTGCTGACCACCCTCTCCCTGGCCCACACCCAGCCACCCTAACCTAGACAAAACCCTAACCCGAGCCATGCCCATCTAACCCTAGCCTAGCTACCCCTTCCCTCTCTCTTCTTCTATCGCCATGCTGGTCCCACCCTGCAGCCACCTCGCCGCCCTGGTCCACCTGCAGTCCCTCCTGCCGCCGTCCAGCCCCAGGACAAGCCCCCAGCTGCCCCACGTGCTCGAGGAGAAGGAAGAAAAGGTGGCACCGAGGCCACCTTTATCTCCCCTGCCACGGCTCCCTCTCCTCTCTCTCCCTCTCACTTTTCCTTCCTCCCCACGCCTCTCTAGCCTCTCCCAGATCTGGCCGAGCCGCCCCCTTCTTCTCCTTCTTCCTCTCCGACCAACAGCACCCGACGCCGGTCGCCGCCAGCACCACCTCGTCCCCGCCGTTCCAGCCGTGCAGCTCGACCTGGAGGTGGCCTGGGAGCTCTAGGAGGTTCCTCTATGACGCCCTGTCCACGCCAGCGCGAAGGAGAAAGCCCCAGCACCGCCAGATCCTCGCCGTCCTCCGAAACCCTAGCCCGCTGGAGCGTCTACGTCGTCGACGAACCGCCGCGCTTCTCCCCGATCCGACCACACCAGGCAACCCGCGGTGAGTTCCTCGACCTCACTGACATGCCCCGCCTCACCGTCGACGAGTAGCGCCGCCGTTCGTTTCGTCGAGCGCTCTCAGTGCGCGCCGCTCGCCGGCATCTACAAGCCTTCCCACGTCGCGGCAAGCTTACCTAAGCCCCCGTCCCTTCCCTGTCAACTCCCCTCGCCCTACCGCACCGGTTAGCACCCTCCGCGCACACGCCCGCATCCCGGGAACGATCCCCGCTCGCGCCGCGCGTCGATTTTCCTTGCCAGACGAGGGAGAAGAAAAACAGTAAACCGGGCCTGTGGGAAATTTGCAAAAAGCCCCCCATCTTTTTGATTCCTGCAACCTGCGCTCCTAGAGACCCCACCTGTCAGCCGCTCTGGTAGTATTGCAGAAAATCCCTCGGCTTTTCCCGGCCGCAACCCGCGCTCTAGCCTCAGCCCCACCTGTCAGCCCCTGTCTCCCTCGCCGCTGTCACGTGGGCCTGCGCCAGTTGGCCCACCCCGCAGCCATAGTGGCTAGACCGAGACGCGGTGACAAAAGGTTTTCCGCGCGCGTGGCCCAGTCAGCGCAAGGCCCACCCGTCAGTGGCTGTGGCTGGATCTGACTGGGTAAGAAAAGTAATTCCGGCTGTCTGTTTTTATTTAAACATTTTCCAAATTGTTTTAAATTCAAATTCTTTTCAGATTCAAATAATTTTAAAAATACAAATCCAAATAATGCATATAATATATGTTTTGGAATCAGAAAAATGTGAGGAATTCAAATATGCCATTCAAAATAATGTTTGAACACTTTAAAATTTCGAGATGATTAAAATTACAATAAAATGCCTTTTTCCTTATTTAATTAATAACTTTTGTTTTATAATTCCAAATCTGACAAATAATATGTCTAAATCGATCAGCGCGACGAGCCCGTTCTATTTATGCAGTCCTTGTTCTGAATTGAAGCATGCATCATGTTGTTATTTAAAATCTGAACTGTTTATGACAATAAAACTTGGGTAATTAAATAATAAAGTGCTTTATTTCTTGTATCCACCCCTCATTTTTGCCATGCTACTTTAATGCCATGTAATTGTGCATCATTCATCATGGCATGCTTGGTTTCTTGTTGCATTTCAATTCATATGCTTGTGCACTTTATTTATGTTGGCCCTTGTTTGTTTGGTTCTTCTTTGAATAGACGCCCAGCAGGAGAATTACCAGGAATCCCAGGAGTATTACCCAGATCCATCTCTCGCTTCAACTGAGCTGCCAGGCAAGCACTACCACATGCTTGCATTCATACAGTACCTATTGCCTCTATCTTATTCTTGCATCATTGAGTCGCGATTGCATTAAATTGAATCCCAAGTACTGCATAGCCTTTACTTTTAAACCACACCAAGCCTGTTCCGGTCCCATGAGCCATTACTACAGGAGTTGTTTGAGCCATGCGAGTCGTAGAAAAGCATGAGTAGGGTATGTGAGTGTCTGATGGATAATGAGGTACCTAAACAACATAACCTGAGTAGTAATGGGATAACTAATGAAAGAGGCACCGGTGAGCAATATCTGCTATTTGGTTTTTCTTGCTCACTTGTGTCCCGTAGGACCCCGAGTACTTGATTCCTGTTCCTTGACTATTCGCACTATCCACATCCGGGAGGCCTTATGGACCCCCCTGAGTCAGAGCTTGATTCATTCTTATTTCTTGGGGCCACAATTAGTTTGGGGCTTTATTACTATTTTGTACTTATGCCATGTTACTGCTTTATTTAAGATTGTGCGAGGAGCACCTGTACTGTTTTGGATCGTGACACGTTTTCGCTGTATCGACAAGCCCAGTCACATTTTCGGGTTCCCAGTCGTTTACCGCCGTCCACACAAACCTTGGGTCCGTCTCGGAGCCGGCCAACTTCGTTGCGGGTAGCTTAATGGGGTGGCCCCCTGAAATATTTCTGAATCCTGTGATTGCTTTGTCGTGAATGCCTCGTTGGGTTTTGATTTGGTTTTTCCGAGGTTGATCGAGTGTGTGTTGCTATTCGTGCACCCCTGCAGGGTAAATCTTTCTGAAAGCCGTGTCCGCGGTTATGGACGACTTGGAGCACAGTTTCTCGATCATAGACAAGTACAACTAAAGTACCACTTTAAATTGACTACGTACTTGACTAATAAATAGTGCAATACTCATGGAATGGTTAATAAAACTGCCAACGGATGATGGGGGTTGTTCGTCCGCTTCCTAGTTGGTAAGCGAGGAGGAGGATGGATCTGTTAATTATACTGTTATAACTGTTGTTCTTAATTCACGGACTTTCGTTTATCATTGGTTAGACGGAAGGTTATCGAGTATCTGTAGAATTGTTAGGTATTATCTTTTGCTGCAATTGCGTCACCCCAGGTTGTGTCCCCTTTAGCGGCATAAAGACTTGCTGAGTACCCCTAGGGTCTCACACGATAAATTGTTTGATTCAGATAAACAGGTGTACCCGCAAGATGGATACTGGGTGGAAGAGACAGATGATGTTGGCAACGATCATTCGGTGTAGAGATTCCGGGAACGGGGATCCGTGTGATCTGTGGGCGGGATGTGTTTATTTATGGGGCATCTTATGCCAATTTGCTTCTTATCCGTACTCGGATCTTGTTTTCCGCTTCCGCCTGATACTCTGATATGTGATGTATGAGGAGCTATCCTAAATTAATATATCTATCTAGGACATTTGGATCTTGTCGTATGGCGTTGCTATATTTCTATTTCTTTTAGATGGAATGGCTCTGAGGACTGTTGTATGTGGCTTGCATACATACTCATTTGTGTATGTAGTTGATCCCTTCGCCTGCCGATTACGCCGCTCGTTCTTATCCCGTTGTCTGAAAGTGGTTAGGACGGCCGAAAGGTCTACCGTGAGTGGCCCTGGGCCCCACCGTACTATTTTAACCACTTTCGTTCATCCAGGCATTAACTAAGAGCGTAATTCATCGAGGTAGTTACATCGCCTCTCTCCTCGATCCCGCTCGCGCCGCCAGCCACCGCCACCCTCGTCTCCCTGCGCGCCTCCCGTCGACTTGCCCGAGCTTCCGCAAGCGCCACCACCGGCAGGATCCCGGGCTTTCTGGCACCGCTTCTATCATCCTCTCTTCAGCGCCGCCATGGACGTCGTCGGTCGCCCTCCTCTTTGCCCCGCTGCAAGTCACCGCCACCTCCCTCGTTGGCCTCCCCCGAGCTCGCTCAAGGTCGCGGCCCCGCGAGCCCCTCCGCCACGCGCCTCCACTACCTCCCCTCTGTAGCGACCTCGCCTCTGGCCGCCATGGGTCCTACCTCGTCCTTGCCCTGTCTTGACCCGCTCGTCCTCGACCAACACCCTCCCCCTGAGCTTCCTTTGCCGCCTCCTTCGTCGCCCCGGTCTCCTACCCGTCCTCGCCCAGATCCCCGGCGGCCTCGCGTGGTGCCCTGACCAGTACCTGCACGCGCGTAAGCTGTTCTATGCCACGCTATACGTTGTCTTGCCTCCTCTGCCCTTCCCCCTCACACGTGGCCACGCTCCCCTCCTCATTCGCAAGCCACCTCTCCTCCCTTCGTGCAGGCGATGAAGCGACTCATGGGCAGAAAAAGGCAGGCCGTGAGTGGCTGCGGCGACTTCACTCGGGCGGGCGTGAAGGGGCTAGGTCCGCCGGTGGTGGCCGCCAAGAACATCATGGCGGATGCGGCATGCGCTGGCGCAGAGCAGTTTTGCTTGGGGGAGGCTCGCAGCTTCCGCGCACCATGCTTGCGCCGGCAGCAGTGGACGGGCTAGGCTAAGAAAAAGAAAATAACGGTTCCGTGGCATTGGTGGGTAATAATCAGTTTTGTGGGAGGGTAAAACGGTCCAAATAAAAAGCTGGTTGACAGAAATGTTCCGTCCTTTATTATTAGGATGTAGTGGGCTCTCTTCTTATAGTTGGGCCGTGAGCGCATGAACGTCCAGAACGTATGATGAGTGCTGGGCTAGGCCAAGTGAACGCTAATATCTGATATCAGAGCTAGCGATCGCCATGTCTTCCTGAGGGGCTTCTCAGGGGGATGGGATGTTAGGCTGCAGTCGACCGGTGAGGCTACACGAAGTTTAGTCCCACCTCGCCTACGGAAAGAGGCCACACCCACCTTATAAGAAAGAGATTCCTTCCTCCTTTTAGTCCGGCCTTTTGGGATGGACTGGGCTCTCTTCTTATAGTTGGGCCGTGAGCGCATGAACGTCCAAAATGTATGATGAGTGTATAGACTAGCAAAAGAGCCCGTGCGTTGCACCGGGAAGACCGATCTAATTCACATGGAGAAATCTTTGTCTTGCCTCATGACACCGGTTTCAAGCTCGACGTTTTTATTATCTTAACCAAACATATTCACACCAATTATGGAACTCGGACGCAAGGTTAAACTATTCAATATAAAAAATATCCATGCTCGGCCCGATATATATTTGCAAGATTTTTTACTATGATAATTCTAAAAAGTCTCGTCAGACTGTTTAAAAAAGAAGAAAATAACTTAAAAAGGCCCTGCTGATGCACATATATAATTCAACAGAAACAATTGATTTTAATTATAGTACTACATCAGGAGGAGATGGCATCCGGTGCAGAAATATGTGCCAGTGCAGTAGAGGATGATTGCGGCTTTGAATCGCCCAACGTCTGTGGCTACGACAGGGAAGAACGACCAGCGACGGTTTGGCGAGCTGGAGGACGGCAGATGTCACGGCTTTCGACGGAGTCGTGGGTGGCGATGGCATGACGAACCCTAATCCTCTCTCAAACGGAATCGTGGGATTTGGGGGTCACGAGCGGAGTAGAATTCGATCGAGATAGGAAAGAAGAAGTCCTCCTATACAGGAAAGAAGAAGTGCTCCTATACGATACCCAATTTTCCTTTTAAAACCGGACATTTTTTCTTAGGTTCTCGCGGGATTGAAGGATGTATGTCTTTCAACATACCGTTGGCACCGATGGTATTAGGTGAGAGGGTAAAAGGGCTTTAAAAAGTGTTGGAATGGTGAAAAACAATCCGTCCTTTTATTATTAGGTATAGATAGATAAGATTTTGAGGGGAACCAAATGTTTATATTTAAAAGTAAGCTGACCATAAGATGAGGCCCATAACTTTACTACTCCAATTTTTTAGTTTCTCGTTGGGCCTTAAAAGGGAAAGGCATGACCGCATCAGCACACAAGCTATTAATTTTTCTTCCGTCTGTGTGCCTTTACATGAAAAAACATAGCACAGTCAATCGATTCCCCAACCTTCTCGATCCCTTTCGCCGCTTTCTCGGGCGTTTCTGTTGTCGTCGACGAGGCCAAGGATGGTGTGCACTGCTTCTCCTTATTCTTCGCACCTCCAATCAGATCTCTCTCTCCATCTAGTATAATCTCCAAGAAGTAGCAGTTCAGCGCTCGGACAGTCAAGAAATCATCCACCAAACGACCTCCTGTTGCCGAGCAGCACCACAGTTCCTTTCATTGATGAGCTGCGCTGCAAATCAGACGGCCGGAGGTCCCCATCAGCCTAAATCTGGAAGAAGCCCTGTCTATGCCACCCTCGATTGGCATCAGGGAAGGGGTCAACAACATGGCACAGGGCGTCATGATGTGGACTGCGCCGACATGGCGCGAGGCGTCCGGGACGGAGGACCGGTCGCCGGACGGCCCTGATCTCGAGGGAGAAGAAGGAGAATGAAGGGAAGGGGAGGGCGGTGTTCCATCGGTGGAGGAGGAGGCAGGGGAGGGGATTTGGAGTCAGCTGCGTCGCGTGCAGGACGGACAGGGGGAAGAAGCGATGCGTCTAGGAAGACGCCCCGACAGACGGACCAAAGCACAAAAGAGCAGACGAAGAGAGAAACTTTAGCCCTTTTATTATGGCACGTACAATGGTTATATCATATAGGATGATAGGTGATATAGAGGAGAGAGAACCAAAAGAAAGAGGTTTGTCTTATCTTAGCTAAGAGATCATCTATTAGCAACAATTTCTCTCACCACAAATATAGGATGCTACTTATTAAAGATAAGACTTAAAAATAGCCCATTGTACTACATGTTTTATAGTTATATCTAGATTATGTGGTAGATCTAAGATAAGACGATCTTACCGTACATGCCCTTATTAGGTATACACGTGAGACGAAACCGCATATCCGTACAACTCACACCAACACTTCTGATTTACAGAATCCGTACAACTCACACGTACAAACAGAAGTGTGCAATATATTGCACGACCATGTTGACCTTTACTGTAACAAAGGCAAACACATGAACATCGCAAAAAAGCATGTGGAAACAGTGCAAGTCCAAGCTAAAAAAATGCTTTCTTACAAACAAATATTTCTGTATTTTTTTAGCAACAAATCTTTCTGTAAGGGGAGGGGGGAAATGAATTTCATTTATCCCATTTATAAGCTTTATTGAGAAACCGAGTCTCTAGATATACAAGCCTGGTAGCCAGCAGAACATTACACCTTTGCTATGATACAAATCTCACTAGAAGCCTGGAGGTACAAGATTCACAGAAAAACTTTACAAAGAGAAGGAAGGAATCAAGTTTCTTGTGGCTCTGGGAACGGCACAAGGGTGGATCACTTGTATCCTGTAGCGTGGTGGTTTTCGCTCTATGCCATTGTTATCTTCAATGATGCCGTCTACGGTGAACCAAGTGAGCAGATGTACTTTAAGTTGCAATTATCTCGATTGCACCACTCTGTAATTAAGAATCAAATCCTCTGGCTTCTTCCAAATATATGTTCGCACCGTGGCCAAACTCATCTCAGGCGACAGAACCTGCTGCATAATGTATGCTTTAGCACAACATAGATTACATAGCAAATTGCCCTCAAACCACAGAACATAAAGTGCACTTCTTTTTGTGAAATACACAGCTAACATTAGTCTCGTCTTTTAGTCCAGGAACATACATTTTTTACACTGTCTTAATATAGCCAAAATGATAAAATTTCAAATCAAGAATAAGATGTTGAAAACTTGAAACATCAATAAGATTGCATGCTTCTATGAGGAATAAATACAATTTGTAACTCGTAACATTGATCTCGAATGCTAAAATTCCAGAATAGTATTATTTATTCATGTATGCTGGAATGACATTTAAAAACTAAGTTAATATAAACTTTTTGATAGCGGATGTTATGAATTAAGCTCGTAATAAAAATATATACATTTAGTTTGTAAACTACACCCTTCCTTTAGATTGGGTATGAAATAAACCACATAACATATCAAAAAAATATGTGTAAATCATATTAAGGAGCAATTATTGGAGAAGGACGCTACGTAAAATAGGAATTCTCTGGATAATATTGATGCATTTGATCTGCGATTCTGTTGCAACATAGACACTTAGTAAACATTTGATGTAATATAGTTCATGCAGAAACAGGGCTGTGTTCCCATTTCCCACCGCAGGTAGAACTGTATAAGTACATCTATTATAGATACAAATACTTGCCTGGTTGTTGCACAGTATCTCAACAGAAGGTTTTAGTTTGTGCCATTGCTTTAGTCCAAGCCTTGAAGAACTATCTAGGGCCGAGAGTTGCGGTTGACCAGAGCTCAAACCCATGGCAAACGTGCTGTCAGGACTTCCATCCAACGGTTTCTCAAGAACAAGCTTCTCAACCACATAGTTAGCAACCTGTACACAGAAGCAAATTTAGTAGCAAAAAATGAGACATAACAATGGCAATAATGTGTTCATAATATGCAACTATGTTATCCAGTCCTATTATGAATATGTGTATGATTCAGCCCTAGGATGCACTTAGACACCTATTATGTACGTAGTTAGTTCACGCAAAATAAAGCTAAATAGATAAATAAAAAACTAGTTAATTAGCTCCCCAGACAAAAAGGTCTGGTTAGTTAGCTATGTCCATGTTTCTCTCCACGTATGTAGCTGATTAAAAAAGCTACTTCCATTCGTCACCGCATGCAACATTTTTCGGTCGAGATGAATTCACCATATGCAACTCAGTATCTTTCGTTTGTTCTATAGAACCTACTTCAAGTACATCTTACTTTAAGAACCCGCAGTATCCGTGGAGCACTGAGTTTTCCTTGTGTTATGTTTGGTGCAGGTGAGCCTTCAGCCGGATGCAAATAAAAGCCACACCTACATTTGCAAAAAGGAAGCTGCGTCAGGAGCAAATTTACCCCCAATGCACTCTATCACAATAATATAAGCAGAAAGCATCATATTTAGATCCCCATTTGTTGTATTTCCCTTCTGTTCAGATTTTCAGCAACACTTGATAGGAAAAGGATCACTATGATGCAAAGTGAAACCAACACAGCTTCACTGATAATTCATATATAGGTGTGCAGCATAGGTGTACGTGGCGACATCTGCTCTAACAAAGAAATGAAATAAATATAAAATATTCATAGCAAAATCTTGAACTGTTTGTGTCATATGAAATCCAAATTACTAGAGTGGGATCTTCCCTATTAGGGTATATAGCAGGAAAAAAAACTAATCGCAACATTAATTGAAGGTAATATGTGTTCACAAAAATTCAAGTATGAACAAATACTCAAAAATAAAATCATAACAACTATGAATTCAAGGATGAATAATGACTCAGCAGTAAAAGCATATCATCTTTAGAGTCACAGAAACTTGTCGTCACGGCTACATGGAAAAATACATGTACGAAAACACACCGTAACTGAAGGTTTGAGGTCATAGGATAATGGCTTGACAACAAACTTACAATAATTTAAAAGTTGGGCGTAATCGCAGAAATCTGGGTTAGCAACAAAAGTGTTTTGCCTTCTAAAATGCTTTGCTATTTTATTTACAAAGGTCGAGTATATCCAGGATAGCAAACATGTTTCAAAGACATCAAAGAAAAATAACATCCCTGAAAAAGAAGAGTTTGAGATGAAAAATTACTTTGTATTCTCTTTTGGAAATCGATTGTTCTCGGTGCAATCCACACACCACCATGGGAGATCATCCTCAGTTCCATCCAAATCAGTAATTCTCTTTCTCCAAGGCCCTCCACTGGAACTTTCCGTGATAACTGAAGGAGGTGAAACCGTAGAGAACTCAAACGAGGGAAGCACATGGTTTGCATGGTTTTCGGGTCCATCATCCACCTCAGATCTTGGATGGGGTAAATTTTTCAAAGATACATCTTTCCCTGTTGAACCATCACCATTTGATAAGCTGTGTGAGCCAGGTTTTGGCCTTCGTTTACTCCAATGAACTAACAAGCCACGAAGCGTCTCATGAGCCAAATTAATCTGCACACATTTTTGGACAATTTTCAGAAGATGCTATTGGGTGCAGCAAGAATACCACTTCCTAGTGGCAGCCATACTTTGGCAAAGCGGAATTCTTTAATAGATATAAAGAATGGTTTATACAGTAAAAATGGAAACTATATCAACCTTTTTATTGTACTCCCTCTGTCCAGAAATAACCGACTTTCTGGACGGAGGGAGTAACATAAGAACATTGCTGAGCTATTGATGCAACAAATTTCTAAACAATGAGTAAGCTTAAAACAAAACAAACCAGAGTGTGCATAAATGATATGTTTTTGTGCCAACCTTTAGATCTTCCTGTGCTCCAGAAACATTCAAGTCAACTGCATATATTTCTGCAGAAAAGCATTGTGGGGTATCCAGGTGGACAGACAGGCATCCCAATCGAGCGTCCATGGTGAACCACGCAGGTATGCTAACCTAAAATGGAGAAGCATGTTCCATAGTTATATGCAGGACCTTTTTTTTACACAATAAAGAAATAATAATTTTATCAGTAATACCATCTCAAATAACTCCTTTTTCTTATCCTCAAAAGAAACCTGCACAAACAAAATGAAGTGGCTTAACATTCTAGCAAGCACCCAGTTTATTCAAAACAATCAAGTGTGAACTGCGAACTTCTCAAATTGGGATACGAACTAGGAATGCTGCTAGTTTTAAATTTTCACATCCTTGAGAAAAAGTTCAATCAAGACACTGAGAGGGAACAGGAACCTTGCCGAAGTCTTCAATAACAGCTCCTCGAGTAATCTCCCATAATTTGACTGAACCAACAGTATCCTGTAAAATAGGATCAACGCGGATGATGCGACTTGTTGTGTTTGATAACAGCAGAGACAATTTGAAACTATCTTATAATCACCTTTGTCAGGACATGCCTTCTATTATTCATGATCTCATGTTGAACTATTGCTGGAACTCCAGGAATAGTGAAAGATGGTTCTTTGTATACAGGTACCTGAAGTGAATTAGAAAATTAAACTCTGTAACATGTACTAGCAGAAGATAACTGAGTGAATAGTGTTCGAGTAGATCAATTAAATGTGAATCATGTGCACGTACAGAAGACTCAAAGGGAAAAATAATGAACTTGCCCATGCAGAATCCGATAGATCTTCTATAATTTGTCTTTGGAATTTAACTTTTACTGTTTGCCTTCCAAAGTTAGTTTAGACTAGTAACAAGGTAGTTTCTATGTACACAAGTATATCATCGACTGCAGGAGGTGAAACTATCATCACAGATTGCATCTCTTTCAAATAGCGAGTTATTATGGAGCATCTAAGAAATGTGAGGCATTGCTCAATGTCAGAACACAGTGTGTCTGATAAAGTAACGTAATGGCTGAAGATATGTCACGCTTACAGGTGCTGATCCTTCTAATGAAGCTCTTGCCCTTGAGAATGACAAATTCCCAGCTAAGAATGAGCCACCCTTTTGAAAAACTTTTTGTGGTGTTTGCCCTTCGGCTGGCCATCCATAAACAGAAGAATCAGTTGTTGCAACCCATATTGTATCATCTTGCAAGGACAACTGCAGGATTGGATGTTCATTTGTGCACAGTAAGACACTCTCTCGTGTGGAGAGATCTGTCAAGTACACCTGTAACAACAGGAAACGGAAAAGTTCAGAACTTAGAACTTCCATTATTCTAACAAAATGAGATTGTTTAACTCACGGACTGATCTCTTCCACCACTATAAACATGACCAAATGAAGGGGTGCTTGCAAGTGCCCAAACTGAATCAGTATGAACAGCATAAGAATGCACACAACGTTGCTGTCCTAGATCCCATAGTCTGCAAAGTAACATATGTAGACATGATGGCCAAAATTATTCGTTGAATGGTAGCATGTGACTATTCACATCTATGTGATGCTAACTAGCATTGTGACCAGATACGGAAAAGATGAACTGTGTATTTACCTTATCATTGAATCGGATGAGCCTGACAGACAGTACCTGTAAAAACATGTTACACGCAGGGTTAACATACTTCAAACTTCCAACGAAAATAAATGGGATTCAACAAAGCTCCTTATAGCCTGAAAGCAATCTCTTGTGTTGATCAACAAAATTTATTAATACTTGTAGTGAAAATCAGTAATTTAACCATTGGAAACCACAAATTCCTTCTAAATATGACATGCCAGCTGCCACAACCACAGCATGCACATCCTAGTTGAGTTATTGTGCCATATGAGTGCTTTCCACGTCAACAACTATAACACGTGAACGGGTCTAAACATGGTCCGTTGCCTGACTAGGATGATAAGCAGGGAAAAGTCTCCGGTAATTATGTCCGTTCACACACTCAAATCTACTCCCTCCGATCCAAACTAACGGACTCTGATTTGTCTAGATTCCGATGTATCTAGTCATGTTTTAGTGCTAGGTACATCCAAATATAGACAAATCTGAGTCCATTAATTTGGATCGGAGGGAGTATTTCATTGGCGAAGTACTGCTTTGATTTGAACTACTGATAACATGAATATTGCAGCTTAACAGATAGTGGATGCTTATTTACACACAAAAAAAAGATTCAGGGAAAGCTTTCTCCAAAATATAAATTGCTTGCTGTTCACTGCAACTATAGCAAATTAAATGTTAGACCGGAAACATGTATAAATGTTAAATTTATGGTTTATAAATATATTCGGAACACATAGACGGCCATGATATTGTCAGGATTGTACTATACAAAATACAATTAATAACCTTTGAAACATCTAATGTCATGATAACCACTGACTGCACTCAATATAGCAAATTGTGTACAAGTCCAAAAAAGAATTTTGCCTTACTCACTGCTCTTCTATTTTCCACAAATGTACGAGGTCAAACTACATTTCACATTAAACTTGGTAAACCAAGTTCTGTATGAAGTAAAAGCTGTCAATTAGGAACACATATCAACTTACACTACAACAGCACACAGAAGTATGCTACGGGAAACTAAAAACATCAGCTATACATTACTGTGGCAGGAGACAAGCACAAGCTACGAGAGATTCAGATGACCAATGTGAAGTATCGTAACAATATGAAAGGCAATTCAAGTTTTGCACGATCTTGTTAAGGAGAAGAGGAATATCATATCTTGTATGAATCTATGAGAGCACTTGATGATGCCTAAACACAAACCTTCCAGTGGAATCAATAAGCAAAGCCCTGATATTGTCAGTGTGCCCTCTCAATTTCATGTTTTTTGAACCTGTCCTGGGATCCCAAACACGAACAACCTATATCAAACCAGTAGAAGTCGATAAGAAAAGGTCCACATAAAATGGCAGTTAGCGGGTCCGATACTAGCCCCTGGAAATGAAGTGTAATACCTTTTCAGTACCACCAGAGACAAGCAAGGTTCCTGTATCATTCATAGCCAGTGCATAAACTGAATCCTTGTGACCTTTGGCAGCAATCGGACTGTACCCATGTGATTTTCCGTTGGTGGAAGCAATGTTACCACTAGAATTTACATTGCACAAAGTTGACAAAGCAGGCCCGGAGTTTCCATTAGGAACCTCGTCATCTTTTGCATCTGCAGACTTGGATACAGGAGCAAGAGCAGCATCAAGATCCCATATGAAGACCTCACCACCAAGGCCACCAGAGGCTACAATATTGCTCTACAATAGGAAGGCACAAGAAGCATGTCAAATATAGCACATAAAAAACTAATAGTTTCGGAGAGACATAGGTCTGACAATATACATTCTTTTGAGCTGCAGCAAGACAGATAACATAATCAGAATGCTGGCGGAGAGTCTTGGTACAAGCCCCATCTGATAAGCAATTCCAAACCTGTGAAAAATAGAGATTAAAATGGATGTAGGTCCTACAATGAATATTTAATAACAAGGACCGCTGAAACAACCAACCTTTAAAGTGGTATCTGAGGAACAGGAAACAAGATTTTGGCCAACAATAATGGCATCATTAACCTGCATAATAAAGGTAACTGCTTGAACAACAGGCGCTACTCCATCAGTAATACAAGAGAGTCCACAAATGTAAGCACAAATTAAGTATCAGTTTCAAGTCCATGAAGGATGTATTTATCCATCCGCTGACAGAATCCCCTCCTAACTTTCATATTTTGACAAAGAAAGAATCATAAAACATACGAGAATCTTCTGTCAACTTATCATGTTTTATGCGAATAAAAGTAACAAAAAGATTAGCATATATGGCAAAGATTACAGGGAATAGCCCTGCTCCCAATTATTGTCCTGATGGCCTCCCACCAACTCACCACTTACTAAGGATACACAAAACTAGTAGTTGCACAATTAAGAAATGTACGTCAAAAAAGGAAAATATCAAAGAACTTCTGTCATACTAAAATATGTTAAGAAGAGTAATACACTAATAATCAATCATACATTAACCCCCCCCCCCCCCCCCCCCCCCCAAAAAAAATAGTGTTGAAACTCCGGAAAGGGTGTGATAACCGATAAGATTCATGTTGAAGTTTTGAACTATCAAAATTAGAAACATAATGGTTCATTAGCAATCCAAATAAAGACTTCATCACTATTTTAAAATACATACAAAATCAGCTGGCACAGGGACCAAGGAGAACATACCCAATCAACATGTGACTCGAAAGTTGCTGAGAAGTTTGCATCCCCATTTTGGTACTCCCATCGTTTCAAGGTACCATCGCGACTCCCAGTAAAAATATAATCGCTTGTACCAGAAGCAGAAGCGTCTAGGTATGACAAGCAGTTGATCCCAGCACAATGCTGAAAAACAAAAAGAAGGGAATGCGTAAGGACTTTTAGGTGGAACAAGAATTGTGTCAAGTTTACTGAATTACCTAAGAACAACTAGATCCAAACAAATTGAACTGACAACGATAGTTAGTTACAAAGCAGTGCTGACCTTTTTATTATCAGCATCGTTGAGCACGTATGTAAAACGCTTCTCCTTTCTTGGTCGACTTGAACCGGCTGTGTTTCCAGCACTCCCAACACGATGCATTGAGAGGTGGGTATGTATCGAAAACTGGAGTAACTTAAAATACAAACCAGCAACAAATTATTTCAAGTTAAACATGGATGAATAGGTCTAGTCAAGATGCAGATATTTGATAGCGAGTTTGAGATCGTATAATTTCCAGTACTTCCTCCGATCCAAATTAATGGACTCGGATTTGTCTAGATTCGGACGTATCTAGACATGTTTTTGTGCTAGATACATCTGAATCTAGACAAAACCGAGTCCATTTGGGTCGGAGTGTTGATAAAGCTCCGCAATAGGGCAGGTTGAACACGTTGGGCAATTTTGGAGCTAGAGAAGATACAACATCTAGGAAAATTTCGAATTGAGTTGCAAAAACTCAAAGTTACTCAACTGAGTTTACTGAATTACCACATACAAATCAAATGAAATGACATATCAAGTTTCTTTCGGTTACTGGGTCGACAGGATAATGCCAAAACAGGAAGCGCTACTTCACATATTACCCGAAATTAACATGATCAAAAACAAGGCAAGTTACTCTGACCCCTAATATGTACTGTCAAAATCCTAGAAGTTTTCAACTGAAAACTTAATGATCCCACATGTAGGGAAACACGTGGTCAAAATATGGCCGTTCACCACAACGCTAGTTGGGCGACACACTGGTACTTAGCACACAGGCAGAATGGTGCGCCAAGCACCTAGGCATCCACCTTTAGGAGCACTGATAAACCACCATCCAAGCAGCGGGATTTAACACGGGGCATGGGGGTCAGCGAAAATACTATCTGGAAATAAACTGTTACTAGCGGTATTGTTCAGGATCTCAAAAGTAGTAATTAGTTCATCGACCTGAATACAAAGCCTGCTAGCGGATGCACCCACACCTTGACAGTCCTACCGATGGGATTGGGTCAACTGAGACCGATCTCCAAAAAAGGGATCTGGTTGGATTCGATTATCCGCGACCAAGAGCAAAAAAACACAATAATCCGAGGAAGCTAGGGCTTCCTTACCAGCAAAAGGAATCGCGTCCCTTCCGGATGCCTGTGCCAGTCCAGCAGCAGCAGACGGGATCAGCGGTGGAAGATCATGGGACAACCGAGCCCCGTAGCATGCGTGCCTCGGTGGGAGAAGGCGGCGGCGGAGGGAGGAACCCGGGGTGGGTTTGAGCGGCGAAAGACTCTGGGATGGTCCTACCGGCTTGGGAGCAGAAGTTGGGGGCCGCTCGATCTGGTTCAGGGAGATGGGGATCGAGGTGAATAGGAGTAGGGCGGGGTTTTGGGCGGCCGGCAGCGGCGGTGGCGGTTGCGGTTGCCGCGGCGAGGGGAGGGCGCGACGGGGGGCGGAGCGAGGTGGAGGAGGACGAGGACGAGGACGAGAAGGCAGGTGGGTCAATAGGTGTCGTGCGCTTCGGCTTGGAAGGGCCGGGCCGGGTCGTTCTGGGTTGGGCCTAGGCTGACGGCTGGAGCTTAGGTTGGGTAGAATGTTCTATGGTCCTGGGTGGGTTCAGTGGGTCGGAACCGACCGGTAGGTCGGAGTTCTAAGTTTACTAGCTGATTGTCCGCGGCATTAACAGATGGATATATTTGAAAGTGTTGGGTCAGGTAAGCTCGGAAGGAGGGGAATTGAAAAAAGATGTTATTTATTAAATATAATATTTTTAATTTTAAATATTGATATATAAAAGGAGAAACAAGAGTAAGGCAACAACACAAAATCTGCGCTCAGTTTTTTTTTAACGTTACAACAGTTAACGGTTTTTTAAAATTATTTTGGTCATGTGAAGTGTCAACTTCAAAAGTGTTTTTTCTCTAGAACTTCATGTCTGTAATTACATGGAAGGTGTAGCTAGGTGTGTGGAACAGTGGGAGGGTAAGATAAGGAGCCTAATTTTCTATATTAGGCTCACACATCACTTAGAATTGCAAAGCAGAAAAGCTGCAAGTGAAAGAGCAAATGATATGCATGTGAAATTTACTCCAACATCTAACACAACATTGTTGACATTTAAATTTCCTCAAGACATAGTACACCATGACACTATGAACAATTAATCTATGCATGCACGTGCTATTTTAGCCACAAAGTAACTATTGTTACATCCACAATTACTTGTATTTGTGACAAAACAAATTGGGTGAAAGCAGACAGGAGATATGATATCAGGAAATCTGTCAAAACAAATGAACTAAGAACAATAAAAAATCTTAACCAGCCACATCTTATTTCTAGTCTGCTACTTATCCTTGTGTTCACCGGCTAATCATAAGCACGGCCTAGACGGGAATGTCCTTGCCGCCCTCGTACTCGTGCAAAACATTTGCACGCTCGTTGATCTGCTTGGCCAGCTCAGCCTCGCTCTAGCCCTTCACGATGGCCGGAATTGCGAGACGCTGCTGGGCGGTGTTGGACGGGGCCGCTTCGTGGAGGTGGCAGGCGCGGCCATCGACCTCCGCGTGACCAACGAGCTTCGGGATGAACACGGAGACAGACATGCCGCACACGGGACCTCCCAGACACGATTCATCCGCCTGAGCCAGATGGGTTGCGCGGTTGCGCCGCCCATCGGCCAGGCCGCTCGGGCTGCTGAACTATGTGCTGAAGCTGCGATAGAAGCCGTTGAGAACCACCTTGCCATCCGCGTTCAAGCAACACATGCTCCAACACTCTGGGAGGGACATAATTCCTCACCATACTAAAGTTCCAAATATTTGAATACATGCCTAAAAAAGTAGTGATACAGAGAACATGAGAACTCGTGGAACTCGTGTCTCCAGCTCAGTAACTGTGTGGCATTGCAGCACATCGACAAAAGATGGCCACGCATGAGGATATGTCGCGCGAGTGCGCGCGTCAGCCGGAGATCCTAGCCTTCTACCATACAGAGGGTTTCCTTGACAGGAACTGCGGCGCCGCCGTACGCCCTCTCTGCACACACACAACAGCCCTCTCGCCAGATCGCGGCCATCCTGGAGTGTCAGGTGCTCATGCTCCTGCTCGCCAACGAGGCGGTACGAGGATAAGGGATGAGGAGGATGGATGGACCTAGACAGAGGAGACGAGGGATGGGTCCAATTGGGTGAGAGCGCTCGATCCGATGGTCGGCGTCAAATTGGGCGAGAGCGACAAACGAAGCACTTACGAGCGGAGCGAGGCAACGCGATAACGGGAAGATTAATACCACCTCGACTAACTGTCTTGATGTTCGTAATGCGGGCCGGATGGAAACATATTTTTGGTGAACGGAAACGTATTACGACCAACCTACCTCAAGACTTTTTATAGTATAGATAGATGTAAATTTTGCGGAAGTTATAGTTTGATTAATGTTTGTAAAAGAATATATTCCCTCCAGTTTATATTAATGGCCTCAACTTATATGAATCTACATAAAGTTGAGGCTATTAATATGGACCAGAGGGAGCACTAGTAGTAATAGATATTCACGGTAACAATAGATACTATTCTCTCTGTTTTAAAATATAAGATGTTTTAGCTTTCGTAAGTGAATGTATCTAGACATCCTTTAGTATATAGATTTACTATAACTACTAAAAGATATCTAGATACGTTCGTTTCATAAAAATCTTATATTATGGAATCTTCCAAGAACACTAAGCTCCCTAGAATTGGAGAGCTCTGGTTGATTCAAACGAGAGCGCGGGTCTAATGCCCCACATGTCGGCAAGTCCGTGGGGTGCTTTTCTTTTCCTTGAAATGTGATGAGCTCATGATTGATTGCTATGCCATAAGTCGGTTCGGTCCACCATTTTCTATTATGTAACTAGGCGACACTGTTCCCTCTTCTGCTTGCCCTCCACGCACTGCAACTATCATCTCTTCTGCTCCCGCACGGACCGCCGCCGCGACAACCATCCAGACACATCCACCACCGTCACCACCTATAGCGAGGGCTTGCTCACACTGTCTAGAGGAGGACTGGGAAGGGATGGACGTGCCTGATTGTGGAGGCGAGGACTGATGGAGATCCCGGGTCTAGACTCTAGGTGAGGCCATCCGAGGTTTTCCTGCTGTCGAAGCCCCAGATCTGCATGGAGGCATGGCTCTGCGACAAGGACGACGAGGGCCAGTACTGTAGGGGTTCGCGCATGAAAACAATAAAATTTACCCTATGCCCCTAAATCCTGATGGCTCAAAATACGATGAGCTCGTTGGGAGCCCCAAGAGGAAGGTATGATGAGCACAGCAGCAAGTTTTCCCTCACTTATAAAACCAAGGTTATCAAACCAGTAAGAGCAAGGAAACAACCCTAAGGTGTTGTCTCCAACTTGAAATCCTGCACAACACAACCACACAACTTTGCCCCAACTTACAGTAAGGTTGTCAATCTCACCGGTTTTGCTGAAACAAAGGATTAAACGTATTGTGTAGAAGATACTAATTGCTTTGCAAAAAGTAAACAGTAAATAGTAGATTGATGGTAAAAGAAGGTCCATAGTTCACTAGAGGTGATTCTCCTTAAGATAGATGACATGTTCGGTGAACAAATTACAACAGGGCAATTGACAGACACCGAGAAAGCATACATGCATATACTAATCATCTTGACTCCTATGAGATTTGATTGGGCATTATAACATTACACATAGACCGTAATCCAACTGCATCTATGACTAATAATCCATCTTCAGGTTATCATCCGAACCCCCTCCAGTATTAAGTTGCAAGCAACAGATAATTGCATTAAGCAAAATGTGTAAAGTAAACAATATGATTGCCCTATGGACAAAGGATTGTTGTTTTCTCCCTAGTAGCAACAACACATCTAATACCTTCGAGATTTCTGTCACTTCCTAGATTACTAGAGACATGAACCCACTATCGAGCATAAATACTCCCTCTTGGAGTTGCTAGCATCTACTTGGCCAAGATAGCTACTAACAACGGAATGCATGCAAGATCACAAATAACAAAGACATGATAGAATCAATAATCATTCTGAAATAGCATCTCAATATTCATCAGATTCCCGCAAACACAACATGTAGGATTACAAATAGATGATCTTGATCATGAACAAAGCTCACAAGATCTAAACATGGTAGCACAAAGGAGGAGAACCAACCATCTAGCTACTACATGGACCCGTAGTCCAGGGATGAACTACTCACGTATCACACCGGAGGCAGGCAAGGTGATGCAGAAGGCCTCCAGGGTGATCTCTCCCCTCCGACAGGGTGCCGGGAAGAGCTTCAGATCCCTCCCGATCTAGGGTTGGAGATGACGGCGGCTACAGACTCTTTCGTGGAATTTTGATCAGGGTTCTTAGGGTTTTCGTCCCGAGGGGTCTTTATAGGCGGAAGGGCTAGGTCGGTGGAGCACTAGGGGGCCCACACCCCCTGGTGGCGTGATGACCCACAAGTATAGGGGGTGTATCGTAGTATTTTCGATAAGTAAGAGTGTCGAACCCAACGAGAAGCAAAAGGTGCTGGCTAGTGGTATGGATCAGGAATTCTCTGCAAATACTTAGCAAACGGATTTTTAGGGGTTTTTGATAGTGCAAGTAAATAAAGTACGAGTAAATAAAAGACAATGAGAATAAATGCAGCAAGTGGCCCAATCCTTTATTCAGCAAAGGACAAGCCGGTTGTATTACTTAAGATGACCAAACATTCTCGAGGACATATGGGAAGACTGTCAAGTGCTTTCGCTTCATATAGTTGATTAATCTTCTTTAGCTTGTTAAGTGTTGTGTGGGTGAACATGTGCTAATGTACCGACCTTCCTAGGACTAATACATACTTGTGATTATACCCCTTGCAAACATCCGTAAGTACAAGAAAGTAATTAAGGTAGAAACCTAACCACAACTTTAAACTCTAAGACCCTGACGTCCCTTGTGCAATGGTTTCCTAACGGGGGTTCAAGTTTCTGTCACTCCGGCAACCCCTACGATTAGTAGCCAAATACACAATGCATTCCCCTAGGCCCATATAGGTGAAGTGTCATGTAGTCGACGTTCACATGACACCACTAGAAGAAGTACACCACAACTTAAATATCAAACTATTGAATCTTTCTCAACACAATTCCACTACTAACAACATGACTTCTCCCATGTCCTCAAGAACAAAACGAACTACGCACAAGACATCATATGGATCAAGATCAGAGATGATATAATGACATGTAACAATCTGAACATAAACGATAATTCAATGGTTCACTCAATAGCATCAACTACAAAGAGTAATCAACACCGGGAAAGTTTCCCCTAAGAACTATGCAAGATTCAACCCAATTGTTACAGCGGTATGGAGGTGGTGATGATGGTGCTGATGGATATGGTGGTGGTGATGATGATGATGATCCCTATGAAGTCCAGCTTGATGGTGGTGTTGATGGCGACGATCTCCCCTCTCGAGGAAGGAATTCCTCCGGCAGAATTTTGTCTGCCGGAGAGATCTTTCTCTCGGTGTTTTCCGCCCCGCAGAGGCGGCAGAATCTTTCTGTGGTCGCTCCCCGAGTATTAGGGTTTCAGGAGGATTATATACGCCAGAGGGGAGAGCCAGGGGTGGACCAGGGTGGCCACACCACCTGGTGGCGCGGCCTAGGCTGGCCCACACCAGGGGGTGGTGTGGGCCCCCTATGGCCCATCTCTGCCTCCTCTTCTGGCTTCCTTCGTCTTCTGGAAAAATAGGATTTTTCGTATATTTTCCCGGATTTTCTGATCTTCGCGAATTTTGCCTCCAAACAGCACCTTTTCCATCAGAATCCTAACTGCAGCGGTCCATGCTCCAAAAGTCATCAACCATGCAAAAACAGATGAAATTACATAAGTATCATCTCTTAATATGAAATATATCAATGAATAACAGTGAATTATGATATAGAATAGTGATGCAAAATGGACGTATCAACTCCCCCAAGCTTAGACTTCGCTTGTCCCCAAGCGAAACTGAGCTCAATAAACATGACCTCAGGTTTATGGAGTGAAGAGTCGATAAAAGAATACGGACAAGAAGCATCACATTCATCCATACATAGATCATAATAGAAGACAACTCACTATTATATAACTTAACTTGCAATAAGTAAAGGAAACACAATAAAGATACATAAAGTAAATCATAATTGGTAATGGCAAACTTAGCTCTTGGTCGAAGAATAGTTGACAATTTGCTGGAGTTCACAAATAACTGATTTTCAATGATAGCTTTCAAAGTAGTAGACACTAAGATAAGAGCAATGTGCAAAATAAGGAACATAAGAAACATGATTAAATAAATCACCATATGAATGAATGAAACACAACAACTCAAAATACTTGCTGAGATAGAAGGGAATAGGTTTACTGACTCAACTAAAAAGTAAAAGAAAGGCCCTTCGCAGAGGGAAGCAGGGTTTTCAAGTTTCATAAATAGCTCCCAAAAATTATGGTACTTATTAGCTTTCAGCTCTCATTGCCCCTATCATAGGCATCTTTAGGTGATTAGGGTTAAAGTGACACAACTAAGAGGATATGCTTGACAAGTTATAAGCCAAAATCTCATGCCCCTTACTTACGAGTACCAAACCTCATGCTACTCAACTTCAGTCACAAGTAAGCTCTTGTCATTATAAATACATATGTATCATAGAGAATCGCCAACGGGGTACCCCTTGCACATGATACAGGAGCTATCCCATAATCAAAATGACAAGGCAAGCAGACAATGAGCATCTCAGCGATCTTTATATTTGCTATTTGCATAGGGTTTTATTGAGGATGTTTCATAGAATTCTCATTATAGTTATGCTGCAAGTTTCCACCATGATTAGGCATGGCTTAGTCTAGCGGCCCAGACGTTTCTCTAACACATATACGAACTCCATGATCTTACAAGTTCCACTTTTATTTCACACCGTCGGGATCCATAAGCAAAAGAACATGATATCAACTAGGTACAAAGTGCCAATAGTGTTGAAAGCGTTCCCCATGATACATGGTTCTGCTAACTTCAACTCATAAGGCGCAAGCATATACGCAACAAAGAAGGACCCAATGGTTCAGGTTATTAAATGCAAGAAAGTAAAGTGTGCCATCAAGTTCGTGAGAGCTTTAATCACTAATTTTCACATAACAAGTTTAATTTGGAAGGTAGATAAAAACAAGAATTTACTTAGAATAGCAATAATGCTAATAGGTAGGTATAGTGGACACAAATGGCATAGGTTTTTGTGTAAGGATTGGATGCACGAGAAGAAATCCCTCTTAGTACAGGTTTTTGGCTAGCAAGGCTGGATAGCAAGTATAAGAGTTGAAGGAAACAAACAAACATACAAGTGATAAAAACAAACATGCAATCCTCCTTGGAAGCACAAAAGATCTTAACTAGAGAATACTAAACTCATGAGCAAATCAAGAAAGAAAGATGATGAAATTATATTTCTTTAGAGTACTTTTATCTTTTTCATTCAACTCTCAAAAATAGTGTTGCTACTGACCGAGCCAGGTTTGCCAAACCAACTAAATTAACTCAATGATCCCAAAGTGACACCAATACTAAAAACAAGATCAATCATATAACCACGAATTGAAAACTAATCTAAGATATGCAAAAGAGTAAATGATAGAACTTCTCATTAATATTCCATAACAACAACTCACACCAAGGAATACATATCTAACGAGAGAGGGGACACTTCCAAAATGCAAACCATCCTACATTATAACTTCTCTATTCATGATATGACTCTACTAAAAAGGTAAAAAGATAGAAGATAGTGATGTGATACCGGGGAACTCCCCCAAGCTTGGAACAAACCAAGGGGATGCCAAACCAGATGAAGAATTACTCCTTCGGTGATGGTGATATTCTCTCGATGAGCTTTTTGACCAATTTCCCCAAGTCCTCAATCTCGAAGGTGAGAGTACAAATCAACTCCGAGTTGTGCTCGATGCGGTGCATGATCATGTCAGGTTGAGAATCCCAGCTCTTTCGATTCTTTCCCCACTCTCCTTCCTTGCGGTCTTCTTTTCCTGCATGGTCATGTATAAAGGTATGGAAGGGACTCTTGGTGCTTGGAGAAGGTGTCCATGGTGCCAAATAGTGACGCGGAGGCTTCCCTCCAGTTGACATCCGTCTAGTCCTTCTGATCCTGGTAGGGTTCGCCACCACTCCAATGCTTGCAACGGTAGTGCTGATGTGCGGATGTTGGCTTTGCGTTGTCTCCTCTTCACCTTCACTCTTGATCTCCTTCTCCCGCCCAGGGTCTTGGAGATCCTCCTCCATAGGCTCCTTTCCTTTATCCTTGGCGGACACCATTGTGCTTCTAAACTTTCAAGAATACTTCCTGGCAGAAACAGATCGAAACGAAAACACGACAAGAACACTCTATATGAACCTCGGGGGATTCGGGAGATTATATATTACAAAGTTTTACAACAAAATGAAGGTACTGTGAGACAACGGGTCGGAGACGGAGGCCGAGGTGGCCTCACCACCTGGTGGCGTGACTAGGGGTGGGCCCGCGCCACAGGGTGGTGTGAGCCACCCTGGCTCCGTTTCCGTCCCTCTTTCGCTTCGTAGCTTTCCTTGTTGGATAAAAACTGCAAAAATATAATTTGACAGATCTTTCGCAGAACTTTTCTTACCAGAACTGTTACCTATTTGAAAACGGACTCTGCAGGTCTCTGAATTTGGTATCTAGTAGATTCTTCCGGAGTCACCACTTGAATAACATCAATATCTTCATATTCATACACTTATTACTTGAGTCATGAAACCTTTCACTTTCTTATGACACCATTTTTCTCCACTAACCTGGAAATTTCTTTCACACAAAACTTCACACAGTTCTCATTAGCAACATTAGTATAAGTGAAGTGATAAAACCTTTTGAGTCCAACTTCAACTGAAAACCATCAAAACATAAGCTACTGTAGCAACTCCTTTCGAAAACCCAAAAAGTATTAAAAAAGGAAATCGAATAAAGAGGCAAATGCAAGAGTGGCAAAATCTGTCAAAACAGACCAGCAGATAAAGATCTATTTTTTTCGAAAATCTTATGTTGCTCAAATCAAAACGTTCAAAACTAACTAAAGTTAAATAACAACCTGGGGCAGAATCACAAAAAATTACAGCTGAATCCGACATACAGAGATCTCTCACGAATTTTTACGGTGAAGCACAAAAATCTGTTTCGGGACATTAACTTCCCCAAATATTACTTCTCTCTCATTAGAGGTTGGTCTTGACACAAAAATCAAACAAAAAGGATAAGGAGCTTCCAAGACTCAAAGCAACAAAAGCAAACTGAAAGCAAAAATAAATTGGGTTGTCTCCCAAAAAGCTCTTTCTTTATAGCCATTAAGACGGGCATGATAATTTGATGAAGCTCACATAAGAATATGAATTGAAGTGAAAGAGAGCATTAAGAAGCAAAAATACACATGTTTAAGTCTAACCCACTTCCTATGCAAGGGAATTTTGTAAGCAAACAAGTTATTGAAACCAGAGGCTGCAAGCATAAGAAGGCAAAACAAGTGCAACATAAAGATTTTAAGCATAAAACGAGGAAACTTGATGTTATTGAGATGCATAAGAACACTTTTCTCTCTCTCATAGTAACTTTTAGTATCATGCATAAACTTAATAATATAACTATCACAAGGACTATCGTAGCAATGATCATTTATTCTAACAGAAAACACAGGAATACTAGCTCTCATAACACTTTGTGAAACAATATTAGAGGTATCCTTACAAAGGATAGGGTGTCTCTCTTCTACATATTTAGTGACAAAATCTTTCACATTTGCCATTATAGGTTCATCATCCATTTGTTTATCAGGTTCAATAACTTTATTAGTACTTTCATTAACCATAATAGCTATCATAGAATGTTCCTTTATCTTAACTAGGAAAGGCATTTTCTCAATGTAAGGCTTAGGTGAAACATGATTAGCAGTATAAACTTCAGTATTTCTTGCAGGAACACTCTTAGCAACATCTTTATAAGGCTCATGATACTTATTCCACTTCTTTTTAGGCACTTCAATGTAGGAAGCAAAAGTCTTAAAATAAGTTGCAATAGCTTGAGAGTCTAGACCATAAGCATTTTTAATATTTGAAAGTCAGCAGTTCCCATAAAAGATTCAATGCATTCATAATCATAATTTATACCTGACTTTCTTCCTTTGTCAATCTCCCAAGCTTCAGCATTATCTTGAATACGGTCCAGAAGATCCCATTTAGCTTCTTCTTCCATGCGAGTGAATGATCCAGCACAAAAAGCATCCAATAAATCCTTATCATGAAGAGAAAGCCTTGCATAAAAGTTATTGATAATAATATCGTTGGGGAGCTCATGAATGGGACATTTGAGCATTAGTAACTTCACTCTCCCCCAAGCTTGAGTTGTACTCTCTCCATCAAAAGGCCAAAAGTTGTATATTTGATTCCGATCTTCATGAATCTCACTAGGAGGATAAAACTTTGAATAAAAGAGAGGTACTATTTCCTCCCATTCAAGAGCTTGACCATTCTTCAACAGCTTATACCATTCCTCAGCTCTTCCTTTCAGTGACAATGAGAATAACTTCTTCTTAACTTGATCTGTATTAATACCTACACACTTGAACAACCCGCATAATTCGTGTATAAAGAGTAAATGATCACCGAGATGGACAGTTCCAACCCCAACATAGTAGTTATCCATAACATGATCAATAATTCTCGTAGGAATTTTAAAAGTATCACTCTCAGCAGGTGGTGGTTCATCTACTACCTTAGTAGTGGTAGTAGCATTACGAAACAAGAAACTCAGTGAATTATCCATAACAAAAATAAAGCAACTAACAGAAGTAAACAATACTCACAGTAGAAGTTTCCTTTACCAGTTCCACTCTCCAATAGCGCTTCACTCCCCGGCAACAGCGCCAGAAAATAGTCTTGATGAGCCACAAGTATAGGGGGTGTATCGCAGTATTTTCGATAAGTAAGAGTGTCGAACCCAACGAGGAGCAGAAGGTGCTGGCTAGTGGTATGGATCAAGAATTCTCCGCAAATACTTAGCAAACGGATTTTTAGGGTTTTTTGATAGTGCAAGTAAATAAAGTACGAGTAAATAAAAGACAATGAGAATAAATGCAGCAAGTGGCCCAATCCTTTATTCAGCAAAGGACAAGTCAGTTGTATTACTTAAGATGACCAAACATTCTCGAGGACACATGGGAAGACTGTCAAGTGCTTTCGCTTCATATAGTTGATTAATCTTCTTTAGCTTGCTAAGTGTTGTGTGGGTGAACCTGTGCTAATATACCGACCTTCCTAGGACTAATACATACTTGTGATTATACCCCTTGCAAACATCTGTAACTACAAGAAAGTAATTAAGGTAGAAACCTAACCACAACTTTAAACTCTAAGACCCTGACGTCCCTTGTGCAATGGTTTCCTAATGGGGGGTCAGGTTTCTGTCACTCCGGCAACCCCTACGATTAGTAGCCAAATACACAATGCATTCCCCTAGGCCCATATAGGTGAAGTGTCATGTAGTCGACGTTCACATGACACCACTAGAAGAAGTACACCACAACTTAAATATCAAACTATTGAATCTTTCTCAACACAATTCCACTACTAACAACATGACTTCTCTCATGTCCTCAAGAATAAAACGAACTACTCACAAGACATCATATGGATATATGTAACAATCTGAACATAAACGATAATTCAATGGTTCACTCAATAGCATCAACTACAAAGAGTAATCAACACCGGGAAAGCTTCCCCTAAGAACTATGCAAGATTCAACCTAATTGTTACAACGGTATGGAGGTGGTGATGATGGTGCTGATGGAGATGATGGTGGTGGTGATGATGATGATCCCGATGAAGTCCAGCTTGATGGTGTTGTTGATGGCGACGATCTCCCCTCTCTGGTAAGGAATTCCCCTTGAAGAATTCTGTTTGCCAGAGAGATCTTTCTCTCTCGGTGTTTTCCATCTCGCAGAGGCGGTGGAATCTTTCTGTGGTCGCTCCCCGAGTATTAGAGTTTCAGGAGGATTATATACACGAGAGGGGAGATCCAGGGGTGGACCAGGGCGCCCACACCACCTGGTGGCGCGGCCTAGGCTGGCCCGTGCCAGGGGGTGGTGTGGTCCCCCTGTGGCCCATCTCTGCCTCCTCTTCTGCCTTCCTTCGTCTTCTGGAAAAATAGGATTTTCCGTATATTTTCCCGGTTTTTCTGATCTTCGCGAATTTGCCTCCAAACAACACCTTTTCCATCAGAATCCTGACTGAAGCGGTCCATGCTCCAAAAGTCATCAACCATGCAAAAACAGATGAAATTACATAAGTATCATCTCTTAATATGAAATATATCAATGAATAATAGTGAATTATGATATAGAATAGTGATGCAAAATGGACGTATCATGGCGCGCCCCCCAAGCCGCGCCGCCACCAGGTGCGGCCGCCCTGGTGCGCCACTTCATCTCCCCTCCGGACTCTGTGTTGGTTCGGGTAAAATATTGACTTTGGATTTTGTCTGGTCCAATTCCGAGAATATTTCCTTACTAGCTTTTCTGAAACCAAAAACAACTGAAAACAGGCAACTGGCACTGTGGCATCTTCTTAATAGGTTAGTTCCAGAAAAGTGTAAAAATACTCCAAAGTATGGACAAAACATAAGAAAGTAGATATAAAACTAGCATGGAACATCAAAAATTATAGATACGTTTACAACGTATCAACATCCCCAAGCTTAACTCTTGCTCGTCCTCGAGTAGGTAAGTGATAAAAATAAGAATAATTTATAAGGTGACATGCACCATCGCAATCTTGATCAAGGTATTTGTAATACATTGATAGCTGGGATCATAGTACTTTAACATAGCATGAAAGATATAGTTCTAACAATAAGGCATAGCAACTATGTTGTAACATGAAAAGGTACAAACAAAAGATTCATGAATAACAATGCTTTGAAAGACGTTTGTTTGTTTCACATATAGAAAACATAATGAGAATGGTATTCAGCTTGTCCCTCATAGTGTAGCAAAACATAAATGCATAGGACACCTTCAAAGTTCATAAGGGTAACTAGATACAAATAATTTAAGAACAAGCAATATCAAACTTATGAATCAATCAACAAGTGGTGGGACAATGCACATTAAACTAAGAATGATCACTATGCTCTCTTAATAGGTGCATAAAGATAGAAGATGGAGACTCAACATAAAAGTAAAAGAAAGGTCCTTCATAGAAGGAAGCAGGGATTCAAGTCTCATAAAGAGCTTCCAAAAATTATGGTACTTGTTAGCTTTGAGCTCGCATTGCCCCTATAATAAGCATCTTTTAGGTGATTAAGGTTAAAGTGAACAAATATGAGGATATGCTTGACAAGTTATAAGCTGAAAATCTCATGCCCCTTACTTACGAGTACCGTTCCTCATGCTACTCAAGTTTAGTCATAGGTAAGTTCTTGTCATAAGTACATGTGTATTATAGAGAACCGCCAACGGGGTACCCCTTGCCCGATGATACGGAAGAATCCCCATATCAAAATGACAAGGCAAGCAAAAGGATTTTAGAATAACTTGGTTTTATTTGGAGCTGGATGCATGAGTGGAACTCGTACTTGGTATGGAGGCTAGCAAAAGACTGGGAGCAACCAACTAAGAGAGCAATAATGGCCATAATCATGCAAAGCGACAAAACATTATTAATTAAAGCATAAAGTGATATTACAAGAAACTAAATGATCATAGAGGCTACGGTGACTTGGTATAGTCTTAACATGGTGTGAGCATGCGCTAAGTCAACCCAAATAAAGCATCAAAGGAGAATACCACAATATTATGCTTTTATATGCTAAAACAACATATGATTCTTTCAAGGCACATTAAACAATCTTAATTATTTGTAACAAGTCATTCTACAACAATAATTACTAAGCATAAAGCCAAAATAATATCAAGCATGAAATGACAAAGCCTAGGCCATAGTCAAAAACAAGCTCCTTTTATACCACTTATAAGCATGAACTTTCCTACTATTTTCCAATCCAAACCAACTTATTTAAAAACTAATGTATGCATACGAGGGGTACAACCAATTTATTCAGCAAACTAAGCAAATTAAAACTAAAAACAAAAATGAAGACGCTCCAAGAACAACACAATTGTGCATGAAACAATAAAAATGAAGTGTTTGGAAGAGAACCTGAGATTTTTATTGATAAAGAAGGGGATGCCTTGGGGATCCCCAAGCTTTGATGCTTGTACTTTTTGAATATTTCTTGGGGTGACACGGGTGGCATCCCCAAGCTTGAGATTTTGTCCATACTTCATATTATCACATTATTCTTCCGTACACTTAAAAAATTTCTTCAACAAAACTTCACACAATCTTCATTAGCAACATTAATGTACTCAAGATAATAAGTCTTTAGGTTCAGTTTCAACACAAGTAAAACTTCCATTAAAACACAAGCTATTGTAGCACTTACTTTTAAAAGTTCAAGTGATCAAAGAGAACTCAAAGAGAAAGAGATTTAAGAAGCAAATGCAAATAATGGTAGAAATCTGTCAAAACAGACCAGCAAGTAAAAGCCGATTTTTTCAAAGACCTTTTGTTGCTCAAATCGAAAAGTGTTGAACTAACAAAAGTTAGATAACAACCTAGGGCAGAAGCACAAAAACTTACAGCTCAATCCGACATATAGAGATTTTTCACGAATTTTTACAGCGAAGCACAAAAATCTGTTTCGAGACAGCAACTTTCCCAAGTCTTACTTCTCTCTCATTAGAGGTTACTCTTGGCACAAAAACCACACAAAAATGATAAGGAACGGTTATTACAGAGATAATAACTTAAAATACTCAACAAAAAGATTCCTAAAAAATTTGGGTTATCTTCCAATAAGTGATTTTATTTAACGCCTTTGAGCTAGGCATAAGAAGCAAGAATCAAGTATTCTCAAATGAAGAAGCATTAAGATCAATACCAGAAATATCTTCAAAAAGGCAAGGTATCTCATCCAAATAAGTTCTAGAGGATCCTCTCTCAATGCTCTTGGGTTCACTATTTTCATCAAACGGGTTTTCAGGAACAATCCAATCAAAATTCTTTTCTAAGGCTTCATGCATTCCTACAAGTTTAAAAGGTATTGGTATCTTAATTTACTCCCCATTAGGTTCGGTTTTGTCCATCTTTTCTCGTGTTCCAATAACATCTACACATTAGCCTAGCATATTAAAACGATCGAAGACCTTTCTAGCTTCTTTAGCAACATCATAGAATTCTTTAAGCAAAGTCTCTAAGATAAATTCTCTCTTTTTAGTATCCTCAATATCTTTAAGTTTAAGAACCATTACTTGCATTATGGGGTTAAGGTTAACAAACCTAGCTTCCAACATATGAACTAAAGAAGCTCCAGCAATTTCATAATTTGGAGCAAGTTCTGCTAGGGATCTATCCTCGATATCCTCATGCTTACTAACATGATTAAAGAATTCTTCCATATTATCTTTTCCAATTATAGAGCCACTACCTATTGAAATGTATTTCAGGGTGAACTTAGGTGTCAACATGGTGGGCTAAGAACAAGGTGACAACTTATAGAAAGAACTATTTTTTGTGTGTTTTTGATAAAGGAAACAAGCAAACAAAGCAAAAATAAACTAAGCAAAACAAAAAACAAAGTAAAGAGATTGGTTATGAAGGACTCCCCTTGTAAAAAAATTCTTGACTCCCCGGCAACGGCGCCAGAAAATAGGCTTGATGGCTCAAGTGAGCTCGTTGGGAACCCCAAGAGGAAGGTATGATGAGCACAGCATCAAGTTTTCCCTTAGTTATGAAACCAAGGTTATCGAACCAGTAGGAGGAAGGAAACAACCCCAAGGTGTTGTCTCCAACTTGGAATCCCGCACAACACAATCACAAAACTTTGCCCCAACTTATAGTGAGGTTGTCAATCTCACAGGTTTTGCTGAAACAACGGATTAAACGTATTGGGTGGAAGATAGTAATTGCTTTGCAGAAAATAAACAGTAAATAGTAAATAGTAAATTGTAGATTGATGGTAAAAGAATGGACCGAGGTCCATAGTTCACTAGAGGTGATTCTCCTTAAGATAGATGACATGTTGGGTGAACAAATTACAGCGGGGCATTTGACAGACACCGAGAAAGCATACATGCATATACTAATCATCTTGACTTCTGTGAGATTTAATTGGGCATTACAACATTATACATAGACCGTATTCCAACTGCATCTATGACTAATAATCCACCTTCAGTTTATCATCTGACCCCCCTCCAGTATTAAGTTGCAAGCAACATATAATTGCATTAAGCAAAGTGTGTAAAGTAAACAATACGATTGCCCTATGGACAAAGGATTGTTGTTTTCTCCCTAGTAGCAACATCACATCTAGTACCTTAGAGATTTCTGTCACTTCCCCAGATTACTAGAGGCATGAACCCACTATCGAGCATAAATACTCCCTCTTGGAGTTGCTAGGATCTACTTGGCCAAGATAACTACTAACAACGGAACGCATGCAAGATCACAAATAACAAAGACATGATAGAATCAATAATCAATCTGAAATAGCATCTCAATATCCATCGGATCCCTGCAAACACAACATGTAGGATTACAAATACATGATCTTGATCATGAACGGAGCTCACAAGATCTAAACATGGTAGCACAAAGGATGAGAACCAACCATCTAGCTACTACATGGACCCGTAATCCAAGGATGAACTACTCACGCATCACACCGGAGGCAGGCATGGTGATGAAGAAGGCCTCCAGGGTGATCTCTCCCCTCCGGCAGGGTGCCGGGAAGAACTTCAGATCCCTCCTGATCTAGGGATGGAGATGACGGTGGCTACAGACTCTTTCGTGGAATTTTGATCGCGGTCCCTTGGGTTTTCGTCCCGAGGGGTCTTTATAGGCGGAAGGGCTAGGTCGGCGGAGCACCAGGGGGCCCACACCCCCTGGTGGCGCGCCCCCAAGCCGTACCTCCACCAGGTGTGGTCGCCCTGGTGCGCCACTTCGTCTCCCCTCGGGACTCCGTGTTGCTTCATGTAAAATATTGACTTTGGCTTTTGTCTGGTCCAATTCCGAGAATATTTCCTTACTAGCTTTTCTGAAACCAAATACAGTAGAAAACAGACAACTAGCACTATGGCATCTTGTTAATAGGTTAGTTCCAGAAAAAGTGTAAAATACTTCAAAGTGTGGACAAAACATAAGAAAGTAGATATGAAACAAGCATGTTACATAAAAAATTGTAGATACGTTTATAATGTATCAAACCTCTATTGCCAGGCCCTATCTATTAGTAATGCAGTAATGGGAGGAGTTTTTCGCGAACTTACCCTTGAAGACCGAAAAGTGTTGTCAATGCTCGGGAGAGCGTGGTTGATGTAGACGAACCAAAGCCGACATCAAGGTCGTGTTGAAGTCCCGGTAGCTCCTATGGCTCCAACAACTCCTAGTGCCCCAAGTGTTGCACCTCGCAAGGAGTTACATGCATCCGGTGTCCGGCGATGACTCCCGCTTCCCCGATCTAGCAACAGTTGCGGTAGTAGAGCTCCTAGATCGGAATCCCACAACGCGATGGCGCTCCGCGGTGAAGAAGACTCTTGCTCGCGCAATCCGAACTTGGGACCACGGGAGAGAGATAGAATCAACTAGAAGGTCTCCCTAAAAGAGAGAGAACCTTTTATTGATTATTATTATATTTATTTTGCCAAAATACCTCTCTTTATATAGTGGGAGGAGAGGCACTCCCTCCCTCAAAGACCCGGTGACGAGGGTTTAACTCATCAATGCCCATTGTTATGGACTTGGGTTTTGGAGAAGGAGGGAGCACTGGAGACATCTATAGGCTAGCAAACAAGCACACATGGGACAAAGATTTACCCAGGTTCAGGCCTCGTAGAGGTCCCTACTCCTGCTTGTCTGCTCGTGGAATTATCGAAGGAATCGAATGTTACAATGGTGCGCAGATGTAATCTGGCGAGGGTTGTGGAAACTAGGGTTACGTGTGTCCTCCTTGTCGCCCCTCCTAGCCTTTATATAGATAGGCTAGGTCTTGGGTAGCAGGTCGAGTCGGTTACAAGTTAGGGTTTTTCCCCTTCAAACTTTCTATCTTTAACTTCTTCTTGTTCTTCAAGAAATCGAGAGTTCGTAGGTTACTCGAGTCCTTTGTTTGGGCCTTGGCGACACCGTGGGCCTGTACGTATTTGGACCGTATATACCAAGCTCGAGTACCTGTAGGGTATACCCATGTCAGTAGCCCCCGAGTGTCCAGTGGAATCGTAGATTGGACTAGGGACTTTTTGAAGTCTTCGAGTTCCTGAACAAGTGCATTTCGACTGCTTTTATTTGTGTCATAGGGATTGTTGATATACGTGCCTGATATAACCGAAGTATCGGTATCAGTTAACCACCTTAGGGTGAAACAACGCAATCTACTCGAACTCGAGTCCCCGGACTCGAATCCGGAAAAGTGCTGGCGTAATTCGACTCAAGCCGTGGAGGTCTTACAGGAGTCGAATTCAAGTTATATGGGTATGAGCACTCGACGCGTCCGTCAAGGCATGTTCATCGTACCTGTAGGCACAGATACGTTTCTGGTAGTGCGCAGCTAAATGCGTTGCCAGTCCTTATTCAGGTCTTACCTTCACGCTGTAAGCGCGGCATCCGAATTTTATCATCGCGGAGACGATTCGGGTGACCCAGGAGACGCAGTCTCTTTGTAAGGAAAATTATGAGGCGGTGTCGCCATGAGCTTCGAGTGCGGATGTTATCAACACACAGTTTTCTGTATAAGTAATCATAGGGTGCGTGACCAGCGCTCCCTATGGGAGTGGCCCCTGAGTGCCTGGTTGAGTCGAAGACTCAGGCAGGGACTAAATAACTTTTGCGACTGCCGTCATCTTTTGGTTGCTTATTTCAGTCGAATTTTTCTAGCGCTCCCTATGGGAGTAACCCATGTCCATAGTCGAATCGTATTTCGAATGGTTTTGGTTTGCTTCTGATTGTCCTTGTTCCTGAAAAAAGAAAAGAAAATCGTAGGGTGCACGGCCAGCGCTCCCTATGGGAGTAGCCCCCGAGTGCTTGGTGGAGTCGAAGACTCCAGCAAGGACTAAAGTAGTCGAAGTTTTTCACTGTGTAGCTTTGATGACGTCAGTGCTGACGCTTGTATGACCTCAGTTGCCCGCGTGGGCGAGTTTGACAGGACGTGACAAGCAGTGGGTCCCACTTTCTGACTTTGATTTGACTGGGCATGCGTAATCTTTATTTTAACTGCGTCTCCTCGATTTCCGTGCGTAATGGGAGTAGTGGAGGGAGTGCCACGCGTCCAATAGGGTTTTTCTGAGCCGTTGGATTGCATCTTCCAGGGGTTAAGTAGCGGTGCTACGGTGGTAATTTTTCCCATATGTGCTCATTCTTCCTTGCTGTCATCACCATTGCTGCTGCTCCTCTGCTTTTCTCTGCGCATGTTTCCTCCACGACGCTGGACCAGCTCCGCTCGTTTCCGAGCTACTTTCTTCGCTCGCATCGCCGTCGTGCAATGGGGAAGAAGAAGGGAGGCGCCGCTGCTGATTCCGCGGCCACTGTTACCGCAGCGAAGAAGAAGGGCGGCTCCGCTGCTGCGGGCACCAGCACCAGCGCTGGTAGGAAGAAGAAGGTCACGGGCACCCGCGTCACGAATGGTGCATGGCGCCCTTCCATCATCAAGGCGTCTGATCTCCGTCTTATTCGCCAAGATGGAGTGTTGTCCGCTTCAGTCGCCGACGCTCGCATCCCCAGCGGTGAGACCATTCCTGCTCCTCCCGCTAGTTTTCGAGTGATGTTTCTAGCATTCATCATTCGTAGTCTCTCCTTGCCTCTTCACCCCTTTTTTAGGGGTCTTCTTTGTTTCTACGGGCTCCAGCTCCATCAGCTGTCCCCAAATTCGATCCTCCACATCTCTTGCTTCATCACACTTTGCGAGTGCTAGCTCGGAATCGAGCCACACTTCGGCCTTTTCAAGCGCATCTTCAAATTGAAGCGCCAGTCTGCATCTGGCTCTTTAGTTTATGATGTAGGTGGTTGCGGAATCCACGTCGACCCATCCGCCACCTACTTCGACATCAAGCTCACGAAGTCCGTTCAAGGGTGGAGGGATAAATGGTTCTACATCCGTGATCAGAAGGCCAATGGTGAGCACTTTAGACTCGCGCCCTTCGATCCCGTGACACCGTGCAGGAGGATGCGCTCCTAGAAGAACGTAGTTATACCTGGCGAGCTCGCGGAGACAGATGTGCTGTATCGACGCGTCTGCGACCTCGAGAGTCGTATAG
This sequence comes from Avena eriantha, assembly GCA_910589775.1. Taxonomy (NCBI): domain Eukaryota; kingdom Viridiplantae; phylum Streptophyta; class Magnoliopsida; order Poales; family Poaceae; genus Avena; species Avena eriantha. The sequence continues at coordinate 419,603,638 of OU342744.1, read as the reverse complement.
GCAAAGAGGAGGGAGGTTGCGCTCTCATCCGAACTTGGCTGCGCCGTCGCATCTAGCCCCTGCAAGCTAGAGTCCACCCCATGTTTCAATTGGCTGGCGCTGATGATGCCACTCGCGTGTCTGCCGATGGCATGTCCGCGAGTGAGGTGGACAAGAGGGTTCGACTGGTCATGAAGTACACCGGCAAGGATGTGCTTCCTAGTGAGCCAGTTGTTCCTCCCTTTGATGCTTCGAATCCTCCTCCTGAGGTATAGTTGTGCTACGCAGTAGCTTATTTTGTCGATTGTTTTTCTGTTGCTTACTTGCTTTTTGCTGATTGTTATTGTCTGTATGCAGGATTGGGCGGTGTCGCCTTGGATGCCCCCTCTCTCTGAGGGGGTTATTCCTCGCGAAGCCTTGGAAGAGGATGACTCTAAGTCGACTGTCCCTTCTGATGTGGAGGAGGAAGCCCCCAATTCCGATAGTCCGGATACTCGTAAGCGTTCGCGCAGCGAGGATTCCAATACGTCGTCTCCTTCGACTCCGGAAGGTACGGGCGTTGGTGTAGAGTCGCCAATTCCTGCCGTTCCCGTGAGGGCTGTGGCACCATCTTCTCGCAAGAAGATGCGATTGCCCAAGGAGTCTTCGTCGGAGTCGGTGGAGGCCACATTTGACTTTGACAAGTTTGACTAGTAAGTTTTCTACTTCATTTGTTCTTCTCTGTTTTCTTCTTTTGATATAGACGACTGATAATCAACTTTTGCTTGTCGTGTAGCTGAACATAATGCCTTATTACGTAATGCCGCCACCTTGGAGAAGACAGTTGCCGTGGCTGTGAAGGGTCGCGACGAGGCAATCGCAGCGCGTGACGAGGCGCGAAAGCGTGAAGAGGATCTGCGTGCCTCCTTTGCGGCTAGGGAAAAGTTGTTCGAAGAACAACTGTTCTCAATCGCCAAGGCTCTCTCAGGTACTTTTGCTTGTGGATATTGTTATCCTTCCCTGCTTCTAATGTTTTTGCTGGTGGCGCTGATGTTTTTGGTCCATGTGTGGGTTTATGTACAAATGCTGGCGATTTGAGCTTTGACCCGCAGGCCCTTCGTCGCGATGACGCTCTAGCGGGTGTGCTGGCTGCAGTCGAGGACCATAGCGCCGCCGTCCAGGATACACTTTCCAAGGCCAAGGGCGCCCTCAGTCGCCTCCGGGAGGAGTTGATGCCTAAGGCGGAGCTGATCGATAATATGGACGAGCTGGTGGAGTCACTCGCCGGGGGTGTGCCTTCCAGCTACAAGAACTCACTCCGCGCGGCTGGCGCGTCCATGTCACTCGCCATGGTGCGGGCCCATGGAGTCGAGATCGATCCTTCCGCGGTGTCGAAGGCGATGCCTATTGGCGCGGACGGTCAGCAGGTAGTCTTCGGTCCTTTCGCGACTGCCTGTGGAAAATATGGGCATCACTTGATAAATACTGTTGCGAAGTACTCTGAGGAGCTCCAACGTGCCAAGAAGGTGGTGAAAGCTTCGGCCTCAGGGGCCGGCGGAAAGTCAGTGGCGTCTGACACTGCCACGAACTTGATGAAGCCCCCGAAGCCGTCGAAGTCGAAGAAGCCAGCTGCTCCTTAGTTAGCTTTGTAATAGTTGATTAGTTTATGTCCTTTTGTTTAAGAACATGCCTGCTAGCGAGTGTATCTGCTGATACTTAAGCTGGTCTTGAATGCATCTGACCCTTTGTCTTTGTGTTGATTTGGTCGTCTTATTTGCTTCTATCTTGACTTGTGGTAGGGTACATCAAGTGATCCTATGGGGGGAACCCAGGACTCGCCAACTCTTGATGATACCGTGGCACCGTCGCGCTCCAGGGTAGATGAGCTCTCCTTGCTTTCGCGACTGCGTGATCGCGTGAAGCAGCTGGAGCGTGAGTTGCCCGTGCTCCGCGGTAACATGGACGTGTGGAAGTCGAAGGCGGAAAAAGCCGCCGCCCGAGAGCAGTATCTGCTTGGCGAGGTGACGCAGTTGGGCGACCAATTCAAGTGTTAGTTTGCTTGTTCTCATCTTTTCCTTGTAGTCATTTGCAGTGGTACGTTGTACTCATGCTGCTGGTGCTACTTCGTGTAGTTGTTAGCGCGCGTCATCCGTAGGAGGAGAATGATAGAATTGCCATTCGCCTGCATGATCTCACCTAGGAGCAACTTCAAGAGAGTGGATACTTCTGGGTAGATCATGACCGTGCGACTGCGTTGGCGACCCTGCAGGATCGTGCATCGCGAGTGCTGCTCTTTCTGAAGAAGTCACAGTCATGCTTGAAGAACATTTATCGGGCGATGTTCCCGCTGGATGATACTCCATCAAGCTTGCTGGCCCTTTTAGCCAAGTTTCAAGATTTGTCCGCGGTTCGCGAATGCGCGAGGCAACAGTTGGTGGCCGGTGCGAAGGCCGCTTTGTCAATGGTGTGACTGCACAGGCCTGACGTGGATGTTGCGGCAATTGCGTCTGGGCCGCCTGCGCCACCAGCAGGTTCTGCCTGGAATATGGTGCCGCACTACCAGGCGGTGGACCGCCTAGCAGAAGAGATCGTCGACTTCTTTGAGGAACAAACCAATGTTCTTCTGCTGCAGTAGTAGCCTTTTTGTATCCTGCACATAAGTGTACTTGTGTTGTAAAGTTCGTATAAGTCTTGTAAATAATTTATTGTCGTATGTGCATAAAGAGTTTTGTTAGCATGAAGTGCGTTGCACTATGCGAGTCCTTTTCGTTAGCCTGACCATGTTTTATCTCAGTCCCTTGTCAACCTGTCAGGTGCGTTGCAGCTGGAGTGAGGTTGTGTTTTAAGGGTTTCGATTGATGTACCAGCTACTCAGGATATCGCATTTTGGTTTGGAGAACAGATGTGTATAGGGTGGCGCAGCGCCCAAAGTATATAAATTTAAAAAATAAAGGAGAACACAGAGTTTTAGGGCACTTAGATTTTATTTATTCGAAGGACAGTGCGAGGTACAATGTGTGGCTAAGTAGCCTTGGCTGAGTAGCCTTATTTACAATGTAAAGGTAAAAACGACTAAGGGTAGAAGCATCGCAACTGTGCGACGTTCCAGGGATTGGAGTATGCGACTCCTGTCTCTAAATCTTGAAGGCGATAGGCGCCACCTGGGATTACTTCTGTAATCACGTATGGTCCTTCCTAGGGGGACTCAAGCTTGAGATGCCCCTGCTGCTTCAGTCGCAGGACCAGGTCACCTTCGACAAAGGATCTGGGGCGAAGCCTTCTACTGTAGTAGTTGCGCAAGTTCTGCTGGTAGATCATGGATCTATCTGCGGCGATTTCTCTTGCTTCGTCAAGGAGGTTGACGGAGTCTTCGAGTGCAAGGGATGACTCTTGTTCACTGTAAGCGACAACGCGCGGCGCCTTGTATCGTACTTCGGCGGGTAGCACTGCCTCTGCTCCGTGCACCATAAAGAATGGCGTGTAGCCCGTGGCACTGTTTGGAGTTGTACGTAGGCTCCAGAGTACGGGTTGCAGTTCATCTGGCCAGTAACCCGCGGCTTGTTCGAGTGGTCGTAGGAGTCGCTTCTTGATGCCGCTGTAGACTAGCCTGTTTGCTTTTTCCACCTGACCGTTGGTATGTGGATGCGCTACTGAGGCATAGCTGATGTTGATCCCCAGGTTCTCGCAGAATTCTTGGAACTCCTTGGATGTGAAGTTCGTCCCGTTGTCGGTGATGATGTTGTGCGGCATGCCAAAGCGGTAGACGATAGACTCGAAGAACTTGACTGCGATGTGCCCTAATTGGTTGGTCACTGGCATGGCCTCGATCCACTTGGTGAATTTGTCGACTGCGACCAAGAGTTAGATGTAGCCTCCTCGCGAGGACCTTGGAAGCTTGCCGACCATGTCGAGCCCCCACTGTGCGAAGGGCCAGGCCAATGGGATTGGCCGTAGCTCTGCGCCTGGTGTGTGTGGCTTCTCCGTGAATCGCTGGCAAGCATTGCATTTTTGGACTATGTCCTTGGCGTCGCGCATGGCCGTGGGCCAGTAAAATCCAGCTCGTAGGCAACGAGGGCGCGACTGCCAGCGTGATGCCCGCAGGTCCCTTCATGGATGTCGAGGAGGACTGGTCTTCCGTCGGCCATGGAGACGCATCATTGTAGCACTCCTGTGATGCTGCGTTTATACAGTTCGCCGTTGATAACGGCAAATGCCTTGGATCGCCGCGCGATGTGCCGTGCAGCTGTCGGATTGTCCGGTAGCCTCTTGCTGAGGAGGTACGTAATGTATGGCTGCGTCCAGGATTGGTCGATCATCATGACGTTCATTGGTCCCTCGAGTCCTGTGTCCATCTCCAAGTCATCGAGTGCCATTGGCTCATAGGGTGGCGTAGCCCCCGAGTCCGTTGCTGCGCTTGTTTTCTTCTCTGCGGCCCTTGGCTTGATGGAGCGTTCGCATATGCGCTCGAGAAATACCCTAGGTGGTATGGGGGCACAGGTAGAGCCTACGTTGGCGAGTGCGTCCGCCTCTTCATTTCTTTCGCGACCTATGTGTCGCAACTCGCAACCATCGAAGTCTCCTTCGAGTGTATCGTAGAGGTCGTGATACGCGATCATGTTGTCGTTCAGTGTGTCGAACTCATGCATTGTTTGGTTGATGACCAACTTGGAGTCGCAATATATGATGAGCCTCTTGGCGCCGCAAGCTTTTGCCATCCCGTGCAACAGGGCCTCGTATTCAGCCTCATTGTTTGAGGCTGTGAACAACATTCGTAGGATATACTTCAGCTTGTCCCCTTGAGGTGATGTCAGTATGACACCTGCGCCTGCTCCGTCTTTCCGCTTGGACCCATCTAAGTGCATTGTCCAGAGGTAGGACATATCTGGCTTGTCCGGGAGTTGCTTCTCCATCCAATGCACGAGGAAGTCAGGGAGAACTTGCGACTTGATTGCGTCGTGCTTTTCGTATGTGATGTCTCGTGGAGACAACTCTATTCCCCAAAGCGCGACTCACCCCGTGGCGTCGGGGTTATTGAGGATATGTCCCAACAGGGCGTCGTTGACTACCACGATTGGGTGTTCCTGGAAGTAGTGGCGCAGTCGCCGGGCGGTCATAAAGACGCCGTACGCCAGCTTCTGTTAGTGCGGGTACCGCTGTTTTGTTGGCGTGAGGACCTCGCAGAGGTAGTATACCAGGCGTTGTACGCTGTGGACCTTGTTTTCCTCAGCTCGCTCGACGACGAGCACTGTGCTGACCACCTGGTTGGTGGCGGAGATGTACATCAACAGTGGTTCCCTTTCTCGTGGAGTCACCAGCACTGGCGAAGTGGATAGCCGGCGCTTGAGATCTTCGAATGCTTCTTGCGCTTCATTGGTCCACTCGAATTTTTCAGCTTTGCGGAGGAGCTGGTAGAAGGGCAGTGCCTTTTCACCCATCCGACTGATAAATCGACTGAGGGCCGCGATTCGTCCGGCCAGTTGCTGGACGCCTCTTATGTTCTTCGGCTTCTCCATGGCCAGTATGGCTTTTATATTCTTCGGGTTCGCCTTGATTCCCCTCGCAGAGATGAGATACCCGAGTAGCTGCCCAGATGGTACGCTGAAGGCGCATTTGTCCGGATTGAGCTTGATCCGGTAGCGGTCGAGGTTGGCGAAGGTTTCACGCAAATCGTCGATTAGAGAGGCTTCCTCCTTGGTCTTGATTACTATGTCGTCGACATAGACTTGGATGTTGTGACCTAGTTGTTCCTTGAGGCAAGCCTGCATGCACCGCTGGTAGGTGGCTCCCACGTTTTTTAGCCCGAAGGGCTTTGTGTTGTAGCAGAACACACCAAAGGGCGTTGTAAATGATGTTTTCTCCTGATCTTCCTCCTTCATTCGAATTTGATTATAGCCTAAGTAGGCGTTGAGGAAGTAGAGGCGCTCGTATCCCGCGGTGGAGTCGATGATCTGGTCGATTCGTGGCAGCGGGAAGTGATCCTTTGGGCAGTGCTTGTTCAGAGAAGTGAAGTCCACGCACATCCGCAGGATATCCGTGTCCTTTTTTGGTACCAGCACCGTGTTGGCGAGCCAAGTGCTTTCCTTGATCTCGCGCATGAACTTGGCCTCAAGGAGTCTGTTGATCTCCATTCCAACTGCTTGCGCCCGTGGCTCAGACAATCGCCTAATTGTTTGCTTGACTGGCCTTGCGTCGGGGTTGACGCTGAGTGCGTGCTCGGCTAATTCCCTGGGAACTCCTGGCATGTCCGTAGGACACCAGGCAAAAATTTCCCAGTACTCACGGAGGAATTCGACAAGCGCGAGTTCCTATGCGGGACTCAAGTTGTTGGCGATGAGGGCCGTCTTGGCAGGATCTGATGGATGGACCTGCACTTTCTTTGTGTGCACAGATGATTCGAAGGAGAGATCAGGTGAGCTTGGCCTGCTCAGGGGAGGCAGGCTGTTGTCTGTCGTCTCTGTCAATCTCGTGAGTTCCTCCTGCATGCCGAAGGACTGGGAGATTCTGTTGAATTCCCTGTCACAACTGTCAGACCGCTCAAAGCTCCCGTTGATCGTGATGATGCCATTGGGACCTGGCATTTTCATCTGTAGGTAGGCATAGTGGGGCACTGCTATGAACCTAGCGAACGCGACGTGCCCGAGGATGTAGTGGTACTGTGAGGGCCAGTCGACGACTTCAAAGTCGATGCGCTCGCGCCGGAAGTTCTTCGGAGTGCCGAAGATGACGTCAAGGTTGATTTTGCCCAGGGGGTATACACCTTTTCCTGGGACGATGCCATGGAACGTTGTGTCTGATGCCTCTAGGCAAGTTAGAGGGATCCTCATTGCTCTCAAGGTACTTGTGAATATGAGGTTGATGCCACTTCCACCGTCCATGAAGACGCGACTCATGTCGAAGCCTCCAATTTGCGCCTTGAGTACGAGGGGGCAATGACCTGGACGGGGTATCTGAGGCGGGTGGTCGCGCTTGTCGAAGGTAATGCATGACTCGCTTCCACTAGGGTACTCGGTGGTGGATGGTGGCGAGTGCGTGGCCAAGTTGACTTGGCGAGTGATGGCCTTCTGCACCCTGTTGGAGGGGCGTCCCTTTTGGATCATCATGGTGCCCATGGCCCGTGGGTACGGTTCTCCTCCGTGGTGCTGGTCCGGTGCGGCTCCGTTCGGGGGTGGCCCAGGTGGTGGTGGTGGTGCACCATGTGCCACAGCGCCTGGAGCGGCTCCGTAGCCTCTTTCGACTGCATTGCGGTTCATCCGAACCAATCCCTCGTGTAGCTTGAGGAACTCGCGGTAGTCCTTGAGGAGGTGGCTGGACTTTCTCTTGCCATCATGCTTGTCGATGTAGAAGTGTACCGTGCATGGCCCGGACAGTTTGTCGTCGATGGAGGTCGCGGGTGCCTCATCGCGAGTGCGCCGTTGCCATACTTGTGTGGTTTTCCTGGAGTCGCGATATCCACCGCTACGATATCCGCTGTTGCGGTTATCGTCGCGTCTATCGGCGTAACCGGCCGCGACCATGTTGACGTCATCGCGGTCATCGTAGATGCGCATGCGACGCTTGCCTCGGCGGTCGCGTTTGCGTTCGAGTTCTGCCTCCTCGTCGGAGTGAGCGCGATTCTTTACTGAATCTTCTCCATCGGCCCACCGATTCACGATCTCCATCAGGTGGTCGATGGTTTGGGGCTTTGAGCGGCCCAGCTCCTCCCTGAGTTCTAGGCGGCGGACACCACCGTTGAATGCATCAATCACGCGGTCTTCCGAGATGTTCTCCGCGGAGTTCTTGATGATGGACCACCTTTGGATGTAGGAGCGCAGCGATTCGCCAGATCTTTTCTGGCAGCATCTCAGCTCTTCGATTGATGCGGGCCGCTTGTACGTGCCCTTAAAATTGCGCACGAAGCTATAAAACAGCTCATCCCAACTGCGAATGGATCCGCGTGGGAGGTTATTGATCCATGCTCGGGCTGCGCCCTGCAGCTGTAGCTGCAAGCATTACATGGCAGTGCTTCGACTGCCTCCGTGGAGTCTGACGAAGGAGATGTGATCCTCCAGCCAGATCTTGGGGTCCTGTAGGCCGTCGAATTTCGGGTTCTCCGACAGGAGTTTAAACCCTTTAGGCATTCGCTTCTGCCTAATGGATCTGGTGAAGCATCTGGCGCCACAGAGCTCCCCATCTTCTTCTTCCGTATCATTCGATCGAGCATGTCGTGCCCTTGATTTGTCGATCTTGCGCTGCGTGAGGTTGTCGCGTGCATCATAGTCACGGTCGTGTCTCCGTGAGAGGCGGCGTCGAGACAGGTCGTGACTGTCATCGCTGGATGAGGGCGAGGAGTGGCGCTTTGCCCTTTTTGGGTCTGGTGTTGGTTCCTTGTCGAGGGCGGCCTCGATTAATCCCAAGCCCACGATCGTAGATCGGTGCATGGCAGTTCGGGGATCTCCAGCTGGCGGCTGGTTATTGAGGAGGTACATGGTGGCTGCTGTCACCGCAGCCTACGGCGTCCTGGGGACCACGTTGCCTCTCGTGTCGACTGTCATAGAGCCGAAGTTGAGGACTTTCACGGCTTCTATGCGTTCTTGTTCGGTAAGATGAGCCATCCGCGATTGCCTCTTCTTGGCGAGGTACTCGTTGCCCCTTGAGGAGGATCCTCCGTAGGAGGAGAGCCCAGCGCGACGAAGGCTCGATTCGTCCGCTGCCTTTTTACGCGCCTCAAGTTGCGCGATTGTTTGCAGTTGGTGCTTGAATTCTTCCTTCAGGAGCCAGTGATAGCCCATCAGCAGTTCTTGCGGGGACCCGAAGGGTAGAGAAGTTGTCACATCCCGAAATTCTCCTAATTTTGGAATGTAAAGTTAATAAAATAACTTGGTTGAATTGTTTGACTTTGTTGAAATTTCTCAAAGAAAAGAAACTTTCTGTTATGATTTTCCTTCCTTGAATTCAGAAACTTGTATGAGATTGGATTAACATGACTATCCAACTTGTTTTCATTTTCTTTTCAACTATTTGATTCTTTAAATATCCAACCATGCTTAGATGATTAAAGAGAGGGAATAAAATGACTTTCCCAATTATGGTGGAGTGATATTCTAATTTCCCTATTTGACCCTTAAAGTCTCTACTTCGATTTATGAAACCATTCTAGATGCTTTTCACCACTTGCTTGAAAAGAGAGAAGATAACATGACATCTTCATTTTCATTGGATGTTAAGAATGTGTTCCTTCATGTTACATGATTGAACTTGTTGTTTTGGGCATTTGTGGCATTGTGTGTTTTGGTTGAGTGGTTAAAATGAAACCCTAAGAAGCTATTTAGAAATATTGCATAGTAGCGATATAAGGCCAAATGCATAAAACCCTATATCCTTTTGATAATACCTAAGTAGCCATATAGGCAAAAAGGCGTGAATTGAGTTTTAGTTTTAGGATTTGTGTGAATGTTTGCAAAAATGAAAATCATAAAGCATTCATAAGCATTTCTTTGCATCCATGCAAAGTTCCCAAAAATTGAATCTAAATCCTAATATCTAGATCCGATAGTTGATTTGCCCAAATGTTCCTATAAGGAATATATGGACATTTATAAATAAATCATCTCCAAACTAGTGAAAATGTTAAAAATATGATCTTATAATGATCTACGGAATTTTAGAAAAAATTAGAAACAAGAATCATGTCATTTGGAGTTCGTATGCAAAAGATATAAAGAAAATACCAAAATAGAAAAAGAAAAAAAAAGAAAAAAAACGAAATGGGCCACCCGGCCGGCCCACTCAGCCGACCGAACCAGCCACGCGCACGCGAGAAGGATCGATCCCACCTCCGCTTTAAAAAGCGTGCGAAAATCTGATTTCTAAACCTATCTCTATTCAAACACTTATAACTTTTTATCTATAACTCCAAATTGACTTCCGTTTGTTTCTACTTGTTCTCTACTTCAAGATCTATCTTCCCATCATCCTAAAAGCCTAAATATCCATCGGAGCCACAGCTATAACACTTTTTCTTCCCGAAATCCCGAATCTACACCCTACCGAATCGTATTTCGCTTCTAAACCCATCTAAACTTCGTCGGCTACCTTCGGCTTAACCACGAAAGTTGTGGATCTCGTCGAAATATTTCAATTCCGACAAACCTCACCTCTTTTCATCCATCACAGCCAGAGAATTTCGCAACATAATATTTCAGATCTGATGGCGTAATTCCAAGATCTCCTCGCGCTCGTTTCTTGAAATCCAAATTCCTTTGGTGAAAAGGTAGATCTAATCATCCTCCACAACTTTCATGTTCAAAGTTTTTCGATTTAACCTACGGATTTATCTCTCTAACACAGATCTACTTCTAGTCCTTTGTTAGGCAAAATCGGGTCTATTTTGAGCCAACTTCTCTTCTAGCCACCGGATCTCATCCCGACGGTCGAGATTCAATCGTCCCGATCAGTTGCCTCGTCACCGCCACGTCGTCGTCAGGTCAGCATCTAGTCCCAGTCAGCCTGCACGGTCAACCTGTCCAGTCAGCGGAATATTCTCTGGAATATTCCGTTCGAATTTAAAATTGCAGATTATAGATCTAACTTGTAAAATCCATAGAAAATTCATACTATGTCCAAATATTGCAAATGATATACCGTTGGAATCACAAAATCGTGTAGAGTATTAATATATAATTGTATCAGATATTTACTATAAGTATTTGTCGTGATTATTTAAATAGTTTAATACACTTTTTGGAGCAATTAATTCACAGAAAATAAAATAAAACTCAGAAAAATACAAATGATATACCCCTGGATTCACAAAATTGTATAGAACATGATTCTGGAATAAAATTACAAGTTTACTGTATAGATTACTGGCGAATAATTAATTAGTATTATTGGCCTTTTAAATCATTAAATTCATAGTAAATAATCTACATATCCGAAAAATATGAGTAATATGTGCCTGAGTTCATAATCTTGCGTAGTTTTCAGATCTGTACTTAGTTTTGTTTGTTGTCAGTACGATCTGTTCAGATTTATTAAACTCCATTAAACACTAAATAAATTCTAGAAAAAGATCTATAACTCCGATTAAGATGAATCCAATTCCTCCTGGTCCGTATTAATGTCCTCTATCCAATAAAACTAATAACCAAATTTAATTAGACAATTAGGACAGAAGTTGCAATAGAACTACTAAAGCCTTTTTTTTGGTCATCAAGATTTAATAACAAATACCCTATTGCATTAAATGATCTCCTACATGCATCATATGATCTAATACCATTCAAAGAACTAATATTAAATCATCATGCATGCTTGTGTTCATCATTGTTGTGGTTGTTATGTTTGTAATTGTGTTGATTGGAATTTTTTGTCCTCGCGTTAGATTGTTCGGAGAGTGCGATTGCCGCAGAAGAATTCAATCATCATCCATAACACAAACATAAGGCAAGTTACACCACTTGTTCATGTTATGTCCCAGTTTTGACTATGCATGTTTTACTCTTCAAATTCTGTAGTATGCATGCGTAGGTTTTTGGTAGAATTTCTTAGTATTATTTTGCAAGTACGGTTTTGTAGTATGCCATGAGTAGCTCTATGCTTAGGATTTTCTATCCCAATAGGTTATTCTGTTTTTCTAAGTTATGCTTGCTATGCTATATACTTATATATATCAAATACCGTTGGGAGGGTTCGAAAGACTCAAAATTTTCTAAGTATGAGAGCTCTCTCGAGCGAACTTTTCTTCTCCAAAAACCCCCTTCAAAATAAAACTAAGATTTCTTCTGGGTGGAATGGTTGTCGGGACAACGAGTGAGATTTTGGTGGAGGACGGCCGCCCAGGAATCAAAGAAGTCTGCCATGTTTCAGAATTCAGAAGCTTCCCGTGCAACCACAATACATATGGGCTCTGTCTTGGCTTAGTACTTAGTGGGAAACCTCACCGGGGTACCAACATTTGGAGGTTCTTGGCACGGTTGGATCCAACTGGTAGAGGGGCTACTAAGGGAAGGCTTCACCATGGTCTTGTCTGTAAAAGGACTTGATCGTGGATTGTGGGGAAAGTGCACAACCTCTCGAGAGTATTGCAACTGATTGATCAGCCGTGTTCACGGAAACAGAACAACATTGAGCATCTGAAGGATGGAGCCTCTGAAAGATCTTCCTCTCTCTCTTTTCCAAACTTAAAGTTTTTATAAACCCCAAGGCGTGAGTAATATCGCCATTGGGTGGGATTTTGGGAACTTGGTGAGTAATATCCAAGTGTTAGGTTGTTTGGACACTTGGTGAGTAATATCCTCATGTTCCATTCGACCCTATTTTACTTAAACAAATGTTTACAAAGTAGGATAAAACTCTTCCTATTTTCTTCTTACTTAGAGAAAATTGGCTTTATGCAAATAAACCCCAAAGCCTACTCTAGCCTTGCATGTAGAGTTAGTCTTGTTCTTTCCTTGGTGTAATTTGCCAATACATTCAAAGTATTGTCCAACTCGTTTGGCTGCACGTTTTATGTGCAGAATTTGGAGATCGTTGAAAGGTGCGCTAGGATCACGAGTCTTCACTCAACCTGCCTGTGGCATTGATGGGACTCCAAGTTGTATATTTTTTGCTTCTGTTGTAATAATGCAAACTCTGGATTATTCGATTCATGTAATAAAGACTTGTGTTTTACATGATATTTCATCGACTGTGAGTGCTAGCTAATGATCCAGGGACTAGCATGTTAATCATAGGGACTTAGGATCTTTATCGATCCGAGGTCGCTACAGAAGTGCCTCGTAATGCCTCGCGGCAGCGATCCCACTCTTGCTCACTGAGCTTGATTACGACGCGTTTGCCGATTTGCTCATTGATTATGCTGGGAGGTTCGACTGCTCCTCCATTGTTGATGGGGGCGCGATTGCCACCGTTACCGCCGTTGCCACCATTGCCACCGTTACCGGCGTTGGGTAGATCGGTGCCATTGCCAGGGTTGCCACCGTTGTCGCGATTGACAGCGGTGTCGCCTGCATTAATGACGGCGCACATGAAGTGATTAGGGAAGCTGTTGCTTCCACAACTCTCAGATCCGGAACCGTAGGTTCCATCTTTAGTGGCCAGATCACTCAGATCAGAATCGCGACTGCTGTCGCTGACCGTGTTTTCGACTGTCACCGGGGTGTTGAGCTCGCTGAGGGTGCCTATCGATGGAGGGAACCATGATGCTGGGGCAATCGCCGGTGCTATCGGCTGATTAGGCATGCGAAGCGTGCCCATCTGACCAACTTGGAAGCGGAAGCTCCCAATCGCCAGGCTGATTCTGTCGCCCACGGACTCGAAGGCCGGGCGGGTGGCCGGCGTGTGGACGGTGAAGTCGAACACGCCGAAGATCTGGTGAATCTCCGCTGTTGCGGAGTTGTAAATCGCAGTTGATGGGGCCGAAGAAGCCGCAACATCAGCACTCCCAATTCCCATAGACGACGCCAATTAACGAGGGTTTAACTCATCAATGCCCATTGTTATGGACTTGGGTTTTGGAGAAGGAGGGAGCGCTGGAGACATCTATCGGCTAGCAAACAAGCACACAGGGGACAAAGATTTACCCAGGTTCAGGCCTCGTAGAGGTCCCTACTCCTTCTTGTCTGCTTGTGGAATTATCGAAGGAATCGAAAGTTACAATGGTGCGCAGATGTAATTTGGCGAGGGTTGTGGAAACTAGGGTTGCGTGTGTCCTCCTCGTCGCCCCCTCCTAGCCTTTATATAGATAGGCTAGGTCTTGGGTAGCAGGTCGAGTCGGTTACAAGTTAGGGTTTTTCCCCTTCAAACTTTCTATCTTTAACTTCTTCTTGTTCTTCAAGCAATCGAGAGTCCGTAGGTTACTGGAGTCCTTTGTTTGGGCCTTGGCGACACCACGGGCCTGTACGTATTTGGACCGTATATACCAAGCTCGAGTACCTGTAGGGTATACCCATGTCACCCGGGGTGGGACTAATCAAGGGAGGAGGTGGGGGAGGCGCCGTCGGCCAGCCCCACCATGGGCCCCACGTGGGGGGCAAGCCCACTAGGGCCACCCGCCACCCCCTTGGCCCCTCCTAGGGATGCGAACCCCTCTTGGGCCTTTTCCCCTCCGAGATTTGGCCCATTAGGCGGGTTGCCCCATTAAATCATATTTAAATATTAAATAAATATAAATACATGTATAATTAAATAATTAACATATATTTATATACTATTCAATCCCCGTTGATGTGGAACTCATTCTCTCTCATTCCGGACATCCTCTGGACTTACTAAAACCCTTCCGGTTTTCTCTCTTCTCTTTTATTTGGTGAATCTACCGATCCCAAAAACAATCTCTGAGCATCATCAAGCCCTTAAGCGTGATACCACACAATTCGGGAACACTCCATACATGGTCGAGACCCTCCCGCACCAATGATTAACAGAGGGACTAATGGCCCAAAATATATCGAGCTCGTTGGGGAACCCAAAGAGGAAGGTATGATGAGCACAACATCAAGTTTTCCCTCAGTATGGAACCAAGGTTATCAATCCAGTAGGAGCAAGGAAACACCCCAAAGGTGTAGCTAGCTGAATGTTGGCAGGGTGCACTACCGGTGCCAGCAGCAACGTGGAGACCTACACAACACAACCACAGAACTCTGTCCCTAACTTGCGATGAGGTTGTCAATCTCACCGGTTTTGCTGAAAACAAAGGATTAAACGTATCGAATGGAAGGAAGTAATAGTTTGCAGAAAGTAAACACAAAGCAGTAAAAAGTTTATAGATTGTATGTAAAAGAAAGGACCGGGATCCATAGTTCACTAGAGGCGGCTCTCCTTAAGATAGATAACATGCTGGGTGAACAAATTACAGCGGGGCAATTGACAAACATCGAGAAAGCAATACATGCATATACTAATCATCTTGACTCCTTTGGAACTTGATTGGGCATTACAACATTATACATAGACCGCCATCCAACTGCATCTATGACTAATAATACACCTTCAGGTTATCATCCGAACCCCCTCCAGTATTAAGTTGCAAGCAATAGATTATTGCTTTACGAATTGCGTGTAATGTAAACAATACGATTGTTCTATGAACAAAGGATTGGTGTTTTCTCCCTAGTAGCAACAACACATCTAGTACCTTAGAGATTTCTGTCACTTCCCCAGATTACCATAGGCATGAACCCACTATCGAGCATAAATACTAACTATTGGAGTTGCTAGCATCTACTTGGCCAAGGTAGCTACTAACAATGGAAAGCATGCAAGATCACAAATAACAAAGACATGATAGAATCAATAATCAATCTGAAATAGCATCTCAATATCCATCGGATCCCCGCAAACACAACATGCAGAATTACAAATAGATGATCTTGATCATGAACGGAGCTCACAAGATCTAAACATGAAAGCACAAAGGAGGAGAACCAGCCATCTAGCTACTTCATGGATCCGTAGTCCAAGGATGAACTACTCACACATCACACCGGAGGCTTGCATGATGATGAAGAAGGCCTCCAGGGTGAACTCCCCTCTCCGGCAGGGTGCTGGGAAGAGCTTTAGATCCCTCCCGATCTAGGGATGGAGATGACGGCGTCTACAGACTCTTTCGTGGATTTTTGATCGAGTACTTAGGGTTTTGGTATCGAAGGCATCTTATAGGCGGAAGGAGAGGTCGAGGGGGTGCTAGGGTCAGCCAGACCAACCCCTAGCGCGGGCCAGGCCTGGCCATGTGGCCAGGTGGTGTGGCCGCCCTCTGGCCCTTCTTCGTCTCGTATTCTGGCATCTGATGACTTCCGGAAAAATAGGCACTTTGGCTTTTGTCCCGTCCAATTCGGAGAATATTCATTTTTTGACTTTCCTAGAACCAAAAATAGCAGAAAACAGGCAGCTGGCACTGTGGCTCTTGTTAATAGGTTAGTCCAAGAAATCATATAAAAAGTACTCCAAAGTGTGGACAAAACAAAAGAAAGTGGATAAAACCAATCATGGAACATCAAAAATTATAGATACATTTGCAATGTATCAACATCCCCAAGCTTAAATCCTGATCGTCCTCGAGTAGGTAAGTGATAAAAAATAAAGAATAATTTTTGAGGTGACATGCACCATCATAAACTTGATCAAAGTATTTGGAAAACATTCAAAGCTAGGATCATAGTACTGCAATCATAACATGAAAGACAAAGTTCTAACAATAAGACAAAGAAACTATGATGCAACATGAAAAGGCACAAACAAAAGATTCATGAATAACAATGCTTTGCAAGACGTTTGTTTGTTTCACATAAAGAAAACATAGCATAATAGTATTCAGCTTGTCCCTCATAGAGTAGCAAATATAAAAGCATATGACACCTTCAAAGTTCATAAGAGTGACTAGATACAAATAGTTTAAAACAAGCAATATCAAGTTATGCATCAATCAACTAGTCTTGGGACAATGCACATAGAACTAAGAATGGCCACTATGCTCTCAAAGTAGGTGCATAAAGGTAGAAGGTGGAGACTCAATATAATGGTGGAAGAAAGGCCTTCATAGAAGGAAGTAGGGATTCAAGTCTCATAAAGAGCTTCCAAAAATTATGGTACTTGTTAGCTTTCAGCTCTCATTGCCCCTATCATAAGCATCTTGAAGGTGATTAAGGTTAAAGTGACACAACTAAGAGGATATGCTTGACAAGTTATAAACCGAAATCTCATGCCCCTTACTTACGAAGACCGAACCTCATGCTACTCAACTTTAGTCACGAGTAAAGCTCTTGTCATTGTAAGTACATGTGTATCATAAAGAACCGCCAACGGGGTACCCCTTGCACATGATACAGGAGCTATCCCATAATCAAAATGACAAGGCTAGCAGACAATGAGCATCTCAGCGATCTTTTTATTTATTTGCATAGGTTTTTATTGAGGATGCTTCATAGAGTGCTCATTATGGTGATGCTGCAAGTTTCCACCATGATTAGGCATGGATTAGGCTAGCGGCCCAGGCGTTTATCTAACACACATACAAAATCCATGATCTTATAAGTTCCACTTTTATTTCACACCGCCGGGATCCATAAGCAAAAGAACATGATATCAACGGGGTACAAAGTACAAGTGCAATGTTGAAAGCGTTCCCCATGATACATGGTTCTGCTAATTTCAACTTATAAAGCGCAAGCATATACGCAACAAAGGATGACCCAATGGTTCAAGTTTATTAGATGCAAAAAAGTAAAGTGTGCCATCAAGTTCGTGAGAGCTTTAATCACTAGTTTTCTCATAACAAGTTTAATTTAGAAGGTAAACAAAAGCATGAATATACTTGGAATAGCATAAGATAGTAGGTAGGTATGGTGGACACTTTGGAATAACTTGGTTTAGGGAGTTGGATGCATGAGTGGAACTCATACTTGGTTGTGGAGGCTAGCAAAAGACTGAGAGCGACAAACTAAGAGAGCAATAATGACCATAATCATGTAGAGCGACAAAACATCATTGATCAAAGCATAAAGTGATACTACAAGTTGAACTAAAGGATCATAAAGGCTATGGTGACTTGATATAGTCATAACATGGTGTGAGCATGCGTTAAGTCAACCCAAATAAAGCATCAAAGGAGAATACCACTATATTATGCTTTAATATGCTAAAACAACGCATGATTCATCCAAGGCACATTAAGCAATCTCAATTGTTTATAACAAGTCATGCTACAACAAAGAATACTAAGCATAAAGCCAAAACATTATCAAGCATGGCATGACAAAGCATAGGCCACAGTAAAAAACGAGCTCTTTTTACCACATAAGTATGAACTTTCCTACTCTTTTCCAATCCAAACCAAACTATTTGCAAACCAATGTATGACAGAGGGGGTCCAACCAATTTATTCAGCAAACTAAGCAAACAAAAGCAAACGAAAAACCAAAACGAAAACGAAAAAGAAGACGCTCCAAGAACAACATAACTGTGCATGAAATAATAAAAATGAAGCGTTTGGAAGAAACCTGGGATTTTTATTGATGAAGAAGGGGATGGCTTGGGCATACCCAAGCTTTGTCGCTTGAACTTCTTGGATATTTCTTGGGGTGACACGTGTGCCATCCCCAAGCTTGAGCTTTAGTCCATCCTTCATCTCATTACTCATTCTTTCCATACACCTAATTTTTTTCTTTCATACAAAACTTCACACAATCTTTATTAGCAACATTAGTGCACTCAAGATAATAGGTATTAAGGTTCAGTTCTAACACCAAATAAACTTCCATTAGAACACTAGATACTGAAGCACTTCCCTCAAAAATCTCAATTCCCCAAAAGAACTCAAAAAGGAACCAACAAGAAGCAAATGCAGAAAATGGCAGAAATCTGTCAAAACAGACCAGCAGGTAAAGACGAATTTGTTTGAAGACCTTCTATTGCTCAAATCAAAAAGTGTTGAACTAACGAAAGTTAGATAACAACCTGGGGCAGAAGCAAAAAAATCCACGCCTCAAAAAGACGTTCAAAGATTTTACACGATTTTTTACGGTGAAGCACAGAAATCTGTTATGGGACATCAACTTTCCCAATTATTACTTCTCTCTCATTAGAGGTTAATCTTGGCACAAAAAGCAAATAAAAAGGATAAGGAGCGGTTATTACAGAGGTAATAACTTCCAAGACTCATCTAAAACTTTTGGGTTATCTCCCAATAAGTACTTTTCTTTAACGCCTTTAAGTTAGGCATAAGAAGCAAGAAAGAATCAAGTATTCTCAAATGAAGAAGCATTAAGATCAATACCAGAAATATCTTCAACAAGACAAGGTATTTCATCCAAATAAGTTCTAGAGGATCCTCAGCTCTCTTAGGTTCACTACTTTCATCAAACGGGTTTTCAGAAATGATCCAATCAAGATTCTTTTCTATGGCTTCATGCATTGCTACTAGTTTAAAGGGTATTGGTATCTTAGGTTCCTCCCCATTAGGTTTGGTTTTATTCATCTTTTCTCGTGTACCAACAACATCTACACATGAACCTAGAATATTGAAACGTTCAAAAACTTTCCTAGCTTCCTTGGCAACATCATAGAACTCCTTAAACAAAGTTTCTAGAATAAAATCCCTCTTTTCAGGGTCCTCAATTTCTTTAAGCTTAAGAAACATTACTTGCATTAAGGGGTTGAGGTTAACAAACCTAGCTTCTAGCATGTGAACTAAAGAAGCTGCAGCAATCTCATAATTTGGTGCAAGATCTGCAAGGGATCTATCCTCAGTATCCTCATGTTTACTAACATGATTAAAGAATTCCTCAATATTATCTTTCCCAATTATAGAACCACTACCAATTGAAAGTTCTTTTAGGGTGAATTTAGGGATCAACATGGTGAGCTAAGGAAGAGGTGACAACTAAAGGAGACTTAATTTTTTTGTGTTTTTCAAATAAGAAAGCAAACTAGTAAAACTAATTTTTTTGTGTTTTTGATAAAGAAACAAGCAAACAAAGCAAAAAGAAACTAAGCAAAACAAAAATAACAAAGTAAAGAGATTTGTTATGAGGGACTCCCCTTGTGAAGATGTCCTTGACTCCCCGGCAACGGCGCCAGAAAATTTGCTTGATGGCCCAAAATATATCGAGCTCGTTGGGGAATCCCAAGAGGAAGGTATGATGAGCACAACAACAAGTTTTCCCTCAATACAAAACCAAGGTTATCAATCCAGTAGGAGCAAGGAAACACCCCAAAGGTGTAGCTAGCTGAACGTTGGCAGGGCGCACTACCGGTGCCAGCGGCAACATGGAGACCTACACAACACAACCACAGAACTCTGTCCCCAACTTGCGATGAGGTTGTCAATCTCATCGGTTTTGCTGAAAACAAAGGATTAAACGTATCAAATGGAAGGAAGTAATAGTTTGCAGAAAGTAAACACAAAGCAGTAAAAAATTTATAGATTGTATGTAAAAGAAAGGACCGGGATCCATAGTTCACCAGAGGTGGCTCTCCTTAAGATAGATAACATGCTGGGTGAACAAATTACAGCGGGGCAATTGACAAACATCGAGAAAGCAATACATGCATACACTAATCATTTTGACTCCTTTGGAACTTGATTAGGCATTACAACATTATACACAGACCGCCATCCAACTGCATCTATGACTAATAATCCACCTTCAGGTTATCATCCGAACGCCCTCCAGTATTAAGTTGCAAGCAACAGATTATTGCTTTACGAATTGCATGTAATTTAAACAATACAATTGTTCTATGAACAAAGGATTGTTGTTTTCTCCCTAGTAGCAACAACACATCTAGTACCTTAGAGATTTCTGTCACTTCCCCAGATTACTAGAGGCATGAACCCACTATCGAGCATAAATACTAACTCTTGGAGTTGCTAGCATCTACTTGGCCAGGATAGCTACTAACAACGGAAAGCATGCAAGATCACAAATAATAAAGACATGATAGAATCAATAATCAATCTGAAATAGCATCTCAATATCCATCAGATCCCCGCAAACACAACATGCAGAATTATAAATTGATGATCTTGATCATGAACGGAGCTCACAAGATCTAAACATGAAAGCACAAAGGAGGAGAACCAGCCATATAGCTAGTACATGGATCCGTAGTCCAAGGATGAACTACTCATGCATCACACCGGAGGCTTGCATGATGATGAAGAAGGCCTCCAGGGTGAACTCCCCTCTCAGGCAGGGTGCCGGGAAGAGCTTCAGATCCCTTCCGATCTAGGGATGGAGATGACGGCGCCTATAAACTCTTTCGTGGATTTTTGATCGGGTACTTAGGGTTATCGTCCCGAGGGCAACTTATAGGAGGAAGGAGAGGCCGAGGGGGTGCTGGGGTCGGCCAGACCACCCCCTAGCACGGGCTAGGCCTGACCGCGCGGCCAGGTGGTGTGGCCGCCCTCTGGCCCTTCTCCGTCTCGTATTCTGGCATCTGATGACTTCCGGAAAAATAGGCACTTTGGCTTTTGTCTCGTCCAATTCCAAGAATATTCATTTTCTGACTTTCCAATAGATGGAACATCAAAAATTATAGATGGTTTTATCCACTTTCTTGTGTTTTGTCCACACTTTGGAGTACTTTTCATATGATTTCTTGGACTAACCTATTAACAAGAGCCACAGTGCCAGCTGCCTGTTTTCTGCTATTTTTGGTTCCAGGAAAGTCAGAAAATGAATATTCTAGGAATTGGACGGGACAAAAGCCAAAGTGCCTATTTTTCCGGAAGTCATCATATGCCAGAATACGAGACGGAGAAGTGCCAGAGGGCGGCCACACCACCTGGCCGCACAACCAGGCTTGGCCCGCGCCAGGGGGTGGTGTGGCCAGCCCAGGCACCCCCTTGGCCTCTCGTTCCGCCTATAAGATGCCCTCGGGACGAAAACCCTAAGTACCCGATCAAAAATCCATGAAAGAGTCTGTAGCCGTCGTCATCTCCATCCCTAGATCGGGAGGGATCTGAAGCTCTTCCCGGCACCCTGCCGTAGAGGGGAATTCACCCTGGAGGCCTTCTTCATCACCATGCAAGCCTCCAGTGTGATGCACGAGTAGTTCATCCTTGGACTACG
Source organism: Avena eriantha (assembly GCA_910589775.1). Classification (NCBI taxonomy): domain Eukaryota; kingdom Viridiplantae; phylum Streptophyta; class Magnoliopsida; order Poales; family Poaceae; genus Avena; species Avena eriantha. Next base: position 419,582,129 of record OU342744.1, on the reverse strand, counting down.
GATCCATGTAGTAGCTAGATGGCTGGTTCTCCTCCTTTGTGTTTTCATGTCTAGATCTTGTGAGCTCCGATCATGATCAAGATCATCTATTTGTAATTCTGCATGTTTTGTTTGCGGGGATCCGATGGATATTGAGATGCTATTTCAGATTGATTATTGATTCTATCATGTCTTTGTTATTTGTGATCTTGCATGCTTTCCGTTGTTAGTAGCTATCTTGGCCAAGTATATGCTAGCAACTCCAAGAGTTAGTATTTATGCTCGATAGTGGGTTCATGCCTCTGGTAATCTGGGGAAGTGATAGAAATCTCTAAGGTACTAGATGTGCTGTTGCTACTAGGGAGAAAACAACAATCCTTTGTTCATAGAACAATCGTATTGTTTACTTTACACGCAATTCATAAAGCAATAATCTGTTGCTTGCAACTTAATACTGGAGGGGGTTCGGATGATAACCTGAAGGTGGATTATTAGTCATAGATGCAGTTGGATGGCGGTCTATGTATAATGTTGTAATGCCTAATCGAATCTCAAAGGAGTCAAGATGACTAGTATATGCATGTATTGCTTTCTCGATGTTTGTCAATTGCCCCGCTATAATTTGTTCACCCAACATGTTATCTATCTTAAGGAGAGACACCTCTAGTGAACTATGGATCCCGGTCCTTTTCTTTTACATACAATCTATAAACTATTTACTGCTTTGTGTTTACTTCTGCAAACTTTTACTTCCTTCCATTCGATACGTTTAATCCTTTGTTTTCCGCAAAACACGGTGAGATTGACAACCTCATCGCAAGTTGGGGACAAAGTTCTGTGGTTGTGTTGTGCAGGTCTCCACGTTGCTACTAGCACCGGTAGTGCGCGCTGCCAAGGCTCAGCCAACAACACCTTTGGGGTGTTTCCTTGCTCCTACTAGTTTGATTAAACCTTGGTTTGATAACTGAGGGAAACTTGCTGCTGTGCTCATCATAGCTTCCTCTTGGGGTTCTGAACGATCTCTACATCAATACCGAGCCATCAGACGTTTGATGCTATCAAAGTACCCTCGGGTAACAGTGATTGATATGGCCTCACGGTCTAAGAAATAGTACACTAAGTCTATTTTAATCATTGTAACTTGAACTTCATGTCATGATCGGGTCACGACGCTTAGGTTGGGTACAGTTCATCATATCATTCTCATAATGAGGTGACTCCATTTCCAACTGGCATAAATGCCACATGATCAGGAAAACTTGATCATTTGTTGACCAATAAACCAGTGACTAGAGTTTCATCGGCAACTCCTGGTTGTTTATATATCACACGTGTATTGACGTTTCCTTTCATTATAGTTATAAAATGATATAAAACTTAATCATAAACTTTATGAAATATGATAATAATCCTTATTACTATTTGTCGCTAGGGCATATTTCCAACAGTCTTCCACTTGCACTAGAGTACAAATAAACTAGCTGCATTTGTTCTTTATCATTGGCACCATATATCCTGGTACCTTGAACATGCTTGCTCATGGAAGAGGTTGAGTCTTGGGTCTATACTTTACAGTCCCAAATCCTTTGCAGCTTACTAATGTCACCTTGATTGACATTAATACTTTATCATCTCATGATAACATCTTTGTGTATGTATCGTAGTTATGGTAGCAGAATGAGGTCGGTTTCCAGGAGCCTATAGTGACTTTAGATCAGCCACTTCGAGCTTTCTCATGGGCACTGTGCCTTGGGACACACCTTCTGCTTAAAGACGAACTAGTCCCACCATAATGGTATGTATCACTTTAGATGGTACCCTTATCTATTATTATAAATGTAATCATCGAAACACTAGTGCACTATGTGAAACTTTCGATGTTTTCTATCACCTTGCTTCCTACTTGACTTTAGTCGGTATTATCGACATAGGAGTTTCCAATCTTCTTACATCATAACCCTTTATGCTTTTAAGATATACCATCCTTTATGGACTTGGAAACATGTCTACAGTTCTCAATCAGACACTGTGGACAAACTTAGCTCAACGTTCCCTGATTCATACTTAATCACTTTTCAAACGTACCTTCTCAGATCATATATTATGTTAAGTTATCATCATGATTTTTTAAGATAGAACCTACTCCCTCCGTCTAGAAATATAAGACATTTTAGCTTTATGGAACGAATGTATCTAGACGACTTTTGTGTATAGATTTAGAGTAAATTTATACACTAAAAGGTATCTAGAGACATTTTCTTCACAAAGCTAAAATGTCTTATATTTTTGAATGGAGGGAGTATGTCTTAACATAGTGGATGATGATTATCCTTTCTTTCTTTCAACCATTGATGTTTAACTTAATGCTATTCCTAATTTGAGTGATCAAGGACCAGTCCTTAATCAATTCCTATTCTGAAACCCTTTTTAGAATCTCTTTTAGGAATACAACATAATATCGTAATATACTCACTATCAACTTCTAATCCCTATAAATCTTTATTTATCGGTACTTGCGCTTTTATTCTCAATGTGTCGTACACACTTAAGAATCACTCTTTTAAGATCCCACTCAAAATATGTTCCCAACATACTTGAGTTCGAGACTTATATTGCTCCCACTCAAAATGTGTTCCCGACATATTTGAGTCCAAGACTTATATTGCTCCCACTAAAAAATATGTCATTTACATATTGTTTTAGGAAGACTTTCATAGCTCCCACTCAATTTCATGCAAATTGCATATCCACTCACTATTTTGAATACCTTCAAATTCCTTTGATCAATTATCAAATTGTGAGTTTTATTACGAGATGTTGGTACCTTACTAGTATTACATCCACCAGACTTTCAGCACTTCTAAATCAAATTCATTTGAATTTGTCCAATACATTATTCATGAGAAATCGTGCTTTTGTTATTCATCTTTTTCTCCATGACTTTGCAGTCATTTGGGAAATTCAAGTAACCCATTACTTGGTAAGATTCAGCAATGAATTGCTTTCTAATCTTAAGTGAATTTTGCCTCTTAGGATTTCTCATAACTTTAGTTTACCATTATTTCCTTCATAGTTCGTAGGTATGTCATATTACGGTAATATTACAAGTGATTCACAAATATCTCCATACAAGATGTGGAGTACATTTTGAATCCTACTATGTAGTGAAAACACTAGTGGAGAAAACAAAATGATCATTATCATTGATTCTTTCCTTTATGAAGAGAATCGTTTAGGAACGCTTTCTGTTGTGCTTCTCAACACTCTGATGTAGAGTTTTGAATCATCATCATGTTTTTCACTATCTTCCACAAGCTTCATATTCGCGAATATAAACTTTCTCGAAAAGGCACCAAAATTTAAGCAACACTAGTTTTTCCTTTCTTTTGGTTCTAGCCATGGATTTCATATTCATATTTTCCAATGAGTACTCTACAAGGACTTATTCGCTATTGTTTTGGTTATATCAAATAACCCCAAAACTTTCACAACAATCCATACAAAATATGGCGTCGATCTCACGAATTCAGATGGTTCACTATATATTCTAATTGAGTGCTAACTATTTCTAACTAATGGTATTTACATATACACTACAATGATTTATTTGGCGCCATCTATTTACCCACTTTGATATCAAATATCACATTGTGATGCTTTGCATTTTGATGTTTCAAAGGCATTGCATTTCACAATTTCTTTATGCCAATCTTATAGTGTCGAATTGCATTACTATTGATCAAATCGTAGTAATTAGATTCTCTTTTATCTTTAATACCCTTGAATGATGAAATACTTTGATCATATCAAATAGTTTCATACTCATGTTTCCTTTGGTAAACCTCTTTACAAAATTCAAACAATCACAAAATGATAATTACCATTTCGTTGAAATACAATACATCGAATATGTAGTTTCTTTCAACAATTCATCAAATGCTCTGTATTCATGCAATACATGGTGTTTAAGTTATCTTGCCTAACTTGGGCATGATTCATATGTGACAATAAAACAAGTGTCTTTTATATATTATCAATATAACTTTGAATTTTAAACAATTGTTTCATTCATTAATGAATATATCATTAAGTTTGGTATTTTCAAGGCATTTTCAATATTTTATAAATGTTCATGCATTATCAATTAATTTCAACAACAAGGATAATTCACACATAATCGAACAAGATATGAACACAAATAGAAATCATTCATAAAAGTGGAACAACTGTTTGTTACAATCTCGTATGAATAACCCTCTCACGAAGTGTGAGACACATTAAAGAAGTTCACATATCCATCAATTACAATAACTATCCAAAAACTATAAACTAAGTGATAAATGTCGAGAGAGAGTGTCATTGGCCATCATCATCATGCTCGCCATCAACATGCAACGTCACCTCCTCTCTAGTAAGCAGCTCTCATGTAGAAGGACCTGTTTTCACCAAAACAGAACAAGTATTAAATACTTTAACACTACAATATGTGTTTGCAATATTATAACCTTTATAAAATTGTATATCAAATATATACCTTCATCATCGACGACCTCTCCGGCGATTGGTTCAACCTTTACATTTCTGAAATGTGATATGAAATCCTGGAAATCCAATGTTTCCATATCACCACTCATGATGCTACTCCAGACATGTCCTTCATAGCTGGGAGGCAGCGATCGAAGCAGCACACCTATCGCAAATGACTCAGTCATCTAGTGGTCCACGAAGTAAACTAGTCTCATGTGTGCATCAAGCATGCGCCCCAAGTGATTCTCCAGACAAGTGTGTTCCTCCATCTTGATGGAAAGGAACTCTCCAAGCAACTCATGCTTCCACATGCGCACATGGCTTATGAACTCCTCTCAGCTGACCCACCATCGAGTATGGGTCAAGATCAACCATGAGCGTATATAGTTCATCCACCATCCCGTAACACATTATTATCTGGATGAAAGTTGACATCTCTTGGTGATAGTAGCATTCTGCCCGCTCTTGTAGGGTCTCATAGCCATCAGGCTCGGCCAATTCCATCATGCGGCGTATGCAATCTACCACATTGTTCCTAGTAAGGAGATCATTTAGGCACACAAGCCAACCAGGGAAGTTGGATCCATCAAGTCTAAGTTTCTCACCAACTACCCACTCATCAATGTCAAAGTAAGCTTCACGGTGAGCCATCTCTACATTTATAATTGCAAAAAGGATTTTAGACTAAGTTTATAATTAAATGAGTTAAAATATATAACTCCACTAAAAACTCCTATCCCTAGAAGGGTTCTAGTGATTACATGACCCCTATTCACTACACCGCCCCAATCGTCACGGCCGGCGATATAGTTGCAAAGGTGGACGCCTAAACGTCGATCACATCATTCATGTGACTCGTGCTCGATCTTTCGACCATCCATGTTCCGAGGCCATGTATACACATGTAGGCTTGCCAACTCAACCTTAGTGTATTTGCTGTGCAACATGGCTTACACCCACTATTATGCAAACATAGATATGTCTAACACCCGATCGTCACGACCTGCCTCATGCCGAAGAACTTTCTTGGTGGTGCACACTAAGGGAGAACACTTTCATTGGTATTTTAATTAGGGATCATCTTATTAGGCTACCGTCGAGTATCTAATACTATCACACAATAAGATATACAAACAATGAATATTGAATGTAAGTGCGATGCGATATGGTCCTTCATGTTGTGATCTCCATCCACCGCCTCTAGATTCTGGCGCCATAGGCACCAAGGTACCGGTGCCTTCCGGCGTGGTAGTCTGTCACCTCCGTGATCGTCCACTACTACTTAGCAACATAAAGTAAGTACTTTCCCTTTGCCACAACCATATCACATCACAACGCCCCCTGCAAAACAAAGTTAGACGCCTCTACTTTATCTTTGCATGTTTTATGTGGCTGATAGGGCTTTCGCACAAGAACCGTTCTTACCTACGAACTTTCACCACAACGCTGATCGAGTAGTTGTCTATACTACACCCCTTTCGGGGCCCTCCGTTGCAAATGGCATACCAACTAATGCGAGAGAGACAGACAACCCCCAAACCCACTTTATATGGTACAAGCCGTATGTCAAGCGTGGACCAGTCTCGCGAATGAACACGTAAAGTCGGTCGGGGGCTGCTTCATCAAGCATTACTGCCGTATACACAAGTACATGTGGGAGGGTAACAACTAAAAGATCAATGCCCACACGCTACATATCGTGTGTTCTACCCGTACTAGCAATACTACACATAGATGTAGCTCTAATACCACTGTAAGGGTCCGCGCATGAAAATAATAAATTTTAACCTACGCCCCCGAACTCCTGTTGGCAGGACCTATCTATTAGTAATGCAGTAACGGTAGGAACTTTTCGCGAACTTACCCTTGAAGACCGAAAAAACATTGTTAACGCTTGGGAGAGCGTGGTTGATGTAGACGAACCGAAGCCGACCTCAAGGTCGTGTTGAAGTCCCGGCAGCTCATGTGGCTCCAACGACTCCTAGTGCCCCAAGTGTTGTACCTCACAGGGAGTTACATGCAGCCTGGCGATGACTCCCGCTTCCCAGATCGAGCAACAATTGCGGAAGTAGAGCTCCCGGATCTGAATCCCGTAGCACGACACCTCTCCACGGTGAAGAAGACTCTCACTCGCACGATCCGAACCTAGGACCACGATCATAGGAGAGAGAGAGAATCAACTAGAAGGTCTCCCCAAAAGAGAGGGAACCTTTTATTGATTATTGTTGTATTTATTTTGCCAAAATACATCTTTTTATATAGTGGGAGGGGAGGCACTCCCTCCCTCAAAGTCCTGGGTGGGACTAATTGATATGTCGTAAACGTATCTATAATTTTTGATGCTCCATGCTTGTTTTGTATCAACTTTCTTATGTTTTGTTTACACTTTGAGGTATTTTTATAGATTTTCTGAAACTAACCTATTAACAAGATGCCACAGTGCCAGTCGCCTGTTTTCTGTTATTTTTGGTTTTAGACAAGCTAGTAAAGAAATTTTCTCGGAATTGGATGAAACAAAAGCCGAATTTCCTATTTTTCCAGAAGACGAAGGAGGCCAGAAGGAGGAGTGGAGATGGGCCACAGGGGCCCCACACCACCACCTGGCGTGGGTCCCCCGGCCATGCCACCAGGTGGTGTGGCAACCCTAGCCCACCTCTGGTATTGCCTTTTCGCCTATATAAATCCTCCGAGATGAAAACCTAAAGACAATATCAGAATTCCACGAAAATTTCCGCAGCGCCGCCACCACCGAAGAGGATATTCGGGGGACAAAAGTCTCTGTTCTGGCACCCTGCCGGGACGGGGAAGTGCCCCCGGAGCCATCTCCATCAACTTCACCGCCATCTCCATCACCATTGCTGACTCCGATGATGAGGAGGGAGTAGTTCTCTCTCGAGGCTAACGGCTCTACCAGTAGCTATGTGTTCATCTCTCTCTATGCGTGATCTTATTGAGATCATGAGCTTTGTAATCTAGATCTATTCTACTACTCAAGTGCTTTAATTAATCTCTACTTATCCCCACATGTGTGAAGTTGACAGTGTGCACACCGTGTGGCACTTAGGCTAAGGTTATAGAAATACTTATCATGAGTATAATTTGAGTTGGATGTCTCAATGAGATTGTGGTGTTTGTTGGAACCATCTAGCGCTCAAGGTGATAGTGAGGGGTTATCTAGATGGGGAATGCGAACTTTAAGCTGTGCTGTTATAGCCCTGCATCGTCTAACCGGAGAGAGTTCAGGGTAGCATAATGAAGAGAAGATATTTATATGAGTGTCCACTAGTGAAAGTATGATCCCTAAGCCTTATTTCTAAGTATTGAAACACCGTTTACAATCAGTCCTGTTACATGTTTGCTTGCTACCACTCTTATTTCAGATTGCAATTACCACTTATAATCATCTGTATTACTTGTATTTCACTATCTCTTCGCCGAACTAGTGCACCTATACACCTGACAAGTGTATTGGGTGTGTTGGGGACACAAGAGACTTCTTGTATCTTGATTGCAGGGTTGCTCGAGAGGGATACCTTTGATCACTTCCTCCCTGAGTTCGATAAACCTTGGGTGATCCACTTAAGGGAAACTTGCTGCTGTTCTACAAACCTCTGCACTTGGAGGCCCAACAATGTCTACAAGAATAGAAGCGTGCGTAGACATCAAGCTATTTTCTGGCACCATTGTCGGGGAGGTAAGGTAAGAGGTACTCACATCCTCTGGCTACTAAGCTATCTTCTAGTGCTGTTGCTGGTGTGTGAGTGCTCGAAGTTATTTCCTTTAGATTCTGCAATTATATCTTTTTGTTTCTTGTTTTTAGTTTCACTAGTTAGGCTTAATGGAAAACAACAAAAAAATAGAGAGCTTTATAGTATTTATCTTGAGTTAGGACATGAAGTGTTTGAAGAGAAAATTAAAAAACCTATGGAACTTTATTTGCGTGCTAATAGCAATGTTATTAGTATGAATTCTTTGAACACCATTATTGCTAATGCTATGGAAAAGTCTAAGCTTGGGGAAGCTAGTTTTGATGAGCATGATATTTTTAGTCCCCCAAGCACGAAGGAGAAAATTTACTTTGGTGATACTATACCTCCAATATATGATAATTGCAATGATGAATATGATATTTTCAGTCCACCTACTATTGAGGAGAAAATTAATTATGATTACAATATGCCTCCTATATTTGATGATTATGGTGATGAGAATAATAATGATAGGTATTTTATTGAATTTGCTCCCACTACGGTTAATACGAATGACTATGCTTATAGGGAGAGTAATAATTATTTTATGCATGTGGCTTATGATAAGAATGTTTTATGTGATATTTATATTGTTAAGTTTATTCATGATGCTACTGCAAGTTTATGAGAGAGGGAAACCTGGTTTTATGTATCTCAACAATATTAAGTTTCCCCTCTTTATGTTGAAATTTTTGAAGTTGCACTTGTTTTGCTTTCCTATGCTTGTTGCTTTGTGCTTTCATGACTTGTTTCTTTACAAGATTATTTTTCATAGGAAGTGAGTTAGACTTAAATTTGTTCCATATTTTCTTCTTGATGCTCTCTTTTACTTCAATTCATATTTCTTATGTGAGCATCATCAAAATTATCATGCCTATCTTAATGGCTATAAAGAAAGAGCTTTTGGGAGACAACCCATTATATTTTTACTTTCAGTTTATTTTTGTTTTGTTGAGTCTTGGAAGTTATTGCCTCTGTAATAACCTCTCCTTATCCTTTTTGTTTGGTTTTTGTGCCAAGAATAACCTCTAATGAGAGGGAAGTAAGATATGGGGAAGTTGTTGTCCTGAAACAGATTTCTGTGTGTCACTGTAAATAATCGTGAAAAATCTCAGTACGTCGGATTGAGCTGTAATTTTTTGTGCTTATGCCCCAAGTTATTACCGAACTTTCGTTAGTTTTGCACTTTTAGATTTGAGTAACATAAGATGTTCGATAAAATTGGTCTTTACCCGCTGGTCTGTTTTGACAGATTTCGGCCATTATTTGCATTTGCCTCTTAATCAGTTTCTATTTGAGTTCTCTTGGATCACTTGAGATTTTAAAATAAATTTCTACAGTAGCTTGTGTTTTAATGGATGATTTACTTGTGTTGAAACTAAACCCAAAGACTTATTATCTTGAATACACTAATGTTGCTAATGAAGATTGTGTGAAGTTTTGTATGAAGGAAGTTTTCAAGTGTAGGGAGAGAATGATGTGATGAGATGAAGTATGGACAAAAGCTAAAGCTTAGGGATGCCACCCGTGTCACCCCAAGAAATATTCAAGAAGTACAAGCATCAAAGCTTGTGGATGCCCAAGGCATCCCCTTCTTCATCAATAATCTTAGGTCTTCTTTCAAGACACTTTATTTTTATTACCTTATGCACTATGTGTTGTTCTTGGAGCGTCTTTGTTTTTAGTTTTATTTTGCTTTGTTTGCCGCAATAAGTTGGTTGGATCCCAACACACTTCTTTTGGATAGAGACACGCCCCGTTATTCATTGCCTAGAACACTCTAGTTTTCACTTTTATTATTCTGTGAGTGTTCTCCTTTGCTAGCACTGCGTTTAGCTTTAGTTTTCTTATTCTTTTGGCTTAGAAATTTTTATTTCTTCTTTGTAGATGGGTGAGACATGCTCTCTGGTCTTTATTGAGTATTATCTTTGAGAGTTGTTTCAAATAAGTCGATTGGTGTTGGAAAGGAGTAGAAAGTTTCATGCTTATAGTGGTACAAAAGGAAGCTTGTTTTGACTATGAATTAGACTTTATCATGTCATGCTAGATGTTGCTTTGACCATATGCTTAGTGATTATTGTTGTAGCATGACTTTTTTCAAACAATTGAGATTGCTTAATGTGCCTTGAAAGAATCATGCGTTGTTTTAGCATACAAAGCATAATATTGTGGTATTCTCCTTTGATGCTTTATTTGGGTTGACTTGGCACATTCTTATACCATGTTAAGACTATGAACTAGTCACCATAGCCTCTATGATCATTTAGTTTTTGATTTGCAATATCACTTTATGCTTTAATTAATAATGTTTTGTCGCTTTGCATGATTATGGCCATTATTGCTCTCTTAGTTGGTCGCTCCCAGTCTTTTGCTAGCCTCCACCTATACCAAGTATGAGTTTCAATCATGCATACAACTCCAAATGAAACCAAGATATTCAAAAGAGTCCACTATAAATTCCTATGCATGGTGTGTTACACCATTTCAAGTGTATTCATGTTTTTATCTACCTTCCAAATTAAACTTGTTATGTGAAAATTAGTGATTAAAGCTCTCACAAACTTGATGGCACACTTTACTTTCTTGAACTTAATAAACTTGAATCATTGTGTCCATTTATGTTGTGTATATGCTTGCGCTTTATAAGTTGAGAATTAGCAGAACCATGTACCATGGGGAACGCTTTCAACATTGCACTTATTATTCAGTTGATATCATGTTCTTTTGTTTATGGATCCCGGCGGTGTGAAATAAAAGTGGAGCTTGTAAGCTCATGGAGTTTCATATGTATTAGAGAAATGCCTAGGCGGCTAGACTAAGCCATGCCTAATCATGGTAGAAACTTGCAGCATAACCATATTGAGCATTCTATGAAGCATCCTCAATAAAAACCTATGCAAATAGCAAATAAAAAGATCGCTGGGATGCTCATTGTCTATTGCCTTGTCATTTTGATATGGGATAGCTCCTGTATCATGGGGCAAGGGGTACCCCGTTGGCGGTTCTCTATGATACACATGTACTTACAATGACAAGAACTTACTCATGAGTAAAGTTGAGTAACATGAGGTTCGGTACTCGTAAGCAAGGGGCGTGAGATTTTCAACTTATAACTTGTCAAGCATATCCTCATATTTGTGTCACTTTAACCTTAATCACCTCAAGATGCTTATGATAGGGGTAATGAGAGCTGAAAGCTAATAAGTACCATAAATTTTTGGAAGCTCTTTATGAAACTTGAAATCCCTGCTTCCCTCTAGAAGGGCCTTTCTTTTTTACTTTTATGTTGAGTCTCCATCTTCTATCTCTATGCACCTATTGAGAGAGCATAATGGTCATTCTTAGTTTAATGTGCATTGTCCCAAAACTTGTTGATTGATTCATAACTTTGATATTGCTTGTTCTTAAATTATTTGTATCTAGTCACCCTTATGAACTTTGAAGGTGTCCTATGCATTTATGTTTTGCTATACCATGAGGTACAAGGTGAATACCACTCTTATTATGTTTTCTATATGTGAAACAAACAAACATCTTTCAATGCATTGTTATTCATGATCTTTAGTTTATAACTTTTCATGTTATAACATAGTTGCTATGTCTTATTGTTAGAACTATATCTTTCATGTCTATGTTAGAGTACCATGATCCTAGCTATCAATATTCTACAAATACCTTGATCAAGATTATGATGGTGCATGTCACCTAAAAAATTATTCTTCTTTATCACTTATCTACTCGAGGACGAGCAGGAGTTAAGCTTGGGGATGCTTGATACGTCGTAGACGTATCTATAATTTTTGATGTTACATGCTTATTTTATATCTACTTTCTTATGTTTATCACACTTTGGGGTATTCTTATAAATTTTCTGGAACTAACCTATTAACAAGATGTCATAGTGCCAGTTGCCTGTTTTCTGTTGTTTTTGATTTCAGAAAAGCTAGTAAGGAAATATTCTCGGAATTGGACAGGACAAAAGCCAAAGTCAATATTTTACCTGACGCAACATGGAGTCCGAAAGGCAGCCGAAGGGGGGACCAGGAGGCGGCCACACCCTATGGTGGCGCGGCCATCCCTAGGCGTGCCACCAGGGGGTGTGGCCCCCCTGGTGCTCCATCGACCTTGCCCCTTCGCCTATAAAAGCCTCCCAAGACAATAACCCTAGATACGAGATCAGAATTCCATAAAAAGTTTCGTAGCACTGTCGCCACCGAAGAGGAGATTCGGGGGACATAAGTCTCTGTTCTGGCACCCTGCCAGGACGGAGAAGTGCCCTCGGAGCCATATCCATTGACTCCACTGCCATCTCCATCGCCGTTGTTGACTCCCATGATGAGGAGGGAGTAGTTCTCTCTCGAGGCTAAGGGCTCTACCGGTAGCTATGTGTTCATCTCTCTCTCTCTATGCGTGATCTTATGAGATCATGAGTTTTGTAATCTATAGATCTATTTTACTACTCAAGTGATTTAATTAATCTCTGCTTATCCCCACGTGTGTGAAGTTGACACTGTGCACACCGTGTGACACTTTGTCTAAGGTTATAGAAATACTTATCATGAGTATAATTTGAGTTGGATGTCTCTATGAGATTGTGGTATTTGTTGGAACCATCTAGCACTCAAGGTGATAGCGAGGGGATATCTAGATGGGGAATGCAAACTTTAAGGTGTCCTGTTATATCCCTACATCGTCTAACCGGAGAGTAGTTCAGGGTAACATAATGAAGAGAAGATATTTATATGAGAGTGTCCACTAGTGAAAGTATGATCCCTAGGCCTTGTTTCTAAGCATTGAAACAATGTTTACAATCAGTCCTGTTACATGTTTGCTTGCTGCCACTCTTATTTCATATTGCAATTACCACTTAGAATTATCCATATTACTTGTATTCACTATCTCTTACCGAAGTAGTGCACCTATACACCTGACAAGTGTATTGGGTGTGTTGGGGACACAAGAGACTTCTTGTATCTTTATGTGCTTGCTACAGGTTGGGATTCAATAGAAGCAATGTTTCATTGGTATATTTAGTGATCTTAAAATAAATATCATAGACCGATAGCCATGTGGTAATTTTGAAATATGGGTTCATTGTGCTTTCCAGTGATTCTTCGGAATATAACATGCCTTTTCTGTTTAGACAGAACTTTTCTCTAAGGTTAAAAAGCAGTACTAGGCACCCACCTCAGTGGACATGGGCGCTTGGTAGAGGAAAAACGCTCGCATTGGCCCTACGAATTTTTTGCTACGTATATTACTTTGAGTATAATACTTTAGGTTCACGGGTTTAAAGTACTATTATGACTACATGACGATGCTATCATGAATTCAAGATATTTGACTGCAGCAATTTTGATTCATGGGTATTTACAAAGCTTGGTACTAGCTGGTTAGTATCCTACTGGATCGAAGATTTGAATTATGTCGCCATCACTCATCCGAGTGACTTCCAAACTAGTTGGAGAATGTGAATATTTATTAAATTCTGTTGTAAAATTGTCCCATCTTATTCATGTTACTACTATGTGAACATGGAAGAGTTTACACTAATGGATGTTCCTTGTACTTTCATTCTTAATTTACCTTGGGAAGCACTAGCGAAGCAACTATTTTTTGTTCACTGCTCAAGTTGTTGTGAATATGTTTCCTAAAATAGTTTTTTACTGCATTCCTTTGTTTTATTATGATTGTACTGCAAATGCGTTAGAATATAAAATAAACTAGATGAGTAAGCGCGCTTAGCCGCGCCACCTATAGTGTGTTTGGATATTTGCATGGTAGGAGTGGTGGATTTTATCTATGTTTTAGACGCATAGATGTTGGTCATTACACATCTAGTTTTTCCCTCCTACCCATAAATTAAATAGATGGAAATGGCACACTTATCAACACTGGTAATATCTAATTTGTTTTCATTTGTAATGGCCTAATTATGTGTTTAGTTTTTTTAGGGAATTAGCAGGCCTCTGCTGCAAGCTCGTGAGTAAACTGCCATCAAAAATCAAAAAAAATTCATGGAAATGTTTACATGGTATCCTCCCATGTCTTGGAGCATTGGCCAATCATCATATTGTCACAAATTCTTCATGCCCTCTCTGTTAAAAAGACTGGGAAGATATCAAGCACACTTCGTTCAGATGTGAGGGTGCTACAGAAATTTGGAGGAAGATGAGATTATGGAGTATAATTGAAGAAGTTTGTGCAACAGACTGATCGGGCAGTGCAGTTCTGGAATATTTGATAATGGAAAATTTCATAACTAGGGGACAGAGAATATGGGGATCTCGGGTAAGTTATTATTGGATTCGAAGACAAAAGGTCCATGGCGAAGTGGTTCAGCCTGTCTCGAGAATGATGATGTCGATCCAGGTTCTGGTTGCAAACTATGTCCGCGCTGCTACAACAAAGAAGAGAACGAAAGTTCTTGGGCTATAGCAAGTGTGTCAGTAAATGAGGATGCTGCTTTCAATATCCAAACACGAGGCATCTCTCCTCCCGCAAAGAAAATAAAGGCGGCGGCTAGGGTTCCACCCTAGCCCTCCGCCGCCATATGTGTCTTGTCTTCGCCGTCTACGATTGGAAATCGACAGGTCCTGGTTTTCTCTACTCTCCGGCGGCGGGAGGGGTGCTCAGACCTGTACTTGACGCTGTAGAAGTGTCCTAAAGTTAGAGTTTGGTTAACCAGAATCGACGCTATGGTGGCTATGACGACGTTGTGCGGGAAGAGAATAAGGTATACCTGCCTCCTCGTGCACCTCTTCGGCGACGATCTCGCCGATGACGCTGAAGGGTGGGGATTCCTCTTGTCGGTGCTTCTATGGAGTGGTCAATCTCGTCCAGTCTACGTGTGTTATGTTATACATTTGGTGTTTGTTCAGTTCAAGTGTTCAATAATGCGATTTTGGCTTTGGGGTTCCGGTCCTTAAGGACACGTGCACAAAGACTTCCCGACTGTTATCAACAACGTCAGACCGACTCCGGTAAGGGAGCAGTAACAATGGAACATCGGCGGCTCGCTCTAGCGACAGTGGTGGTTGTTAGATGGTCCAAAAACGTCGATGTAATTTTTATTATGTTTGGTGTGCCTTGTACTTCTTGTGAACCCATGAATTAGATTCAAATCTTTCTTGCAAAAAAGGCTTGTGAATTTGTCTAAGATAAAGCTAGGGGATGGAGCTAGAAACAACATGTAAATATGAAGCGGTAACTGAAAGCCCGAAAATCTTGTTTGCTACAACACAATTCACATGAGCACATATTAAGGTTCAAACTCGCGGCACTGCCTGATAGTCCTAACTTTAACTATGCACATGCACCACATCTACACACCTACATAGACAACATGATGAACAACTCGGTGCAGATGTTTTCATCTTAAGAACAAGGCCAAACAAGATGCCACCACCATAGCACGCGTACTTAGCAATTATCATATGGCCTGGAATAAACGGTCAGATCATGTTTGTTGTGAAACCTCTTGGTTGTGTGTTCTGGAAACGGAAAACAAAAACTAATAAGCATCTATGCAACGACACCTAACAGAATGAGAACCAACGACAACCTTTTCTCGGTCTTTTTAGTACACTGGCTATAGTTCTACATCATCAGCCATAGCTCCAAGCTTTGATGCTGCTTTGGTGTCTCCTTTAGTAAGGATTTCTTGACCCTAGAGTAGAGAAGATAAACCCCATGATATTTTGAAAACAAACCAAAACAACAGGTGGGGTATGAGATTGGTTGCATTAGCAGTGAGCATCTCACATTGTTTCCCTCATACTCTTGTCCAGCTAGTAAACCATAAGAATGGGTTAAACAATACTAATAGAGAACAACAAAGTAGTTTCAATTTCAGAACTGCATGAACATCAAACTCACCAGGTTTGAAATATTCCTCAGCAAGTATACAAGAGATAACTGATTTGCTAGAGTTCAGAGAAGGTAATATGAATTTCACACAAATAGTGCTACTTCCAAAAAAACTAAACCTGGAAACAAAAATATCATCTCGGTGAATGGAATAGCGCTAGATAATCACATCAACAACTTATCTCCTCCATACTAACCCAAAGATTTTGGCAGGCAGATAGAACAACATAAGGTTTCACCATGATTCATAAGATGTGACATATTAATTAAGTACAGAGAAAACGCGATCTTAAACTTCACCACCTTGTACAGTTTAAAAAAAAGTGCACATGTATCATGGTACTACCAATTTTTAGTAGAACATATCTTTAATAAACCACCAGACATATGAAACGATGTACTATTTAGGAGATGAAATCACATGGGGGTTCCTGCTTCAGTTAGCAAATACACCATTGTTTTCTAACTTCATAATAAGCAACATAATTTTAGGGTGATATGCAAAATATATATTCAATAAAGGCAAGATGAAATAAGTGTACAATTTGGCTTATTTTAGGCAAAATCGGAAAAAATATAATTAACTACCCCCTAAATTTTACACCAAGAGATCAAACAATCATACATTTGGCTTCACTAAAGAGTCACAGGGCAATGCACACATTTCATGAAAAACTTCAAGTACTATGATGTGCTTTTTCAATAAGGCTTCTTTTTCTATCACTTGTAGAAATAAAATCCAACTTTCAAGATCTACTGTTTTCTCAACCATTGTCAAAGAATAGCCTACATCGAAGATGTATGTAGTTGTGGTGATATTAAGAATATAATACTACAAGAGACATTAAATTCAAACTCTAGCTAGATTGTTCCGAAAGCATCGGGTTGTCTTAAACCACGACATCGTGACTATTGTTATAGGCAATATAATTTGAAGAATATAAGTGACTGTTTCTAACTATATAGCATTGTCACCGATAAAAATATAGAATACACGGTCCTTTCCAAATCCATTTAGAAAACAAAATTTTCAGAGCAATATAATTGATAATTTGTAGACTGAAAATAGGCATGCAGGGATTCAGTTACGGCAGCTAGGCCAAGCTATAAACAACCAATATTCTAGGCTATTTAGCTCCTATAGTTTCTTATAATATAGGTGTATTGCTTTCTTTTCTCTACATACTACTCTTTGACTATAAGTTCCGTTCAACGACAAATTATGAACACAAGAGGATAAAATTATAGTGGATATAACGATAATTTAACAATTGGGGCTACCAAGAACAGATGTATATAAGTACTTATGATCTAGAAGAACACTTGAGCACATCCCTTGAGTGTATCTAGTATGCTTGTTTGATCAAACTGAACGTGGTTATACCGCTAAACATTAGTTAATTATATCTGAGAGTGGTCTATTTTCAGAAAACTTGCTGATATTTATTTGTGTAGATATCCACAAACTAAAGTTCTGACTATGTGAGAATATGGCAGCTCAATTTAGTAGCAAATAACAAAGTAGCAGCAAAACTCACAGATAGAAAATGCATTAGCACTTATATCTAATAAAATCTGAATCCACTATTCAATTATAAGGAATATGCTTGAAATATATTCAAGCCTCATAGATTGGTTGAGAGTAGATAGTAGATATCTATCCTGACATTTCGATAGAGCAGCATTAGCAGGTTGATCTTCAGACCGCAAATCACATAGTCCTATCCAAAGACGTGATATATAACCAAATCATGCATATCAACTTGTATCTTTTAAAGGAGAATGTGTTGTCCACCCACCGGGAAGCAAGAGAGCAGATTTGCCAGAGGAAGCGACGGCAAAGACAATCACTCCATGATATTGGATCTGCTGTGTTAGTGTAACCTCTAAGAGAAATCATATTGAATTTTGTGAAAAAGAATGTGTCAATCTGAATCCTAGCTAACACTAAAAAGATGTACTATCATTGTGTATGTTATAATTTAGGCTTAGAAACATAATATATGCAAGGAATTAGTAAATATATCCTGCAATAAATCAATGGACCGGGCAAGTATAATGGTAGTCTAGAAAATATAGATAAGATTCCATACATAAGATTCCAAGCATAAATTGAGCATGCCGAGATTATTCAAGTATAACGAACGCAGGCTAAAAATTAGACATGACATAACCAGAAGTATAATAAAAAAGCTGACATGAATTTTGTTAAATATCTCCTAGGCATGGCTCATAAAGGTAAAGGAAATGATTAAAGGAAGGTGAAGAAAAAATAGTGCATGGTTGTCATGTATAGGAGATCTCGTTAACTGAGTACCTATTTGCGACCTTGACATCACTAAATATCAAGATTTTATGCAAGCTCCATTTCCCGATTGAAGCCTAAAATGCTTGGTAGGAACCAACATTACCAAATGATCTTTTCCATGACGCGTAAAATCAAAAGTGATGGATATAGCGGTACAAGATTGAAAACGCAGTTATATTTCATTTACCTCAGTGC
The DNA here is from genome assembly GCA_910589775.1 of Avena eriantha. Lineage (NCBI taxonomy): Eukaryota > Viridiplantae > Streptophyta > Magnoliopsida > Poales > Poaceae > Avena > Avena eriantha. The sequence continues at coordinate 419,563,502 of OU342744.1, read as the reverse complement.
AAGCAATGTTGCTAAAGGATTGCTTCTTGGCAAACTAAGTCCTTTTGCAAAAACATAAGTTGGTACCATCTGGAAAAACTTAATTGACATCAAGTGTGATGCTTTCACTACCATCAATCAATCTTGAGGTAAAAAAGGTAACATCGCCCTGGTCCTTGGTATGAACAAATTTATGCTTAAAAGAGTTCCCTGATAGAAAGTGAGAAGAATTAGTTTAGTACGCATGAATATATAGAGAATATGAATAGTAAAACGATGGTATAGATTAATGCAAAAACAAAACAACCTTCCACTCATTCCTACACATTCATACTTCACAATATGGCGCAAAATTCCACACTAAATCTGACCACATTTGTCATGTCATACCATCAGTTACCATATTACACAGATGCTAATGTGTTAGGAAGTGTGAATAAACTATGAGTGTCATGTATTGCTTAGATGAATGAACCTAATGTGCATGCCGCTTCCCCGATATGCACTTGTCTCCGGCGGCCACATCCTCCTACACTGAGCACTCCAAGTCACCTGTTAGGAGACTCTAGAGGGACCACCACCCGAGCTATTCGTCGAGGAACTGCCATGGACGAGCTTCGAGGTCAGCGCATGGACTTCCTTTGAGTCCCTACGGCCTGGAGCCCTACTCCCAGTCATGTCGTGTTTGGAGGCCTTCCCTCTGTCTTCGACAAGCGGATCCGAAAGCGGGACGATGGCGGCATCACCCGACCGCCCGCACGTGTCCCACCATGGTCGTTGGGGTAAAGCCGCGGAGGTCTATGGCGTTGTGTTGTTGTCATCCCCATCGACCCAAGGCTTGTCCCGTTGGCTGGTTTGCTTGGCTGGATGGGGGCAAGAGGGTCAAGTTTATGGGGGAGGTGCGGATGGCGGTGGGCCAGAGGCGATGGATGCCGCGGGAGCGAGGAGTCCGACGGTAGCAGCGCGAGTGAAGACTTCCAAAGTTTCACGATGGGGAGGTTACACGATAACCACGTCTCCACACCTCACGACACCTGCAAGCCGAGTCCTAGGCCCACATGTAGCGACAAGTAAATTGGCAAGTGCCTCAGAAGAGGTGCATGTCACCACGCTTAAGTCTATAGATAATATAGCATATCATTGGTGGAGACCACATATAATTTCGAATGTTGCATATCTGCTTATGTTGTTTCCGTGCGTCTTCTTATTTTGTTTATTTCCGCTTGAATCCCATTGTCAAGTCCGAGAGGCATTGCTACTGCTGCTAAGTACTATATGGACCTCCAGAAATTTCTAAAACTAATCTCACATATGGTGCTCTTCTCAACAGTTACTTCAAAGAGTTAATGACTAAGAAGGTTGAGGCACTTATGGAAAAAAATGAAGGACCTCAACTTTGCTTTTACTGACATGTCTACAAGAGCTCAATGACATTATACACTAGGTAAACCAACCTGAGAACTCCCCAACATCATCACAGACATGAAGGCAGATGATGTACCGCCAATGCCAGATGTCTATACTTTGTTTGGATGAGGTCACATGCCGACCGTCCAAGACATCGATGAGGTTGAAACTTATGAGGGTGATTGGAGAGATGAAAAATGAGGGACATTTATTTCTTGTTAGAGAACATACAAATGACCGGTGATCACTGATCAGAAGGAAAGCTTTGAATTCTTCATTCTTTGGTATTGTGAATGGCAGTTTGATTAAATGTAAAGAGTCTATACCTACATGATGGAATGAAAATAAATATGCATCTTTGGTCTTGTCGTGGATTATGCTTTTATTTTTATGTGCCTATTTCATCTTGGTGAAAACATGCCCTTCTCATAAAAATGTCCTTTTTCATTTATATACTTTTACAGTCAAAAATTTGTTATACCTTACTTTTCAAATAGTCTATTTTCAACAAAAATGTTTGTGGATTTTTTCTGCAGCCATTATTGGTGGGAACACGAGCTCTCCTCAAACTTTAAGTTTGAACCATGATATGGCAAGAACCACATATAAAGAAATCAAGTAATCTCTAAAGAGCTCTAAGATCCCTACATGTAGTTGTTCGGCCGTTTCCCGCTGGACAGGCCCAACTTCAAGGTGATACCGGTTTGGGTGGAATTGGCAGCCTGCGATTGCTTGAGCCATAGCCCATTACCTAGGACCCACCTGCTTTTATGTTGTTGTTTTGCTGCCGCGAATTACTGTCATGGGTTATTTTGTATGTGCGACTTCGGTTCACCCCATCTAGCGCTGGTGCATGATAAATTGCATCGTTGGGACCGATCAGTATTAAAGGGGCCACAATGAAAGATTAAGAGTGCTGAGGAGTTGTTGACTCGGAGCGAACTCTGACAGAAAATATTGAAAAGGAGAAGGAGTTAGCGGTAGAAATTGAGAAGCTATTAGAACAGGAGGAGATCCATTAGTTCCAATGCACTTGAGTCAATTATCTACGGTTTGGAGACATGAATACATGATTTTTTCATCGGTTTACTTCTACGAGAAAACAAAGGAATATAATAAAATGTCTGAAGAAGGGGCTATACATTTAAATCCTTTGGTTACAGTTTCGCAGGTGTGTTCAGTACAGAAGTTGATGAACCAGACCCAGCGTTGCTGGCAAAGGTTACCCCTCGTGTTTCTCAAAATATGAATGAAGCCCTACTGCAATCGTTGAAGGGTTCGTAGCATAGAAAATAAAAAAATCCTATGATATGAACAACAAAGTACCAAGATCTATCTAGGAGATACAAGTAACGGGTGGATTTACATCCAGAAAAACTTACCCTCAAAGACCAGAAGTTTTACGAGATGATGCAGACATCTCTTGCCGGTGTCAATATCAAGTTCTCAAGCGTCGCAAACTAATAGTGCATCCGTGTTCAGGTACATGTCCGGCTTGCCAACAACCTCCATGACCTCTATCCAGCGGAGCAGCGGAAGCAGCAGATCCACTAGAGAAACTACTAGAACATAATCTTTGCTAATCCGAAGATCATGGTAACCACTAGAGGAGGGAAGAGAGATCCTTCACAAGGACTGCAGTGAGGAGGAGAGGAGCATCCCCCAAGGGATAGTTGGGGGCCAAAGGAGGGTGCCCCCACATCTCCCCTCTTAAGGGATTCGTACCAGAAAACAATAATTTTTTTAACTAGCGCAATACCAATGCCAAGATTTATCTATGAGTTAATGTAGTAACGAGAGAGCTTCGGTGACATACCCTTGTAGACCGAAATTGTTTAACATTTCACAGGAAGCATGGGCGATGTAGTCATACTCGTAACTAACCTCAAGGTCACGTTGCTCCTTGCATGACGTCCATGTGCCACAATTGGCAGCATCCCCATGGTATCGCACACGTCCGGGTCCTCCAATGACTCCCGTTCTCCTTGGTCCAGCCGATATGCGAAAAAGACCTTTTGGAACTGGGATCCAACACCACGCCGACGTACCGGAGTGGTACCATCTCTCACACGCGTAGTTCTTCTGGGAACTGCACACACGAGATCCATCTAGAGAGAGAGAGAAGGGAAATCCCTAAGGAATATTGCCTTAGGAATTTCCCAAGTCTATGTGTATATTCCCTCTCCCTTGCCCCCCTCTAAGTAGGATATGGAAGGTAAACCCACATTGCAAGCTGATAATGTGGGACTAAAGGAGGAGGTGTTGGGTTCGCAGCATAGAAAACAAAAAAATCCTACGATATGAACAATTAAGCACCAAGATCTATCTATCTAGATGCAAGCAACATGTGGATATACATCCATAGATATCTTACCCTCGAAGACCGAAAAGCTTTGTTAACAAAATCTGATTCCGAGGATGATGTAGTCATACTCTTGCCGATCTCAAGATCAAGTTGAAGTCCAGCGCGGCAAACCAACAATGCATCCGTGATCGCACACACATCCATCACCCCGACAACCTCTGAGTCATCGCTCTAGCAAAGTAGCGGAAGCAGCAGATCCTTTCTAGAGAAACACCAAGAATATGTACTTCGTTAATCCGAAGCCATCGGTAATTGCTAGAGGGGAAGAGAACCTTCACGAGGAGGTGGTGCAAGAAAAGAGGAGGTCTCCACCTCCTTTTATAGGGGAGGGGAGTAGCCCCATGCCCATGGCTAGCCGGCCATGGTGGGTGCCCCCACCTCTCCCTCATTCATGTGGGTGGAGCTTCCACTAAGCCCACTCACATCAATTCCAACTCCACTCACTTTGCATTTAATGTCCACTAAATTAAATGCATTCTCCCATAAATAAAAACACTTTTTATTTATTTTATGCAGAATTTTGTTAACTACTTTAATTAATAAACATTTGCATAAACCCCTTGTAATACTTCGATATTATATCTGATCTTTTTTAGCAATTTGACCCAAAATAATTCTGGAGTTATCGAAATAATCCATGCGCTTTTAAGTCCTTTCTATGGTATTATTTCTACCCATTTGGTGTCGGTATACCTTAAGTGTGTCACCCTACGGTTTGCAAATGAACCAAACATAATTGAGACCCCTCTCCGATTAATAATCAGCAGCGGGACCTAGAGATCCGTACTGACTCCCACATATTCAACGATGACTTAGTGATCATGAGAACCATTGTCGTCGTAACTAAATTCCTTTATCTCACAATATATTATATGTCCGAGATTCGATCATCGGTATCCCCATACCTATTTTGATCACGTTATCGACAAGTACTCTTTTCTTGTGCCCATGATATAACATTCTTTGTGATCTTCTCACTTGCTTGCAAGCTGTGTCAGTGTGATATCACCGAGAGGGCCCTAAGTATATCTCTCTGTCACCGGGATGAAAAAATACCGCTCTTGATCCATGAGCCTCTACATAACACTTTTGGAGTATCTGAACACATATTTATTGTCACCCTATTATGGCGTGACATTTGATATTATCAAGGCACTCTTCCGATGTTAGTGATTAACATGATCTCATGGTCTAAGGACTAAGGTTACTTCGTATGATGTTATAGCAATGTAAACATAATGACTTTGATCATACTTTGGGTGAATGTTCATCACATCACTCCACCAATGTTGTGAGCTCGTTATATGAGAGGCATAACTAGAAACTCTTTATTTGTTTATTAAACACACATGTATTAACGTTTCCAATTAACATAATTATAACATGATAAATAAACATTTATCATAAACATGGAATAAGTTAATAACCACTTTATTATTGCCTTTCGGGCATATTCCCTTCAGGAGGGAGGGGCGCGTGCCATGGGGAGGAGGGGCCGACCAGGTGGGCCCCACCCGCCCACGTGCGGCAACCCATGGCCGGTCGGGTGGGGTGTCCTCCCCCATGGACCTTTCCCTCTAGGAATTGGCCCATTAGGGAAGCTATGCCCAAAAAATCAATTCTAAATATTATTTTTATTATTAATTACAAGAACTAATACTAAAAACATATTTAACATTTCCTCATGATCCAAAACACCTTTTCGATCATTCTAAACTACTTCAGACTTTACCCGATACCCTTCTGGTTTCTCTCTTTCTTTCCACTGGTGATCTCGATGCTTCCAGAATAATATCCAAGCGTTGTAGGACCCTTAAGTGTGTTACCCCACGGTTCGGGAATATCACAGACATGATCGAGACACCTCTCATATAAATGATCATCAGTGGGACCGGGATGCCCATAATGACCCCAATGTATTCCATGATTTCTTGTCATTTGAACCATAAATGTCGAGTCCAATTCCTTTTGTTACTTCAATACGTAACTCGTCCGAGATATTATCATCAGTATCAACATACCTTGTTCAATCTCTTTACTAACAAGACTACTTAACTCGTTCACATGATATTGTATCCCCATGGCCTAGTCATTCTCTACAGCTTCTTGGATACAATGTCACCGAGTGGGCCCAGTGTATCTTCCCATCACGCCGGAGAACAAATCCCGATATTGATGCATACGCCTCAACCTATCCCTTTGGAATACCCAATATACACCTTTATGATCACCTTGTTACGGCATGATGGTTGATGTAAATCTAAGCAGCCTCAGGTGATAGTGATTAAATATGATCTCACGGTCAAAGGAGAAGGTCACTACATTTCTAATTATTGCAAGGATGAACTATGTGACTTGATTGCGTTACAATACTTATGTTGGGTAATGTCCATAACATCATACACCAATGGTATGACTTCATTGACAATTGGCATAAATGCTCCATGATCAGGAAACCTTGATCATTAGTTGCCCAATGAACTAGTTATATAGAGGCTACTAGGGAGCAGCCTGGTGACACTGCCTCGCCACTCTGCAATAGCTGTCAGATCGTCCTGCCTCCCGAGACCACTCGTGCGGTCACCACGCCCCCACAGGGGTGAGAGAACCGCTTTGTCAAGGAGATCGTCATGGAGGGCCAAAAGAACCGCGTGGCCCTCGCCAACGGCAAGGAGGTGCAGAGCAACGGCTGCCTCGCGTTCACCAAGGACCCCAGCTCTATGGTGTGGCCGCACAAGTTCCACCCGGAGATACCGACACGCTATGATGGAAACGCCAACATGTGCAAGTTCCTTCAGCTCTACACCACCAGCATCGAGGCCGCAGGAGGCGACTGTTAGAGTATATTTGTATATTGTAGTTTTCCCATATGTTAGGGGGCTTCCTGTATATTTGCACCTATACATGTACTATATATTCTTGCCTTTGGACCTCTGGTAATACAAGATCTATTACCCTAACATGGTATCAGAGCCGTAAGGCCTTTTTTCTCGCCGCCGCCGCCCACCCCGGCATCTCGCCGCCGCCATCCCACCGCCGCCGGATCCGCCGCCAGCCGCCGCCGCCGGCCCGCCCCTAGTCGCCGCCCGCCTCCGCTCCCTCGGCCGCCGCCAGCCGTCGCCGCCGCTGCCGGATCCGCCCCCGGTTGCCGCCCGCCTCCTCTCCCTCGGCCGCCGCCGCCGGCCGCCGTCGCCGGCCCGCCCGCCCGTCGCCGCCGCCTTCTCTCCCTCGGCCGCCGCCACCAGACCCGCCCCCGGCCGCCTGCCCGGTCGCCGCCGACCCTCCCCGGCCGCCGACCCGCCCGCCGCTGCCGACCCCGCCGCCGCCCGGTCACCGCCTGCCCGACCCCGCCGCCGCCCCGTCGCCGCCCGCCTAGGGTCAGAGCCGATCCGCTTCGGCCGCTGCCTCCGGTTCGATCTAGTTCAAAAAAAGTCTTCCTCGTCGGGCTATGTTGCGATTCCTCGCTGCCCGGTGATTTTTGATGGCGCGAATTATCCTGATTTCGCAGCCTTCATGCGCGTCCATATGCGCGGTCTTCGCCTTTGGGGTGTGCTTTCCGGTGAGGTCTCATGTCCACCGCGCCCCGTTATGCCTCCGGCACCTATTGCACCGACGCCCGTTGCCCTTGCCCTTGATGCTACTCAGGCGATCAAGGATGCAGACCAGAGTGCTGATGATTCTGCTCGGGCTGATTATGAGCGCCAGGTCCAGGAGCATTCTACTGCTACTGCGACCTACCGGCTGGATCTAGCTGACTACACTCAGTGGATAGATGAGGATGCTCGTGCTGCTGCTGTTCTCACTTCCAGTGTTCTGCCACAGTATGCTACTGAGTTCATGGGTCTTCCCACTGCTGCTGCTCAGTGGGCTTTTCTTCGTCAGCGCTATCAGCCGTCTGGAGATGCTCTTTATCTGTCTGTGGTTCGTCAGGAGCATGATCTTAAGCAGGGTGATTCCACTATTGATGATTTCTATACTCAGAGTGCTGCTATTTGGCATCAGCTTGACTCTCTTCGTACAGCGGCGTGTAACACCTGTCCCTGTTGTCTGATTGTGTGCGCGGATCTGGAGTTTCAGCGAGTCTTTGAGTTCTTGTCGTGGCTCCGCAAGGAGTTTGAGCCGCGTCGTGCCGAGCTGCTTGCCCGTGGTCGTGTTCCGCTCTCTGAGGTACTGGCTGAGCTTCGTGCTGAGGAGACTCGTCTTCGTGGTGCTGGTCTTCTTGAGATTCCTTCTGTTCTTGCTGCTCGTGGTCCCCCCATGCCGCCGGTCTCATCGCGGTCTCTAGCACCGCCGCTACTCTCTGCTCCACCGGCCCAGGGTCAGAGTCAGTCTCAATAGCCTCGTGGTTCTCGTCCTCCCTGCACCCACTGTGGCAAGCCTGGCCATGATATCTCTGGTTGCTGGACGAGGGATCCCTGCTTACATCAGCAGTATCTTGCTCGTCGGCAGTCTGGTTCTTCAGGATCTTCTGCTGTTGCTTCTGGACCTCCTGCTGGTACTCTGTCTGATCAGGATATTATTCGTGGTCTTCATAGTCTGCTCACTGCTACAGGCTCTTCCTCGTCGGCTACTGCTGGTTCTGTGCCTAGTTCTTCTGGCACCGCGCGACCATCACCTTCTACAAAGTCAGGTACGTCATCCCCGTGGTATCTGGATTCTCGAGCTTCTTTTAATATGACTTCTGCGTCTTCTATTCTTTCTGCTCTTCGCTCTCTTATTTCTCCTGTCCGTGTTATTACGGCTGATGGTACCTCTCTTCCTGTTTCCAGTCGAGGCACCCTCTCTACTTCCTCCTTCTCTGTTCCTGATGTTTCTCATGTTCCCAGTCTTAAGATGAGCCTTTTCTCTGCTAGTCAGCTTACTGATTCTGGTTGTCGTGTCATTCTTGACGCTGATTCTTGTGCTGTTCAGGACCATCGTACACAGGCTCTGGTTGGAGATGGCCCTCGCAGCATTGAGTCTCCGGGGCTATGGGAGTTAGACTGGCTTCGTGTTCCTTCTGCTGACACTTCTTCTGCCACTTCTCCTGCGGTTGCTGCTTCTATCACTGGCTCGTTTCAGTAGTGGCATCATCGGCTGGGTCATCTTTGTGGCTCCCGTTTATCATCATTAGTTCATCGTGATCTTTTGGGGCTTGTCTCCGGAGATGTGTCGTCGTTACATTCGTGTCAGGGTTGTAGGTTAGGTAAACAGATTCAGCTTCCCTATCCTACTAGTGTGTCTGTATCTCAGCGACCTTTTGATTTAGTTCATTCAGATGTGTGGGGTCCAGCTCCCTTTGCTTCAAAAGGGGGCCACCGATACTATATTTTGTTTATTGATGATTTTTCACGGTACACCTGGTTATTTTTTATGCGCTCTCGCAGTGAGGTGCTTGCTATTTATCAGCGCTTTGTGGCCATGGTTCGTACTCAGTATTCTATGCCTATTCGTGTGTTTCGTGCTGATTCTGCAGGAGAGTATATCTCCCAGCACCTGCGTGGCATCCTTGCCGAGCAGGGCACCCTTGCTCAGTTCTCGTGTCCCGGCGCCCATGCTCAAAATGGTGTCGCTGAGCGTAAGCATCGTCATATTCTTGAGACTACCCGCGCTATGATGATTGCTTCCTCCCTTCCGCCGCATTTTTGGGCTGAGGCTGTCGCTACGTCGACTTACCTCATTAATATCCAGCCTTCAGCTGCTCTTCAGGGTGGCATTCCTCTCGAGCGTCTCTCTGGCTCCTGTCCAGACTACTCGACTCTTCGCTTATTTGGTTGCGTTTGCTATGTCCTTCTCCCTCCTCGCGAACGTACCAAACTAACCGCTCAGTCTGTTGAGTGTGTTTTTCTCGGCTATAGTGATGAGCATAAGGGCTATCACTGTTGGGACCCCGTTGGTCGTCGTATGCGCATCTCTCGTGATGTCACGTTCGATGAGATGCGTCCTTTCTATCCTCGCCCCACCTCTGGTACTTACCCAACGGATGATCTCTCTTTTCTTCTTTTTCCTGATACACCTTCCGCTGTCTCTTCTTCTCCACCTCCTCCTTCTGATGCGCCTCCTTTGTCTTCGGCGCCATCCTCTCCTCCGTCTAGTTCCCCTAGTTCTCCTCGGTCTCCAGCTTCGGATCCTTCCTTTGCGACTCCTTCTTCCTCCTCTTCTGATGAGTCATCTTTCGCGGATGAGCTTCCTTCCTCACGGCCTGTTCGTCAGCGTCGTGCTCCAGACCGTTACTCCCCTAGTCAGTATGGTCTCTCTATAGTCTTCGAGCCGACTTCTTATCGGGATGCCGCGTGTCATCCTGAATGGCAGCTTGCCATGGCCGAGGAGATCGCTGCGCTTGAGCGCACTGGCACCTGGGATCTCATCTCTCCCCTTCCGGTGTTCGTCCTATCACGTGTAAGTGGGTCTATAAAATTAAGACCCGCTCTGATGGATCTCTTGAGCGCTATAAAGCGCGTCTTGTGGCTCGTGGTTTTCAGTAGGAACACGGTCGTGACTATGATGAGACCTTTGCTCCTATGGCCCATATGACCACTATGCGTACTCTTCTTGCTGTTGCTTCTGTTCGACGCTGGCCTGTGTCCCATCTTGATGTTCAGAATGCTTTTCTTAATGGCAAGTTGAGTGAGGAGGTTTATATGCAGCCTCCTCCTGGGTATTCTGTTCCCGATGGGATGGTTTGTCGTCTTCGATGTTCCCTTTATGGCCTGAAACATGCCCCTCGTGCCTGGTTTGAGCACTTTGCTGTGGTGACTGCTGCTGGTTTCTCTCCTAGTTCTCATGATCCAGCGCTTTTTGTTCACACTTCTCCTCGTGGACGCACTCTTCTCCTTCTCTATGTTGATGATATGATCATTACTGGTGATGATCCTGAGTATATTGCCTTTGTCAAGGCTCGTCTTCGTGATCAGTTTCTTATGACTGATCTTGGTCCTCTTTGCTACTTTCTTGGGATTGATGTTTCCTCTACTTCTGATGGGTTTTCTATCTCTCAGGAAAAGTATATTCAGGATCTTCTTGCTCAGGCTGCTCTTGCGGATGAGCGCTCCGTTGAGACTCCTATGGAGCTTCATGTTAAGCTTCGTCCTACGGATGGTGATCCTCTTCCCGATCCCACTCGTTATCGCCATCTTGTTGGGAGTCTTGTTTATCTTGCTGTCACCCGTCCTGATATCTCTTATCCTGTTCATATTCTGAGCCAGTTTGTCTCAGCTCCTACCACTGTTCACTACGGTCATCTCCTCCGTGTCCTTCGTTATCTTCGTGGCACGATTACTCGTCACCTTTTCTTCCCTCGTTCTAGCTCTCTCTAGCTCCAGTGCTACTCGGATGCTACGTGGGCGAATGATCCTACGGATCGTCGTTCACTTTCTGCTTACTGTGTGTTTCTTGGTGGTTCGCTTGTTGCTTGGAAGACGAAGAAACAGGTAGCGGTTTCCCGTTCGAGTGTTGAGGCTGAGTTGTGGGCTATGGCTTCGGTGACTGTTGAGGTGACCTGGTTACGGTGGTTGCTTGTAGATTTTGGGGTCTCTGTTATGACACCCACTCCACTTTTGTCAGACAGTATAGGTGCTATCAGTATTGCACGTGATCCGGTCAGGCATGAGCTGACCAAGCATATTGGTGTTGATGCTTTTTATACACGTCCTCAGGTGCAGGATCAGGTTGTTGCGCTCCATTATGTGCCTTCAGACTTGCAGTTGGCAGATTTCTTTACAAAGGCACAAACCCGCGCTCAACATGATTTCTTACTCTCCAAACTCAGTGTTGTGGATCCACCATGAGTTTGAGGGGGGGGGGGTGTTAGAGTATATTTGTATATTGTAGTTTCCCCATATGTTAGGGGGCTTCCTGTATATTTGCACCTGTACATGTACTATATATTCTGGCCTTTGGCCCTCTGGTAATACAAGATCTATTACCCTAACAGCAACGACCACATCATGACAAACTGGTTCCCCATGGCTCTGAAGGAGGCGACACACACCTGGCTGGTGAACCTCCCCGAGGAATTCGTCGGCTCGTGGCCCATCCTTTGTGCACTCTTTATCGCCAATTTCAAGGGAACCTACAAACTTCCCCTCGCCTACTACAACCTCCCCCAGGTGCGCCAGCAGCCAAGCGAGACTCTCTTCAAGTTCCTGCAAAGATTTAGCTAGGTCCACAACAAGATTCCCAAGATCTCGGACTCTAACATCATCACCGCCTTCTCCGAGGGAGTCAAGGACGTCAGGATGAGAGAAAATATCGGCATCCGGGAGGAAACCTTCACTATAGTGGAAGAACTCTTCGTCATGGCGGAAAAGTGTGCCAAGGCCGAGGTCGGTTGCATGTTCGGGCTCGACGAGGAGGAGGTCGTGCCCCGGTCCACATGTTCCTCCAAGAGCAAGAGCAAGGACGCCAAGAGAAAGCCCGCCACCGTTTTTGCCGCGGAGACTGAGAGGAAGAGCTCTCGCAAGGGTGAAAGAGAAGGGGAGCGTGAGGACTACCCAGGCTGCCTCTTGCACAAGAAGCACGAGCAGTCCATTGATGACTGCTACGAGCTCAAGAGGTTGTGTGACCAGCGCAATAGCCATAGGAAAGGAAGGCAAGGCTATGAGAGGAACAACGACCGTGGTGGCCACCGAAGCGGCGGGCGGTGGAACAACAACTACGGGGATAACAATATGCGCCAAGGGAGCATCAGGCCAATGCCTCCCAACAACATCACCACAACACGGAAAAGGGTTAGGCCAATGAGAACACCGGGGGCTACCACGAGCCCACGGGTGTCATCGCGTGTATCCTCGGCGGCTCCGAGGCCCCGGTGTCCAACATGCACTTCAAGTAGCTCACTCACGAGGTCTTGGCCGCTAGGCCTAGGACTCCATCCCCAAAGCTTAAGTGGTCCCAATACGCCATCACCTTCGACGCCAACGACCATCCTACTTCTGCCAGGGTTGTGGGAACCCTACCCATGATCTGCACCCCCACCATCAACAACATCATGGTAGCCAAGACACTCGTCGACGGTGGTGTCGGTCTGAACACCATCTCCACTGAAACCTTCGCCAAGGTGCAGGTGCCCTACGAACATTTGATGCTGCATGCCATTCACCGGCGTGACCAATGGGACCACCATACCCATCGGGCAGGTGCGACTCATGGTAATGTTCGGGTCCTGTGACAATTATAGAAGAGAGCTCATCGACTTCGATGTGGCTCACATCGGCCTACCCTACAATGATATCCTGGGGTACCCAACACTGGACAAGTTCATGGCGGCCACCCATCATGCCCACAATGTTGTCAAGATGCCCGGGGGAGCAACGATACCATCACAATCCACTGCGACGAGAAAGAGGATATGCGCTCCCTCGAGCATGCCTACAAGACCGCATCCATAGCACACCTAGAAGATGTGGATTCCCTTGACTACATTGGGGGTACCACGAGGAAGAAGCAGATGGTAGCCCAGGAAAATGCCCTGGCCAAAAGGGCTGATGCCTCTTGGTACCCACCTTTCAAAGATATGGTCACCCTCGGTGCCCACGATCACGCGAGGAGGCCAGCGCCGCCTCAAACGGCCCTCGCCGGCACAGCGGACACTCACAAGGGTGGTGGGGAGTAGGGGGATCTCTACTTCCCCATTGACTACACCTAGTGCATGAGCAATGCCAACCGCCTCCTCGACAACATCTGATGGGTACGACTCGGGGGGCTGCATTGGGCACTCGAGAGGTGGACGAGCCTCTTCGAGCAGCGCAACGGTCAACCCTGACCCTTTTGAAGGTGACTTTTGACCCCTACCCTCTAGGAATTTATCTCTCATAAGACCCCGAGCAGATCACAATGACATTGTAATAAGCTGGAACCTCATTGGTTGTTTTTGGATCTTGCACCTTGCTCCAACCTTTCTATTCACCTTTTCTTTCACTAGGACAACATTTTGGCCATGCATTTCAAGAGCTCTCCTGCATATGTCATGTGAGCGGGGGCCTAGTGATGAGTGCATATTTGCATCATGTTTTACATTATTATTTTACATTGTAGATGTAGGATCTTGGTATTTTACGGCGCTCGTGTGCACATTTTATGTCTGTTTTCACCAGGATCAGGACATGTGATGGATCCAATGGATACAATTCTTGGAGCAGTTGTACTATGGAGAAAAGGAGTCAAAAAACAATGTAAATCGCTTATTTGGGAAATATTAATAATACCAGAAGAAAACTAGAAGCGAACAAGGGAGGCAGAGAGTCCAACGACCAGCTATACGATCGGAGCAATTTTCCAGCTATATAGCTCCGGCCGTATAGTTGGCGCCGCCTCCGCCTCGTCAAATAGTTTCACCCCGTGCAACTGGTTCGAAGAGACGACATACAGAACACCTAGAAATCGTGAAAACCTCACCTCCGGAAGGCATCTGGAAGGGGAACTCATCCGCCATGGATCCATCTTCACCCTTCGCAGATCTGGGAGGCTAAGGCATCGATCTTCATCAACCACCGCTGCATCACCACCATCTCCATCCATCCCATATACATCTTGTCTAGATCTTGTTGTAATTCCCGTACCCATTATGGATTTATACAAGTACTATTCATCTATGATTGTTTCCATTACCATTACTATGATCTTGATTGCCTCCATGTCTGAGTAGATCTCTAGTTCTTGGGGAGATGGAGAAACCCTAGCATATGACTGAGATTAGATAGAGATTATTATGTTATACATCATTATGTGTACGTGTTAATTATATTCATCTTGATATTGGAAGTTGTGCACCTCCTTAATATTTGCCTCTTATGGGGACTCGATGAAGGGGATTACTTGTTGTTAGACGGAGGGATGATAACACTTACTGTGACTATAAAGCTGTTGTCATTCTTTACGTACCAACTTGGGGAATCAAGGAGAACTCATTAATCCATGTCCATGCCACGGGAGAAATCCCTTAATAGCGCGGTAACGTGATGGTTGTCGGTTACTGTCTACTGTGGTTATGAGGACGATGTGTGCAACGGTTGCTAGCAAATCGTCCATATATGGAGCTCCTCCCACATACATATACATTATGAGAATATACGTTATAATACTCTCAATTACTTAGTCTAAATTGTTAGCGGTGTATCCACTATTCCCTGAGAATGGCTTTTCCCTATTGTAGTTCCAGAGTTCTATTACACACGCGATTCTTACTTTCTGCTTTAAGTTTGCTTTACTTTAAATTACCTTGTTCAACCCAAAACCCAAAAACAACTTTACTTATCTTGCATCTTAAAGTTTTTTCTTAAGTACTTCGTTTAGTTATAATTAAAAGCATTTTAGTCTTTTGCCTACTGCTCCCTGTGGGATAGATATCTTTATTTTGAAATTAGCTACAAATGATATGTGCACTTGCAGTCATCAAGCTATTTTCTAGCGCCATTGCCGGGGAGCTTAGCGCTATAAGTCACTTTACTTTTAGTTATTTATTTTTGCTGTACTAATTTTTACTTGAGTTGCAGGACCACTACAATGGACAATACTCAGCATTTAAACTAGCTTGAGGCAGTAAGGAAAATGGGTTCGCTTATGGACGCTTTTATAACTGTCAACAAAAGCATAAATCCGGATGGAGTGGATATCCATCCTTTATTATTCAAATTGTTACATTCTAAGAAATTTGCAGGAACCAATGAAGAAAGTCCATATGGACACTTACAATTCTTTGAAGACATTCTCAGTTCCTTTATTTTCGACTACTATAATCTTGATATGGTTAAAATCCAGTTGTTTAGACGAACTCTCTCTAATAATGTTTGCGACTGGTACATATCTTTTTGTGCAGAAGCACCAAGGACTTGTGAGGAATTGACAACTAAGGTCCTATCAAAATATTATTCTGAAAGCAAAGCTCACAGGATGAGAGGTATTATTATTAGTTTAAAAAATAATCCTAGTGAGGGCTTATATGAAGGATATCAAAGGTATAAAAGCTATCTAGATAATTGCCCCCATCATCGTTTTCCTAATTGGTTAATCACCCATACATTTTATGGAGGGCTAAATATTGAAAATAGGACGGATCTAGACACTACTTCAAATGGCAGTTTTTTATCTTATACCTATGATGAGGCTTGGAATCTAATAATAAAAATGAGAGAAGCAACTAAAAATTTTAAATATAAGGAAAATATTACAAAAAGTTTTTCTGAATATGCTTGCATTAACAATTTACTTGCAGATGAGAGGACAAATACAATGATTAAAACCCTCGGTATTGATTCTTACTCAGTAAAGAAAATTATTGAGAATTATGCAGGGCATTTGTAGGTACCTACAGAATGGGAACCTCATAAACCCATCGAAGAAAATAAGCATACAAGAGCACTAATGGAAGAGTTCTCCTTGATACCTATACATGGATCTTTAAAAAAGACAAAGAGATGAAGAACAAATAAAGAAGAGACCGAAGAAACCAGAAAGGAATTCCTAAGCTACAAATATAAATAATGTTATAATAAAAGATCTTATGGAAGCACAAATAGTGGAAGATGAAGTGGTTATGTTAGACCATGAAACCTTGGAATTCATCCAAGGTAAGGTTCGAGGTAATGAAACTTCAAAGCCCATGACCCCTATATATTGTGGAGAAACTTTCTTATATGGAATCTGTGAACCAATTTCCACCATAAATATTATGTCGTCATCGCTTTATGAAGAACTTTGCTACAACTTAAATAATCCAGATGTTGAACCAGTAGACACTATTATTAAATTTTCTAATAGAACCAATATAAAACCGGAAGGGGTAAACAGAAATATATATGTCTTTATTGGCTCACTCATGTACCCCCTTGATTTTCATATTTTTGATATGCCTCGAGATTCTTTTCGCCCTATTATTTTAGGCAGGCCTTTTATTTCCATCACCAAAGATCGAGTAGATAATCAGAAGGAAACTATTTCACTGAAGTTTGGAGAAGAGGAAATGACATTCCATTTCGCCAAACTAAAGAAGATGCCATATGAAGTGGAGGATATCAAGGAAGAAAAGACGATTGCCGAGCTAGCGGCAATTCATTTCAGTACTCCACAAGATGAATTAGAAAGGAGCTTGATTAATTGGGAAGAAGCACCAGATGATGAGAAGAAAGAAGACATGGATGATTACCTTGATTCAATTCCGGAAGCACAAAATACACACGACTATGAAGAATTGGTAAGAACAGGAGATGCAGAACCTCCACCAATAGAATTGAAAAAACTTCCAGACAATATGAGGTATGAGTTTTTAGATGATGAAAATAAATGTCCTGTTATTATTAGCAAGAATCTATCAGAAAATGAAACAGATAAACTCATTTCAGTTTTGGTTAAGCATCCTGAAGCCTTTGGATATACATTAAGTGATATTAAAGGAATAGATCCATCTATTGTGACACTATTACCATGCTTGATGATGCTGAACCCATAGTAGATACACAAAGAAGGCTTAACCCTAAGATGAAGAAAGTAGTAAGAAAACAAGTTATACGCTTACTTGATGCTGGCATAATATATCCTATTTCTGACAGTAAGTGGGTTAACCCAGCTCATTGTATACCAAGACAAGGTGGTCTTGATGCTGCTATGAATGAGGAAGGTGAGCTAATTCCTGTGAGACCAATTTTAGGATATTACATGTGCATTGACTTTAGGAAACTAAACCGTGAGACACAAAAGAATCATAAACCTATACCATTCATGGATAAAATTCTAGAAAGACTTAGTAATAATTCTTACTTTTGTTTTCTTGATGGTTATTTTGGATACTCTCAAATTGCCATACAGTCGGAAGATCAAGAGAAAACAACTTTCACTTGCCCTTATGGCACATATGCTTATAGATTAATTCCATTTGGCTTATGTAATGCAGCAACAACTTTTCAGGAATGTGTTCTAATTTTTTTTGATGATTTTGTTGAGAAGACTATGGAAGTCCTAACAAACGATTTTGTCTTTTGTGGAACAACTTTTGATAATTGCCTCTACAATCTGACCAAAGTTTTGCAGAGATGCAGGTAATCAAACTTGGTTTTGAATTGGGAGCAATGCCGTTTTATGGAAAGAGAAGGTAAATTTTTCTGGCACAAAGTTTCAGAGAAGGGAATAGAAATAGATAAAACTAATATAAATGCTATAGAAAATCTCCTAATACCTCAGGACATTAAAAACTTAAAAATGTTTCTGGGACATGTAGTATTTTATAAGCGGTTTATAAAAGATTTTGCTAAACTTGCTATGCCCCTTACCAATCTTCTTGATAAGGACACTCCATTCTATTTAGACCATGACTGCATTGCAGCTTTTGAGAACCTTAAGGATAAACTAGTTTCAGCACCTATCATGCAATCTCCAAAGTGGGATGAACCTTTCAAAATTATGTGTGATGCTAGTGATTATGCTTTAGGGGCTGTGTTGGGACAACGAGATGGAAAGAATTTGAATGTTATTTATTACGCTAGTAGACCTCTTAGTAAGATTCAGAAACATTATGCTACTACAGAAAAAGAGTTTCTATCTATATTTTTCGCTTGCGACAAATTTAGATCTTACATAATTAATTCTAAGGTAATAATTCATACAGATCACCAAGATTTGCGTCACCTCCTGGTAAAAAAGGATGCTAAGCCCAGGTTAATTAGGTGGGTTTTATTACTACAAGAATACGATTTGCAAATAGTAGATAGGAGGGGTAAGGATAATTCGGTAGCAGATCATCTCTCTAGGATGGTGGGAATAATTAATGACCCCTTACCTATTAATGAATCATTTCCAGGAGAATATTTAGCAAAGGTAGAAATTGCTGATCCATGGTATGCATATTATGCTAACTATCTAGCAACAATTTTTTACCTCCCGGTATGTCAAGAAATCAAAGAATGAAATTCTTTAATGATCATAAATATTACTTTTGGGATGATCTGTATCTATATCGTCATGGAGTTGACAGAATGATTCGGAAGTGTGTTCCTAATCATGAAATGAATGTGATATTGAAGGCTTGTCTTGACAGTCCATATGGAGGGCATCATGTAGGTAAAAGAACTGCTACAAAGGTACTTCAATCCGGATTCTATTGGCCCACCTTGCTCAAGGATGCACACAGGTATGTGGAATACTGCAATACTTGCCAAAGAAAAGGTAATATAGGTAGGAGACAAGAAATGGCGATGAATTATAGTCTAATAATTGAACCCTTTGATGTATGGGGAATGGATTACATGGGACCATTTACAGAGTTGAATGGTTATACTCATATTGTTGTTGCTGTTGACTATGTTACTAAGTGGGTTGAAGCTATCCCAACAAATCACGCGGATGCAGCTACCTCAGTGAAGATGACCAAGGATGTCATATTCCCTAGGTTTGGAGTTCCTAGATTTTTAATTACTAATGGTGGTTCTCATTTTATGAAAGGGACTTTTAGGAAAATCCTTAGCAAATATGGATTAACTCACCGTGTTGCTTGACCATATCATCCCCAAACAAGTGGTCAAGTGGAACTCTCAAATAGAGAACTGAAGACCATACTCGAGAAGACGGTGGACAAATCAAGAAAAGATTGGTCATACAATTTAAATGACACTCTATGGGCTTACCGTATTGCGTTTAAAAATCCAATGGGTATGACACCTTATAAGATGGTCTACGGTAAGGCATGCCATTTACCATTAGAACTAGAACACCAAGATTTTTGGGTGATCAAGAATCTAAATGATGATCTCAAAGCAGTAGGGGAAAATCGTTTATTAGATATTCATGCTTTAGATGAGTTTAGGAGTGAAGCCTATGAGAATGCTAGGTTGTTTAAGGAAAATGTTAAAAGATGGCATGATAGAAAAATAGAGAATAAAACTTTTAGAAGTGGAGACAAAGTGTTGCTCTATAATTCTCGTCTTAAGTTGTTTCGAGGAAAACTCAGATCAAAGTGGCAAGGTCCATATGTAGTTGAAGAAGCCTATTTGTCGGGAGCAGTGAAGCTCCAAGAAAAAACACCCTCTCTTGCATGGGTGGTAAATGGACAACGCTTGAAGCATTATCGGGTGAAAGAAGATATAAGTGCAATCACCATAGAGTTGAGCACCCCCGAAGAAGTGATAAAGTGAAGATATATGAAGAACGACAGTTACAAGAAGAATGGACTCATGATGGAATGAGCGGTACCACGATCAAGCTATTGACTATAAAGGAGCGCTTCATGGGAGGCAAACCATGTGTAATAAAGGTTTGAGTAAGTTTTTAAATTTTTAGTTAAAACCTAGTTTGAGTGTTATGTTAAAGGATGCACAATTTATGCTCTGACAAAGAGGAAGGAAGAATTAATAATGCCAAAATTGGTCGAAAATCTAAGTTGACATTTCTCTATCAAAACTCGATATTTCGTTAAGTTTCAGATTAATAAAGAATTCTTGGAGAAGCAAATTTTTTTTGGTGGACACAGAAGGTTTAACGACCAACTATACGGCGGGAATAAAAATTCCGGCCGTATAGTTCCGGTCGTATAGTTGTTGCAACATCAACACTTCCATCCACAAAAGGTACTGAGAGTTTAATGACCAACTATACGGCCGAAATAAAAATTCTTCCCGTATAGTTGCGGTCGTATAGTTGTCAAGGGTTTGACAAAATAATTTCTGGATTACTGAGAGTTTAACGACCAACTATACGGTCGGAATTAAAAATTCCGCCCGTATAGTCACGGTCATATAGTTATCGACCCTTCTCTAGAATTTCTTATGAAGGATACAAACAGTTTAACGACCAACTATACGGCGGGAATTAAAAATTCCGCCTGTATAGTTCTGGCCGTATAGTTAAGTTCCACCGTAGATCTAATCTATAGTCGGTTCACAACTATACAGTGGGACCCGTATAGTTGCTCGCTACGCAAGGCCGCTAGGGTTTTTGACCCCTCCTTTTAAAGCTGATCGCATCTAATCTTTTTCATTAAGTTTTCACAGAGCTATAGCCTCCAGCCTCGAAAGATCTTCGTCATCCCTATACAGGCTCCTTTAACAAAACATCCGTGCAGCAAAGCCATGCAGCCCTTCCACGTCAACCAGATCTGGAAGAAGAAAGAAGAGAAGCCCGTGAAGAGGATCGAGGAAGCAGAACCAAAAGGATCATCGTCATCATCCGGCCTGGAGATCAAGCCTCTCCCAAATTGGGAGGACTTGTTCCCACAAAGGATGGAGATGATGAGACAAGCTGAGTGGGGAAGGAACAAGGATGAGTACCTCCCTAATCCTTATCATTACAACATAGGATCCTATTATAAACCTCCTCTTGGTCCATCACCTCTTAAACCTAAGAAGGTGCGGCAAGATTTGATTCATGATAAGATCTGTGAGTTAGAAAAGGCTTCTAAGGCATGCGTTAAAACAATTGGAGAAGGTGTAACACCCCAATTTTAGCAACCCTAATTAGTAGTCGAGAATGCAGAAATCAGGGGGAACAAAAAAAATTTCTTGTTAAGTGTTGAAGTGTTTGCTTGTTGTTTGTTTGTGCTTATGCATCTGAATGTATAACATATGATATACTCCTTACCTCACCATCAATTGACAAAAGCTAGTTAACAAAACTTTCTTGGCTCATTTTACATATTCTCAAATGTTCTGACATTTCAAAAACTTGAGCCAAGGTGCCTTTGCAACCCTAATTATTTTAGTAGCTTCTATTGACACAATTATGGAGATCTCTATGATATAATCTCCTTATGTTTTCAAGACAGAGTTTTCAACTACTCTTACCTCTAGGTTTCCCTAAAACCTTTTATAAAGCTTTTGAATTCTACTCTTGGTAGAGATACCAAGGACTCTCACCTCATTCAAACTCCAACATTTCAAAATACCCATCCTTACCCCAAGCTAGGCTTGATGGTAACCCTAGTAGCAGAGTTGTTTTTCTTATAAGATGAATTGCCTTCATCCGTTGTCTGATGAACTGCCTTGATCTGTTGCTTGACTTGTTTGCTTAGGAAGTAGTATGAGATACCCTAGGAGATCATCCTATAAGATTAAGATACTTAAGATCACAAAATCCTAAGTAAGAATACAAGTTATATCTTATCTCTAGCCCCTAGGTGATCATCTAAAACCCTTAACTAGATCAATTCTGAAGTGATCCACTCTAGAAATTTCCAAATCAATAAAGACCAATATCAATCATGGATCTATTATTATCAATCTACACTTCAACATCATCCACTTTATGATGCTTTGGTACCTTGCAACCCATCAAAAACATCCCCACTCATATTCTAGTCAAAAACACTTAATCTGCTAAATTTGACCAAGTCTAGAAACTATTTAAACATCACTTCTTTGAATGCCCCTCTTTCTCAACCCTTGCGCATTTTTGGGAACGCACTTGAACCATCTTGTAGACCATCTTAGGGCTACCAAGGACCACTTTTGCCCTTGGATATATCATCCTCCAACCCACTTGTTCTGGATGGTTTTGCAGGCAAGAAAATAATAAAATTTGCAAATCTTATCAACTAGCCTACTTTGGAAGAAGCTCACATCTCCATACTATCTTCTATTGACCAACTCCTTGCATGTTTATGGTATAATAAACATGTTATATCAATCCACACCTTCCTTATTTCCATTGAAGCTTAGTGCTTCTTAAACCCACATGGTTTATAAGGCATCATGACTCATCTGGTACGACAACCTTATTTTCAACAAAGTTTGCCATCACTTCCAGACCACCTAAAATGTAACAAATCCAAACTCCTTATGCCATGATCATATATATAACTTGGTATAACTATCAATCTATCCCTTGCATCAAGGTGAGCTCTGACCTCACTAATCCAACCTTGTTTAGGTGGTATAAATATATTAATGCCCTAGATCCTCCAATCCTTGTTTTCTTCTCAAATCCATCTTGTTTTGTAACACCCAAGGTTGCCAAAGATGGACACTTCAAGCTGACATCATCTACCTTTTGATATAAAAATTTATCAAATAATATCCATGATTCTTTTGGCCCAAAAACAATTAAATCCCTTTTAATTAACAAAAACCTCAAAACTCCTGCTATAAAGGCAAGTTTGTTTTTCTCCAAACTACTTTGCCAACTCAAGGCACATTTCCCACTTCAAAAATAAATATTTTTGAAGAGTCTTAATAATTCTTTTTTCCTATTTTCTTAAATGGCAGAAACAAGAAAATAAATATTTTAAATACTTTTATTCTTCAATAAATCTTGGGAAAATTCTCCAATGTGTGGTCTTATATTTGGGACCATCCCGAACCAAAAACTCACCTTTCCCTATTCAAAAATCCCAAATGAACTCAATAAAACCCTTTTAGCACTATTTGAATAATTATGCAAAGAAGGACCTAAAATGTTTAGAAAAATCTAAAATAATTCTTGGGGATGTATCTTGATCACATCCACCCACCAGCATATTTGAATCATCTTTCCTAGATCAAAACGTAAGAGATTATCCCTAATGACCTCTATGACCAAAAATGGAGTATGATCAACATCTTGAACTAAACCCTCTCCAACCTTAACCAAAACTTGTGCAATACCTCTCTCCAGCACCAGAACACTCTCCAGGTCGTGCTCCACTGTAGCATAGCACTGTAGCGCCCCTCCTCCACTTGTCCCTTGTGTTTGTTTGAGAGAGAGAGACAATGGTCATGTCTTATACTTATTTATTTTCTTTTTATATAGCAACAACCACCAACCCCTCCTACTTTTCTACTCGACCCAGAGACCCAACCACCCTCCCTCTGTACCCTAGGCCTAAAAACCCTAGCTAGCCATACACCCCTACCTCCTCCATTTTTTTCTCTCGTCCATGTCAATAGGAAAGAGCCAAATCTTGCAAACACACAACACACTCCACCCCTCTGCTTCTCTATGCACCCAACACAACCACATCACCACCCACAACAACCTACCCTTGGTTTTCACCTCTCCATCCCAACTCCATGGACCTAGTTCACCATGGGCATCACCCCCTCGAAATAAAAGGCAGAGGCCATCCCCGCACTCCCCCTCCGGCTCATTTGCCCCTATCCCTTCCACTTAACATCCTTAGCACCAATCTTTCCCCTCTCCTTTATCCTGGCCAGTAGAAGCGAAAGAAAGCCTCTCGGCCATTTTGGAGATCCAGGTGTAGCTCTCACTCCCCTGCTTCCCTTGCTTTGCATGCTCCCTTCCCGAACTCCCCTTGCTCTCCTGCATCTGACCATCCCCTTCTTATTACCTAGGACTGCCCCTGGAAGCCTCCCCGATGAGCTCCAAAGCCGGCGCCATGGTGCCTCTCGCATGAGCCTCCCCTGACGCCAAAACTGCCACTGCCGCACCTCGTCGAACTCGCCAGGAGCCGCCGCGTCTAACCATGACCTCCTCGCCTCCTCTCCCTTCCCCTGGTGAGCCCCCTAGAACCCGCCGGTGTGACCTAAAGTTCTGCCTCGCTCGCTCAGATTCAACGAGGAAGATGACCTCGTGGTCTTCCATCACCGTTTAATCAAATGGCTGGTATACCCAGATACCTCTTTGCTGCCCTCACCCACTAGCGGGCGGGCCCTGCGGTCGGCATTTGAAAGCCCCCCGTGCGCTCCCCCAGTGCTGCTAGTTGGGCCGGCCTGCACTGCAGCCCAACCCTGCAAAAGGGCCAGCCCTGTTAGCCTTGCTTTAATTTTTTTTCCTAGATCTATTTAATAGCTTCAAGGTTTAATTCAAAATAAAAGGTGAAACTCATAGATTTTGTCCAGATATAAATTTATACTAGTTCCACAGTGTTTTCTTCAACATGCTGAACAAACCCATTGCTCAAATTAATATTCCTCTTTTTCTAGTAAAACAAATGCAAAGAGGTATCTGTTTTCACTAATAAATTCTCCAGAGAGTTTTACAACTGAAAATGGAGTAAAACCTTTAGGTACTGAAAGGTATATGTGATACCTTGTTTGTCACCCTGGCCCCATCCCCTTTTTCTTCCTATTTTGGCCATAGTAAAAATAACAAAAACAACACAGATGTGACTTTAGTAATTTATCTAGGTCAAACCAAAATGGGTATTGACCTAATTCCAACTCCCAAAACATATTAAAACCCACATCTATCAAACCCCAGGAGCCCATAATTTTCTAAGCCTCAGTTGATTTATTGTGAATTAATCTGTTCCGTGCATAGTTAATTCACTATATAAATCACCTCAGTTGTTTTACAACTCCAAAACGAGTGATTCCAATTTCTACAGGAAGGTATTCAAAATACCTAGCTTTTGTCTTTGGAATCATCCCAAAAACTCCTATATATTAATTCTGGTGGAAAAAGACAAAAACCTTCCTGAACCGACTTCAGGATTTTCCCAAGGGCATTCTGGTAATTATTTTGACAGGGTGCCAACTCTCGGTGAATAATTCCATCAAACTGTACTAAAACCTCCAAGGAAATAATTTTTGGAGCTACATAACTTTTCTGATGAATTATTTCCTAAAACTAGAGCTTTTATCACTAGAAATTATTGAAATTCAAAGGTAATGGATAAAATCATGAAACCACTTTTGTTAGCCTTATTACATCACTACCTATCTTTTGATATCATTTTTGTACATTGATATCACTCAAACCCAAGCCTTAGTCAAAACCTCTTCATTAGGTGGTATCTGACAAATAAATCACAAAGGCAAAACCACAAAGGCAAGTAAAGTATTTCCAAATTCTATGATCTCAGTCTATCAAAACTACTGAAGTGATTAATGTGTGGTATGTTTGTTTTCCGTATGGTATTGGTGATTGTATGTCTTGTGTTGATTGTTCCCTTAGTTTGCTTGCATGTGATCCATAACGACGATAAATGCGATTATATCAGAGACCAGAAGAAGATGGTTATTATTATTGGTTATTATGGTATTCTAAGAAGAAGTCCAGGGGCATATATGCCATATTGCTGTTCATCAGGCAAGCCACCTTGTTGCTCATAAGCCTTGTCCTACTATTTTAATTATGCATGTTTTACCTACTGTTTATGTAAACTGTATTGTTTTATGTTATGAAGATCTATATTGTGTAGTGGCTTGGATCCTCCAAACCATTACATGTGTGTACTACTAAGTACAACCCATTGACGACACCTAATTGTCCCTAGAATGGTAGATGGTGTATAACACCATAACCCCTTGGAGACCCTGTTTTAGCCGAAGCAAAGCTATAGGATGGGAAGACCCCGAAAAAGTTTTACAAAGAGTTTCATGATAAAACCTTGGTGAGGTTTGACCTACCAAGAGAAGATTGAGAAATAAAAAGGTTTTTGTTTTACAAAATGCTAAGGGAAAGATGGAGGAAAAATGTTTACAAAAACGCACCCGGTTCCTTATAGCTTTAGCTATAACAACTTAACCTGTGCAACCACACTACCTTGGAAGAGGACACGGTTGGACTTGAAGTTTGCTACTCTGGTGTGGGAATTCTCACAACTACTTCTAAGGGATCATCTCCCTCTAATGCCGGGGTTCCTTTACGGAAAGGGTCAACTGCTATACAGTCACCTAGAGGAATGGTGAACTGCCCTCGGGAGCAGCCGGGCGATACTATGAGCCTCTCATTGAAATTGCCCACTCTAGAGGAGTCGGAATGCACTCCGGTTGGTCTGTGGCCTCGATGTCCCAGTGTTGAAAGGAACAACTCATAGGGTAGGGCCCATACTAGAGTGGCATCCGGGCAGTCTTGATCGGTTACTCGACCCATGATCAATGAGGATCAGGGCAGGGTACCTAGATGGTGTGGGTAAAGTGTACAACCTCTGCAGAGTGTAAATATATTCGAATAGCTGTGTGTCCATGGTTATGGATGGGTTGGACAAACTACTGTAGAGCGATGCTGGTTTTGATTTCAAAAAGTACTTCAGAAAAGCAAAGGCTTTGGAAATGATTTGACCCTAGGATGGTCGGAAAGGAAGGAAAGGAGTTTGGTCATGAGATGACCGGAAGGAACAAACAAATGGGTGACCCAGTCCTAGTGTTTTCCAAAACTTTTCAAAAAGGTTTCCAAAATGTTTTACAAAAGTTTTCAACAAAGATATGTAGATGCTATATCTACAAGAGAAACTATTTGAGAAAAGAACCTCTCTTGGAGCCCTCCTACTACCAGAACCATATTGCATATCCTCTTGTGATTATTTATTCTCTTAAGGTGGTTTGCGAGTACATTCAAAGTACTCACTTGCATTGTCCCTGGCTATTAACTTGGTCAGATTTCAAGAAGAAGGTGAAGTTGACGACTATGCGAGCTAGGACGTTCTCCTAGTCAGTTGCTTGTAGGTTAAGGCATGGCTCGGGCTCTACACATGATGAAGTTCCGCTGATGTTTCTTGATGTAGACATAATGGCATATAATGTATGACATGTATCCGCTTAAGTAATGGATGTTGACTATTGGGGGATACCCCCGGGTAGGGTAACACCGGGGTATAAAGGCCGAGTTAGCCGAGGTACGACACGGTCAAAGCGAATGCTGGCCGGGTCACCTCAAGGCAGGCCGACCTATAGAGTAACCCGACCCGTGGAACATCTCCCTAGCCTTAGCCCGACTGGCATAAATTATATGCCGGCCATGTTTATCTGTCTATTATGCAGGTACCCTCGTAGTCGGGTTATCCATGAGCTAATCCGGACTACCACTTGGCTTCCAAGAGAAGGAAGGAATCTCCCGCTGGTCAAAAGGTGGCATCGGCTAGCTGTAGTGTGAGCAAAGCAAAGCAGAGAGAAGGACCAGCGGGGCAGGGGTGACCAAGGTGACGCGGGCTGTGTCGGCTGACGTAGGCCATGTCTGGTGACGCTTAAAGGCGAGGATTACGTAGTGGGTTACATTCAAAGTCCGAACGAGCCGTTAAAGAGAATAAAGAAGCATCTAACTTTAGTCGAGGAGCATATTCGGGGAATATGCTGCCACGTGTGCCCTAATATTGTAACCCGGGCTCCCCTATATAAGGAGCACCAGGGTCTCCATAGAGGGGGATGGATCATTTTCTCTGTCTAAGGTAGAACTCTAGAGCTAGGAAGTGGGGAGTAAGAGACATAGTCTCCTTCTCAACCAAGAGCTTATGGAGTATCTGTAAGCACCATTGATAGAGCAAATACAAGGACTTCTGTGCGTGGAATCACCACGTTCTCCCTCCCTGGATTCCCCTAGCACATATTGCCCCTATCTTTAGCCTATCCATGGCATCTGCCGTGCCACCACCACAATAGTTGGCGCCCACCGTGGGGCTAGCGGTGCTAGCAGGGATGAAAATCCGGACGGGAAGCATCTCCAACACCGGCGAGCGCGTCGTCTCTGGCCTGGTTCAGCGCTTCGGAGCGCTGGACTACGTCAGCGACAACGCAGGGAGCTTCGGCAGGCTTCCCCCTCCGCGCAATGGCGTCTTCATCAAACTTGGCACGCACAAGATCTACGTCAGCGTGGATGAGTCTTGCATTCATCCATGTCACGTCATCGAAGGAGGCAAACCACCTCTCAGCGCAGCTCGCGAGTGCGTATCCCTCCCCCTGCTAGCAGCGTCGAGGTCATGATGGCCACACCAGATGTGGGAGCAAGCAAGGACCCGACGCCAGAGCCGGAAGTCACCCCAAAACAGGCAAGATCTAGGTTTCATCCACTAGAAAGGCTAGAGAATGTGCTCCATCAAGCAATAGATAGCCTAGCAACACCGATAGCTCCCTTGGTAGATCCGGCTCAGGCGTAGGCTGAACTAGAGGAAACTAGGCAGAAAATGTTAGCTGGCGCAAAGAAAGTAGCGGAGTTATAGCAATCCTTGAAGATTACTCTAAGGGAATATGCAAAGGCCAACCGCTTGGATGGAGCAAGAATCCGAGGTAGAAACCTAATCACTGAAATTGACAAGGAGTACGAGCCTAGGCCGGGTCAGACAACCACAATAGTAACAGGAGGGCTGGACTGGTACAGTACCCCGGCAAAGAACCTCAGGGCAGCAAATGCGGCTGCATCCGAGTTAGAAGGTTTAACCGGGGAGGCCCGGGAAAGGAAACAGGAGAGGGTGAACCACCTACTGAGGGTTGCTTGCCAACAGAACGAGGAAATGAACAAGGCAAACCCGGCGCCACCAGGAGCATCACAGGTGGTTCATTCAGCTAGAAATAACCCGACCAAGTCAGCGCCGCCACATCATCTCCGGGTCACAACCCCAGGAGAGAAGAAGTAAACTCCGGGAGAAGGGACAAACAAATGGTCCCCTACGATCCAGTGAGAGCTGGAAAAGACAAAGCAGTGCAAGTTGACGAAGATCGCCACAGTACCAGCCGAGGTGAGGCTGGCCGAGGTAACCGTGACCAAGGCAATGCCGGTCAATGGAACGCTGCCAACGGCAATGCTGGACAGCGTGATCCGGCGAGAGCGGGGCAAAATGCACCTCGGCAGGAGAGAAGTACAGGTCAAGCAGCGCAACAGAAAAATCCGTGTCCGGATTGAGAGAGGTATACTGATGGTTATTCGGCAATGGTCAACAATGGATACCCCAGACCGGAGCATCATATAACTAGGTCAAGACTGGGAAGCAGAAACTTACAACCGGATGATGCAAGGCTGAAGTTGGACATGATTTATAGGTCGGAGCTGATCGAAGTACAGGGTCCACCTGGTCCGGCATGCTTTGGGCCCCGGATCATGAGGGAACCACCAGTGCCGAACTTTCAGTTGGCCAGAGGAACAAAAACCTACGATTGTAGCACCAGACCTGAGGATTGGCTTATTGATTACGCAACAACAGTCAAAATTGCAACTGGAAATTTGAGATGGGCAGTGAGATATGTGCCTCAAATGTTAGAGGGACCAGCAAGAGTGTGGCTGAACAAATTGCCACCAGGGAGTGTCAACTGCTGGTTGTACTTTCAGGAGTTATTTGTTAGAAACTTCTCAAGCACTTATAAGAGGCCCAACAGACCACAGATTCTGGTGTTATGCCGATAGAGACCGAATGAGCCAGACCAAGATTTCTTGACTCGGTGGTGCAATGTGTGAAACTCATGCGAGGGGGTGATTGAATCACAAGCAATTGCGTGGTGTTGGGTCCGCATCATAGAAAACAAAAATTTCCCTACGATGAGAACTATACGCCAAGATCAATCTACTAGATACAGAGCAACGGGTGGACATACATCCATGGAGAACTTACCCTCGAAGACAATGAGTTTTGTTAACGAGTAGGAACTCGTGGTTGATGTAGTCGTACACTTGCCGATCTCAAGATCGTGTGGAAGTCCGAGCGCCACAAATCAGCAGCGCATCCGTCCTCGCACACACGTTCAAGCCACCGGACAACCTCCACCTCCTTGCTCCAGGGAATCAGCGGAAGCAGCAACTCCTTCCAGACACAAGGCCACCGGGAACATGTATCTCGCTAATCCGAGACCATGGGGAAATATCTAGAGGGGGAGAGAGATCCTTCACGAGGAGGTGTGGTTTGTGAGGGAGGAGAGGGGGGCCTTTTATAGGAGAGGGGGTACTCCTCCCCTACCATGGCCAGTGGCCAAGGAGGGAGCCCCCTCCTCTTCCTCATTCATGTGGTGGAAGCTCCACTCACATCAATTCAAGCTCCACCCAAAGTTCCACTCACATGCATTAAATTTCCACCAAATTTAATGCAACTCTCAATTAATAAAACTCTTTTATTTATTTTATTCAGAATTTTGTTAATTACTTTAATTAACAAACATTCACATAAAACCCTTGCAACATTTCAATATCACATGCATAATCACTTTCTATAATTTCAGCCGAAACAATTCCTGTTTCTATCGAAACATTTCCTGCGCTTTGCAAACCTTTTGTCTGAAACATATGTGCTCCTAAATGGTGTCCGGCAACCCTTAAGTGTGTCACCATACGGTTCGCGAATAATGCAGACATGCTTGAGATTCCTCTCAGATCAATAATCAGAAGCGGGACCTGGAGATCCATACTGACTCCTGCACATTCAACAATGACTTCTGTGATCATGAGAACCTTTAACGCTAGTAATTTAATCCTTTTGTCTCATGATATAATACATGTCCGATATTCGATCATTCGTATCCAAATACCTAGTTTGATCTTGTTACCGACATGCACTCTTTTCTCGTTCCCGTGATATAACATTCTAGTGATCACATCACTTGCTTGCAAGCTAGCTTAATGTGATATCACCGAGAGGGCCCAGAGTATATCTATCCGTCATCGGGATTGAAAAATTCCACTCTTGATCCATGAGCCTCAACATAACACCTTCGTAGCACTAAACCCACCTTTATAATCACCCTGTTACGGTGTGATGTTTGATGTTATCAAGATACTCTTCCAGTGTTAGCAATTAACATGATCTCATAGTCTAAGGACTAAGATTACTTCGTATGATGTTATAGCAATGTAAACATAATGACTTGATCGTAATGCTATACATTGGATGAATGTTCATCACGTCATTTCACAAATGCTGTGACCTCGTTATTAACAACATTCACTGTCCATGATCAGGAAACCTTGATCATCTTGTTAATCAACGAGCTAGTCTTAAAGAGAGGCATAACTAGGAACCCTTTTTGTTTATTAAACACACATGTATTGACGTTTCCTTTCAATACAATTATAGCATGCAAAATAAACATCTATCATATACAAGGAATACATAATAACAACTTTATTATTGCCTCTCAGGGCATATTTCCTTCAGTCTCCCACTTGCACTAGAGACAATAATCTAGTTTACATAGTGATAAATCTAACACTCATGGAGTTCTGGTGTTGATCATGTTTTGCCCTAGGGAGAACTTTAGTCAACAGATCTTCTACATTCAGGTCCGTGTGCACTTTACAAATCTTTATATCTCTCGCGGATGGAGTGAAACCGGCGCTTAATATGCTTGGAATTCTTGTGAGACCTTGGTTCCTTGGCGTTGGCTATGGCTCCATTGTTGTCACAATAGATCACCATTGGGTCTAATGCACTAGGAACCACACCTAGTTCCATTATGAACTCCTTCATCTAAACCGCTTCCTTTGCCGTATCTGAAACAACAACATATTCCGCCTCCGTCGTTGATCCAGCCACCATAGGTTGTTTGGAACTCCTCCAACTAACTGCTGCTCCGTTCAAGAGAAATACATATCCGGATTGAGAATTGGAGTCATCCGGATCGGTGTCAAAGCTAGCATCAACATAACACTTAGCGACTAGCTCTTCTTCACCTCCGTATACAAGAAATATATCCTTAGTTCTTCTCAAGTACTTAAGGATATTCTTGACCGCTATCTAGTGTTCCGAACCTGGATCAGATTGGTACCTACTAGTCAAACTAATACCATGTGCCACATCCGGTCTTGTACATAGCATGTCATACATTATAGAGCCTATGATGAGGCATAGGGGATCTTATCCATTATCTCTCTTTCTTCCGCCGTAGCAGGACTTTGAGTCTTACTCAATGTCTTGCCTTGCAACATAGGTAAGAACCCCTTCTTACTTCCGTCCATATTAAACTTCTTTAATATCTAATCAAGGTATGTACTCTGCGATAGCCCAATTAGGCGTCTTGATCTATCTCTATAGATTTTAATGCCTAATATATATGAAGCTTCACCAAGGTCTTTCATCAAAAATTTGCTGTTTAGATAACTTTTAACACTGTTTAAAAGATCTATATCATTTCCAATCAATAATATGTCATCCACATATAATATCAGAAATGCCACATTGCTCCCACTCACTTTCTTGTAAATACAAGCCTCTCCATAAGTTTGGACAAATCCAAACTCTTTGATCACCTCATCAAAGCGGAGATTCCAACTCCGGGATGCTTGCTTTAGTCCATAGATGGATCGCTGAAGTTTGCATACCTTATCAACATCCTTAGGATCGATAAAACCCTTAGGTTGTATCATATACAACTCTTCCTCAATATTACCATTGAGGAACGCAGTTTTGACATCCATCTGCCATATTTCATAATCGAAATATGCAACAATTGCTAACATAATCCTAATCGACTTAAGCATCGCTACGTGAGAGAATGTCTCATCGTAGTCAACTCCTTGAATTTGTCGAAACCCCTTTGCGACAAGTCGAGCCTTATAGATGGTCACATTTCCATTAGCATCAGTTTTTCTTTTGAAAATCCATTTATTCTCAACGACCTTTCAATCGTGAGATAAGTACACCAAGGTCCAAACCTGGTTTTCGTACATGGATTCCATCTCGGATTTCATGGCTTCTAGCCATTTGTTGGAATCCGGGCTCATCATCGCTTCTTCATATGTCGCAGGGTCATCTATTTCATCAATCATGAAATTCGTAATAGGATTGCCATACAGTTCAGGAGCTGCACGTGTCCTGCTTGACCTGCGAGGTTCGGTAGTGTCCTCTTTCGGAGTTTCATGATCAATATCATTAGCTCTCTCTTCATTAGGTGAAGTCAACTCCGAAACAACTTCCGGTGCTGCGCTACTCGCCATTTCATGAAGAGAAGGTTCAATAACCTCTTCGAGTTCTACCTTCCGACTACTCACACCTTTCACGAGAAACTCCTTCTCAAGAAAGGATCCATTCTTGGCAACAAAAACCTTGCCCTCGGATCTGTGATAGAAGGTATACCCAATCGTTTCCTTAGGGTATGCTATGAAGACGCATTTTTCTGCTTTGGGTTCGAGTTTATCTGGATGAAGTTTCTTCACATAAACATCGCATCCCCAAACTTTAAGAAATGACAGCTTAGGTTTGTCTCCAAACCAAAATTCATACGGTGTCGTTTCAACGGAATTAGATGGTGCCCGATTTAAAGTGAATGCTGCGGTTTCCAGTGCATAACCCCAAAATGACAGTTGCAAGTTAGTCAGAGACATCATAGATCGAACCATATCCAATAAAGTACGATTACGACGTTCCGACACACCATTACGTTGTGGTGTTCCGGCAGGCGTGAGTTGTGAAACTATTCCACAATTTTTCACATGTGTGCTAAACTCGTAACTAAGATACTCTCCTCCACGGTCAGACCGCAGAAATTTGATCTTTCTGTTACGATGATTTTCCACTTCATTCTGAAATTCCTTGAACTTTTCAAAAGTTTCAGACTTATGTTTCATCAAATAGATATACCCATATCTACTCAAATCATCTATGGAAGTAACAAAATAACGATATCCACCTCGCGCGACACACTCATTGGTCCACACACATCAGTATGTATGATTTCCAATAAATCTGTTGCCCGTTCCATTGTACCGGAAAACGGAGTTATAGTAATCTTGCCCATAAGGCATGGCTCACATGTATCAAATGATTCAAAATCAAGTGATTCCAAAAGTCCATCAGAATGGAGTTTCTTCATGCGTTTAACGCCAATATGACCTAGACGGCAGTGCCACATATATGTAGATGTATCATCATCAAGTTTAACCCTTTTAGCATCAACACAATGAATATGCATAATACTACTATCGAGATCCAATAGAAATAAACCATTCAACACAGGTGCTTGACCATAAAATATATTATCCATATAAATCGAACAACCATTATTTTTAGATTTAAAGGAATAACCACTTTGCATTAAACACGATCCGGATACAATGTTCATGCTCAGTGCAGGCACAAAATAACAATTATTTAGATTTATCACTAATCCCGACGGCATATGGAGAGGCAGCGTTCCGATGGCGATCACATCAACTCTTGATCCTTTGCCGACCCGCATCGTGACCTCATCACTTGCTAGCTATCGCTTGTTCCACAGCCCCTGAATCGAGTTACATATATTAGCAACCGATCCCGTATCAAATACCCAGGTGCTACTGCGAGTACTAGTCAAGTAGACATCAATAACATGTATATCACACATACCTTTGTTTTCCTTGCCGGCCTTCTTGTCCGCCAAATACTTGGGGCAGTTGCGCTTCCAATGGCCAGTTCCCTTGCAATAGTAGCACTCGGTATCAGACTTAGGGCCAGCTCGGGGTTTCTTTTCAGGTGCGGCAACAGATTTGCCGCCATTCTTTCCCTTCTGCTTGCCTTTCTTGTCCTTCTTGAAACCGGTGGTCTTATTGATCATCAACACTTGATGTTCTTTCCTAATCTCCACTTCTGCAGTCTTAAGCATTGACAGAAGCTCGGGAAGAGACTTCTTCATGCCCTGCATATTATAGTTCATCACGGAGCTCTTGTAGCTAGGTGGCAGAGATTGGAGAACATGATGTATGCCTAAGTCAATGGGAATCGTTATTCCCAAGGACACAAGCTTATCAGCGTACCTAGACATTTTGAGTACGTGCTCTCTAACGGAGATGTTCTCTTCCATCATGCACCTAAAGAACTTTTCAGAAGCATTATAACTCTCTACGGCAGCATGGGTATCGAAAACCATTTTCAATTCTCCCATGGTATCAAAGGCATTGCCATTTTCGAAACGCTTTCGAAGTTCTAGCTCTAGCCCATACAGTATGCCGCAATGAACTAAGTTGTGGTCCTCCTGACGAGTTATATAGACATTCTTTTCCTCATCAGGAGCATTAGGAGCTGGTGGGGGGCCTAGCGGCGCCTCTAGCACATATTGCTTTTGTGCAGCAGTGAGGAGAATCCTCAAATTCATAGCCTAGTTAGTGAAGTTGCTACCATTCGCAGCAAGCTTCTCTTTCTCCATGAAAACATTGAAATTAAAAGCAGGTGGTGCCATCTACAACAGAATTTGTAAAGTTTATTTAGACTAAGTTTAAGATAGATTGAGTTCAACTAATCCAAATTACTAATGAACTCCCACTCAAAAACGACATCCCTCGTGTCTTTTTGGTGATTACATGAACCAAATCCACTACACCAAGTCCGATCATCACGTGAGTCGGTGTAGCCTCAAAGGCGAGCATCAATATGGGCATCATATCAACTATATGACTCATGCTTAACCTTTCGGTCTGTGTTCCGAGGCCATGTCTATACATTCTAGGCTCGTCAAGTAAGAACCTTAGTATTCCGCGTGTGTAAAACTGTCTTACACCCGTTGTATGAAAGCGCGGAGTCGAGTACACCCGATCATCACGTGATGTCTCGAAACACTATCCATAGAACGGTGCATACTGAAGGAAGAACACATTTTATCTTGATATCTAAATGAGGGATCATCTTACAATGCTACCAAAAGCGCCAAACTAGCAGTATAAGATGCTAACATCTAATGTGTAAAGTGAGATGATATGGTCCATGCATTTGATCTCTATCATTTGCATCGTGGTATGATCTCTATCATTCCTTTGTGTGTAAGGCCAAGGTCTATGGAACTTACACATTAAGTGTGTTGTAAGAGTATCTATCATACATCTATTTACAACAATACCATATCAAGACACTAGCCCAGCAACGATCTAAACTAGATGCCTCTAATTTATCAATTGCATTTTCCTCAATTTTTTTTATCAATTGCAAGTTTTACGTGGCTTAGGGCTTTCGGAGATAGAACCAGTCTTACCTATGAACATGAACCACAACGAGGATAACAAAGTTATTGGCAACTCATTGTAAATCAGATATTGACTATAGTAGGAGAGACAGACACCCGCTAGCGACTTATGCAAAACTAGTTGCATGTCAGTCGTGGAACCGGTCTCATGTACGATGACATGTAAGGTTGGTCCGGGCCGCCTCATCCCACTATGCCACCAATATCCAAAATACATATAAGATGAAATAACATGATCATCATCGCCCACATATAAACATATGTGTACTACCCGTGCAAACCACCTACACATAGATCAGGCTCTGATACCACTGTTGGGTCCGCAGCATAGAAAACAAAAATTTCCCTACGATGAGAACTATACGCCAAGATCTATCTACTAGATACAGAACAACGAGTGGGCATACATCCATGGAGAACTTACCTCCTCGCTCTAGCAAATCAGCGAAAGCAGCAACTCCTTCCAGACGCAAGGCCACCGGGAACATGTATCTCGCTAATCCGAGACCATGGGGAAATATCTAGAGGGGGAGAGAGATCCTTCACGAGGAGGTGTGCTTTGTGAGGGAGGAGAGGGGGGCCTTTTATAGGAGAGGGGGGCTCCTCCCCTACCATGGCCAGTGCCCAAGGAGGGAGCCCCCTCCTCCTCCTCATTCATGTGGTGGAAGCTCCACTCACATCAATTCAAGCTCCACCCAAAGTTCCACTCACCTGCATTAAATTTCCACCAAATTTAATGCAACTCTCAATTAATAAAACTCTTTTATTTATTTTATTCAGAATTTTGTTAATTACTTTAATTAACAAACATTCACATAAAACCCCTTGCAACATTTCAATATCACATGCAGAACCACTTTCTGTAATTTCACCTGAAACAATTCCGGTTTCTATCGAAACAATTCCTGTTTCTATCGAAACATTTCCTGCGCTTTGCAAATTTTTTGTCTGAAACATATGTGCTCCTAAATGGTGTATGGTAACCCTTAAGTGTGTCACCCTACAGTTCGAGAATAATGCAGACATGATTGAGACTCCTCTCAGATCAATAATCAAAAGCGGGACCTGGAGATCCGTACTGACTCCTGCACATTCAACGATGACTTCTGTGATCGTGAGAACCTTTAATGCTAGTAAATTTGTCCCTTTGTCTCATGATATAATACATGTCCGATATTCGATCATTGGTATCCAAATACCTAGTTTGATCTCGTTACCGACATGCACTCTTTTCTTGTTCCCGTGATATAACATTCTAGTGATCACATCACTTGCTTGCAAGCTATCTTAATGTGATATCATCGAGAGGGCCCAGAGTATATCTATCCGTCATCGGGATTGACAAATTACACTCTTGATCCATGAGCCTCAACGTAACACCTTCGTAGAACGGAACCCACCTTTATAATCACCCTGTTACGGTGTGACGTTTGATGTTATCAAGATACTCTTCCGGTGTTAGCAATTAACATGATCTCATTGTCTAAGGACTAAGATTACTTCGTATGATGTTATATCAATGTAAACATAATGACTTGATCGTAATGCTATACTTCGGATAAATGTTCATCACATCATTTCACAAATGCTGTGACCTCATTATTAACAACATCCACTGTCCATGATCATGAAACCTTGATCATCTTATTAATCAACGAGCTAGTCTTAAAGAGAGGCATAACTAGGAACCCTTTTTGTTTATTAAACACACATGTATTGACGTTTCCTTTCAATACAATTATAGCATGCAACATAAACATCTATCATATACAAGGAATACATAATAACAACTTTATTATTGCCTCTCAGGGCATATTTCCTTCACGTGGTTCGCCCAAGGCTATAGATATGGAAGTATGTTGTGGCAAAGGCTGCAGCAAGATATGCCAACCAGTTTGGCTGAGACGATCCGGATCACGGATTCATATGCCTTGGGAGACCCAACTCAACCCCGGATAATGGAAAGTGAGGCAAACCAGGAGTATTATAGCCGAGATGGCTCCGGGTCATCAAGGAGAAATGATTTCCGAGGCAAAATACGGGATGAACGTCCTCATTATTGCTATAGCTCGCAACAAGTGGTAGCTGTGGACTGGGATCAGCCCGATGCCGGCGCTAGCTAGCGCCAGAAAACTGGAGGGCAAAACTGGCAATAGAAGGGTGAAGGGAGGAAGCCTTGGACCCCAGAGTAGAAAAAGCAGTGGTAGGAGCGAAAGGATCGACCGAGGTATACGTTCGAGTCTATGCTGGATCAACCTTGCAAGTTTCATATGCCAAGTCCAAATAGCCCGACGAATCATACGACCCAACAGTGTGAGTGGATGAGGAAGTTAGAGCAAGGTACTTCGAGGAATGTTCAGGCACCTCGAAACGAAGCACCTCGGAACGAAGCACCTCGGCAACCATTACTCACTGGAGGGAACCAACATCAACTCATGCTGCCTCCTCCGCCGCCGAGGTATGGAAACCAAGAAAGGAGAGATATTGTGCATTAGGTGAACAACCAACAATAGAAAGATCGAGGATATCACGGAAATGAGGGGAGAAATGAATACAGGGAGCATCACCAAAGCTACTGTGTATTTACCACAGAAGAAACTTACCAGAAAATCTTACAGTGCTGGCATATGGAGGTAAACGCGGTAATGCCGACAATAGTAAGGTACATGCCTTGGTCGGATCAAGAAATTACGTGGAGTATCAAAGACCACCCAAAGGTTATGCCGAGCCCAGGGACTTACGCACTGGTCTTGGATCTGACGTTCATCGGGCCGAATCTTAATGTGAGATTCTCCAAGGTGCTGATTGACAACGGCAGTAGCATTAACATCATGTACAAGGATACCATGCATAAGTTGGGGATAACGGAGAATATGCTACAAGCTACAAGGACCACTTTTCATGGCATTGTGCCGGGTATTTCCTGCGAACCAATTGGTAAGGTCCGGGTTGATGTGCTATCCGGAACAAGGGATAATTGTTGGACCGAAAATCTAGAGTTCGAAGTGGTGAATCTGGAGAGCGCTTATCACGCGTTACTCGGTAGGCCCGCGCTGAGCAAGTTCATGGCAAGTACCCACATCAGCTACCTAAAGATGAAATTGCCCGGACCAGGGGGAGTGATAACCATCTCAGGAGACTTCCGGCGTTCGATCGAGTGCGCCTCTTCCGGATCTAACTTGGCCGAGTCACTCGTGATAGCTCAGGAGAAAAGGAGAATCATGGAAGTGGCGGCATTGGCTCAGTCCGCGCAGCAACATATGCCGGCCCTGACCAATCCGCATGGAAGTGTGTCATTTCAAGTGACAAAAGATACCAAAAAGTACCAATTGATGATCAGTTCCTAGAGTGCACCGTAACTGTTGGTGCCGGGTTAAGCAGTAAATAGGAAAGCGAGCTCGTCAACTTCCTCCATGAGAATCGAGATATCTTTGCTTAGTCCACACAGGATCTACAAGGTGTGCCGAGGGAGTTGGCCGAGCACTCTTTGAATGTAAGACCCGACGCAAAGCCGGTGAAACAACCTCTCTGACATTTCGCCGAGGATAGAAGAAAAGTCATTGGCGATGAGATAGCTAGGCTCCTTGCAGCTGGATTTATCATGGAAGTATTCTACCCGGATTGGCTCTCTAATCCGGTGCTTGTGGAAAAGAAGAAGGATGACCCGAACGTGGCCGTGGTATGGCGCATGTGCGTTGATTACACGAACTTGAATAAGGCGTGTCCTAAAGACCCATTCCCACTGCCAAGGATAGACCGGGTCATAGATTCAACTACGGGGCGTGAGTTGTTGTCATTCATAGATGCGTATTATGGTTTCCACTAGGTACCCTTGAACCCGGATGATCAAATAAAGACTGCATTTATTACCCCGTACGGGGCTTATTGCTATCGCACTATGCCGTTTGGATTACGTAATGCTGGACCAACGTACCAGCGATGCATGCAAAAGTGTTTACATGACCAAATAGGTCAAAATGTGCAAGTGTATGTGGATGATGTGGTCATAAAAACTAAGGAAAGAAATATTCTCCTTGATGACATCCGACAGACATTTGCGAACTTGAGACGGTTCCAGATGAAACTTAACCCAGAAAAGTGCACCTTTGGTGTACCTGCAGGAAAGTTACTCAGTTTCCTAGTATCCAGCCGAGGTATTGAAGCTAACCCGACGAAAATCCGGGCCATAGAGAAAATGGAACTACCTAAGTGCCTTAACGATGTGGAGAAGTTTACTGGTTGCCTGGCATCGTTGAATCGGTTCGTATGTCAGCTAGGAGAGAAGGCTTTGCCCCTCTACCAGTTAATGAAAAAGGTAGACAAATTCACGTGGACGCCTCAAGCGGATAGTGCATTTCGAGAATTGAAAAATATGCTGTCCACAACACCAATCCTAGCCGCACTACTACCCAAGGAGCCAATGTTGATCTATATAGCCGCGACCAACCAGGTCGTAAGCGCAGTAATTGTAGTGGAGCGCGAAGAAGAGGGAAAATCGGTGCAAATGCCAGTGTATTATCTGAGCAAGGTATTATCAACTTCAAAACAGAATTACCCTCACTATCAAAAGATGGCGTATGGCGTGTATATGTCGGCCAAGAAACTCAAACACTACTTTGAGGAAAAGCCCATCAAAGTGATATGTGAGGCACCCATATCAGAGATTATGAGTAACAAAGATGCCAGTGGTCGAATAGCAAAATGGGAAATTTAGCTAGCCCCATACGCACCACAATTCGACAGAAGAGAAGCGATCAAGTCGCATGCCGTGGCGGATTTCTTTTTGGACTGGGCCGAGATGTAATACAAACCACCTCTGCCGGACTCAAATTACTGGCGAATGCACTTTGACGGGTCAAAACTGAAAGAAGGGCTAGGCGCTGGAGTGGTACTTACCTCGCCCAAGAAAGATCAACTAAAGTATGTCCTCCAGATCCACTTCATCGCCTCAAATAATGTCACGGAATATGAAGCACTGGTGCATGGCCTTAAAGTGGCAAAGGAAGTAGAAATACGTCGGATACAGTGCTTTGGCGACTCAGATTTGGTGGTGTAGCAAGTATCTGGCAACTGGGATGCTTTGGATGCCAACATGGCCCTGTACAGATTTCATGTGCAAAAGATAAGCGGATTCTTCGAGGGGTGTGAATTTCACCACATACCTCGGATTGAAAACGAGGTGGCCGACACATTGTCCAAGTTGGGCTCATCCCGGCAACCAATCCTGCCAAATGTTGCTTTGGAGCACTTAAGAAAACCATCTATTACCCATCGCTGGAGTCTGAGTCTATCTATATCCCGGCTCTCTCCGGGTCAGAAGCTACGCCAATGGAAATTGATTGGGGAGGCACCTCAGCAAACCCGGGGACTGCTTCGGCAAACTCGGGGACTGCTCAACCAGACCCGGCAGGAGTTATGTTGGTGGATGCGATGGAAATTGACGAGGAACCATTTCCTGTCCGAGCTATACTAGCTTGGGCCAAGCCAATATTTGATTTCCTGAAAGAAGGAATCATGCCGAATGATGAGGTACTCTCAAGGCAGATCCAGAAGAGAGCAATAGCATATACTATTATCAACACCGAACTATACAAAAGAAGTGTGACAACAGTGCTGCAACAGTGTGTTGACCCGGAAGAAGGACTTGACATACTCCGGGATATCCATCAAGGAGAATGTGGTCACCATGTATCCTCAAGGGAATTAGTGGAAAAAGCTTTTCGGCATGGATTTTATTGGTCAAGTGCTTTGGAGCAAGCAGAGGATTTTGTGAGGAAATGCAATGGGTGTCAGAGATATGCCACAAAGACCCACCTGCCAATGTTGGAACTTAAGACCATCCCCATTACTTGGCCATTTGCTATATGGTGCCTATACATGGTAGGACCATTTAAGCCGGCTAAAGGAGGAATGACCCATATCCTAGTTATGGTGGACAAATTTACTAAATGGATTAAAGTGAAGCCAATCAAGAAATGTGATGGGGCAACAACGGTAAAATTCCTTAAGGATATAATCCTGAGATATGGCTACCCCCATAGTATCATAACTAACAATGACACTAACTTTGCCGAAGGAGAATTTGCAAGGTTCTGCCGATAAAAGAAGATCTGGCTAGATGTTGCCTCAGTAGCCCACCCCACTACGAATAGGCAAGTGGAAAGATCCAATGGACTAGTTCTGTCCGGGATAAAACCCTGGCTCATAGAGCCGCTGCAAAGATTAGTGGGGTGCTGGATAGAAGAACTACCAGCAGTGCCGTGGAGCCTAAGAACAACTCCAAATCGATCAATAGGCTATACCCCATTTTTCTGGTATATGGGGCAGAAGCCGTATTACCGACCAACATAGAGCATGATTCGCCAAGGGTCGCCCAATACACAGAAGCCGAAGTGCGTGAAGCCCGGCAGAATGATGTTGATCTGTTGGAAGAAGCGAGGGAACTAGCCTTGTCCAGATCCACCATATATCAACAAAACCTCTGTCGCTATCATAGCCGGAGAGTAAACCCCTGAGTTTTCCAAGAAGGTGATC
Organism: Avena eriantha; assembly: GCA_910589775.1. Lineage (NCBI taxonomy): Eukaryota > Viridiplantae > Streptophyta > Magnoliopsida > Poales > Poaceae > Avena > Avena eriantha. Next base: position 419,520,761 of record OU342744.1, on the reverse strand, counting down.
TGGTACTCCGGTTGATACAACGCACTGCTGGCATGCATAAGTTATCCCCTCCATGGGAAGGACTTTTCATTGTAAGCAAAGCTTTGCACAATGATTCCTACTATCTTATTGATACACAGCCATAGGAGAAGAACAAGGCGGACATGTCCGGAGAAGAATCTAAGCGACCATGGAATGTTGCACTACTTCGTCCCTTTTACACCTAGCAAAGAGGTGAATGTATCCGAGTCACTCGCACGTCGGTATGTATGTCAGCAACGAGCTTATCAATGAAATTCTGGCACCCCGGCAGAAACTCCGGGACTGCCATAATAACTGTCTTTCTTGTTTTACGTTCTTTATATGTCGGCTGGCTTACCTTACTTGTACCCTAGCCAGATTAGTAGTGTGTGAACGCCAAAAACCCAACTCTTCGACTTTGGTGCTGTCCAACAAGGATTGGCTTCATGGCAAGCAAGAGAACAAGTTTGGAATTGCTAAGCACATGAAAAACGACTAAGGGAAAGAACCTAAGCGCACCGACATTTGTTATTCGGACTAACCTTGTGTTTATTTCATTCATTTCTTGCCGGGTTATTTTACATGGGTCTCAAAGTTTCAAGTATTGTTGATTCGATTTTTTGAACCTTGGACTTGTAAGTCAAAAAACCGAATCAAGGGAGACGCGAGCTAAGTCAAAAATTGGGAGGACAATAAAAGCAAACTCGGGGACTTCGCCCACGATAATCCGACATTAAAAACTTAGTTGCAAATAGCACAGATTGTAGCAAAACCATACCAAAGTACTTAAGTACAACTTCATCCGGCATACCGGAGATCTGACAAATACGGTTGAGTGTTTTTAAGGAGCAAGGGCAAAAGCCAAATCATCAGCCAAAGAAGGAGGTACTTCGGAATTTGTGGGCGGGGCGCTAGCCTCGGCCTCATCCTCGAGGTGGGCCTCTCCATCCTCTGGGTCTTCAGCTTTGTCGTCGAGTTCGGAGGCCTCGCCCTCAGTCCCTTCACCTTCTTCACCTTCAGAAGCAACTTCGTCAACAAACACGTCGAGGTAGCTCGGCCCTTCGTTCCAAGCGTGGCAGAAGGAATACTGAATAAGCTTGTTAGCACTGGCTTTGCGATGCGCAAACCGCGCCGGATCTTCGGTCCACTTGGGTCCAGTGCAATGCGGGTAAGCAACTCTAGGTCTATTCCTTTGTACCACGAGAGGATGAACTACAGCGCAGTGTTAGCCCCGGCTCGCGCAGTCGACTCACGCCACAGATGCAGCTACGTCGAACTCCATCAGCTTGGCAATAAGAGCGGCATTTCCCTTTGGAGTGGGCTCACCGAGCCAGAGGGAGTTCAACATCCGCATTGTGGCCAACATGATATCTGCACATAGTTCTTTACCAGCTCTAGGCGAGTAACGAGGCTCACAAGCAGATCCTCTGTCATGTAAGGAACTGACCCGAAAGCATGACCCGCGGGAATACCACGTTGCTCACAAGACCGGGCCACAGCAGCACCAGCGAGGGTATCGCCTTCTAGAAACTTTCCTGAGAACAGAACAAAGGAAGCAATGAGCAAAAGTACTAAGTCCGGAGAAATGGAAGTTGAGCAAGGAAAAGGAACTCACGGGCAAGATGGAAGAGGAGACGCTGAAGCTCGGCATGAACATTGGCGTTGTGGGCCTGGAGTTTCTCGTATTCTCAGGTCATCGACGTAAGTTTGACATCAGTTTCCTACAGTAAATTCTTATCCTTGGAAATTTGCGTGGTTATATGCTCTTTTTCCTCGGCAAACTCCTGGTCAGCCTTCTCGAGCTCATTGTTGTGGAGGTCCTTGAGCCTCTGGATTTTGGCATTCAGCCGAGTGATCTCCGAGTCCTGGAGGCGCAACCGAGCTATCTCGTCATCCTTCTTCTTAAGTTCAGCTTGGTGCTTGCCTTCTTGTTTGAGAAAATGTGTCATCATATCAGGAATAGGAACACTGTCTTCAAGGGCAACTGCAGTAATAAGTTAATCCAACAGAGCCAAGAAAAGAAACGCACAAAGATGAAGCGAAAGATAACATACCTCAGATTTCCTCAAGATTTTTCCGCATGATGGTATTCTCAGCCTCAACCTCCACTGCATAAGTGGAATAACAAGTTAATACGGATCATGGATAACTCAAAGGAACGGAAGTGGAAAAGGACAAGTCTTGGGTAAGGAAAATTAGTCTTCTTCTGGTGATCCTCCAGGAGTTAGCCATAACGGGAGCGAACGTCTTTATAGGAGTCTAGCAGGCGCTAGAACTCCGCAGTTCGGAGGTTAGTGGTAATCTGGAAAAAGCAACACAAGGTTAGTTCAAAGGGAAACGGAGAATAATTCAAAGGATTCAAGATCCAGGCCAAGTGGAACTTAACCCGACTCTAAGTGTGTGGATATTCAGAGTCTACAAGATCCGGGCCAAGTGGAACTTAACCCGGCTCTAGGTGTGTGAATATTAAAAGTCTACAAGATCCAGGCCAAGTGGAACTTAACCCAGCTCTAGGTGTGTGGATATTCGAAGTCTACAAGATCCGATCCAAGTGAAACTTAACCCGACTCTTGGTGTGTGGATATTCGAAGTCTATAAGATCCAGGCCAAGTGGAACTTAACCCGGCTCTAGGTGTGTAGATATTAGAAGTCTACAAGATCCGGGCCAAGTGGAACTTAACCCGGCTCTAGGTGTGTGGATATTCGAAGTTTTCAAGATCTGGGCCAAGTGGAACTTAACCCGACTCTAACTCTATCACTATTTGAAAATGCGAAGGATGTAAACCTAGTTCTCTAGGAGCATCCGACCGAGTAACAAGTTACTCCCTCAGAGGCTCAGGGACTAGGGGATATATCTATAAGTGCTCGTGCATATAAAGTACCACAATAGAAGAAAAGGATTACCTCCATCATCCGTCCAGCCAAAGAGATGGCCTTGGTGGCGGAGTTCATCTGGGCGTTGAACTCGGCTGGGCCGAATTTCTCAGGCAGATCGTCCTTTGGATTGATAAACTCAGCATTGTTCCAGTTATTCACGTACTCCAAGAGCAGTGGACTGTAAGTTTCACTGCTAGGAGATTAGTTCGCCACCAAGCCTTTGACGTGGGCTTCTCGCCTTGCAGATTGAGCTGCAGCAGGGCTGGTATGCAGGACCAACTGCCTACTACCCTCGGATCCGGTAGCAAGAGACCCAAAAGGAGTGCCCTTGGCTGGCCTGGTAGCTTTCTTAAGCTTGCTGGATGACGGAGGACGTGGCGGAAGATCGGAGGCTGCTGCTCCGGACAGTGCCTAAGGAACTGGCTAGAAGATGTCCGCGATGGACACTGTTTATCCGGATGCAGCTGATGGAGATTTCCTCTTTGGAGGTTTTGTGGAGGCTGTTGTTGTTGCTGCTGAGGCTGTTGTTGCTGCCACTGAGGTTGCTGCTGCTGCTAGTGCTGGTGGTGCTACTGCTGCTGATGTAGGTGGTGCTGGTGTTGGTACTGCTGCTGGAGCTGAAGAAGAACTTGTCTGGGGCGGTGCTGATGAAACTGGCACCTCAATATTGGGCGCTGGCGCCGAAGAGGAGCTAGGACGATCCGGTATGGCCGTATCCTGAGCTTCCCCACTACCCCCCGCGCCGAAATTGCCCTCCTCATGGCGAGGTGGGATCTGATCAGGCACAGCCGCGGAGCACTCTTGAATAGGGTTGAGCGGGCAAGTGTCATCGTCGCAGGGGGGAAAAGGGATGCTCCGGATCGGAGATGCTATGCCAGAGTTGCTCTAGGGGATGACCCTAGGAGCTCTGGAAAACAAAAGAGCACCAAATCAAAAAGAGAAAAAGAGCCAATAAAAGGCAAAGGCAAAGGTAGAAAGGGAAAGACCCAAACAAGAGCACACAAAGACTTACTCGTCCGAGGTTGGAGGTGCCCGAGGCTTGGGTGCCCTCCGGACCGTGCTCTTGGCCACTGGCTTGGCCGAGGCTTTCACCCCAGACTTCTTTTGCCTCTTCTTGGGCGATGGCGCCTCGAAGCTGCAACCGGGGTAGCCGCGTGCTTGTGGGACGGAGCACGGACCAAACCACTCGTGGCAAGCGGGGGAACCTCGTGGACCTGACCGGCCGGGTTAGATGAAGATCCGGATATAAGCGGAAATACGTAAGAGAGGGGCACGGGTCAAGTACCTCAAGAACCTCAACATCCGAGTCATCGTCATCCGGCCAATCCCTTAAAGAAGAAGCCTTACCAGAGGTACGCTTGACGGTGTCCAGAGTGGGAAGGAAAGTCTCCGGGTCAGGTTCCACCTCATCTGCCATGGTACAATCCGGCACCCACTTGCTCGCCAGCTCTTGACCATCCTCAACTGGCTGCTGGAGGAATCGCTGAAAATAGGACAACAATAGCTAAGTTAAGAAAATAATCCGACATACAAAGAAGATCCGGAAAAATAGTAAGAGAGAAGTTTACCTTTGGAGGAGGGTTGTCCCAGGTGTAGGGCTCGAGCCCCCATTCCCAATCTTTGGAGAATTCCTTCTCCACATTGAAAATGGCCTTAACCCGGCGGTAAATCGCAGAGTCATCGAGCTCGAAGGAGGAATTCCGGTGGGGGTCAAGGGAGGCGCTCAAGTAGCAGATCTTGTGGGCTCGTTTCTGCAGGGGAGACTCAGCCGTGAACAAAAGTGATCATAATATCCTCCCCCCGCAGCTTCTCTTTGAGTAGCTCCTTGATCCGACGCTCAACCTGATTTGCCAGGGCCGTGGGTCGTTTGGGGATACTCTCCCAAAGAGAAGTATTCGGGGCTCCAAGCTTGAAGGGAAGGAGCCGAATCAAGTCCTCAGAAGTTGTATTCCAGACATAGAAGAAAGTCCGGGCCCAACCTTTGCAAGACTCGAGCCCGGTGACCCGAGGAAATACGGAGTTCTTGCGGGGAGATAAGGAGGCTCCACCGCACTGGGTCAAATGCTTCTCTTTCGGAGTGAGCTCTGGATCTGGAAAAACATTCTTCTGGAGACCGAAGAACTTGATCCACAACTCCTTAGACAGCCAGAGGCCGATATACCCCTCTATGCCGGAGGCGAAAGAGGATAGAGAAGTGATGGCATTGGTGAGGAGATGGTGAGGTTGCAATTGATACGTGGAGATGAAATCGAAAAAGAAAACGGAGACAGGAAGGCCGAAGCCACACTAAAAGTGGGAGAGGAAAACAACATATTCTCCTGGATTGGGAGAGGGATAAACCTCGTTGGTGATGAGGCGGCAGGCGACGCCTGCGGGGATGCAGCGCGTGGCGTAGAGCCAATTTAGATCTTCTTCGCAGACGAACGCGCCGTCCCACGCACCATGCTTGTGGGTCTCCTCCTCCTCCTCTTGCCGCGCCAACACGGCTGCCTCTTCTTCAATCATGGCGAAGTCAAGGTCCTCGAGGAGGAAATCAGAGTAGAGATAACCGATGGTGGGGAACCGAGAAGCGCAGGGCCCCGTGGTGAAGATCTTGAGCGGTCGCGGCGGCGCAGGCGCGAGGTGCTGCTGAGCACGGTCGTGGCAGCGCAGCTATGGAGAAGAAGTAGCAGTAGCGGTGGAGTTGCAGTGAAGTAGAAAGGAGGCAAGGGAGCACGCGATATGGGGGGAACTTCCCCAGGATTTCCCCTAGCCCCCTACTTAACCACACGAGAGATGGCGTAGTGGGATCCTTTGCGGTTGCCCTATCACATGCAACGGGCATGTATGCAACCGAATCAACCAATGAGAGCGCGGCCACAACAAGGGCTGCAGGGAGCAAAAGATCCCATGATACGACGTGGAGTTACGATTAATGAGGCGCTGCAGTGAAGGGACGTGCGTAACAGTTATTCCTGACATTGCAACAGTAACTAGCACAGTAAATGGGTGTGGCCCTTAAAATGAGGCAAAATGATGATTACCCTCCACGTAGGACGTGGGGAAACATACGAAAGAAGGAAAGGTAACCCGGATAAGCAAGCAAAAGACCTGGCCAACGAGTAATAACTCAGAATGAGCCAAGGGAGCACAAGAGGAAAAACTCCGGATTACGCGGTAACTTGGCCAAGGAGGCAAAGATCCGGATATGGGAACCTCCTGTGGCCTTAACAACTAAGGTTTCTAAGACCGCACCAGCTTCGAGGACTAATGTTGGGGGGACACCCCCGGGTAGGGTAACGCCGGGGTATAAAGGCCGAGTTAGCCGAGGTACGACACGGTTAAAGCGAATGCTGGCTGGGTCACCTCAAGGCAGGCCAACCTATAGAGTAACCCGGCCCGTGGAACATCTCCCTAGACTTAGCCCGTGTGGCATAAATTATATGCCGTCCATGTTTGTCTATCTATTATGCAGGTACCCTCGTAGCCGGGTTAGCCATGAGCTAATCCGGACTACCACTTGGTTTCCAAGAGAAGGAAGGAATTTCCCACTGGTCAAAAGGTGGCATCAGCTAGCTATAGCGTGAGCAAAGCAAATCAGAGAGAAGGACTAGCGGGGCAGGGCGACCAAGGTGACGTGGGCTGTGTCGGCCGACATAGCCCGTGTCTGGTGACGCTTAAAGGCGAGGATTACACAGCGGGTTACGTTCAAAGTCTGGACGAGCCGTTAAAGAGAATAACCAAGCATCTAGCTTTAGTCGAGGAGCATATTCGGGTAATATGTTGCCATGTGTGCCCTAACATTGTAACCCGGGCTCCCCTATATAAGGAGCACCGGGGCCTCCATAGAGGGGGATGGATCATTTTCTCTGTCCAAGGTAGAACTCTAGAGCTAGGAAGTGGGGAGTAAGAGACATTGTCTCCTTCTCAACCAAGAGCTTGTGGAGTATCTGTAAGCACCATTGATAGAGCAAATACAAGAACTTATGTGCATGGAATCACCACGTTCTCCCTCCCTAGATTCCCCTAGCACATATTGGCCCCATCTTTAGCCTATCCATGGCATCTGCCGTGCCACCACCACGACATTTACTTTGATACTTGTTAGTTATGTGCCATGATTAACTGATCATGGGATCGTGGCGTATGCATAACAGAGATTATCGGAGGATTAATCTGGGGCCCCATGGAAGGGATTGACTCCTACTGGATGATGAGCAAAGACCTTGAGAAGAAGGTCGATGCAATCAATGGTAGAGTTGGTTTCTCGATTAAAACTGTCTTTGAGTTAATAGATGAGAAGAAATTCCTCAAGAGGAAAATGTTGAAGCTCCAATACGACATGGCCAAGCTCATCATTCGCTTTAAAAGCATAGTTAAAGCGGGCAACGTAAAAGAAGAAGACAATGCTCTATCTACCCAAGAGGAGGAATATGTACCCACAAGGAGTTAATTGATCCTGCCTGGGTTGATTCCAAGCTTGGGGAGATCTTTAAAGACCTTGTAATCTTTCCTATAAGTTTTATATTACAAGTTTTTGCATTAGTTCAAACTAGAAATAAAGTTTGCATCATTAGAATTCCCTTCAGGAATAGTCGATCCCTTTATGAATTCCGAGTTTATTATTATATATGGAGCAATATTGAGTTTGAGTTTTCTTTAATGATATATGAATGGCTTGAGTATGACTTTACTTGCATTTGATGATGAAAATAGGAGTCTTCCACACCATTGGTATTAATGGAACACATAAAGATAATTTGGTCAACATGCTGTAAGTCTACAATTTGATTTACAAAGAGAAATTATCTATACAATTAAGTTGAAAAAGAAACCTTGAACAAAAGAAAATGAAAGTGCTATTGAAATAGAATGAGAACAAGTCATGGTAGAATCTCCAAGTCATAAGAATGCTTCATATACATTTGGAATTTGATAATTGAGATCGTTGAACTTTGAATTCCTACATAAGGTGGAATATATGGCTAGCTCCTTTGCACAACGCTTAAAAACAAGTGTGAGCATATATGCAAAAGAAAAGGAAAAGAAAGAAGAAAAGAGCGAGTGTGCAAAGAGCAAATATGAATATACCACTGTAGTTTAGTATGACAAAGAGAAACTTTTGAGATTTTGAATCCCAAGCGAATACGTTGATCCTAAAACACTTGGGACTACCTTGTCAACTCATTCAGTTGAACTGGATACTTTTATATTATGTTGAGATTCATCTTTTATGAACTGTTGATCACTAAAGGTGTGGAAGCCTGCTAAGACTATTCAAATGGTTGAAGTAAGGTACTATTCACGAACTTGTTCCCATGTATCATATATGATAAACACATGCTGCAATTGACTCATTTATTTTTATTGACTCGGCTTCATGAATATGAGGATCACATCCACTAAGCTAAAACTTGCTCGGGACGAGCAAGAGTCTAAGCTTGGGGAAGTTGATGAGTGCATATTTGCATCATGTTTTACATTATTATTTTACATTGTAGATGTAGGATCTTGGTATTTTACGGCGCTCGCACGCACATTTTATGTCTGTTTTCACCAGGATCAGGGCAGGTGATGGATCCAATGGATACAATTCTTGGAGCAGTTGTACTATGGAGAAAACGAGTCAAAAAACACCGTAAATCGCTTATTTGGGAAATATTAATAATACCAGAAGAAAACCAGAAGCGAACAAGGGAGGCAGAGAGTCCAACGACCAACTATACGACCGGAGCAATTTTTCCGACCATATAGCTCTGGCCGTATAGTTGGCGCCACCTCCGCCTCGTCAAATAGTTTCACCCCGTGCAATTGGTTTGAAGAGATAACATACAGAACATCCATAAATCGCGAAAACCTCACCTCCGGAAGGCATCTAGAGGGGGAACTCATCCGCCATGGATCCATCTTCACCCTGCGCAGATCCGGGAGGCTAAGGCATCGATCTTCATCAACCACCGCTGCATCACCACCATCTCCATCCATCCCATCTACATCTTGTCTAGATCTTGTTGTAATTCCCGTACCCATTGTGGATTTATACAATTACTATTCATCTATGATTGTTTCCATTACCATTGCTATGGTGTTGATTGCCTTCATGTCTGAGTAGATCTCTAGTTCTTGGGGAGATGGAGAAACCCTAGCATATGACTAAGATTAGATAGAGAATATTATGTTATACGTCATTATGTGTACGTGTTAATTGTCTTCATCTTGATATTGGGAGTTGTGCACCTCCTTAATATTTGCCGCTTATGGGGACTCGATGAACGGGATTACTTGTTGGTAGATGGAGGAATGATAGCACTTACTGTGACTATAAAGCTGTTGTCATTCTTTACGTACCAACTTAGGAAATCAAGGAGAACTCATTAAGCCATGTCCATGCCACGGGAGAAATCCCTTAATAGCGCGGTAACGCGATGGTTGTCGGTTACTATCTGCTATGGTTATGAGGATGATGTGTGCAGTGGTTGCTGGCAAATCATCCATATATGGAGCTCCTCCCACATACATATACATTATGAGAATATTCGTTATAATACTCTCGATAACTTAGTCTAAATTGCTAGCGGTGTATCCACTATTCCCTGAGAACGCCTTTTCCCTATTGTAGTTCTAGAGTTCTATTACACGCGCGATTCTTACTTTCTGCATTAAGTTTTGCTTTACTTTAAATTACCTTGTTCAACCAAAAACCCAAAAACAACTTTATTTATCTTGCATATTAAAGTTATTTTTTAAGTACTTCATTTAGTTATAGTTAAAAGCATTTTAGTCTTTTGCCTACTGCTCCCTGTGGGATCGATATCTTTATTTCGAAACTAGCTACAAATGATCTGTGCACTTGTAGTCATCAGCTAGGCACGATGCTCATCATCAGAGCACTCATGTCAACTCCAAGGCCTAATGTGTCGAGCTCTAAACTTGCATACTAGCTCCTGTGATAAGTCACCCACCCATGGTTCTTAGTGTCCTACTCCAAGGCCTAAAGTGTCGAGCTCTGAACTTGCGGCCTAGCTCCTGCAATAAAAGTCACCTCACCCATGGTCCTTGGTGCTTCAAACCCTCACGCGATAAACACACAGAAACTAAGCAATGCGCACTTTTAATGTTATACCTATGGTCCCTCTATGAGGGTCCAACATGGTAAACATTTTCCCTACGGCTCTCTCCTCGAGAGGCTTACGGGGCTGTGATGACTGCAAGTGCACAGATCAATTGTAGCTAGTTTCGAAGTAAAGATATCGAACCCACAAAGAGCTATCATAAAGGTCTTTATGCCCCTCGTTATTATCTACCAAAGAATACTTGTAAGTTATCTTTGATCTCAAGTAAAGGGTGTTTGAATGGTTTATGGTTGTTTGCACAAAAGTAATTAAAACAAGTAAAAGAAAGCAAGTAGCAAGATTGTATGAAGCGCGGTTGAACTCAATAGGGCTAAAACATTCCCGGGAATGTAGGATACACCACTAGCATATTACTATTATTATATGTAATCAAGATAACATAATTCTTATGTCATGATATGTATGGAGAGAGCCCCATAATAAGATGTTCACGACAAGGCTTGTAGGAAGCCACTTTGTCGAGCCAAGTGTGAGGTCACCTCTAAATAACCACTGCAATGCCTGAGAGAAATCACCCATACAGGCCACTGCAATTAAGGGTTTCCCCATGGATATCGTAATTAGCTTAGGGAGTCCTTCTTAATCCCCTTTGACCATGTGGGTTACGAGCCGGTGCCAATCTGTCACGGGGCACTTCGAGTACGCTTCCACAACACGTCCAAAGGGTTTCATCCTCCCTTTAGTCCCGATGGCAAATGATACATGGTCAACTTCACATATCATCTAAAGAGAGAAATCAAACACAAGTCATAATTATATCATAGACAAGCAAGTCATATGGACACAAGATTAGATCATATTCATTACAAGTTCACAGTGGTGCTAGGGTTTCTCCATCTCCTAAAGAACAAAGGAACTACTCACTCATGGAAGCAATCAACAACATCATGATAATCAAATGGATGGAATAAAGTATGGGGTAGGTCTAATGCAAACCACAATTGGATCTGGAATTACAAAGAGATATAATAGATGAAAGATGGAGTAATGGTGGTGATGAAGATGCAGTGGTTGATGGTGAAGGGGATGATGCGTTGTCCTCCAATGATCCGCGAAGCAGCTAGGATTTTTCCGTAGCCAAGTTCCTCCTTTAGATCCCTCTCGGATGTGGTGCTTTGTGGTTTCTGGTGGCTGTGAATGTAGGATCCCCCTCTTGTATTTGCCAGGAGAAACTATTTGACAAGGCGGTCCCGATGGCGCCTGGTATGGGCGGACGGTACAGGCGGGCTCCGCCCGTACCAGTGGTTGTTATCGGTGCTGATGCCTCCTCCTTATTTGTTATTCATCCAGGTGCGAAGGTAAATTCATAAAATGGCATTTATCACTTAGAAATATCATATAATTACTCAATATGACATCTCTAATTGATAAGTTCATCTATGACTCCATGAATTGGAATCCTGTTGAAACAAGAACGAAATAGCGCTCGTAGACGCAGTGAAATACAAAAATCCCTACTCTATTTATGCAAAAACAAGAGGTAAAAATGCTTCAATTTTGGACTCATCAACTCCCCCAAGCTAGGTTTTTGCTCGTCCCCAAGCAAGATAGTGGCTTATGGACAAGATCATCATGTTCATGAGACTTGAGATGTAACAATAAATGAGGCAAAAATTGAAACAAGAGTATAACATCGGATGTAAAGATACATCGGGGGTATTACCATACCCTTACACATTGCATAACTTAGAGGCTTCCACACCCTTTTTCTAGTATTAATGAAATTATAAGAAGCTACTAGTGATTCAACATATCATATAATCACGGAGTTTAGAGATTTGTAGCACTAAGTTTAATAGTGAAGATTCATGATCATTTTATTTTTTCCTTCTTCCTCTCTTTTACATGCTTGATTCTTTTGATATTTGCTTTCTTTTTCTTTTTCTATACTTGTATATCTATACTTTTCCTTGCTCTCTTTTTCTCCTTTTCTTTTCAGCAAGCTATTTGATCATGCTCACTACTTCAATGGCTTTTTAAAAACTCTTAATCATAATATGCTACCAGAATTCTTCTTCTCATAACTTAATTAATACTTCTAAAGGTGTGGAAGTCCCTAAAATCATGACAGCTATACAAGTATCATAACACTCAACCTAGTTCAATCATCTAATATAATAATCATGAATCAAACACAACTTCAATTATCATAAAGTCTCATAACTCAACGGATATAATTCTTCTCTTGAACAAAGGGAACTCGAAGTTGATGTAACTAATGCAAAATTTGGAATTTAAACCTAACCATGTGTGTAGGAAAAGTAAACATGCTAAAACCGTAAGCTAGATTACAAGGTTCTCATAGATCCCCCCAAGCTTGGTGTTGGGGATATACTTTCTAGGTATCCTCACAGTTCTTCACTGACCAGGGTGGCCCACTTCGGGTTAGAGCTTTGCTTCACGAGCGGCCCAGTCAGGGAGAAAAGACGGAGTCCAATCCGGCTACAGGAAGGCCTAGAAGACTTATCGACGAAGGCCCATAGTGTTACTTGTAGTTCAAGATGTACTTTGTAACCGACTATTAGTCGTAGCCGGATAGATCTCTCCTGTAAACCCTAGGCCAGATATCTATATAAGCCGTCCTAGGGAGAGCCTTTAGGACACACCTCAATAGTCTACAATCTCAACTCGCACAGGCGAAACCCTTGTAACCCATATTCCGGCTCTGCCGTATTACTGGATTGCTAGCAGGAGTAGGATCCGTCTAAAGCCGGCGGATTTGAACCTGGGTAAACTTGTGTGCTCACCATCCCGGAACACCGTACGTCTCACACCCATCTCTTCCGCACGCCTCGAGGACCCCCTCATGGAGTACTTGTCCTCAATCCGATGATAGTTGGTGCCCACCGTGGGGCAAGTGAGCTTAGGATCTGCGTTCCGAGCGGAATCTGCAAGAATCAGAATCGGCGAGACTATCACTGTCGGTCGCATCCTCTACGCCAGCGACGGCCCACTCATCGTTCTCGACGAGACCTAGATTCCGGCTAGGGAGGCCGTGACTGCCTACACAATCATGTCTTTTGGCGAGATCGATGTTTACATCGGTTTTGTTGAACCTGCCCCACCCACCCCAGCGGTGATGATAGAGGCAGAAGAATCTTCTGGGTCCCCTTTGTCAGCGGAGGCGGCAGAGTTCCGGATCTCAGAAAACCCTAAACCCACCCAGCCCGCACCGGCTGCGGAGATAGTGGAGAAATCCGAGCCTGAGGAAGACTTAGCGGTCCAAGTCGAATCTGGAGTGGATCTCCTTGGGGAGGCCGGATCCCAGATCGACCCACCCGCGGGAGTCGAAATTCAGGAGGAGCAGATCAACGACACTGATTCCGGCTCTGATGATGCCGGGACAGACAGACCTTTCCTAAGGTACACACTGTGACATATGATAATGCAAAATTCAAGCGCATATGCAATTCTCGAGGCCATCAAAAGTTTCGACGAAGCTGATCGCGAGAGCCGCAGGTACCTCAGGAGGAACGCAACACACTTTGTCGGGTACGTGCGATCCGGATCCTGCTCTGCCGATGCTGGAGACAACACCGACTTCGTGCTGGAGGCAATTGGAACAAATGCCGACGTACCCGCATCCTCGGATGAATCGATGATGTCGGCAGACTTCCGAAAGTTCTCCGTGGAATGTGAAGAGGAGTACAACTCCAAAGCTGCAAAAGAAGAAGCCATGGATGAAGGATCCGGGGAACACTCTCCCAAAGCGCAGGATGACATGGAAGTCGGAGATAATCCCGAAGTCTAGATGTCCAAAAGTACCGATCAGAGCTTGACTCCGGGAAATGGACCCAAAGCCATCTTTGCTACCGCGCTGCCAAGAGGGCAAAGAAGAAGAACAAGAAGAACAAGACCCCGACAAAAGACCCTCTGACAGAGGAGGTGATTGCCGAGGAATATGAGGAAGACTCGGATGGAGCACTTATCCCAGAAGAGCCGAAAAAAGAAGAATCGGTGGATGTACACGTGATCACTAAAGGTGCGCATAAACTTATCGATGCTGCTTTAACCACACCTATCCCTAGACCTAGAAGTGCTGGACAAAAGGGCCCAAGCCCTAGAAGCGCATCGTCAGCAACTCCTGGATGAAGCCAAAAACATCGAGGGGGAAAAGAAACGCATGGAAACTAAGGATTACATGTATCGGTTGCATCAGAAGACCCGAAAATGTTACACAGGTGACGGTAAATTTCCGGAAGTTAAAAGGGTCCTCTTTGAAGGAGATCCAGGGATGCCTCGGCTCGATAGCAAAGGAGATCTGGTGTACCCAACACCGGTACAGAACACTGTCGTGGCTCGAGATATCCTGTCAAATAACCCAGGCCCAGAACAGGTTCGATTGGGCATCAAGCTACTCACCAAGGGTCTGGAGCAGCAGATGGCTGCGAAATCCGGAAGTGGAAAACTGGTCTCTGATACATCCATTTTGCATCACTATTCTATATCTTAATTCACTATTATTCATTGATATATTTCATATTGAGAGGTGATACGTATGTTATTTCATCTATTTTTGCATGGTCGATGACTTTTGGAGCATGGACCGCTGCAGTCAGGATTCGGATGGAAAATGTGCTGTTTGGAGGCAAAATTCGCGAAGATCAGAAAATCCGGGAAAATATACAGAAAATCCTATTTTTCTAGAAGACTAAGGATGCCAGAAGACGGAGTGGAGATGGGCCACAGGGGGCCCACACCACCCCCTGGCGTGGGCAGCCCTAGGCCGCGCCTGGAGGTGGTGTGGCCACCCTGGCCCACTCTATCCTCTCCCCTCTGGCGTATATCATCCTCCCGAAACCCTAAGCCTCGGGGAGCGACCACAGAAAGATTCCGCCGCCTCTACGGGGCGGAAAACACCGAGAGAGAAAGATCTTTCCGGCAGACAGATTTCTGCCGGGGGAATTCCTTCCCGGAGAGGGGAGATCGTCGCCATCAACACCACCATCAAGATGGACTTGATCGGGATCATCATCATCATCATCACCACCATCATCACCATAAACACCCTCATCACCATATCCATATTTCTGTAACAATTGTGTTGAATCTTGCATTAGTTCATAGGGGAAACTTTCCCGGTGTTGATTACTCTTTCTAGTTGATGCTATTGAGTGAACCATTGAATTATTGTTTATGTTCAGATTGTTATACATCATTATTTCATCTCGGATCATGATACATATGATGTCTTGTGAGTAGTTCGTTTTGTTCTTGAGGACATGGGAGAAGTCAAGTTGTTAGTAGTGGAGTTGTGTTGAGAAAGATTCGATAGATTGTTATTTAAGTTGTGGTGTACTTCTTCTAGTGGTGTCATGTGAACGTCGACTACATGACACTTCACCTATATGGGCCTAGGGGAATGCATTGTGTATTTGGCTACTAATCGTAGGGGTTGCCAGAGTGACAGAAACCTGAACCCTCGTTAGGAAACCATTGCACAAGGGACGTAAGGGTCTTAGAGTTTAAAGCTGTGGTTAGGTTTCTACCTTAATTACTTTCTTGTACTTACGGATGTTTGCAAGGGGTATAATCACAAGTATGTATTAGTCTTGGATGGGGCGATACATTAGCATAGGTTCACCCATACAACACTTAGCAAGCTAAAGAAGATTAATCAACTATATGAAGCGAAAGCACTTGACAGTCTTCCCATGTGTCCTCAAGAACGTTTGGTCATCTTAAGTAATACAACCGGCTTGTCCTTTGCTGCATAAAGGATTGGGCCATTTGCTGCATTTATTTCTACTGTCTTTTATTTACTCGTACTTTGTTTACTTGCTTTATCAAAAACCCCTAAAAATCCGTTTGCTAAGTAATTGCAGAGAATTCCTGATCCATACCACTAGCCAGCACCTTCTGCTCCTCGTTGGGTTCGACACTCTTACTTATCGAAAATACTGCGATACACCCCTTATACTTGTGGGTCATCAAGACTATTTTCTTGCGCCGTTGCCGGGGAGTGAAGCGCTATTGGAGAGTGGAACTGGTAAAGGAAACTTCTACTATGAGTATTGTTTACTTCTGTTAGTTGCTTTACTTTCGTTATGGATAATTCACTGAGTTTCATATTTGGTAATGCTACTACCACTGCTAAGGTAGTAGATAAGCCACCACCTGCTCAGAATGATGTTTTCAAAATACCTACAAGAATTATTCATCGTGTTATGGATAACTACTATGTTGGGGATGGAACTGTCCATCCCGGTGATCATTTACTCTTTATACACGAATTATGCGGGTTGTTCAAGTGTGCAGGTATTACTACAGATCAAGTTAAGAAGAAGTTATTCTCATTATCACTGAAAGGAAGAGCTGAGGAATGGTATAAGCTGCTGAAGAATGGTCAAGCTCTGGAATGGGAGGAAATAGTGCCTCTCTTTTATTCAAAGTTTTATCCTCCTAGTGAGATTCATAAAGATCGGAATCAAATATACAACTTTTGGCCTCTTGATGGAGAGAGTACAGCTCAAGCTTGGGGGAGATTGAAGTTACTAATGCTCAAATGTCCCATTCATGAGCTCCCCAACAATATTATTATCAACAACTTTTATGCAAGGCTCCCTCTACATGACAAGGATTTATTGGATGCTTCTTGTGCTGGATCATTCACTCGCATGGAAGAAGAAGCTAAATGGGATCTTCTGGACCGTATTCAAGACAATGCTGAAGCTTGGGTGAATGACAAAGGTAGAAAGTCAGGTATAAATTATGACTATGAATGCATTGAATCTTTTATGGGAACTGATGACTTTCAAAATATTAAAAATGCTTATGGTATAGACTCTCAAGCTATTGCTTCTTATTTTAAGGCTTTTGCTTCCTATATTGAAGTGCCTAAAAAGAAGTGGAATAAGTATCATGAGCCTTATAAATATGTTGCTAAGAGTGTTCCTGCAAGAAATACTGA
Source organism: Avena eriantha (assembly GCA_910589775.1). Taxonomy (NCBI): domain Eukaryota; kingdom Viridiplantae; phylum Streptophyta; class Magnoliopsida; order Poales; family Poaceae; genus Avena; species Avena eriantha. Next base: position 419,503,862 of record OU342744.1, on the reverse strand, counting down.
AGTTTATACCGCTAATCATGTTTTACCTGAACCTTATATTGAGAAAATGCCTTTCCCAGTTAGGATTAAGGAACATTCTATGATAGCTAGTATGGTTAATGAAAGTACAAGAAAAGCTGCTGAACCTGATAAACAAATGGTTGATGAACCTATAATAGAAAATTTGAAAGACTTTGTTACTAAATATGAAAAAGAGGGACACCCTATCCTTTGTAAGTATACCTCTAATATTGTTTCACAAAGTAGTGTTATGAGAGCTAGTATTCCCGTGTTTTCTGTTAGAATAAGTGATCTTTGCTACGATGGTCCTTGTGATAGCTATATTTTTAAGTTTATGCATGATACTGAAAGTTACTATGAGAGAGGGAAAAGTGTTCGTATGCATCTCAATAATATCAAGTTTCCTCGTTTTATGCTGAAAGTTTTTATGTTGCACTTCTTTTGCCTTCTTATGCAAGTAGCCTTTGCTTTCAACAACTTGTTTGTTTATAAAATTCCCTTGCATAGGAAGAGGGTTAGACTTAAATGTGTGTGTGTTTTTTCCTTTTTAATGCTCTCTTTCACTTCAATTCATATCCCTATGAGAGCTTCTTGAAAATTATCATGCCTATCTTAATGGCTATAAAGAAAGAGCTTTATGGGAGACAATCCAATTTGTTTTTTCTTTTAGTTTGTTTTTGTTTCTTTGAGTCTTGGAAGTTATTACTTCGGTAATAACCGCTCCTTATCCGTTTTGTTTGGTTTTTGTTTCAAGGTCAACCTCTAATGAGAGAGAAGTAAGATTTGGGGAAGTTGCTGTCCCGAAACAGATTTTTGTGCTTCACCATAGAAATTCGTGAGAGATCTCTGTATATCGGATTGAGCTGTAATTTTTTGTGCCTCTGCCCCAAGTTGTTATTTAACTTTAGTTAGTTTTGCACTTTTTGATTTGAGCAACAAAAGATTTTCGAAAAAATTGATCTTTTCCTGCTGGTCTTATTTTAACAGATTTTGCCACTCTTGCATTTGTTTCTTTATTCGATTTCCTTTTTGAATTATTTTTGGGTTTCCGGAAGGAGTTGCTACAGTAGCTTATGTTTTGATGGTTTTCAGTTGAAGTTGGACTCAAAAGGTTTTATCACTTCACTTATACTAATGTTGCTAATGAGAACCGTGTGAAGTTTTGTGTGAAAGAAATTTCCAGGAAGTGGAGATAATGGTGTAATAAGGAAGAGAAAGGTTTTATGACTCAAGTAATAAGTGTACAAAGATGAAGATACTGATGATTATTCAAGTGGAGACTCCAGAAGAATCTACTAGATACCAAATTCAGAGACCTGCAAAGTCCGTTTCCAAATAGGTAACAGTTCTGGTAAGAACAGTTCCGCGAAAATACAATCCAACTATATTTTTGCAGTTTTCAGTTGATAAGGAAAATTACGAAGCGTAAAAGGGACGGAACTGGAGCCAGGGTGGCCCGCACCACCCTGTGGCGCGGGCCCACCCCTGGCCGCGCCACCAGGTGGTGAGTCCACCCCGGACTCCGCCTCCGACCCGTTTTCACCCAGTACCTTCCTTTTGAAGTCAAACTTCGTAATATATAACCCCCGGATCTCCCGAGGTTCGTATATCATGTTTTCTTCATGTTTTTGTTTCGATCTGTTTCTGCCAGGAACTATTCTTGAAAGCTTAGAAGCACAATGGTGTCCGCCAAGGATAAGGGGAAGGAGCCTATGGAGGAAGATCTCCAAGACCCCAGGCAGGGGATGGTACCTTTAGTCTCTTACCCTGCATCAACGGAAGCCCTACGAGTCACTAAGGAGTTCTGCGATAAGTACCGAGACTTGAGGAGGAAGGTGGACATACTTCAGTGGGAGAATAATAGGCTTCGCAAGACGCTGGAAGATTTCCTAACATCAACTAAGAAAATATTACCACCACCACCGAAGGAGTAACTCGTCATCAGGTTTGGCATCCCCTTGGTCTGTTCCAAGCTTGGGGAGTGCCGCGGTATCACATCACTATCTTCTATCTTTTTACCTTATTAGCAGAGTCATATCATGAATAGAAGAGTTATTATGTAGTATGGTTTGCATTATGGAAGTGTCCCCTCTCTCGTTAGATATGTATCCCTTGGTGTGAGTTGCCGTTATGGAATATCAATGAGAAGTTCTATCATTTACTCTTTTGCATAGCTTATATTAGTTTTCAATTCGTGGTTATATGATTGATCTTGTTGTTAGTATTGGTATCACTTTGGGATCATTGAGTTAATTTAGTTGGTTTTGGCAAACCTGGCTCGGTCAGTAGCAACACTATTTTTGAGTTGAATGAAAAAGGTAGAAGTACTCTAAAGAAATATAATTTCATCATCTTTCTTTCTTGATTTGCTCATAAGTCTAGTATTATCTAGTTAAGATCTTTTGTGCTTCCAAGGAAGATTGCATGTTTGTCTTTATCACTTGAATGTTTGTTTGTTTCCTTCAACTCTTATACTTGCTACCCAACCTTGCTAGCCAAAAACCTGTACTGAGAGGGATTTCTTCTCGTGCATCCACCTCCTTTAAACCAAAACCTATGCCATTTGTGTCCACCATACCTACCTAGTAGCATTATTGCTATTCCAAGTAAATTCTTGTTTTATCTACCTCCCAAATTAAACTTGTTATGTGAAAATTAGTGATTAAAGCTCTCATGAACTTGATGGCACACTTTACTTTCTTGCATTTAATAAACTTGAACCATTGGGTCCTTCTTTGTTGCGTATATGCTTGCGCTTTATGAGTTGAAGCTAGCAGAACCATGTATCATGGGGACCGCTTTCAACACTTCATTGGTACTTGTACCTAGTTGATATCATGTTCTTTTGCTTATGGATCCTGGCGGTGTGAAATAAAAGTGGAACTTGTAAGATCATGGAGTTTATATATGTGTTAGAGAAACGCCTGGGCCGCTAGCCACAGCCATGCCTAATCATGGTGGAAACTTGCAGCATAACTATAGTGAGCATTCTATTAAGCATCCTCAATAAAAACCTATGCAAATAGCAAATAAAAAGATCGCTGAGATGCTCACTGTCTGCTTTCCTTGTCATTTTGATTATGGGATAGCTCCTGTGTCATGTGCAAGGGGTACCCCGTTGGCGGTTCTCAATGATACACATGTATTTACAATGACAAGAGCTTGCTCGTGACTGAAGTTGAGTAGCATGAGGATCGGTACTCATAAGTAAGGGGCATGAGATTTCAACTTATAACTTGTCAAGCATATCCTCTTAGTTGTGTCACTTTAACCTTAATCACCTAAAGATGCCTATGATAGGGGCAATGAGAGCTGAAAGCTAGTAAGTATCATAATTTTTGGGAGCTCTTTATGAGACTTGCAATCCCTGCTTCCCTCTGTGCAGGGCCCTTTCTCTTACTTTGTAGTTGAGTCAGTAAACCTACTCCCTTCTATCTCAGCAAGTATTTTGAGTTGTTGTGTTTCATTCATTCATATGATGATTTATTCACTCATGTTTCTTATGTTCCTTGCTTTGCACATTGCTCTTATCTTGATGTTTACTACTTTGAAAGCTATCATTGAAAAGCCAGCTATTTGTGAACTCCAGCAAATTATCAACTATTCTTCGACCAAGAGCTAAGTTAGCCATTACCAATTATGATTCACTTTATGTATCTTTATTGTGTTTCCTTTACTTATTGCAAGTTGAGTTGTATAATAGTGAGTTGTCTTCTATTATGATCTATGTATTTGATGAATGTGATGCTTCTTGTCCGTATTCTTTTATCGAATCTTCACTCCATAAACCTGAGGCCATGTTTATTGAGCTCTGTTTCGCTTGGGGACAAGCAAAGTCTAAGATTGGGGGGAGTTGATACGTCCATTTTTCATCACTATTCTATGTCTTAATTCACTATTATTCATTGATATATTTCATATTGAGAGGTGATACTTATGTTATTTCATCTATTTTTGAATGGTTGATGACTTTTGGAGCATGGACCGCTGCAGTTAGGATTCTGATGGAAAATGTGTTGTTTGGAGTTAAAATCCGCGAAGATCAGAAAATCCGGGAAAATATACGGAAAATCCTATTTTTCCAGAAGACTAAGGATGCCAGAAGACGGAGTGGAGATGGGCCACATGGGGCCCACACCACCCCCTGGCGTGGGCAACCCTAGGCCACGCTTGGAGGTGGTGTGGCCACCCTGGCCCACTCCAGCCTCTCCCCTCTGGCGTATATCATCCTCCTGAAACCCTAAGACTCGGGGAACGACCACAGAAAGATTCCGCCGCCTCTGCGGGGCGGAAAACACCGAGAGAGAAAGATCTCTCCGGCAGACAGATTTTTGCCTAGGGAATTCCTTCCCAGAGAGGGGAGATCGTCGCCATCAACACCACCATCAAGCTGGACTTCATCAGGATCATCATCATCAGCACCATCATCACCATCAGCACCCTCATCACCATCTCCATATTGCTGTAAAAGTTGTGTTGAATCTTGCATGAGTTCATAGGGGAAACTTTCCCGGTGTTGATTACTCTTTGTAGTTGATGCTATTGAGTGAACCATTAAATTATTGTTTATGTTCAGATTGTTATACATCATTATTCCATCTCTGATCATGATCCATATGATGTCTTCTGAGTAGTTCGTTTTGTTATTGAGGACATGGGAGAAGTCATGTTGTTAGTAGTGGAGTTGTGTTGAGAAAGATTCAATAGATTGTTATTTAAGTTGTGGTGTACTTATTCTAGTGGTGTCATGTGAACGTCGACTACATGACACTTCACCTATATGGGCCTAGGGGAATGCATTGTGTATTTGGATACTAATCGTAGGGGTTGTTGGAGTGACAGAAACCTGAACCCCCGTTAGGAAACCATTGCACAAGGGACGTAAGGGTCTTAGAGTTTAAAGCTGTGGTTAGGTTTCTACCTTAATTACTTTCTTGTACTTACAGATGTTTGCAAGGGGTATAAGCACAAGTATGTATTAGTCTTGGATGGGGCGGTACATTAGCACAGGTTCACCCACACAACACTTAGCAAGCTAAAGAAGATTAATGAACTATATGAAGCGAAAGCACTTCACAGTCTTCCCATGTGTCCTCGAGAACGTTTGGTCATCTTAAGTAATACAACCGGCTTGTCCTTTGCTGCATAAAGGATTGGGCCACTTGCTGCATTTATTTGTACTGTCTTTTATTTACTCATAATTTGTTTACTTGCTTTATCGAAAACCCCTAAAAATCCGTTTGCTAAGTATTTGCAGAGAATTCCTGATCCATACCACTAGCCAGCACCTTCTGCTCCTCGTTGGGTTCGACACTCTTACTTATCAAAAATACTGCGATACACCCCCTATACTTGTGGGTCATCAGTCTCCAAATCCGACCAATGTCACACGGACTCAGCCTGGAATGATACAAGGCCCGAGCGTGTTCAGGAACAACGTCACCGTTCCGACCGACGGGAAGACAACTACTCCAGAACCGGATCGTCAGGACAGCATCACAGAACCGCACGTGACTGGAGCAACGTCGCTCCAGCGGCCGAGCAAGAGGCCATTGCTGCACTGTATCCGAGGAACCCTCCCTGACGAGAGTCGAAAAATTAAAGGGGAGAAGATAAAGAGAAACGTCGGGAGGAGGATCGTCAAAGAATGCCACCTCCTAGAAATACAAACCGTCTGGCTGAGCCTCACTGTAGTGGGAACAACGGATGAAGGAACAATGGAAACCATGCCGGGACAAGCCGACAGGGGGCTTGTCGTAGTGAAGACCCTCCCTGGAACCGGAATAATGACGCTCCGGATGGAGGCCGGCGATCAGCCGGAAATAATCCAGCTGCCCCACCCTTTCCACCAAGTAGTCATTAGAACGGCTCTAAAGGGGACAAGGAGGATGACGTGGCGGAGGAGGTGGTGACAGAAGCCGAAGTCTGGCTCCAAGGCACCACAGCCACAGCCGACATTCGGGACAATCTCTATCCCCGAACGACGCAAGGCACATGATCAATTCCAACATAGAGGCGCGCTCTATGAAAACGATGATATCTACGTGGGCCCAAAGTTCTTCGGACCACGCATCAGAGCTACAAGATTCCCTGAAGGATTTGCTATCTCAAGACATATCCAAGCCTACGACGGCATTGCTTGGCCAGATACCTGGCTACATGATTTTTTCCAAGCTTGCTGCATCGCCAAAGGCGGAAACAGCCTGGTCGCAACCCGATATCTCCCACTTATGTTGCGGAAGACGGCACGATCATGGCTTAATGAACTTCCAGAGAACACCATCCACAACTGGTATGACATGCAAAGTGCATTCTTTCGGAAATTTAAAGGCACATATCGGAGGCCCTGTACGGTCGGAGACCTACAGTGTTGCACCCAGAAGGCCGGAGAAACTTTCCGGGATTACCTCGGACGATGGATCGACACCAAGAACTCCTGTAAGGAGTAAATGATCAAACTACGATTGAAGCCTTCATCGCAGGTCTCCCAATTGGTCTACTGCGCCATCGCTTGAAGTGTGACAAAGTCACTTATTTGGGAGAGATGATAGAAATAGCGAGCAACTATGCAGATGGTTACGACGATGCAGAGGGATTACTCAATGCCCTAGCTGTACCACAGTCAGCAAAACAACCAAAGCAACAAGCTCAAAAGCACAAAAATACCTCGGAAGAAAAACCCAACGCGGAAACGGCAGTGGTCACTGCTACTTTCGGGTCTGGAGGACGAGGAGGACGCGGCGGAGGCCGCGGGCGTGGGCGTGGAACTTCAAGAGTCCAAGGTAGAGGAGACCAACAACCAGGAAAAACCTACTCTTGGGCCGACATTGCCAATAACCCATGTGTGCATCAGCTAGACGCCAATGGGGGCTCATCCCACACCAATGCCAAATGTCGTTTCAATGATGACATCAAAAGAGATGACACCATAGGCTACAAAGCTAAGCGGAAAAAGGAAAAGAAGAATCCGGAAAAAGAAAAAGAGACCAAGGAAGATTCCGACATGGAGGAAGCTGATGCTTCAAATCCTAAGCCGGGAGGGAAGAAAAATTTACCGACCAAGAAAGACACTTATGTTACCTTCCTCGGATCTCAACCAGCAAAGGTCAAGAAAGCAATTCTACATGAGCTCAACGCAACAGTTCCGGCTGTCCCCCAATTCTTGGACTGGTCGGAAGTGGCGATCACATTTGACCGCGCTGATCATCCGCCTAAGTTGCACAGGCGAGGAAAATACGCCTTAATCATCAATCCACTTACTGATGGTTATGGTTTCTCCAAGACCCTCATGGATGGCGGCAGTAGTATCAATATTCTCTATGTCGAAACGCTACGCCGGATGAAGATCTCGGAGACCCAGCTGAACCATAGCTCTGTGATCTTTCATGGAGTTGTCCCAGGAAGACAAGCCAATTCCCTGGGAGAGATCACTTTGGATGTTACCTTTGGAACTCCAAAGAATTATCGGACGGAGGCACTTTCCTTCGAAGTGGTCCCGTTCAAGAGCGCATACCACACTATATTCGGACGTCCGACTTACTAGGCTTTTATGGCTCGTCCGTGTTACATTTACAATATGATGAAAATTCCAGGTCCCAATGGCGTGATCACCATCAGGGGAGACCCGAAGAAAGCACGAGAATGCGAGGATGGAAATGCCACTTTTTCCAAAGCCGTGCTGCATGCCCAGGAGTACCAGGAGATCAAGAAGAGCATAGATCCGTCCGAGATGCCCGCAACAAAGAAGGAGGTGACAAAGCCAAATCCGAAGTTCAAGGCATCAGAAGAGATGAAGAAAACGCCGTTGAAGGATGATGACCCCTCCAAGGTGACCCAGATAGGTGTAGGCCTAGGTAGCGCATAGGAAAGCACGCTCGTCAAGTTCCTCCAAGAAAATCAAGAAATCTTCACATGGCAGCCATCTGACATGACCGGAGTACCTAGGGAACTTGCCGAGCACTCTTTAAATGTAAACCCGAACGCTAAACCCGTCAAACAGTCCTTACGACGTTTCGGCGATGAAAAGCGTAAGGCAATAGCTAAGGAACTAGCACGACTCGAGTTAGCCGGATTCATAGAAGAGGTCATCCACACTGAGTGGTCGGCCAATCCTGTAATGGTCCCTAAAAAGGACACCACTGATTTAAGGATGTGTGTTGATTATACTGCCTTGAACAAGGCTTGTCCAAAAGATCCGTTCGCTCTGCCTAGGATTGATCAACTTATCGATTCTACGGCAGGCTCGGAACTCCTCTATTTTCTCGACGCATATTCCGGTTATCACGGATCTTTCGTCGGAACTCCCCTGCGGCAATATGGGAAGGGCCCTTTTTAGTTAGTCGAGTATTGCACAATGGTTCGTACTACTTAACTGACATGAGGCCAGTCAAAGAAAGACCTGCTACTAAGAAGAGAAAGAGAGCTGGAGGCAGTACAAATCCGAATGAGTTAGACAGACCGTGAAATATTGCTCAGATACGTCCCTTTTATTCTTAGTTTATCCTTCTTTGTAATCATATATATGTACATGTTCTGTGAGAAATAAAAGTTTTGGTTGCCTCAAGTTTTTTGAGAAGTTCTTACCATCTTATTTCCGAATGATCATGTCGCAGTCGAAAATTCCAGAATGCTTGAAAGTACTTTATGCTCATGTTCGTTCTGGTTTAGATTTCCAATTCTAAAATTGCTACCCTCGAGTATAACTCTAAAGTTTCTAATCTTTACTTTGGTTATTTGTCTGATTGCCGGATGCGGGTATTTTCCGAGTAGTGAATTGTTGGTACTGGAAGCCGTCTTTGTTTCCGCTGGTTTAGCAATTGAGATCCGTCGCTCGGCAAAGTTTCCGGGCAGAAGGTTTAGCCGGCTCACGAAAGGGACGAGGCGGAAAGCCAGATAAACGATAAGTATAGGCAAAAAAAGTTCAAAGTGCTTATGTAAACATTTCAGGCACACAAAAATTTAAAGCCAAAAGTGCTGAATAGATCAAAAGCTTAGCACTAGCAAAATTATAGTACTTCATATTTACAGACGCATCATGTTTTTTCAGGATAATACAAATGTTTCTGGCAATCTATGATGCAGGTGGAGAAGAAGGAGCTACCGACTCGCTGGATACATCGCCTTGATATCGTTCCGAGATGTCCAGATCCGAGGTGGTGCGTTCATCGTCGGAAACTTCTGCTGCTTCTTCTAGAGGCGGAGGCGGAGTGTCCACGCAGGTGAAGAAAGGAGTGTCGTAGCTGGTCAAGTCAGCCACGTAGCACCCATATCCGGCACAGGAGTCCATAATAGCCTTGATATCCTGCTCCTAGCCGTCTTCATCTACTGTAGAATACCCTCTGGTCACTTGCCATATCTCCATGCTTCCATGGTGGCTCATGACCATGGTGAGAGCGTTCTGCGCTGCGGATAACGCGTAGGACATATTCCAATCCTGGACAAGCTGCGACATTTCCTTCGCCTTGTCCCGCACTTGAAAGTCCGACATGCTATGCATGTCCGGAATCTTGAGAGCTTCGCCAATATCCTCAAGGGATTGGCGGAAGTCATGAAGCAGGTCACCGACTTGGGTAAGCAGGTGGGTGCGGGGCTCGGTGGAGGTGGAGTCCGTCAAGTTCAGAGGACCTATACATAAAACAGTTAAGAAAATCCGACATTGAAAGAGGTCGAAGAAAATGGAAAAGTCAGACAGATGGAACGTACCGAAAACGACGTCGTCAATTTTGGTCTTCTCTTCCTGAAGACTCCGGAGTTCAGCCCAGAGCACCTCAGAAAGGTCCCTCTCTCTGCACAGCTCGTTATTGAGGTCCGAGATTTTCTGATCTTGAGCAGCGATCTTGCGATCACGCTCATCAGTATCCATGGAGGAGGATTCGAGAACTTGAGCTATGCTCTTCTCATGATCCACTTTGAGCCTATCCAGCTCTTGGCGAAGTTCCTTGTTCTCCACCACTAAAGTTTTGAGGTTCTCGGCCTCTTCAACCATGGCGCATGATTGTTTTACCAGCGCTGTAAGTCAACAAGAACAACAGTTCAGAAAAAATATTTCAACTACGAAAACATGAAAGACAAGGTTTGAGTCTCGAAATGTTTACCTTCGGCGTCATCCTTGGAGACCTTAAGTTCAGCATTCTGAAGTCGGAGAGCCTTGATCTCTCTCTACTTATCGCAGACATTTTTCAACAAATCCTGGTTATAGGAACATACTTTCTGTAAGTCAGAATACCCAAAGTGAGAAGTCTACTAAAGACTCAGGCTAATGTTTTTACTAATATTAGCACGAGCCTTGGGGGCTACACTAGTTCGTTCTTTGGCATCCTAAGGAAGCATAAACCCGGATTATATATCCTACTTCATGCTTGGGGGCTAGGGGATATGATATGAAATGAGGGAAAAATAAGAGTTAGAATTCCGACTTACATATTGCTCGCGAGTAAGTTTATCCAAACTCGCATTTACTTCTACAACAACCTTCTCGGCGAGAATCAGAGGGATCACTGGTGCTGTTGGAAGCTCACCGGTCCTTATACTCTCGTCGCGAAGACACACTTGTGCAAGAAGGTCAGAGAACTTGATGTCCTCTGCCTCTTGTGCTTCTTCTTCGGCAGATAAGTTTCTGTTCTCTAGGCATTGCCTGGCCAGCCACTGGATCTCTTCCGCAGATTTTCGGGACAAGCCAAACTTGGCAAGACCCAGATTGTTGAGAAGGTTTTCGGCGAAGATCTCTGCCAAGGGATCATTACCCGAAGAGGGTTCACCCTTATCTATACCTGACTCACTCATGGTGACGTCAGTTTGTGATTCAAGGATCACGGGCTCCGTTGAAGGAGCCGGATCTTCTGCGACAGCCGGAGAAGGAATGATCACCGACGTTGTGGAAGGTTGGGGGGCAGGAGTCGGAGGAGCCACGGCAGGAGAAGCCATGGAAAGGGAAGAGGAAACCTGCTGCGGACATCACGCCTGCTGAGGGCGCGAATAAGCAGAGGGGTGATGTCGACGATGCTACGGTAGAAGACATCACTAGGGGGAGTGACCCTGCTGCCGGCACCGAGGAGGTGGCGATCACTCAATCGGAGCCAGCTAAGGGGGCTCCAACAATAGAACCATAGGCCCCAACGACTAGTGCCCCAGCGAGGGCATCTGCGTCGTTTTCACGCTTCATGGCGTAGGGTTTTCTGATCGTGGCAGAAAACCAGTCTCCGCAGATGCCAGAGATCGTTGATGAGGATGTTGGGCCTCGTCGCGGGTGCACCTCCTTTGTGGTCCCTTCAACGGATGCCAGTGGGCTTCATAGCATGCTTGGTGCCACCATTCAGGTATGTCCAGTCCCTGAGTGTCTAGTCGCTGAATTTCAGCGGCTAGGCACTGGATTTCTTCTAGTCGCCAGCCCCCGAGTGTCTAGTCGCTAAATTTCAGCGGCTAGGCACTGAATTTCTTCTAGTCGCCAGTCCCGAGTGTCTAGTCACTGAATTTCAGCGGCTAGGCACTGAATTTCTTCTAGTCACCAGTCCCCGAGTGTCTAGTCGCTGAATTTCAGAGGCTAGGCACTAAAAATGTGCTTTTGCAGTTGCTAATTGTTCATTCTGCTTGCAGGGCTTGCAAAGGGAATCGGCTGATCGGCAATCCGCGAAGGAGTGCCTAGAGCATGACCTGCGCGTGGTGCAGGAGGCTAACCGGCGACTCCAGGAGACTACCGGTGAGTAATTGTTTTACTTGGCGATCGCGAGCTGCTGGTGTTTGCGGGGAGCTGACTATTGTTGTTGTTCCTTTTAAATGGTCTTCCGGCTGCCATTGCCAAAGCCCGAGAGGGGTATGTTCTGGCTGCAGAGCTGGACATAGTGAATGGGCGGATCGACTTGTTGGTGAAGGAGTTGGAGGAGGCGAAGGCATAGATGATCTCTTCTGAGGAGAGGGCCAAGGCCACAGTCGCTGCGGTGGAGGAGGAGCGGAAGTCTGCTGATTCAATCATCCTTGGGCTGCAGAGCGATCTTGCTGCCCTAGAGAAGCATGTGACAGAGAACTTCCAGAAACTCCTTGGTGAGTGGTGTCTCTTCTCTTTGATGTGTCTGACATTGGAGCTTTGATAGGGCAAGGCGATCCGGTGGTGTAGACCTTCAAGGCCTCATAGTGCGTGACCGCGGTGGTGAACGCGGCCACCGCCTCGGCGTTGTGCGTCCAGGCTGTGCTTCAAGGGATGTCCCCCACCGAGGTTATACCTGGGGGACTAACAGAAGTATGGCACTACCTAGAGGAGGCACCTGCCGTTGTAGAGTGGATGGCGCATTCGGCCTTTAGGCGCGGGGCCACTATGACGTTGATCCTAGGGCTCACGCATTTTCCTGATGACTTCGACCTCGACGATGTCACCCGCGGCTACCCTTCGGCGATTGGCTCGGTAGAGATGTCAGAGGTGTTGAAGCTGACCGCCAAGGCTTCTCCCTTCGCAGATCGGGTGTTGGCGATGGGGGACTTGCTTCCGTACCAGGAGACGGTGGTGGCACCGGGCGACCTCGAGCCGGAGCATCGCGACCTGAAGTCAGAACAACCCTTCTGGTCGGCGCTGTCGAAGTCGCTGACGACGTACCTGACGAATCCGTGGGAGCCATTCGTCCGGGTCAAGGGCGGTGGTGGTGCCTCTTCGTCGGAGCCTGCAAAATAGATGTCTGCCCTAGGGGCTTTTGTAATTTATGGCTGATGGCCATTTTGTGATATGAACAATACATATGTATGAAAGTAAAGGGGAGTCAATCGACTCGCAATGCATGGTCAGTTATGTGGTATGTTGGCTTTTGTTTGAGCGAGTCCTCGAGCACGTCCACCCTTTAGTGGGGTATAACTCGTTCATGTGTACGTGTGTTTGCATTGGGTTTTTGTTTTGGTTTAGGCTGATTTGCCGTGGCGTGTGGGGCCAGTCGCCTTGCGACTCCAAAGGGGCGAGTGCCTGAGCTCGAGTGAGGTCAGTTTAGGCGAGTCCCCGAGCGTGGTACTTAGCCTTCTTGGGTGTGTGCCTATTGTAAGGTCTGATGCATTGTTTGTAACGCGTCTCCTCCCCTGGCTCAGAAAGCCAGTCGCGTGGCGAGTCCAAGGCAGCTCTCTTACTTGGTGTGTTCCCGAGCCGCATGAGGTTTTCTTGTTGCGAAGTCCCCGTGCATGGTACTTAACCGTTCGAGTTGCTTTGCACGAGGATGGGGAGGACATGTCGCTGTGGGAAGCGTTTATCGGTCGTCTTGGCCTGGTAGGCCAGTCGAGCGGGGCGACTCCGATGGTGGTGATGACCCACAAGTATAGGGGGTGTATCGCAGTATTTTCGATAAGTAAGAGTGTCGAACCCAACGAGGAGCAGAAGGTGCTGGCTAGTGGTATCGATCAGGAATTCTCTGCAAATACTTAGCAAATGGATTTTTAGGGGTTTTTGATATAGCAAGTAAACAAAGTACGAGTAAATAAAAGACAGTAGGAATAAATGCAGCAAGTGGCCCAATCCTTTATGCAGCAAAGGACAAGCCGGTTGTATTACTTAAGATGACCAAACATTCTCGAGGACACATGGGAAGACTGTCAAGTGCTTTCACTTCATATAGTCGATTAATCTTCTTTAGCTTGCTAAGTGTTGTGTGGGTGAACCTATGCTAATGTACCGCCCCATCCAAGAATAATACATACTTGTGATTATACCCCTTGCAAACATCTGTAAGTACAAGAAAGTAATTAAGGTAGAAACCTAACCACAACTTTAAACTCTAAGACCCTTACGTCCCTTGTGCAATGGTTTCCTAACGAGGGTTTAGGTTTCTGTCACTTCGGCAACCTCTACGATTATTAGCCAAATACACAATGCATTCCCCTAGGCCCATATAGGTGAAGTGTCATGTAGTCGACGTTCACATGACACCACTAGCAGAAGTACACCACAACTTAAATAACAATCTATTGAATCTTTCTCAACGCAACTCCACTACTAACAACAAGACTTCTCCCATGTGCTCAAGAACAAAACGAACTACTCACGAGACATCATATGGATCATGATCAGAGATGGAATAATGATGTATAACAATCTGAACATAAACAATAATTCAATGGTTCACTCAATAGCATCAACTACAAAGAGTAATCAACACCGGGAAAGTTCCCCTATGAACTATGCAAGATTCAACACAATTGTTACAGCAATATGGAGATGGTGATGAGGGTGCTGATGGTGATGATGGTAGTGATGATGGTGATGATGATCATGATGAAGTCCAGCTTGATGGTGGTATTGATGGTGACGATCTCCCCTCTCCGGGAAGGAATTCCCCCGGGAGAAATCTGTCTGCCGGAGAGATCTTTCTCTCTCGGTGTTTTTCGCCTCGCAGAGGCGGTGGAATCTTTCTGGGGTCGCTCCCCGAGTCTTAGGGTTTCGGGAGGATGATATACGCCAGAGGGGAGAGGCTGGAGTGGGCTAGGGTGGCCACACCACCTCCAGGCGCGGCCTAGGCCTGCCCACGCCATGGGGTGGTGTGGGCCCCCTGTGGCCCACCTCCACTCTATCTTCTGACATCTTTAGTCTTCTAGAAAAATAGGATTCTCCATATATTTTCCCAGATTTTCTGATCTTCGTGAATTTTGCCTCCAAACAGCACCTTTTCCATCAGAATCCTGACTACATCGGTCCATGCTCCAAAAGTCATCAACCATGCAAAAATAGATGAAATAACATAAGTATCACCTCTCAATACGAAATATATCAATGAATAATAGTGAATTAAGACATAGAATAGTGATGCAAAATGGACGTATCAACTCCCCCAAGCTTAGACTTCGCTTGTCCCCAAGCGAAATGAGCTCAATAAACATGACCTCAGGTTTATGGAGTGAAGAGTCGATAAAAGAATACGGACAAGAAGCATCACATTCATCAAATACATAGATCATAATAGAAGACAACTCACTAGTATATAACTTAACTTGCAATAGGTAAAGGAAACACAATAAAGATACATAAAGTGAATCATAATTGGTAATGGCAAACTTAGTTCTTGGTCGAAGAATAGTTGATAATTTGATGGAGTTCACAAATAGCTGGTTTTTCAATGATAGCTTTCAAAGTAGTAAACGTCAAGATAAGAGCAATGTACAAAATAAGGAACATAAGAGACATGATTGAATAAATCATCATATGAATGAATGAAACACATCAACTCAAAATACTTGCTGAGATAGAAGGGAATAGGTTTACTGACTCAACTACAAAGCAAAAGAAAGGCCCTTCAAAGAGGGAAGCAGGGATTGCAAGTCTCATAAAGAGCTCCCAAAAATTATGGTACTTACTAGCTTTCAGCTCTCATTGCCCCTATCATAGGCATCTTTAGGTGATTAAGGTTAAAGTGATCAAATATGAGGATACGCATTGACAAGTTGTAAGTTGAGAATCTCATGTCCATTGAATACGAGGGCCACTCCTCATGCTACTCAACTTTAGTCACCGGTAAGTTGTTGTCATCATAAGCATATGTGTATCATTGAGAACCGCCAACGGGGTACCCCTTGCCCGATGATACGGAAGAATCCCCATATCAAAATGACAAGGCAAGCAGACAACAAGCATCTCAGCAATCTTCTTGTTTACCATGGGAATATGGTGCTTTTTTATCTCTTTCCTCTTTTCATAATCTCTTTTTTCCTTTTTCTCTTTTTCTCAATATCGGACTCCTTTTTTATAAGAAGAATGCTTCATAGATGCTTGTTATGGTTACACTGCAGGTTTCCACCATGTCAGCATGGATTAGACCAGCGGCCCAGACATTTCTCTAACACACATGCATAACTCCATGGACTTACAAGCTCCCCTTTCATTTCACACCGACGACATCCATAGACAAAAGAACATGATATCAACTAGGTACAAAGTACCAGTGCAATGTTGAAAGCATTCCCCATGACAACATGGTTCTGCTAATTCACAACTTACAAAGTGCAAGCATATACGCAACATAGGTGAGACAATGGTTCAAGTTTATTAAATGCAAGAAAGTAAAGTGTGCCATCAAGTTCGTGAGAGCTTTAATCACTAATTTTCACATAACAAGTTTAATTTGGGAGGTAGATAAAACACGAATTTACTTGGAATAGAAATAATGCTACTAGGTAGGTATGGTGGACACAAATGGCAAAGGTTTTGGTTTAAAGGAGGTGGATGCACGAGAAGAATACCCTCTCAGTACAGGTTTTTGGCTAGCAAGGCTGGGTACCAAGTACAAGAGTTGAAGGAAACAACCAAACATACAAGTGATATAGACAAACATGCAATCTTCCTTGGAAGCACAAAAGATCTTAACTAGAGAATACTAGACTTATGAGCAAATCAAGAAAGAAATATGATGAAATTATTTTTCTCTACAGTACTTCTATCTTTTTCTTTTCAACTCTCAAAAAGGTGTTGCTACTAATCGAGCCAGGTTTGCCAAAACCAACTAAATTAACTCAATGATCCCAGAGTGCTACCAATACTAACAACAAGATCAATTGTATAACCACGAATTGAAAATAATATAAGCTATGCAAAAGAGTGAATGATAGAACTTCTCATTAGTATTCCATAACGGATACTCACACCAAGGGATACATATCTAACGAGAGAGGGGACACTTCCATAATACAAACCATACTACATAATAACTCCTCTATTCATGATATGACTAGTGGAAAGGTAAAAAGATAGAAGATAGTGATATGATACCGCGACACTCCCCCAATCTTGGAACAAACCAAGGGGATGCCAAACCTAATGACGAATTACTCCTTAGGTGGTGGTGGTATCCTCTCAATGAGCTCTTTGATGAGTTTCCCCAAGTCCTCAATCTCGAAGGTGAGAGTACGAATCAACCCCGAGTTGTGCTCAATGCGGCTCATGATCATTTCAGTTTGTGGATCCCAGCTCTTGTGATTCTTTTTCCGTTCTTCCCTCTTGGAGTCTTCTTCCCCTGCATGGTTATGGATAAAGGTATGGAAGGGATTCTTGGTGTGTGGAGGAAGTGACCGTGGAGCCAAACTATGACGAGGAGCTTTCCCCCAGTCTGCATCCGTGCCGTCCTTCTAACCCTGGCAGGTTTCACCACTCCAATACTTGCAATGGTAGTGCCGGTGTGCGGACGTTGGCCTTGCTCCTCTTCACCTTCACTCTTGATCTCCTTCTCCTTCTCGGGGTCTTGGAGGTCTTCCTCCATAGGCTCCTTCCTTTTATCCTTGGCAGACACCATTGTGCTTCTAAACTTTCAAAGAGTATGTCCTGGCCGAAACATATCAACACAAAAACACGACGAAAACACGATATACGGACCTCGAGGGATCCAGGGGGTTATATACTATGAAGTTTCGTATCAAAAGGAAGGTACTGGGAGAAAAAGAGTCGAAGGCGGAGTCAGGTGTGGCCTCACCACCTGGTGGCGCGGACAGGGGTGGCCCACGCCATGGGGTGGTGTGGGCCATCCTGGCTCTGTTTTCGTCTCTTTTTCTCTTCTTAGCTTTCCTTATTGACTGAAAACTACAAAAATATGGTTGGATAGTATTTTCGCGGAACTTTTCTTACCAGAACTGTTACCTACATGAAAACAGACTCTGCAGGTCCCTGAATTTGGTATCTAGTAGATTCTTCCGGAGTCACCACTTGAATAACATCAATATCTTCATCTTCATACACTTATTACTTGAGTCATAAAACCTTTCTCTTCCTTATTACACCATTATCTCCACTTCCTGGAAATTTCTTTCACACAAACTTCACACAGTTCTTATTAGCAACATTAGTATAAGTGAAGTGATAAAACCTTTTGAGTCCAACTTTAACTGAAAACCATCAAAACATAAGCTACTGTAGCAACTCCTTCTGAAAACCCAAAAGGAATTCAAAAAGTAAATCGAATAAAGAAGCAAATGCAAGAGTGGCAAAATCTGTCAAAACAGACCAGCAGGTAAAGATCATTTTTTTCGAAACTCTTCTGTTGCTCAAATCAAAAATTTCAAAACTAAGAAAAGTTAAATAACAACCTGGGGCTGAATCACAAAAAATTACAGCTCAATCCGACATACAAAGCTCTCTCACGAATTTTTACGGTGAAGCACAAAATTCTGTTTCGGGACAGCAACTTCCCCAAATATTACTTCTCTGTTATTAGAGGTTGATCTTGGCTCAAAAACCAAACAAAACGGATAAGGAGTGGTTATTACCGAAGTAATAACTTCCAAGACTCAAAGAAACAAAAGCAAACTAAAAGCAAAAACAAATTGGGTTGTCTCCCATAAAGCTCTTTCTTTATAGCCATTAAGATGGGCATGATAATTTTGAAGAAGCTCTCATAGGGATATGAATTGAAGTGAAAGAGATCATTAAGAAGCAAAAACACACACATTTAAGTCTAACCCACTTCCTATGCAAGGGTATTTTGTAAGCAAACAAGTTATTGAAACCACATGCAACTTGCATAAGAAGGCAAAAGATGTGCAACATAAAAACTTTCAGCATAAAACGAGGAAACTTGATATTAGTGAGATGCATACGAACACTTTTCCCTCTCTCATAGTAACTTTCAGTATCATGCATAAACTTAACAATATAGCTATCACAAGTACCATCATAGCACTGATCACTTATTCTAACAGAAAACACAGTAATACTAGCTCTCATAACACTACTTTGTGAAACAATATTAGAGGTATCCTTACAAAGGATAGAGTGTCCCTCTTTTTCATATTTAGCAACAAAGTCTTTCACATTTGTTACAATAGGTTCATCAACCATTTGTTTATTAGGTTCAACAGCTTTACTTGTACTTTCATTAACCATACTAGCTATCATAGAATGTTCCTTTACCTTAACTGGAAAAGGCATTTTCTCAATATAAGGTTTAGGTAAAACATGATTAGCAGTATAAACTTCAGTATTTCTTGCAGGAACACTCTTAGAAATATCTTTATAAGGTTCATGATACTTATTCCACTTCTTTTTAGGCACTTAAATGTAATAAGCAAAAGCCTTAAAATAAGAAGCAATAGCTTGAGAGTCTAGACCATAAGCATTTTTAATATTTTGAAAGTCATCAGTTCCCATAAAAGATTCAATGCATTCATATAATTTATACCTGACTTTCTACCTTTGTCATTCTCCCAAGCTTCAACATTGTCTTGAATACGGTATAGAAGGTCCCATTTAACTTCTTCTTCCATGCGAGTGAATGATCCAGCACAAGAAGCATCCAATAAATCTTTATCATGTAGAGGGAGCCTTGCATAAAAGTTATTGATAATAATATTGTTGGGGAGCTCATGAATGGGACATTTGAGCATTAGTAACTTCAATCTCCCCCAAGCTTGAGCTGTACTCTCTCCATCAAGAGGCCAAAAGGTGTATATTTGATTCCGATCTTTATGAATGTCACTAGGAGGATACAACTTTGAATAAAAGAGACGCACTATTTCCTCCCATTCCAGAGCTTGACCATTCTTCAATAGCTTATACCATTTCTCAGCTCTTCCTTTCAGTGATAATGAGAATAACTTCTTCTTAACTTGATCTGTAGTAATACCTGCACACTTCGTGTATAAAGAGTAAATGATCACTGGGATGGTCAGTTCCATCCCCAACATAGTAGTTATCCATAACACGATCAATAATTCTTGTAGGTATTTTGAAAACATCATTCCCAGCAGGTGGTGGCTTATCTACTACCTTAGCAGTGGTAGTAGCATTACCAAATAAGAAACTCAGTGAATTATCCATAACGAAAAGAAAGTAACTAACATAAGTAAAAAATACTCACAGTAGAAGTTTCCTTTACCAGTTCCACTCTCCAATAGTGCTTCACTCCCTGGCAATGGCGCCAGAAAATAGTCTTGATGACCCACAAGTATAGGGGGTGTATCGCAGTATTTTCGATAAGTAAGAGTGTCAAACCCAACGAGGAGCAGAAGGTGCTGGCTAGTGGTATGGATCAGGAATTCTCTGCAAATACTTAGCAAACAGATTTTTAGGGGTTTTTGATATAGCAAGTAAAAAAGTACGAGTAAATAAAATATAGTAGGAATAAATGCAGCAAGTGGCCCAATCCTTTATGCAGCAAAGGACAAGCCGGTTGTATTACTTAAGATGACCAAACGTTCTCGAGGACACATGGGAAGACTGTCAAGTGCTTTCGCTTCATATAGTTGATTAATCTTCTTTAGCTTGCTAAGTGTTGTGTGGGTGAACCTATGCTAATGTACCGCCCCATACAAGACTAATACATACTTGTGATTATACCCCTTGCAAACATCCGTAAGTACAAGAGAGTAATTAAGGTAGAAACCTAACCACAGCTTTAAACTCTAAGACCCTTACATCCCTTGTGCAATGGTTTCCTAACGGGGGTTCAGGTTTCTGTCACTCTGGCAACCCCTACGATTAGTAGCCAAATACACAATGCATTCCCCTAGGCCCATATAGGTGTAGTGTCATGTAGTCGACGTTCACATGACACCACTAGAAGAAGTACACCACAACTTAAATAACAATCTATTGAATCTTTCTGAACGCAACTCCACTACTAACAACAAGACTTCTCCCATGTCCTCAAGAACAAAACGAACTACTCATGAGACATCATATGGATCATGATCAGAGATGGAATAATGATGTATAACAATCTGAACATAAACAATAATTTAGTGGTTCAGTCAATAGCATCAACTACAAAGAGTAACCAACACCGGGAAAGTTTCCCCTATGAACTATGCAAGATTCAACACAATTGTTACAACAATATGGAGAAGGTGATGAGGGTGCTGATGGTGATGATGGTGGTGATGATGGTGATGATGATCCCGATGAAGTCCAGCTTGATGGTGGTGTTGATGGCGACGATCTCCCCTCTCCGGGAAGGAATTCCCCCGGCAGAAATCTGTCTGCCAGAGAGATCTTTCTCTCTTGGTGTTTTCCACCCCGCAGAGGCGACGGAATCTTTCTGTGGTCGCTCCCCGAGTCTTAGGGTTTCAGGAGGATGATATACGCTAGATGGGAGAGGCTGGAGTGGGCCAGGGCGGCCACACCACCTCCAGGCGCAGCCTAGGCCTGCCCGTGCCATGGGGTGGTGTGGGCCCCCTGTGGCCCACCTCCACTCCATCTTCTGGCATCTTTAGTCTTCTGGAAAAATAGGATTCTCCATATATTTTCCCGGATTTTCTGATCTTCGCGAAATTTGCCTCCAAACAACACTTTTTCCATCAGAATCCTGACTGCAGCGGTCCATGCTCCAAAAGTCATCAACAATGCAAAAATAGATGAAATAACATAAGTATCACCTCTCAATACGAAATATATCAATGAATAATAGTGAATTAAGACATAGAATAGTGATGCAAAATGGACGTATCAGGTGGCTCCGGGTTGGCGTGTTCGTGGACGACACAAGGCGACACAAGGCCCGAATATCTTCGGTGCCCTTGAGTCGCACTACTTAGCCGTGCCGGTCGTTCGACCAAGGGTTGACTTCGATAGGTAGCATATTGCTAAATGTACGAGTGCAAGTGGGACAAGAAGATGGCGAGTAGGCACAATTTGTGCGATCCGAATATATTTCATTATATATCATCTGGGTACAAGTTTGAGTTCTATGTATAGAACTTTCGGAGGAGGTTTACATTCCATGGCCTCCCGACCTCAAGCTGGCCATTGCCTCGTATGTCAATGAGGTAGTAGGCATCGTTGCCGAAGACGCGCCCTATGGCGAATGGCCCCTCCCATGGGGGGGGAGCTTGTGCATGCCCTTCTTGTCCTGGACCAGTCATAGGACCAAGTTGCCTTCCTGGAAGGTGCGGGTCCGGACTCTGTGGCTCTGGTAGCGACAGAGTCCCTGTTGGTAGATGGTGGTGTAGGAGCGAGCTAGGTCGCGTGCTTCGTTGAGCTGGTCGATGCTGTCTTGGCGGGCGATCTCGTTTGTTGCCTCAACGTAGTTGGTGACTCGAGGTGAGTCGTGCTCCAAGTCGGTTGGCGTTACGGCCTCGGTGCCGTACACCATGAAGAAGGGCGTGAACCCCGTGGAGCGGTTGAAGGAGGTGCGGATTCCCCATATTACGGAGGGGAGCTCTTCGACCCAGCATCCTGGGGTTCGCTTGAGGGGCACTTGGAGTTGCGGCTTGAGCCCATGGAGGATGCTCTGATTAGCGCGTTCTGCTTGGCCGTTCGACTCCGGGTGGGGGAATGAGGCGAGGTGGAGTCGTATGATGCGCTCTTCGCAGAATTCTGCCATGGCTCCCTTGGCGAAGTTGGTGCCGTTGTCCATTATGATGCTGTGCGGGTAGCCATACCGGTAGATGAGCTCGCAGAAAAACTTGGTGGCCGTCTTGCCGTCACACTTTTTGATCAGCTTGGCTTCGACCCACTTGGCGAACTTGTCGACCGTGACTAGGAGGTGGGTGAAGCCGGATGGGGCCTTCTTGAACGGGCCGACCATGTCCATGCCCCATATGGCGAATGGCCATGTGATGGGGATGGTCTTGAGTGCCGAACCAGGGAGATGCATCTGGTTGGCGTACTTCTGGTACCGACGCATCGTTGGACGATGTCGGTGGCGTCGGCGTGCGTGGTGAGCCAGTAGAAGCCATGTCGCATGGCTTTCGTGACCAGCGACTTGGCGCCGGTGTGATGGCCACAGTCGCCGGCGTGGATGTCCTAGAGGATCTTGCGTCCTTCTTCTGGTTGTACATAGCGCTAGAACATGCTGGTCACGCTACGTTTGTGGAGCTCGCCGTTGATGATGACGAAGGATTTGCAACGGCACACGATCATCCGCGCTTCCGTCTCGTTTCTTGGGAGGATCTTGTGCTTGAGGAAGGCGACGTATGGTGCCGTCTAGTCGTAGGGCTCCACAATCATGGCAACTAGGGCCGGCTCGGGCTGTAGTGGTATCCTGATGTCGATCTCCTTTGGTGGGGAGACTTAAGGCTTATGGATGATGTCGAGGAAGATGCCTACGGGTGGCATTTGCCGAGCCGACCCGATGCAGGAGAGGGCATCTGCCTCCTTGTTTTTGTGCCTGTCGATCCACTCGACCGAGTAGCCAGTGAAGTGCCCTCCCAAATGGTGTACCGCTTGGGTATATGCTATCATTGTCGGGGAGATGGCGTCACAGGTCCCTGCGACTTGGCCGGAGACTAGGTCAGAGTCGCCATAACATCGTAGGCGATTGACATTCATCTCCTTGGCGGCCCGCATGCCATGAAGGAGGGCTTCGTACTCGGCCATGTTGTTGGTGCAGGGCTTAAAGTTGAGGTGGAGTACGTAGCGGATCTTGTCTCCCTTGGGGAGGTCAGTATGACACCAGCCCCAGCGACATCGGTGTTCTTGGAACCGTCGAAGTGGAGCGACCAGTAGTGGAGGTAGGGGAGCTTCTCCGGCTGCTGCGCTTCTAACCAGTCGGTGAGGAAATCTGCCAAGGCTTGTGATTTGATTGCTTTGCATGGCTCATACTTGATGTTGTGGACGCCAATCTTGATGTCCCACTTAGCGACTCGCCCAGTCGCCTCGCGGTTGCGGATGATGTCCTGCAGCGGCGCGGAGGAGATGACCGTGATGGGGTTCTCCTGGAAGTAATGCGGGAATCATCGCTGGGCCCTGAAGAACGCATACACCAATTTTTGGTACTGCGGGTAGCGTTGTCTTGAGTCTGTCAGGACCTCGCTAATGTAGTAGATGGGCACTGTACGAGGTGCTCCTTGCCCTCTTCTGGCCATTCTATGACCATTACGGTGCTGACGTCTCGGGTGGAGGCCGCGACGTAGACGAGCATCAGCTCTTTATCAATTGGTGTGGCGAGTAGTGGAGCCAAGAGTAGCACTTCTTTGAGTGTCTTGAGCGTGTTGTCTGCCCCTGTGTCCCATTGGAACGTGGGTTTAGGGTTTGAGTGCCTTAAGGTCATTGCCTTCTCGCCAAGCCGGGGGATGAAGCGACTGAGAGCCGCGACTCGCCCAGCCAACTTCTGGATGTCGCATAAGCACTAGGGTTTCCCGAGCCGCGTGATGGTGTCGATCTTGGTGGGGTTGGCCTCAATGCCTCTCTTGGAGACCACGCACCCCAGGAGCTGTCCAGTAGGGACACCGAATGTGCATTTTCCTGGGTTGAGCTTGATGTTGTACCTCCGCAGATTTGCAAAGGTCTCGGCCAGGTTGGTGAGCAAGTCATCATGGCTGGTGGATTTTACCACCACATCGTCGATGTAGACGTGGATGTTGCGGCCAATTTGGCTCGCGAGGCACTCCTGCATGCACCTTTGGTAGGTGGCGCCGACATTCTTGAGGCCGAACGTCATGGCCGTGTAGTAGAAGGCGCGGAATGGCATGATGAACGCTGTCTTCTCCTCATCCTCGATCGCCATTTTGATCTGGCTGTAGCCAGAGTATGCGTCGAGGAAGCACAAGAACTCTGATCCCGTGGTCGAATCGATGATCTGGTCGATGCGCGGTAGGACGAACTCCTCCTTCGGGTAGGCTCTATTGAGGTTGGTGTAGTCGATACACATTCTCCAAGTTTTGTTCTTTTTCAGCACTAGGACTAGGTTTGCCAGGCACTTGGAGTACTTGATTGGCCGAATGAAGCCTGTGGCTAGCAGGCACTGTACTTCTTTGGCGATTGCTCGGCGGTGCTCTTCATTGAAGGGCCGCAGCGACTGCTTTACTGGTTGCACTTCGTGGTCGGTGTTGAGTTTGTGCTCAGTGAGTTCCCTTGGGACACCAGGCATGTTGGATGGTTTCCATGCGAAGATGTCGCGATTCTCATGGAGTAACTCGATTTGCGCGCTTTCCTATGCAGGGCTCATGTGCGCCCCAATGGTGACCGCCTGGCTGGTGTCGCCCAGGACGAGCTCGACAGTGCGGGTGTGCGTGGTCGCCTCGAACGTGGAGCTAGCGGTGGTCGGCTTCTTCATAATGGTGGGGTCGTCCTTGTTGATGCTACCCGCGTATTTCGTGAGCTCTTCCGCGTGGTCGGTCTTCGTGGCGATTACAGCGTTGGCGAGCTCGGCACCTTTGTCCTCGCATTCCACAGCCATGTCGAGGTCGCCGTGGACGCTGATGATGCCGCTTGGCCCTGGGAGCTTCATCATGTTGTAGGCGTAATGCGGGGTCGCCATGAACTTGGCGAACGCCTGGAGCCCTAGGATGCAGTGGTAAGGGCTGCTGAAGTTCACCAGCTCGAAGACGATCCGCTCGGTGCGGAAATTTTCTGGTGTGCCAAAGGTGACTGGCAGCGTCACCTTGCCGATCAGATACGCCTTCCGACGAGGGACGATGCCGTGGAAGGTGGTGAGTGTCGACTCGATCGCTGACTCCGGGAGGTGTAGCCTCTTTAATGTGTCGAGGTACATGATGTTGATGGAGCTTCCCCCATCCATTAGTGTCTTGGGCAGCCAGTCTCAGCCACTTTGGGCCTTACCACCAGGGCGTCTCGCCCTGGATATTCGATCCTGGGTGCGTGATCCTGGCGACTCCAGGTGATGCTTTGCTCGGACCAGTTGAGGAAGCGGGGGATGTCAACTTGGGTCACCGCATTGACCACGACCGCACAGGCGAGCACCTTCTTCTCGCGTTTGGTGCTGAGCCCGGTGAAGGTGTGTAGCGAGCCGATGGTGTTTCCGAACCCACCAGCATTCCCATTGTCCCGTGGTGGGTTGTTGTTGGGGTCCTCCCTTACTCGCCTTGCCTTTTCGATCTCCTTTAGAGAATGGCAGTCCACGGTGGTGTGGGTGGCGGGTTTCCCTCCCTGCTATGGTAGATGCAGGGCTGGTTGAGCAGGGCGGCGGGGTCGAATTTCGGCCTCACCGTGTTGTTGGCGCGGTAGTTTCCACTATCGCAGTAGTTTCCTCCGTCGCGGAGGAAGTTCTTCGGGTTGCGTTGGCCATAGCTGGCGTTAGCGACAAAGTTGACTTGCCCGTCATTGCGGCACTTGCCAGTGAGGCGGGTGTTGCTGTAGTGCATGTCGCACTGTCGCACTGTCGCCCGTTGTCGTGGCCGCTAATGCGGCGCCTTCCTCCCGACTCGTCGTCGGAGTCCTGGTTGGGGTCCTCCTCCACGTAGCGCTTGGCAATCTCGAGGAGGTTGGGGATGTTGTCGAGCGTCCGGTAGACCCTCTTGATCTTAGCGACTGATATGTTGCTAACATATCTATAATTTTTGATGTTCCATGCTTGGTTTATATCTACTTTCTTATCTTTTGTCCACACTTTGGAGTATTTTTATACACTTTCTTGGACTAACCTATTAACAAGATGCCATAGTGCCAGCTGCCCGTTTTCTTCTGTTTTTGGTTCCAGAAAAGCTAGAAAATGAATATTCTCGGAATTGGACCGGACAAAAGCCAAATTCGATATTTTACCGGAAGACTTACAGAGCTAGAAGACGAGACGGAGAGGGGCCAGGGGCTGGCCACACCATGTGGTGGCGCGGGCTAGCCGTGGCCGCGCCACCAGGTGGTGTGGGCCCCTGGTCCACCCACCAACCTTGCCTCTTCTCCTATAAGAAGCCTCCCGATGCAGAAACCCTAAATCGACAAGCCGACAGCCACGAAAAGTTCCGCAGCGCCGCCGCCACCGAAGGGGAGATTCGGGGGACAAAAACCCTCTGTTCCGGCACCCTGCCGGGACGGGGAAGTTCCCCCGGAGCCATCTCCATCGATCCCCACCACGATCTCTATCGCCGTTGTTGATTCCCATGATGATGACGGAGTAGTTCTTCCTCGAGGCTAAGGGTTCTACCGGTAGCTATGTGTTCATCTCTCTCTCTCTCTATGCATGATCATATTGTGATCATGAGATTTGTAATCAAGTAGATCTACCTTGCTACTCAAGTGCTTTAATAGATCTCTGCTCTCCCCATGTGTGTGAAAGTGACAGCGTGCACACCATGGTGGCACTTAGGCTAGAGATTACAAATACTTGTTATGAGTTATATTTGGAGTTGGATGTCTTTATGAAATTGTGGTGTTTGTTGGAACCATCTAGTGCTCAAGGTGACAGTGTGGGGTTTTCTAGATGCGGAAAGCGGACTTTGAGGTGTGCTGTTATAGTCCTACCATGGATTAGAGTGTCCAACCGAAGAGTAGTTCAGAGTAGTATCATAAAGAGAAGATATTTATATGAGAGTGTTCACTAGTGAAAGTATGATCCCTAGGCCTTGTTTCTTAGCATTGAAACACCCTTTACAACTAGATCTGTTACATGTTTGCTTGCTTCCATCTTTATTTCAGTTTACCTTTAGTCTCTTCCACGCCATCAAAGCTATTTTCTATCATCGTTGTCTTATATCCATACCACTTGTATTTCACTATCTCTTTGCCGAACTAGTGCACCTATACACTTGACAAGTGTATTAGGTGTGTTGGGGACACAAGAGACTTCTTGTATCTTGATTGCAGGGTTGCTTGAGAGGGGATTCCTTTGACCACTTCCTCCCTGAGTTCGATAAACCTTGGGTAATCCACTTAAGGGAAACTTTCTGCTATTCTACAAACCTCTGCACTTGGAGGCCCAACAACTGTCTACAATAATAGAAGTGCGTAGACATCAAGCTATTTTCTAGCGCCGTTGCCGGGAACTAAAAGAAGAAGAAGCTCCCACGTCAACAACGCGCCAGCAAGCATTTTCTAGGGCCGTTGCCGGGGAGGTAAGGTAAAAGGTACTCACATACTCCGGTTTGAGTGCTCGAAGTTATTTCCTTTCGATTATGCAATTTTGTATTTTTGTTTCTTATTTTCACTAGTTAGTCTTAATGGAAAACAACAACAAAATTAGAGAGTTTATAGTATTTATCTTGAGTTAGGACATGAAGTGTTTGAAGAGAAAATTAAAAAACCCATGGAACTTTATTTGCATGCTAATAGCAATGTTATTAGTATGAATTCTTTGAGCACCATTATTGGTAATGCAATGGAAAAGTCTAAGCTTGGGGAAGCTGGTTTTGATGAGAATGATCTTTTTAGTCCCCCAAGCACGGAGGGGAAAATGTACTTTGATGATACTATGCCTCCAATATATGTTGATTACAATGATGAATGTGATATTTTTAGTCCACCTACTATTGAGGAGAAAATTAATTATGATTACAATATGCCTCATATATTTGATGATTATGGTGATGAGAATAATAATGATAGCTATTTTGTTGAATTTGCTCCCACTACGATTGATAAGGATGACTATGCTTATGTGGAGAGTAATAATGATTATATGCATGTGTGTCATGATAATAATATTTTATGTGATATTTATATTGTTACTTTTATTCATGATTCTACTGAAAGTTATTATCAGAGAAGGAATAATGGTTTTATGTATCTCAACAATATTAAGTTTCCCCTCTTTATGTAGAAAATTTTGAAGTTGCACTTGTTTTGCTTTCCTATGCTTGTTTCTTTGTGCTTTCATGACTTATTTCTTTACAAGATTCCTATGCATAGGAAGTGGGTTAGACTTAAATGTGCTTTTAATTTTCTTCTTGATGCTCTCTTTCACTTCAATTCATATTTCTTCTGTGAGCATCTTCTCAAACTATCATGCCTAACTTAAAGGCGTTAAAGAAAAGTACTTATTGGGAGATAACCCAAAAGTTTTAGTTGAGTCTTGGAAGTTATTACCTATAATAACCACTCCTTATCATTTTTGTGTGGTTTTTTTTTCCAAGAATAACCTCTAATGAGAGAGAAATAATGCTTGCGAAAGTTGCTGTCCTGAAACAGATTTTTGTGCTTCATTGTAAAAATTTGTGAAAAATCTCTATATGTCGGATTGAGCTGTACTTTTTTGTGCTTCTGCCCATAACTTTCGTTAGTTCAACCCTTTTCGATTTGAGCAACAGAAGGTCTTCGAAAAAATTGGTTTTTACCTGCTGGTCTGTTTTGACAGATTTTTGCCATTATTTGCATTTGCCTCTTAATCTCTTTCTCTTTGAGTTCTCTTTGATCATTTGAACTTTTTAAAGGAAGTCCTATAGTACCTTGTGTTTTAATGGAAGTTTACTTGTGTTGAAACTGAACCAAAAGACTTATTATCTTGAATGCACTAATATTGCTAATGAAGATTTTGTGAAGTTTTGTATGAAGGAAATTTTCAGGTGTAGGGAAATAATGATGTATCGAGATGAAGAATGTACAAAAACTAAAGATTGGGGATGCCACCCCGTGTCACCCCAAGAAATATTCAAGAGGTACAAGCGTCAAATCTTGGGGATGCCCAAGGCATCCCCTTCTTCATCAATAAAAATCTCAGGTTCTTCCAAACACTTCATTTTTATTGTTTCATGCAGAGTTGTGTTGTTCTTGAAGTGTCTTTGTTTTCGTTTTCGTTTTTGGTTTTCGTTTTCTTGATTTGCTTAGTTTGCTTTAATAAATTGGTTGGACCCCCTCTTTCATAGATTGGTTTGGATTGGAAAAGAGTAGGAATGTTCATGCTTAAGTGATAAAGAGAGCTTGTTTCTGACTGTGGCCTATGCTTTGTCATGTCAGGCTTGATATTCTTTCGGCTTTATTCTTAGTGATCTTTGCTGTAGCATGACATGTTATAAACAATTGAGATTGCTTAATGTGCCTTGGAAGAATCATGCGTTGTTTTAGCATATTAAAGCATAGTATTGTGGTATTCTCCTTTGATACTTTATTTGGGTTGACTTGGCACATGCTCACACCATGTTATGACTATCCCAAGTCACCATAGCCTTTATGATCCTTTAGTTTTCGACTTGTAATATCACTTTATGCTTTAATTAATGATGTTTTGTCGCTTTGCATGATTATGGCCATTATTGCTCTCTTAGTTGGCTGCTCCCGGTCTTTTGCTAGCCTCCATAACCAAGTACGAGTCCCACTCATGCATCAAACTCCATTAAACCAAGTTATTCCAAAGAGTCCACCATACCTACCTATTAGCATTTGCTATTCCAAGTATATTCATGTTTTTATCTACCTTCCAAATTAAACTTGTTATGTGAAAATTAGTGATTAAAGCTCTCACGAACTTGATGGCACACTTTACTTTTCTTGCACTTAATAAACTTGAACCATTGTGTCCATATTTGTTGCGTATATGATTGCGCTTTATGAGTTGAAATTAGCAGAACCATGTATCATGGGGAACGCTTTTGACATTGCACTTGTACATTGTACCCCGCTGATATCATGATTCTTTTGCTTATGGATCCCGGAGGTGTGAAATAAAAGTGGAACTTGTAAGACCATAATGAGCACTCTATGAAGCATCCTCAATAAAAACCTATGCAAATAGCAAATAAAAAGATCACTGAGATGCTCATTGTCTGCTTGCCTTGTCATTTTGATTATGGGATAGCTCCTGTATCATGTGCAAGGGGTACCCCATTGGCGGTTCTCTATGATAGATATGTACTTACAATGACAAGAGCTTACTTGTGACTGAAGTTGAGTAGCATGAGGTTCGGTCTTCGTAAGTAAGGGGCATGAGATTTCGGCTTATAACTTGTCAAGCATATCCTCTTAGTTGTGTCACTTTAACCTTAATCACCTAAAGATGCTTATGATAGGGGCAATGAGATCTTAAAGCTAATAAGTACCATAATTTTTGGAAGCTCTTTATGAAACTTGAATCCCTGCTTCTTTCTATGAAGGCCTTTCTTTTACTTTTATGTTGTGTCTCCACCTTCTACCTTTATGCACCTACTTTGAGAGCATAGTGGCTATTCTTAGTTTAATATGTATTGTCCCAAGACTTGTTGATTGATGCATAACTTTGATATTTCTTGTTCTTAAACTATTTGTATCTAGTCACCCTTATTAACTTTGAAGGTGTCCTATGCATTTATGTTTTGCTACTCCATGAGGGACAAGATAAATGCCACTATGCTATGTTTTCTTTATGTGAAACAAACAAACGTCTTGCAAAGCATTGTTATTCATGAATCTTTAGTTTATGCCTTTTCATGTTACAACATAGTTGCTATCTGTAACATCCCAAAACTTTAATCCAAGTTATCAAGATCCAAATGACCCAATTTAGGGTTAACAAAAACTTTTTCCCATTAAAAGAAATAAGAATGCATGTGTGTGTTGCATTAATTAGGAATTGTTTTGAATTGCCATGTTTGTTTGTTCTAATGGTTGTAAAATGACTCCAAGATGAATGTCACATCATCTAGATCATTCCCAAGAAAAATCCAAAGAAAAAGAAATCAAAAAGAATTAATAATGGAAATGGTCACTTTTGCCATTTTAATCAACTAGGTCACTTTGGGTGTTCCTAGAACTCAAATTAAACAGAAACAATTGTGGATGTTTGCACCCCTTTCTAGTACAAGTAGTGATGTACCAAGGCCCACTTTGTGATCTTCCAAAAACATTCAAACTCTAAATTTAAAAGACATTTGAAAATGGAATCAAGTGTATGTACCTAGATCCCACTTTTTCAAAAACCATGCAAATGAATTCAATTTGGCAAATCCTAGCAACCACAGATACTTAAGCACGTGACTAACAA
Source organism: Avena eriantha (assembly GCA_910589775.1). Taxonomy (NCBI): domain Eukaryota; kingdom Viridiplantae; phylum Streptophyta; class Magnoliopsida; order Poales; family Poaceae; genus Avena; species Avena eriantha. The sequence goes on along the minus strand of OU342744.1, from coordinate 419,472,363 downwards.
CTCCACCAAAATTCATTTCAAAATTCGAAAGTTGAATTCATGCGGCCATTGTGTCGAACACCTTGTGAGCAGAATCAAACCTGCCTAACTAATACTGCTTTGATAAAATTTTGTCAAGCCATTTGATCACCATTAACCTCCCTTGTCTCCCCTAGTCCCAACCAGGCCATAAACCAGCCACTCCCTAGTCCCTAGCCACAGTGCAGCGCCACCCCGACGCAATGCCCGCCGGTCAAGCACGGGCAGCTCGCAGCAGACATCCCCGCCCTCTCCCGCCGCTCCAGGGAAGTAGGCGCGATCACACCGCCATCCCCTGTCCCTTCCCCGAGCACAACAGCCCCCGGACCATGCGCAGCGCACGCCAGAGCACCGTCTCTGGCAGAGCTCCACAAGCCGCCCCTCAACCACAACCTGCGCGTGCCGCTCCGCCTTGACCACTTCACCCCGCCAGACATGCCCTTTCCCTGCCACGTGATCCACAGCCGCCGTGGACCGCGTCAAGCACCGTCTCTGCCGCGCGGAGCGCCAGACGCTCCCGACCACAATCCACCACCCCTAGCATCACCATTAAGCCCTAGCCGACTGCCAGGGAACCACCTACCGTCTTGCTACCTTGCCCACGCCTCCAGCGCCCTGTGTCGTCGTCACCGACGAGCTCCGCCCATGCTTCTCTGTCGCCTCGCTGAGCCTATATAAGGGAGCCTCCCCAGCACCATTTCTTCACACCACCCAGCTCCCCTCTCACCACTAGTCCTTCCCTACCGCTCGCTGTAGCAGCTCGAGCAGCCCTCCGCCGGAATTTTGCCGGAGATAGCCGCAACAGAGGAGGAGACGCCCCCGTTGATTTCGTCCACCCTCGGAGCTGCCGTGACCTCGCCTGAGACCGCCATGGTCTCCTCGTTCAAACGCCCCCATTGCTGCACTAGCTGGAGCCCTGCTATGCCCCCACTACACCCTTACAACGCTGCTAGGTGTCCGTCTCGCTGGCGACGTGTCTGTTGTCGACGATGAACATGAGCCGCATATCCTAGTTCTAATCCTACGGTCTGTGTTGCCCCGTACCGCTTCTCGTTTAAAGAGCCACTGACATGTGGGACCCCCCCTGTCAGCTGTCCTCAGTGCCGCGGAGGGAGACTGGGCCGGCCCATTAGTGTTCCCGCGCAACCCAGCAAATTCAAATAAACCTTTTTCTTTTTAGACTTAAACTAGATTCTATCCCTTAGTTTGAAATTCAATTCCGAGAGTTTTACAAATCCAAATTGAGTGATTCCAATTTTGTTGGAAAGGTTATGAAAATATCTATTCAACCCTGTTGGATTTAGATCAATTAGAGTTAGATATCTCTCCAAGAAAAAATAACAAGAAAGAAGATTTTTCACATTCAAACATTTGTATAAAATCAATCATAATATATTTTGAGTTGATTCCAACTCTCAAAAATCAAATTTAACCATACCTATATGAATATGTAATAATATAAAGGTTTTCATGCAGTGACTTTGGACTAGTACCAAAATAATGCTATATAGCAATTTCTAGTCACTTTAAATCATTAAATATTAAACTTAAACTTATTAAAATGTGATCAAACCTTTAAATCACATTCCCATATAGTAGAATATGTGGTGATGACATGTGTCCACATGATCCCATATTTTAATTGGAGAATATTAAATCTTAGTTAATTTCAATGAGTAGAAATCAATTTTCTCAAATAAAATAAATAAAACTAGTCATTAAACCTAGTGATGTTTGAGATGATACTAGATCATCAAATGTGTGCCTTCGTGTGCTAAATAGTCTAGTTAAGTATTGTTTGGTGATTGTGTATTCCGTATGTATTTATAGACGATAGTACCGAACAAGTCTTTGAGGAGGAGGAGTTCTACCAAGAAGAGGAGGAGGAGAATTTCAACCACTTAACCAACCAAGGCAAGCCATCATTAACAATGCAAGCTAACCCTTGCAAGCTATTATTGGCAAGCTAGAATTATACAAGATGACCTAAGCAAGATGCATTAGGCATGCTTGGTTATACATGTTGACTTATACCTACCCCAAGTTTACTTACAAGCTTTACTTTCCTTTACCTTACCAAAGTTCTTTACCTTGTTTACTTGATAGCATAAAGAGTATAAAACTTGACCTATCTAGTTAGGTTTAGATGTCATTCTATGGCATGAGATTAATATTGGCATCCCACATTAGTGAACACTCTTAACTTAGTAGTTTAGAGTTAAACCAAAAACCTGATCACTTTAGATGGGAGTACTTGGGTGAAAATGACTTGTGAAAACCTTGGAATGATGAGTCATTCTATTGAGATGTTTTGACATGTGTTGAGAAACACAAATGGTTTATGATGATGAAAATGTTGAGGCATGAGCCTTAGGCCTTTTATAAAAAAACTGATGGTTGGGTTCGGATGCGATACCATTCCAAATTTACCGTACAACCACAATACCTGAATTGGGTAAGGCTTAGCTGGAAGTTTATATGCATTAGTATGAGTTCCCCCACGGGAGAGGTTTGAGCTGAGGCTACCTCTCAATGTTGTCCACCTATGTAGTGCCCAGGATGGCAGATGGCCATGGCTGGGAGGCCAAGCCCATAGGAGAGGTGCTTATACTAGAGTGTGTAAAGAAAAGGTTATGTTTGATTATCTGCATACAAAGTATGATGATTCAAGGTTATCCCTGACAGATGTATCAAATTTTGTGGTGAAAGTGTACCACCTCTGCAGAGTGTCAAACTATTCGAATAGCTGCGTCCGCGGTTATGGACAGTTGGAGTGGCCATACTGTTCTGTTTTCAGATGTTTTCAAAATGACTTATGAAATGAATTGTGACATGGCTTAACCCCAACATGGTTGTGACTATGAAAACTAAGTTCCCACTTAGGTGATTTCAAAACTTTATTTTATCTTTCTTTGTTTCTAAACTCAGTTTAGGTTTCAAACTTAACTTTACAAACAAACTTAGAACTTAGCATGTCTTGCTAGAACTACCTTACTTGTTAGTGATAGTTTGCGAGTACTTAAAGAGTACTCATGGCTTTGTCCCTGGCTATTCCTGTGGCTAGACTATGAGGAGGACTACACTGAAGGAGGACAACAGGACGGCTACCACAACTAGTATCATCTCCCATCGTCAGCATTGCCTGTGACACTGAAGATGGAGCCCACCGCTACGCTAATTATTCCACTACTTGTTTGTATTAAGACTGGATCATGAGATCCTTTATTTGTGTAAGACCTGATTATGGTTTGTAATGGATGATGTACTATGATATCCAATATGTTATGTCTCGCAAAAATGGTAATTCTGGGATTGCGATGCATGGCATAACAGGCATCTGGGATTAAAAATCCGGGTGTTGACAAGTTGATATCAGAGCCATCCTGACCATAGGAGACCCTAGTTAGAATGGACGTCCGAACAAAAACTTAGTTTCAAAAACCAAAGTGAGTATTTATGAAAACTTATTACCTCTCTTACCCTTGGGATTCTTTCTCTAAAAAAATACACGTTCCTCCAAATTCTTACATTACTACCTAAAACTTTGACACACTTGATCACTTCACTAACTTTCTCATCCTAAATTCAAATAGATGGAAGTTCAGTACAGCAAGTTCTACTAGTTGGGAAACGGTGGCCAACTGATCTTCGAGAGGGATCTAGATGCACTGTCTGAGTACTTGGAGCATCCGCATCCGGAATTTCTTGGAGCTCAACTCAATGGTCCCCTAGGAGGATATTTACAATGGCTAGTAGTTGCTGATCTTCGAGGCAAGTTAGAAGCACCCATGTCCAAGAGGATTCAATTCACTGTGAGAGAGAACAACTGGCTAGATGGATTAGCCAGGGCAATGCATGAAGCTCTCGCTCGTCTTTGCGCACAGAATGTCAACTTGATCCAAGGAACTCGCTTTGCTCACTATGCAAGGCGTGATTCTATGGGAATGCCTCTGGAGATGCCAAGTCACCCGGAGTTGAAGCTTCAAGTGGAGAACCTTGAATTCCTATTGTATGACAGATAGAAGGAATTGGACAATGCTAGAGAGTTCGCCAACCACAACCTCGCCATTGCCGCCCAGAACGCCCAAACTTTCTCACTGCTTGTCAAGGATCGTCAGTCACTTCGCCGTCAACGTGCAAATAAGGATCGCACCATCGACCGTCTTCGCAAGAAGATGGCCGAACTCGAGAAGACCATCAAGGAGCAAGAATCTCAGCTTGCAGCAAAAGAAGAAGAGGAGGAAGGTGAAGACATCCAAGGGGATATTGAATCCTACCTCAGCAATGATGATGACTACCTGGAGGATGATGCCATGGACTTCTACACCGACGATGATGACTCCGACTTCATCGATGATGAGTAGATGCACTAAAGCACTATCGTAGGAGTGAGAAGTATCGGTCCCATTGTATCTTAGCTTGCAAAATGGTTCTTAAAACCATTTGTTTTCCTTTAATGGTGGTGTGTGTGAGTTTGTATCGTGTGCTTTGCTTGACTGAATGAAAAGAAGTTAGTTGCAAAACCTGAGTCAAACTCACAATTTTAGCTTTGAAACCAAAATCATGAACCTTAGAACTTTCCCACTTACCCCATTATCTATCTCAATCTTCAGATGACTCGTGGAAACCAAGGAGGGAGCAACTCATCGTAGGACCCAATGCTACAGATTCTGCAGACGCTCATTGCAGACCGTGAAGCTAGTAGGGTAGAGCGCCAAGAAAATCTAGCCACCTTGTAGCAGATCGCCTAGATGGCTCACAACAATCAGAACCATCGAAATTAGGATCATCATGGATCCAAACTCAAATACTTCCAGAATACCAATCCCCCAATGTTTAGCCAGTCTGAAAACCCACTGGATGCTGATGATTGGTTGCAGACCATGGAGAACAACTTAGAAGTCGCCGGAGTGGATGCCAACAAGAAAGTTCTTTTTCCACCCACTATCTGGCCGGAGATGCAAGAGCATGGTGGAACAACACCCGTACGATGAACCATGGTCAAGTGATGACATGGGAAGCCTTCAAAGTCAAGTTCAGCCACACCTACGTGCCGCAGGGTTTAGTCATCAGAATGAGAGATGAATTCACAGAGTTAAAGCAAGGCAAAGTGACTATAGTGGAGTACCGTGACAGATTCTTGTCCCTCGCCAGGTATGCACCTGATGAGATCAGCACGAAGGCCAAGAAGAAGGAGAGATTCCTGAACGAACTGCATGATGAGATGCAGTCAGTTCTCGTCAACATCCGTTTTGAGGATCTCGAAGAGCTAGTCGACTCTGCCATTCAGATGGAAGGGAAGATTAATCAAGCAAACGACAACCGCAAACGTCGGATGATGCACCAAGCTGGATCCAACAGTCACCAGAAGTACCGTCCCAACCGTCTGCCGGATATGCCCTGCGGAACAATCGACCCCCAATGTCTCGTCCAAGCTACCCCAACTGTAGCGGAGGAAATGTGAAGTCCGGAGGAAACAACAACAACCACCCTGGCAACTCCAGCAATTTCAGCCGTGCACCGCCCAAGCCCACTAACAACAACAACACTGCACCCAGAACTGGAAGCAATGATGTGCCCGTGGCAGCAAAAGACAAGTCTCAGATTACTTGTTTCGAGTGTGGAGTAAAGGGTCACTACTCTAATGAGTGTCCCAAGAAGATTGCCGCCACTGCAAATGTGAATGCCCCAGCTCAACAGCAGCATCGTGTTCAACCCGGAAGAAGATCCGCCCCAGGGAACCCTCACAACCGCAATGGCCGTCTCTTCCACATGAACGCCGAAGAAGCCCAAGAAGCGCCAGATGTAGTGCTGGGTATGTTTTCTGTCAACTCAGTTTTACCAAGAGTGTTGTTTGATTCTGGAGCATCGCATTCATTTGTCACCGAAGAATTTGCATGCACTAGTAAGATTACCCCACCAACTTGAAGCATGTCATGATAGTTCAAATACCTGGTTCAACTACAAAAGCTAGAAAATTTTGCAAAGCTGTATCTATCAGAATACATGGGATAGATTTTTATGCCAATCTAATAGTACTCGGAACCAAAGGTTTGGAAGTAGTACTAGGAATGGATTGGATGTCAATGCATAAAGGATTGATTAACTGTGCCAAGAAAGCCATCACCATGACCAGTAGCTCTAGAGTATTAGTAGAGCATATATCTGAAACCTTGCCCCATCAATTCAAGTGCAACAAGAGTCTAGCCCTACCCACCATAGACCAAGTCAGAGTAGTCCGTGAATACCTCGACGTATTCCCAGATGAATTGCCTGGTATGCCCCCGGATAGGGATATTGAGTTCATTATTGAACTAATCCCCGGAACCGGACCCATAGCTCAGAGAACCTATAACATGAACCCCTCAGAGTTAGTAGAGTTGAAGAAGCAATTGGATGCTATGTTAGCAACAGGCTTGATTCAACCAAGCGCATCGCCATGGAGATCGCCCGTGTTATTCGTCGACAAGAAGGATGGAGGCAACCGTTTGTGCATAGATTAGAGGAAGCTGAATGACATCACCATCAAAAACAAGTACCCATTGCCAAAGATAGAGGATCTATTTGATCAGTTGACTGATGCCAGAGTGTTCTCTAAGATCGATCTTAGGACTGGTTATCACCAACTTAAGATTCGTCCAACGGATATTCCAAAGACCGCCTTTACCACCAGATATGGATTATATGAGTATACGGTCATGTCTTTTGGATTAACCAATGCCCCCGCTTATTTCATGAATCTCATGAATAAGATCTTTATGAATTTTCTAGATAAGTTTGATATTGTGTTTATCGACAATATCCTTATCTACTCCAAGTCAGAAGAAGAGCATGAGCAACATCCGAGAATCATCCTTGAAACCCTTAGAGAGCAGCAATTGTATGCTAAGTTCAGCAAATGTGAGTTTTGGCTGAAGGAAGTAGGATTCCTAGGACATATTGTGTCTGCAGGAGGAGTCGCTATTGATCCCGCCATGATAAAAGATGTTGAAGAATGGGAAGCCCCAACCACTCAAACTCAAGTCTGTGCATTTCTCGGATTAGCGGGATATTACCGCAAGTTCGTAGAAGGATTTTCGAGCATCGCAAGACCCATGACCCAATCGTTGAAGAAGGACACGAAGTTTGAATGGACCGACAAATGTGAAGCAAGTTTCCAAGATCTCAAGAAGAGATTGATTTTATCCCCAATATTGATTATGCCAGATATCAAGAAGCCGTTTGATGTGTATTGTGATGCATCCAAGATTGGTCTCGGATGTGTATTGATGCAAGAAGGCAAAGTCATCGCGTATCTGTCTCGACAACTAAAGCAGCATGAGCAGAACTACCCTACCCATGATCTTGAGTTAGCAACTGTCATTTTATCTTTGAAGACATGGCGTCATTACCTTATGGGTAATCGCTGTGAGATTTACTCCGATCACAGAAGCTTGAAGTATATTTTCATTCAGAAGGAGCTGAAAATGAGGCAAAGGATATGGATATAGTTAATCAAGGATTATGACCTTGACATTCACTATCACCCCGGCAAAGCCAATGTGGTAGCGGATGCTCTTAGCAAATTGCCGTGTAGGTTAAACACCATGATCAAGGAGAAGTAACCAAGTTTGCATGAGGAGTTGGAGCAGTTTAGAACTGAGCTAGTTAGCAAAGGATTCTTAGCTAGCATTGAACTTCAACCCACTTTGATTAGCCAAATCAAGGAAGCCCAGAAGGGAAATGCAAGCATCGACGGAATCAAACGTCGTATTGGTACATGAAAGGTACATGGACTCACCAAAGACGAAGAAGGAATTATGTGGTACAAAGGACGTATCTGTGTGCCAGCAGATTCGGAGCTGAAGCAAGTCATCATGCAAGAAGCTCATGATACTCTTTATTCTATCCACCCCGGAGGAACAAATATGTATCAAGATTTGAAGGAGCAATTTTGGTGGCACAAGATGAAGAGAGAAATCGGAAGCTACATCACCAAGTGTGATATCTGTCAGAGAGTCAAAGCGGAACATCAGAGACCCGCAGGACTGTTGCAAACATTATAGATTCTGGAATGGAAATGGGATTCCGTCGGAATGGACTTTATCACCGGTTTGCCTACTTCTAGTAGGGGAAATGACTCTATCTGGGTCATCATTGATAGACTCTCCAAGGTAGCTCATTTTATACCTGTCAAGACAACCTACCAGAGTTCGAAGCTAGCAGAATTGTACATTGCCAGAATTATTAGTCTACATGGAACCCCCAAGACCATAGTATCAGATCGAGGAACCCAATTTACCTCGAGATTTTGGCAGAAAGTCAAAGAAGGATTAGGAACCAAGTTGAATTTCAGCACAGCTTATCACCCGCAAATCGATGGATAGACTGAAAGAGTCAACCAAATCTTAGAAGATATGTTAAGAGCTTGTGTGTTGGAGTATGGATAAAAATGGGAAGATTGCATGCCTTTCGCAGAATTCTCCTATAACAACAGTTATCAAGCCAGTTTGCAAATGGCCCCATTTGAGTTCTTATATGGAAGATAGTGCCGTACCTCTTTGAATTGGTCACAAGTAGGAGAGAGTCAGATTTTTGGACTCGACATCCTATAAGAAGACAAAGAGAAGGTTCACAATGTCCGTGAGCACCTCAAGACCGCCCAATCCAGACATAAGAGTTATGCTGACAAGAGAAGGAGATACCTGACTTTCAATGTCAGAGACTTTGTGTATCTCAAAGTTTCGCCATTAAAGGGAACGCAACGTTTTAGTCCGAAAGGAAAGTTAGCTCCCAGATATATTGGACCCTTCAAGATTCTGAATCATCGAGGAGAAGTATCTTATCAACTGGAACTGCCAGAGGAGATGTCAGCTATCCACAATGTGTTCCATATCTCGTTACTTCGCAAATGCCCAGAAGTGCCGGAGAAGACTGAAGTTTTCAAGAACATCGATCACCGAGCAGTGGATATCAACAATGATCTGACGTATCAGGAAGTGCCCATCCATATCTTGGAGGAAGCTTACAGAATCACCAGGACCCATAGTATCAAATTTCTCAAGATTCAATGGAGCAACCATACCGAAGAAGAAGCCACTTGGGAGCGAGAAGATTACATTAGGACTGAGTTCCCAGATCTCTTTAGTTCCTAGTTTTCTTTATTAAATCTCAGGACGAGATTTTGTTTAAGGGGGGGGGGGAAGGTTTGTAACATCCCAAAACATTAATCCAAGTTATCAAGATCCAAATCACCCAATTTAGGGTTAACAAAAACTTTTTCCCATTAAAAGAAATAAGAATGCATGTGTGTGTTGCATTAATTAGGAATTGTTTTGAATTGCCATGTTTGTTTGTTCTAATGGTTGTAAAATGACTCCAAGATGAATGACACATCATCTAGATCATTCCCAAGAAAAATCCAAAGAAAAAGAAATCAAAAAGAATTAATAATGGAAATGGTCACTTTTGCCATTTTAATCAACTAGGTCACTTTGGGTGTTCCTAGAACTCAAATTAAACAGAAACAATTGTGGATGTTTGCACCCCTTTCTAGTACAAGTAGTGATGTACCAAGGCCCACTTTGTGATCTTCCAAAAACATTCAAACTCTAAATTTAAAAGACATTTGAAAATGGAATCAAGTGTATGTACCTAGATCCCACTTTTTCAAAAACCATGCAAATGAATTCAATTAGGCAAATCCTAGCAACCACAGATACTTAAGCATGTGGCTAACAACTCCACCAAAATTCATTTCAAAATTAAAAAGTTGAATTCATGGGGCCATTGTGTCAAACACCTTGTGAGCAGAATCAAACCTGCCTAACTAATACTGTTTTGATCAAATTTTGGCGAGCCATTTGATCACCATTAACCTCCCTTGTCTGCCTAGTCCCAACCAGGCCATAAACAAGCCACTCCCTAGTCCCTAGCCATAGTGTAGCGCCACCCTGACGCCATTCCCGCCAGTCGAGCACAGGCAGCTCGCAGCAGACAGCCCCACCCTCTTCCGCCGCTCCAGGGAAGTAGGCGTGATCACACCGCCGTCCCTGTCCCTTCCCCGAGCACAGACAACCCCTGGACCACCTCCAATTGCTCGCGCCCACCGCCTCTGCGCCATGCGCAACGCACGCCAGAGCATCGTCCTTGATAGAGCTCCACAAGCCGCCCCTCGACCATAGCCCGTGCGTGCCACTCCGCCTTGACCACCTCACCCCGCCAGACACGCCCTTTCCCCGCTGCGCGACCCACAGCTGCCGTGGATCGCGTCGAGCACCGCCTCTGCCGCGCGGAGCGCTAGACGCTCCCGACCGCAATCCACCGCCCCTAGCATCGCTATTAAGCCCTAGCTGACCTCCAGGGAACCGCCCACCGTCTGCCTACCTTGCCCACGCCTCTAGCGCCATGTGCCGTCGTCACCGACGAGCTCCGCCCATGCTTCTCTGCCGCCTTGCCAAGCCTATATAAGGGAGCCTCCCCAGCACCATTTGTTCACACCACCCAGATCCCCTCTCACCAATGGTCCTTCCCCACCTCTTGCCGTAGCAGCTCAAGCAGCCCTCCACCAGAATTTCACCGGAGATAGCCACAACATAGGAGGAGACGCCCCCGTCGATTTCGTCCACCCTTGGAGCTGCCGCAACCTCGCCTGAGCCTGCCATTGTCTCCTCATTCAAATGCCCCCATCACCGCACTAGCTGGAGACCTGGTATGCCCCCACTACACCCCCACAATGCCGCTAGGTTTCCATCTCGCCGGCGACGTGTCCGTCGTCGACGATGAACGTGAGTCGTAGGTCCTAGTTCTAATCCTACGGTCCGCGTTGCCCCGTACCGCTTCGCGTTTAAAGAGCCACTGACATGTGGGACCCCCTGCCAGCTGTCCTCAGCACCGCAGAGTGAGACTGGGCCGGCCCATTAGTGTTCCCGCGCAACCCAGCAGATTCAAATAAACCTTTTTTCTTTTTAGACTTAAACTAGATTCTGTCCCTTAGTTTGAAATTCAATTTCGAGTGTTTTACAAATCCAAATTGAGTGATTCCAATTTTTTTTGAAAGGTAATGAAAATCTCTATCCAAGATAGTTGGATTTAGATCAATTAGAGTTAGAGATCTCTCCTAGCAAAAATAACAAGACATAAGCTTTTTCACATTCAAACATTTTTCTAAAATCAACCATAATAGCTTTTGAGTTGATTCCAACTCTCGAAAATCACATTTAACCACACCTATCTGAATATGTAATAATATCAAGGTTTGCATGCAGTGACTTTGGACTATTACCAAAATAATGCTATATAGGCATTTCTAGTCACTTTAAATAATTAAATATTAAACTTAAACTTATTAAAATGTGATCAAACCTCTAAATCACATTCCCATATAGTAGAATATGTGGTGATGTCATGTGTCCACATGATCACATATTTTAATTGGAGAATATTAAATCTTAGTTAATTTCAATGAGTAGAAATTACTTCTCTCAAATAAAATAAATAAAACTAGTTATTAAACCTTGTGATGTTTGAGATGATACTAGATCATCAAATGTGTGCCTTCGTGTGCTAAATAGACTAGTTAAGTATTGTTTGGTGATTGTGTATTCCGTATGTATTTATAGACGATAGTACCGAACAAGTCTTCGAGGAGGAGGAGTTCTACCAAGAAGAGGAGGAAGAGAATTTCAATCACTTCACCAACCAAGGCAAGCCATCATTAATAATGCAAGCTAACCCTTGCAAGATATTATTGGCAATCTAGAATTATACAAGATGACCTAAGCAAGATGCATTAGGCATGCTTGGTTATACATGTTGACTTATACCTACCCCAAGTTTACTTACAAGCTTTACTTTCCTTTACCTTACCAAAGTTCTTTACCTTGTTTAATTGATAGCATAAAGAGTATAAAACTTGACCTATCTAGTTAGGTTTAGATGTCGTTCTATGGCATGAGATTAATATTGGCATCCCACATTAGTGAACACTCTTAACTTAGTAGTTTAGAGTTAAACCAAAAACCTGATCACTTTAGATGGGAGTACTTGGGTGAAAATGACTTGTGAAAACCTTGGAATGATGAGTCATTCTATTGAGATGTTTTGACATGTGTTGAGAAACACAAATGGTTTATGATGATGAAAATGTTGAGGCATGAGCCTTAGCCCTTTTATAAAAAAACTGATGGTTGGGTTCGGATGCGATACCATCCCAATTTTACCGTACAACCACAATACCTGAATTGGGTAAGGCTTAGCCGGAAGTTTATATGCATTAGTATGAGTTCCCTCGCGGGAGAGGTTTGAGATGAGGCTACCTTTCAATGTTGTCCACCTATGTAGTTCCCAGGATGGCAGATGGCCATGGCTAGGAGGCCAAGCTCATAGGAGAGGTGCTTATACTAGAGTGTGTAAAGGAAAGGTTATGTTTGATTATCCGCAAACTAAGTATGATGATTCAGGGTTAACCCTGACAGATGTATCGAATTTTGTGGTGAAAGTGTACAACCTCTGCAGAGTGTCAAACTATTCGAATAGCCACGTCCGCGGTTATGGACAGTTGGAGTGGCCATACTGTTCCGTTGTCAGATGTTTTCAAAATGACTTATGAAATGAATTGTGACATGACTTGACCCTAACATGGTTGTGACTATGAAAACTAAGTTCCCACTTAGGTGATTTCAAAACTTTATTTTTTCTTTCTTTGTTTCTTTCTTTGTTTCTGAACTTAGCTTAGGTTTCAAACTTAAATTTCAAAACTAAGTACTCATGGCTTTGTCCCTGGCTATTCCTGTGGCCAAACTGTGATGAGGACTACACTGAAGGAGGACAGCAGGACGGATACGACAACTAGGATCATCTCCCATCGTCGGCATTGCCTGTGACACTGAAGATGGAGCCCACCGCTATGCTAATTATTCTGCTACTTGTTTGTATTAAGATTGGATCATGAGATCCTTTATTTGTGTAAGACCTGATTATGGTTTGTAATGGATGATGTACTATGATATCCAATATGTTATGTCTCGAAAAAATGGTAATCCTAGGATTGCGATGTATGGCATAACAGGCATCTGGGATTAAAAATCCGGGTGTTGACACTACGTCTTATTGTTAGAACTATATCTTTCATGCTATGTTGAAGTACTTTGATCCTAGCTATCAATGTTTTACAAATACTCTGATCAAATTTATGATGGTGCATGTCACCTCAAAAATTATTCTTTCTTTTTATCACTTACCTACTCGAGGACGAGTAGGAGTTAAGCTTGGGGATGTTGATACATTGCTAATGTATCTATAATTTTTGATGTTCCATGCTTGGTTTATATCTACTTTCTTATGTTTTATCCATAGTTTGGAGTATTTTTATACACTTTCTTGGACTAACCTATTAACAAGATGCCACAGTACCAGCTGCCTGTTTTCTTCTGTTTTTGGTTCCAGAAAAGCCAAAAAATGAATATTCTCGTAATTGGACCGTACAAAAGCTAAAGTTGATATTTTACCGGAAGACTCATGGAGCCAGAAGACGAGATAGAGAGGGGCCAGGGGCTGGCCACACCATGTGGTGGTGTGGGCTAGCCCTGGCAGCGCCACCAGGTGGTGTGGACCCCTGGTCCACCCATCGACCTTGCCTCTTCTCCTATAAGAAGCCTCCCGATGCAGAAACCCTAAATCGACAAGCCTCCAGCCACGAAAAGTTCCACAGCGCCGCTGCCACCGAAGGGGAGATTCAGGGGACAGAAAGTCTCTGTTTTGGCACCCTACCGGGACGGGGAAGTGCCCCCGGAGCCATCTCCATCGATCTCCACCACCATCTCCATCGCCGTTGCTGATTCCCATGATGATGAAGGAGTAGTTCTTCCTCGAAGCTAAGGGTTCTACTAGTAGCTATGTGTTCATCTCTCTCTCTATGCATGATCATATTGTGATCATGAGCTTTGTAATCAAGTGGATCTACCTTGCTACTCAAGTGCTTTAATAGATCTCTGCTCTCCCCATGTGTGTGAAAGTGACAGCGTGCACACCATGGTGGCACTTAGGCTAGAGATTACAAATACTTGTTATGAGTTATATTTGGAGTTGGATGTCTTTATGAAATTGTGGTGTTTGTTGGAACCATCTAGTGCTCAAGGTGAAAGTGTGGGGTTTTCTAGATGCGGAAAGCGAACTTTGGGGTGTGCTGTTATAGCCCTACCATGGATTAGGGTGTCCAACCGGAGAGTAGTTCAGAGTAGTACCATAAAGAGAAGATATTTATATGAGAGTGTTCACTAGTGAAAGTATGATCCCTAGGCCTTGTTCTTATCTTTGAAACACCGTTTGTAACTAGATATGTTACATGTTTGCTTGCTTCCATCTTTATTTCAGTTTGCCTTTAGTCTCTTCCACGCCATCAAAGCTATTTTCTGTCACCATTGTCTTATATCCATACCACTTGTATTTCACTATCTCTTCGCTGAAGTAGTGCACCTATACACCTGACAAGTGTATTAGGTGTGTTGGGGACAGAAGAGACTTCTTTTATCTTGATTGCAGGGTTGCTTGAGAGGGGATACCTTTGACCACTTCCTCCCTAAGTTCGATAAACCTTGGGTAATCCACTTAAGGGAAACTTGCTACTGTTCTACAAACCTCTACACTTGGAGGCCCAACAACTGTCTACAAGAGTAGAAGTGCGTAGACATCAAGCTATTTTCTGGTGCCGTTCCCGGGGACTAAAAGAAGAAGAAGCTCCCACGTTAACAATGCGCCAGCAGTGACCAGGGGTTCGTACCGGCACACATTCTTGAAGCAGTGGATTGTCGTGTCCGGCTGGATGCCGGAGGCATTGATCCATAGTTCCTGCCACCTCTGGATCCAGTGGCGGGTCGACTCGCGCTGTCCCTGGATGCATCGCTCCAGGTCCTCAATGGTGGTGGCGCAGGTGTAGGAGCCCTCAAAGTGCCTGACGAAGGCATCCCGCATCTCTTCCCACGAGTCGATGCTGTCGGCGGGGAGGGTGTTGATCCATTGTCGGGTCACACCCTCCATCATCAGGGGGAGGTAGCAAGCGGCTAGCAAGTCGGTGTGGCCGGTGATTCCCATCACCATGAGGTATGTGTCCACCCACACCGCTGGGTCATACGTTGGGTCGTACTTTTTGATCTCCTTGGGCGCCTTGAAGTTGGCGGGGTACTTCTCGCCTCGGATCATAGGTCCGAAGCACTGGGGCCGACTCGGCAGAGCGAGCCCCTGGGTTTGGGGTCGCCGCGGTTCGTGATGGTGTGCCTCAAGTCATTGGGCTGGCTCGCCCACCCAGCCTGTTTGTTGACGATGTGCGTTCAGGCGTCGATAGATTGCCCGTTGGCAGCGACCGTGTTGTTCACCGGTCGTGGCTCGTTGGTGGAGAGCGCAGGGTTGGCAGCCCGTGGCTAATGCGCCAAGGGCTGGGGTGGTGGGCAGGTCACGACGTTGGCGACGGTTGGAGGGCTGCTTGAGGCTGCCTTGCTTGCCGATGATCGGGAATACATCCGACCCCGTGGGTCGACTCCCGCGGCTTTCTGCTCGACGGCCCTAGCGAGTAGGGCCTTGGCGTATTGGATCTGCAGCGCACCCTCTCCTTGGACGTTGAGGTGGGCGATTGTGGTGTCAGCCACGATGACATTGGAGTGGAGTACAGCGGGAGCCCGTTGGCATCGCGGGCTTGTGGCGAGATTATGATCCATGGCTGGTCCGGTGGGGGCGCGTGACCAATGGGTGGCGGTGGGCCCCAGTCCTCGGTGCGCCGGGTGGTGGTCGATTGCTGCCACGATGGGCACCACTCTCATGGAAATGGCAACGGCAGTCGCTGCCATGGGCAGCGATTGATAGAATCGGGGGCGAGAGCTGGTGGCCATCTGCGGTGCGGGATGGGGCAGATGCACATGGATTTACCCAGGTTCCCCCTGGAGGGTAAAGACCTACTCCTGCTAGATTAGATTGATGGAGAGCGAGTTACAGGGGTGGCGAGCTCGGCGTCTAAGCAGCGGGTCGCCTAAAGGGGTGTATGATGAAACGTAAATCCTCAAGCTACCCTAGGGAGTTTTATATATGGGACACCTCGCTAGGGTTTACAGTTTACAACCGAACAAGATATAGATTCAGAGGCTTTGACCTAATCCGACTGGGCTCCAGCTACACTTCTAGGCCTCCAGTATCCAATCGCCAGGCCTTCTCCTTAGTCCCATTCTAGTCACCGTCCTGCAGGCCCACTCGTGAGGCCTTTGGCCCGATCGGAACGTCCTGCTGGGCATACCCCATTCGGCATATCCCCATCAAGTTGGTACCATTTCGTTATGTTCATTTTCTACAACCATTCTTTGGAACACAATGGACGGGGCTTACCCATTCACTCTCCTCCACATGAAAGATAACGCCTGCATCCAACAAACATATTATTTCTTTCCTTACCTCCTCTTTCATGTGAGGTTTGAGACGTCGCTGAAAGTCCGCCACCGGCTGGGCTCCCTCTTCCATGAATATTCTATGAGTAGCTATAGAAGGACTAATCCCCTTTAAGTCACAAGAGCGTTTCGATGCATGCGAAGAACCTTCATCAGATTTTCCTCCTCTTTCTCTATAAGGTTAGCACTTACAATAATAGGTAAATTATTTGTATCATCAAGTAATCTATATTTTAGTTCCTTTGGTAGAGTTTTAAGGGTTGGAGGAGGAAGAGCCTCATATCCCTTTCTTATAGGTTCTTCATACTTTTGATTAATCTCGATGTCCACCTCCGGTGTGGAGTCAGGATAGTTATCAATTTCAGCTTTTTCTTTGTCGTCAATAATGTTATTATTGTTGATTATACTTCTTGCTAGATCATCATCTGGAGTCTCAATAACTATTGAGGCTAAGTTTATGATATTACCGTCTTCCTCACGTTCATACTCATCATCATCTAATTCTTCCACATCTGGCTTATGGTCAAATTTGGAGAAATGAAAATCCATCTTCTCTTCACCAAACTTGAGAGACACAATTTTCTTTCTGTGGTCTATGTTTGCACCTATGGTGTTTAGAAAGGTCCTTCCAAATATGATGGGGGCAATAAACATTAGTGGGCATATCAATAATCACAAAATCAATAGGATATTTGTAGGGTCCAATACTTATTGGTACATCCCTAATTATTCCCATAGGGGCTCTCAAAGTTTTATCTGCAAGCATTATAGTCATATACGTATCTTCCATTTCAGCTGGAGCTAATTCGTTTTGAATTTTTAAATAAAAGTTAAAAGGAATAACATTAACAGTTGTATGTATATCGCAAAGACCATAATAGGAAGTTCCACCGAAAGTGTAGGGAAGGATAGGCTGACCCACTTCTTTGGCTTTTACCTTTCCTTCAACAAATTGCGAGGGTTCGGAATCTTGTTCAATTACGTTGCAATGTGCAAACATGGTCAAAATATCTTCTTTTATTGATGCCTCTGCCTCTTGTTCACTCTCCTCCTTGGTTTTCCTTATTAGTGTTCCTTCTTCTAGCTCCCTGAGAAATAATTCTTCCTCTTTGCGTTGAGCCTCAAGTTGCTGAGCCATCATGTGTTTTCTCACCGTCCTTGCAAAAGGAAGGGGTTCAACATACGAAGACTCCACCCTCATCGGTTTGACAGGGGCCATAATTATTGGTTCTTCTTCATCGACTGGCTCAGGTGGCGGAGTATAATGTAGACAGTCCTTCTTTGGAGCTTCAATATGTTCTGTAAAAGACTGAAGGATTTGCAAGACAATATCATCATCAAGCTGCAATTCATTAACAGTTTCCTTTTACCTTACCAGAGTATTTATAAGCATTGAGACAGTCATATTCAATTTCTATACCTCCTTCGCCTCCTAAATCAAATCCCCATGTTTCTCTATTACGGCGAATTCGTTCTAAAAGTTCACAAGATTTTATTATAGATAACTCCATAAAAGAACCTCCTGAATTCGTGTCAAGCTCGTGTTTAATTTCTTGATTAAGTCCTCCATAGAAAATATGCAGTACATACCATTCTGGTAAATCATTATGGGGGAATTTGTGGAGTAGAGACTTATACCTTTTGTAGGCTCTTACCAAACCTTTGCCTTGGCGGTTTTTAAAGTTTCTAATTGCCCTTCTTACCTCAGCGGTCTTTACCTTGGGAAAGAATCGAGACACAACTTCTATTTTCAGCTTTTCCCAGGAATCAATACAGGGAAAATTCTACAGGGAAAATTCTATACCAAACCAAAGCAGTGTTGGTTAGAGATTGGCTAAATAGTTTAAGTTTTAATTCATTATCAGAATAGCCTCTCAATTTTAGAGTACAATATAGCTCAGTAAAGTGCATTAAATGATTATCAGGATCCTCATCGGGATCACCTCCTGCAAAAGTTTTTTCTTTAATAATAGCGATAAAATGAGGGTTAACCTCATACTCTGGTTCGCTCCCACTCAGGAATTCTTTCACTAATCCTCTATTGAATCTCCTGAGATATTCATTGGCATCGATCTAATTAATCAGTCCAAGTGCGGCCATGGTGCCTACCTGAAACTAGTAAACAACTTTAGTAAAACAATGAGTAAAATAAGTAACTAAGAACAAAGACCAAAAGCGCTTAGCTCCCTGGCAACGGCGCCAAAAAATAGCTTGATGACTGCAAGTGTATAGATCAATTGTAGTTAGTTTTGAAGTAAAGATATCGAACCCACAGAGAGCTATTGGTACATGTCTTTATGCCCCTCGTTACTATCTACCAAAGAATACTTGTAAGTTATCTTTGACCTCAAGTAAAGGGTGTTTGAATGGTTTATGGTTGTTTGCAGAAAAGTAATTAAAACAAGTAAAACAAAGCAAGTAGCAAGATTGTATGAAAGTGCGGTTGAACTCAATAGGGCTAAAACGTTCTCGACGATGTAGGATACACCACTAGCATAATACTATTATTATATGTAATCAAGATAACATAATTCTTGTGTGATGATATGTGTGGAGAGAGCCCATAATAAGATGTTCACGTCAAGGCTCGTAGGAAGCCACTTTGCTGAGCCAAGTGTGAGGTCACCTCTAAATAACCATTGCAATGCCTGAGAGAAATCACCCATACATGCCACTTCAAGGGTTTCCCCATAGATATCGTAATTAGCTTAGGGAGTCCCTCTTAACCCCCTTTGACCATGTGGGTTACGAGCCGGTGCCAATCTATCACGGGGCACTCCTGGTACGCTTCCACAACACGTCCAAAGGGTTTCTTCCTCCCTTTAGCCCCGAAGGCAAATGATACATGGTCGACTTCACATATCATCTAAAGTGAGAAATCAAACACAAGTCATAATTATATCATAGACAAGCAAGTCATATGGACACAAGAATAGATCATCTTCATTACAAGTTCATAGTGGTGCTACGGTTTCTCCATCTCCCCAAGAACTAAGGAACTACTCACTCATGCAAGCAATCAACAACATCATCATAATAAAATGGATGGATTAAAGTACGGGGTAGATCTAATGCAAACCACAATTGGATCTGGAATTACAAAGAGATCTAATAGACGAAAGATGGAGTAACGGTGGTGATGAAGATTCAACGGTTGATGGTGAAGGGGATGATGCGTTGTCCACCAATGATCTGCGAAGCAGCTGGGATTTTTCCCTAGCCAAGTTCCTCCTTCAGATCCCTCTCGGATGTGGTGTTTCGTGGTTTCTAGTGGCTGTGAATGCCGGATCCCCCTCTCGTCTTTGCCAGGAGAAACTATTTGACGAGGCGGTCGCGATGGTGCCTAGTACAGGCGGACCGTACGGACGAGCTTCGCCTGTACCAGTGGTCGTTATCGGTGCTGATGCCTCCTCCTTATTTGTTATTCATCCAGGTGCGAAGGTAAATTCATAAAATGGCATTTATCACTTAGAAATATCATATAATTACTCAATATGACAGCTCTAATTGATAACTTCATCTATGACTCCATGTTTTGGGATCCCATTGAAACAATAACAAAATAGCGCTCGTAGGCGTAGTGAAATACAAAAACCCCTACTCTATTTACGCAAAAACAAGAGGTAAAAATGCTTCAATTTTGGACTCATCAGGCGGCTTGTGAGGGTACACACCTCCAACAACCACTTTTCATGTTATACCTATGGTCCCTCTACGAGGGTCCAACAGGATAAACATTTGCCCTATGGCTCTCTCATAGTGAGGCTTACTAGGTCGCTCATGAGGGTACACCCCTCCAGCATCCACTTTTCATGTTATACCTGTGCCCCCCCTAGTGGGTCAAACAGGATAAACATTTTTCCTACGACTCTCTCCTCGAGAAGCTTACGGGGTGGATCATGAGGGTACACCCCTCCAGCAGCCACTTTTCATGTTATACCTACTGTCCCTCTACGAGGGTCCAACATGATAAACATTTGCCCCTCGAGAGGCTTACAGGGCAGCTCGTGAGGGTACACCCCTCCAGTGGCCACTTTTCATGTTATACCTACGGTCCCTCTATGAGGGTCCAACATGATAAACATTTGCCATATGGCTCTCTCCTCGAGAGGCTTACTGGGCGGCTCGTGAGGGTACACCCCTCTAGTGGCCACTTTTCATGTTAGACCAACAGTCCCTCTACGAGGGTCCAACATGATAAACATTTACCATACGACTCTCTCCTCGAGAGGCTTATGTGGCAGCTCATGAGGGTACTCCTCTCCAGTGGCCACTTTTCATATTATACCTACGGTCCCTCTATGAGGTCCCAACTGGATAAACATTTTCCCTACGACTCTCTCCTCGATAGGTTTACGGGGCAGCTCGGGAGGGTACTCCCTCCAGCGGCCACTTTTCATGTTATACCTATGGTCCCTCTATGATGGTCCAACATGATAAACATTTTCCCTATGGCTCTCTCCTCGAGACGCTTATGGGGCGGCTCGTGAGGATAATCCCCTTCAACGGCCATTTTTCATGTTATACCTACGGTCCCTCTATGAGGTCCCAACAAGATAAACATTTGCCCTACGGCTCTCACCCGAGAGGATTACGGGGCGACTCGTGAGGGTGATCCCCTCCAATGGCCACCATTCTATGTTATACCTACGATCCCTCTTTGAGGGCCCAACGGAATGGACATTTTCCCTATGGCTCCCCCTCGATAGGTCTACAGGGCAACTTGAAGGGGTTCACGCATGAAAACAATAAAAAATTTCCTACACCAAGAACCCTAATGCTAGGACCTATCTATTAGTAATGCAGTAATAGGAGGGGCATTTCACGAACTTCCCTTGAAGACCGAAAAGTGTTGTCAACGCTCGGGAGAGCGTGGTTGATATAGTCGTACCGAAGCCGACCTCAGGGTCATGTTGAAGTCTTTCGGATCCTGCGACTCCTAGTGCCCCAGATGTTGCACCTCCTAGGGAGTTACACACGCCCGGTGCATGACGATGACTCCTGCTCCTCCGATCCAGCAGCAGTTGAGCAAGTAGACCTTCTGGATCTGAATCTCGTAGCACGACGGCGCTCTGCGGTGAAGAAGACTCCTAATTGCACAGTCCAGACTTGGGACCACTGTCACGGGAGAAAGACAAAGAGAGAATCAACTGGAGGTCTCCCCAAAAGATAGGAAACCTTTTATTGATTATTGGTGTATTTAATTTGTCAAAATACCTCACAATATATAGGGGAACCCCCCCCCCCACATAGTTAATTTCCTTAGCCATGTGGGACTAAACAAAGGAGAGGGGACGAGGGGGGCTATCCTTCGGTGGCTAGGGCCCAAGTTGGCCCCACGTGGGGTCCCTTGGCCCAGCTGGCCACCCCCTCTCTCTCTTTCTCTTCCCCTTTGGTCTTTCCCCCATGGGCATTTTCCCTATGGAATTAGGCCCAATTAGGTATTTGACCTTTTAATTTATTTTTATTTTAATAAATAATTATAAATAAATTATTAAATCAATATTTAACATTTACTTACATATTATTCAATCCCCGTGGCTATGGAACTCCTTCCACCTCCACTCTAGACATCCTCAGGACTTACCGAAACACTTCCGGTTCTCTCTCTTTCTTTCCTTAGGTGATTCTATCGATACCAAAATGATCTCCGAGCATCATCAAACCCTTAAGCATGATACCCCACGGTTCGGGAGCACTCCAGACATGGTAGAGAACCTCTCGTACTAATGATCATCAACGGGACCTAGATGCCCAGGATAACCCCTATGTGTTCCACGAATCTTTCGTCGGTGAACCATGAACGTCGTGTCATATTCCTTTTGTCTCTCGATACTTGCATTGTGCGAGATCTAATTAATGACATCACCATGTCGTGTTCAATCTCGTTACCAACAAATGCTATTTAACTTGTTCCGACAAGTGATATCCCTGTGATCAAATCACACGCCGTGCAACTATTGGATATAATTTCTCCAAGTGGGCCCTCGAGTATCTTTTCCATCACGCGGATGGACAAATCCTGCTCTTAACGCATAATGCATCTACATGTTCCTACATGAACGCACCTTTATGATAATTGTGTGACGAAGTGACATTTGATGCTATCTAAGTATCCTCGGGTGACAGTGATTGATACGGTCTCAAGGTCTAAGAAATAGGACACTAGGTCTTTTCTAATCATCATAACTTGAACTTCGTGACACGATCAGGTCATGATGCTTAGTTTGGGTATAGCTCATCATCTCATTCTCGTAATGAGGTGACTGATACATTGCAAATGTTTCTATAATTTTTGATGTTCCATGCTTGGTTTTATCTACTTTCTTATGTTTTGTTCCAACTTTGGAGTACTTTTCATAGACTTTCTTGGACTAACCTATTAACAAGATGCCACAGTGCCAGTTGCCTGTTTTCTGCTGTTTTTGGTTCCGGGAAAGTCAGAAAATCAATATTCTCGGAATTGGACCGGACAAAAGCCAAAGTCGATATTTTATCAGAAGACTTACAGAGCCATAAGGAGAGCCGGAGAGGGGCCATAGGGTGGCCAAACCACCCCTAGGCGCGGGTCCACCCAGGCCGCGCCAGGGCATGGTGTGGCCCCCCTAGCCGGCCACCGACCTTGCCTCTTTTGCCTATATATCTCCCTCGATGCAGAAACCCTAAATAGTCAAGCCTCCATCCACGAAAAGTTCTACAGCGCCACTGCCGCCGAAGGGGAGATTCGGGGGATAGAAAGTCACTGTTCCGGCACCCTGCTAGGACGGGGAAGTGCCCTCGGAGCCATCTCCATCGATCTCCACGGCCATCTCCATCACCGTTGCTGATTCCAATGATGAGGAGGGAGTAGTTCTCTCTCGAGGCTAAGGGTTCTACTGGTAGCTATGTGTTCATCTCTCTCTATGCATGATCTTATTGAGATCATGAGCTTGTAATCTATAGATCTACCTTGCTACTCAAGTGCTTTAATAGATCTATGCTCTCCCCATGTGTGTGAAAGTGACAGCGTGCACACCATGGTGGCACTTAGCCTAGAGATCTCAAACACTTGTTATAAGTTATATTTGGAGTTGGATGTCTTTATGAAATTGTGGTGTTTATTGGACTCATCTAGTACTCAAGGTGACAGTGTGGGGTTATCTAGATGGGAAAGACTTACTTTGAGGTGTGCTGTTATAGCCCTACCATCGATTAGAGTGTTCAACGGGAGAGTAGTTAAGAGTAGTATAATAAAGAGAAGATATTTATATGAGAGTGTTCACTAGTGAAAGTATGATCCCTAGGCCTTGTTTCTAAGCATTGAAACGCCGTTTGCAACCAGATCTATTACATGTTTGCTTGCTTCCATCTTTATTTCAGTTTGCCTTTAGTCTTTTCCACGCCATCAAGCTATTTTCTATCACCGTTACCACTTATAATTATCCATACCACTTGTATTTCACTATCTCTTCGCCGAACTAGTGCACCTATACACCTGACAAGTGTATTGGGTGTGTTGGGGAAACAAGAGACTTCTTGTATCTTGATTGCAGGGTTGCTTGAGAGGGGATACCTTTGACCACTTCCTCCCTGAGTTCGATAAAACTTGGGTGATCCACTTAAGGGAAAACTTGCTGATGTTCTACAAACCTCTGCACTTGGAGGCACAACAACTGTCTACAAGAATAGAAGTGCGTAGACATCAAGCTATTTTCTGGCGCCATTGCCGGGGAGGAAAGGTAAAAGGTATTCACACCGGAGGATTAAAGAAGAAGAACCTCCCACGGCAAACGCCTATTTTCTGGCGCCGTTGCCAGGGAGGTAAGATAAAAGGTACTCACATCCTCCGGTGTGAGTGCTCGAAGTTATTTCCTTTAGATTCTGCAATTTTGTCTTTTTGTTTCTTGTTTTCACTAGTTAGCCTTAATGGAAAACAACAACAAATTAGAGAGCTTTTTAGTCTTTTTCCTAAGATAGAACTTGAATTGTCTGAAAAGAAAATTAAAAAACCCATGGAACTTTCTTTGCATACTAATAGCAATGTTATTAGTATGAATCTTTTGAACACCTTTGTTACTAATGCTATGGAAACGTCTAAGCTTGGGGAAGTTATTTTTTATGAAAATGATCTTTTTAGTTCCCCAGCTATGAAGAAGAAAATTTGCTTTGATGATACTTTATCTCCCATATGTGGTAATTCTAATGATACTTGTGATATTTTAAATCCACATCCTGAAAGCATCCCTTTTAAAATACCTATAAAAATTGTTGAACGTGTTATGAATAACTGCTATTTTGGAGATGGAACTGTCCATCCTGGTGATCATTTACTCTTTATACATGAATTATGCGAGTTGTTCAAGTGTGCAGGTATTTCAATGAACCAAGTTAAGAGGAAGCTATTCCCTATTTCACTTAAGGGCAAAGCAAGGGAGTGGTATGAGCTACTAGATGATCCTCATCATTTGGAGTGGAAGGAACTTGAATCTCTCTTTTACTCTAAATTTTATCCTCCTCATGAAATTCATAAAGATAGGAATTACATTTATAATTTTCATCCCCGTGATGGAGAAAGTATTGCCCAAGCATGGGGGAGATTGAAGTCACTAATGCTCAAATGTCCCATTCATGAGCTCCCCAGTAATATTCTTATTAATAATCTCTATGCAAGGCTTTCAGGACATTACAAGGACTATCTAGATACTTGTTTAGGGGGATCCTTCACAAGCAAGGAGGTCAAAGCTAAGTGGGATCTTCTTGAAGCAATTCAAAGCAATACCGAAGATTGGGATAACAACAAAGGTAAAGAACCAGGTATAAACTATGAGTATGATTGTATTAAGTCTTTTGCTAAAACTATTGATTTTCAAGAGCTTAGTGCTAAATATGGTCTTGATCCTCAAATTCTTGTTGATTGTTATAGAACCTTTGCTTCTCATATTAATGCTCCTAAAGAAAAATGGGACATGTATCATGAGCCTTATAAAGATACTTGCATGGAAAATGAAATTGTTATTAATGATAGCAATAAACATGCTCAAACTTCTGAAAGTACTATTTCTTATAAGCATGTTAATTTTTGTGGAATACATAAACCTTGCGAGAATAATCAAACTGAAGAAGAATATTGTATCACCCACAGGAATGAAAAAACTAGAATGTGGTATAGGGCTTTAAATGATCTTGGTAAAAAAGTTTGTGCCCTTTATCCTTTTATTTGTGCACTTTGCTTTGAAGTGGGTCATTTCAATTTTCAATGCTCAGGCCAAAATAATAGCCCTTCTAATCCAATGAGTACTGGAAGTTTGTATTGTGATGACATGATCAATCCTAATCAGCATGATGAACTTACATTATTTTTGGGATGTGAAGAGTTATCAAGAAAAACCTCTTTGGTAGATATGGGTGCTTTTGATATGAATAGTGTCCTGCAGTTGTTTACTAATCATCGACACTTGGCACCTCTGATCGTGCTTTCTCATAGAAGAGGTGGAGTCTTGGGTCTGGACTTTACTGCCCCATATCCTTTGCAACTTACTAATGTCACCTTAATTGACATTAATACATTATCATCTCATGATAACATCTTCGTGTATGTATAATAGTTATTGTTGGAGATATGCCCAAGAGGCAATAATAAAGTGGTTATTATTATATTTTTATGTTTATGATAAATGTTTACATCCCATGCTATAATTGTATTAACCGGAAACATTAATACTTGTGTGTTTTGTAAACATAAAAGAGACCCTAGTAAGCCTCTTGTTGAACTAGCTTGTTGATTAATTGATGATCATGGTTTCCTGATCATGGACACTGGATGTGATTAATAACAAGGTTATATCATTAGGAGAATGATGTGATGGACACACACCCATAGTAAGAGTTTATGACAATGTTCAAGGAATTGACTATGATAAGATTTGATCTTTCATAGCGATATTTAGTCTGGACGGATTAATGTAGCAACCACTACATATATTTTGGTATATGGTAGTTGAACAAACAAAACAAGTTCTTCT
The DNA here is from genome assembly GCA_910589775.1 of Avena eriantha. Taxonomy (NCBI): domain Eukaryota; kingdom Viridiplantae; phylum Streptophyta; class Magnoliopsida; order Poales; family Poaceae; genus Avena; species Avena eriantha. The sequence continues at coordinate 419,445,938 of OU342744.1, read as the reverse complement.
AATAGAATGGTTACCTAGGACGTGTAGATGACACGATCCAAAGGGTTTTGTTAAATTAAAAGGATGCTAAAAGAGTATGCAAAACTTCAATGGTTGAAGTGAGCATCGCGGAGTTGGAATCTTCACCGTGATGAAACTGTTAAAAGGTTTAATTTCATCAGAGACGATGAAGATGCTTGCATTTTGCAAGAAATTAAGTGGGAGCGCTAAGACATATTTCTAATACATTATGTGAAAGACATATTGTTGATTAGAAATAATGTATCTTTTATTGACACAGGTTAAGAATTTCATTTCGATGAAAGACTTAGGCATAACTCAAGAATTAGGCATCAATGTCTATATGGATAGATTGAGGCGCTAATATGATTTTGCCAAATGTACATAGATAAGATGTTGAATGAGTTCAATATGGAAACAACAAGAAAGGTTCTTGACACACGGAAAGGACTAAATCAAGATTCAAGTGTGTTGACACGAGATTCAAGTGTTTTGACACTTGGTGAAATCACAAGAATATTTTGATCAATCATTCTTTGAGATGTACACATCTAGATATGTCCTATGCTCTAAATTTTATGAGCATATACCAGAATGATTCATAAGATGATCATTGGACAATAGTAAAGATATTCTTATGAGCTTTGGAAGAACTAAGAATATATCATGTATAAGTGACAAATAGTTAAAGATAGTTCATTGTAAAGTGTTACATTGATACTAGTTTTGTCACAAGATACAAATTAAATTTATCTCAATTTAGACTATGGGTGGCACAATATAATGGAAAGGATGTTCCATGATGGATTTGGATGAGTTCCAAAGTTGAGATATTGTGACGGATACTACAACAAAAGGCTAAGTATATAACTGCTATAGTAGCAGCAAAGGAGGGCATTTGTGTTAAGTAGTTTGTTATCAAACTAGGTGTGGTTCATAGCGGGATAATACTATGAAGATACATTGTACGACAATTGTATCAACATGATTTAATCCCAAGGAACTAAAGGTCTCACCAAAGGACCAAATTTATACAATGCCATCTCATTGGAGAATGAGTAATGCGTAGAGACGCAAGGACATGCAAATACACACGGACCTGGAAGTGTCAGATCCAAAGATTATGTTTACCACTGGCAATAGTGTCTATACAACACCAGAAAGCCATAGGTGTTGAATGCACACGTTTTTTAACTAGATTATTGACTCTAGTGCAAGTGGGAGACTGTTGGAGATATGCCCAAGAGGCAATAATAAAGTGGTTATTATTATATCTTTATGTTTATGATAAATGTTTACATCCCATGCTATAATTTTATTAACCGGAAACATTAATACTTGTGTGTTTTGTAAACATAAAAGAGTCCCTAGTAAGCCTCTTGTTGAACTAGCTTGTTGATTAATTGATGATCATGGTTTCCTGATCATGGACATTGGATGTGATTAATAACAAGGTTATATCATTAGGAGAATGATGTGATGGACACACACCCATAGTAAGCGTAGCATAAGATCAAGTCATTAAGTTCGTATTGTTATAAGCTTCTAAATGCATAGTAACCTAATCCTTCGACCATGAGGTTGTGTTAATCACCATCACCGGATGGGTACTTTGATGTCATCAAACACCGCTTCGTAACTGGGTGGTTATAAAGGTGTCATTGGGTATTCTGAAAGTATGTGTTGAAGCGCATGGACCAAGATTGGGATTTGTCCATCCATATGACGGATAGATATGCTCTGGGCCCTCTCGGTGGAATGTCATCTAATTAGCTTGCAAGCATGTGACTGGTTCACAAGGGATGACATGACATGGAACGAGTAAAGAGTACTTATCAGTAACGAGGTAGAACTAGGTATGAAGATACGGACGATCAAACCTCGGATAAGTATAGTATCGCGTGACAAAGGGAATTGGTTTCGTATGTTAATGGTTCTATCGACCACGAAGTCATCGTTGAGTATGTGGGAGCCGTTATGGATCTCCAGATCCCACTGATGGTTATTGATCGGAGAGATGTCTTCATCATGTCTGCATATTCACGAACCGTAGGGTGACACACTTAAGGTTCGAAGTTGTTTTAAGTAGATATGGAATGTGCGTTGGAGACCGAATGTTGTTCGGAGTCTCGGATTGGATCCGGGACATCACGAGGAGATCCGGAATTGTCCGGAGAATAAGATTCATATATTGGGGATCATTTTCTGAGTTAGGAAATGTTCTAGAGTATTTGTATGAGGATTCTAGAAGGTTTCGGAATGTTTTGGAAGGTTCTGGAAGATTTCTTGGAGTTTGCTTGAAAACCAAGAAAGGATCAAGGAGTCCTTGTGGGGCAAGACAAGGAGTCGTGGGGGAGGAGGACTCCTCCCCCCTTCCCAATCCACCGGCCAAGGAAGGGAGGGGAGTCCTACTAGGACTCCCCCTCCCATGGCGCCTCCCTCCTTTAAATAGAGGGGTGGAGGCGCCACCCCATGGCCCCCCTCGACTACTCCAGCTCCTAGCCGCCTCTCTCCTCCTCTTTTCTTCTGCTCAGGCTTAGGTGAAGCCCTCTAGAATTCTCTACTCCACCACCACCACCACGCCGTCGTGCTGCTGTGATTCCGTGGAGAAGATCTACTACCTCCGCTGCTCGCTGGAACGAGGAGAGGAAGGTCTGCTTCGACTCCGCACGTGTGACCGACTGCGGAAGCGCTGCCGGAACGCGGCACTGGAAGGATCGTCCGCACGATCTTGAGATCGGCAAGTGATCGACTACATCAACCACGAGATCTAATCTCGTAACGCTTTCGGATCTACAAGGGTTAGTACAGATCTTTCTCGTTGCACATGTCTAATAGATTAGATCTTGGCTTTTATCTAGATTAGATCTGGGTTTTGTTCGTTCTTGCGGTAGAATTTTTTTGTTTTCCATGCTACAAACCCTTTAGTTGTGGCAATAGAGTGAGGTTGGTTTCTAGGAGCCCGCAGTGACGACGTTAGATTAGTCAATGTGAACTTTCTCATGGGCATTTTGCCCTAGGATACACGCTCTGAGAAAAAGATGAACTAGCCCTGCCACAACATTGTACATCACTATAGATAGTATCCTTTTACTTTTATTATAAATGTAGTTATCGAAACACTAGTGCACTATGTGCATTTTTTGATGTTTTGTCACCTTGCTTGCTACTTAACTTTAGTCGGTATTATGAATGCAAGGATTTCCAATCTTTTAAGGTTAACATATCCCCTTATAACATAGCCCTCTATGCTTTAAGGTATGTGAATAGTGCATAATTGCATCATGTTTTATATTATTATTTTGCATTGTAGTGGTAGGATCTTGGTATTTTACGGTGTTCGCGTGCATAGTTTATGTCTATTTTCACCAAGACCAGGACATATGATGGATACAATGGACACAATTCTTGGAGCAGTTGTATTGGGGTGAAAAGGAGTCAAAAAAACGTAAATCACTTATTTGGGAAATATCAATAACACTAGAAGAAAACCTGAAGAGATCGAGGCAACCAGAAGGTTTAACGACCAACTATACGGCAGGAATTAAATTTCAGCTGTATAGCTCCCGCCGTATAGTTGGCGCCGCCACCGCCTCAAATAGTTTCACCCCGTGCAACTGGAGGAGGCAGAAGACGTATAGAATAACCAGAAATTTCTGAAACCTCACCTCCAGAAGGCATCTGGAGGGGGGACTCGTCCACCGGGGATCCATCGTCGCCCTGCGCAGATCCGAGAGGCTAAGGCATCGATCTTCATCATCAATCGCTGCATCACCACCATATCCATACATCCCATCTACATCTTGTCTAGATTTTGTTGTAATTTCCATGCTCGTTGTGGATTTATACAAGTACTATTTATCTATGATAGATTCCATTGTTATTGCCATGATGTTGATTGCCTCCATGTCTGAGTAGATCATTAGTTCTTGGGGAGATGGAGAAACCCTAGTATGAGATTGAAATAAGATAAAGTTTATTATGATTTTCATCGCAATGAACATGTATTAGTTTGTCTTCATCTTGATGTTGGGAGAAGTCGACCTCTCAATATTTGCCTCTTGTGGGGACTTTATGGAGGGAACTACTTGTTGGTAGACGTAGGTGTGTTAGCACTTACAGTGACTATAAATCTGTTGACACCCCTTACATATCAACTTGGGAACCGAGGAAACTCACGGAACACTATCCATGCCATGGGATATGTTCTACAGGATTAAGTCCCTTAATAGCGCAGTAATTCGATTGATGTCGATTGCTATCTGCTATGGTTATGAGGATGATGTGAGAAGTGGTTGCTACCTATTTTTCCAAATATGGAGTTCCTCCCACACATACATAGTTAAGAATGTTCATGATAATAATCTTTACCTTAGCTCTTTATAATGCTAGAGGTGTATCTGCTACTCCTTGAGAACGCCTTTTCCCATTGCAGTTTCAAATCTCTTTTACATACGCGATACTTACTTTCTATGTTTAGTTGTTTTACTTTACTTATTGTTCTCATATACCAAAACCCCAAAAACACCGTTTTACACAATACTCGCATTTTATCTTGTTACTTAGAACTTTATTTAGCATTTCTGTTGTAGTATTTAATTCAAGAGTTATTAGACTTCAGACTTCTGCTCCATGTGGGAGTGATATCTTTATTTCGAAACTAGCTACAAACGATCTGTGCACTTGTAGTCATCAAGCTATTTTCTGGCGCCGTTTCCGAGGAGCTAAGCGTTGTAGGACTTTTAGTTTTTGCTTATTTATTTTTGTCTTGCTAAGTTTTGTTTTGAGTTACAGGTTTCCACCAACATGATGGAGTTTGAGCATATGGCTAGTGCTAACCCACTCAGCCACTTTGGGAAGCCCTATGATATTAATAAAAGAGACAACTCCAATGAGAAGACAAGGGGGTTTGAAATAAATCCTCTGCTACTTGGCATTCTACACAAGAAGCAATTTACGGGAGATGAAGAAGATCATGATCCATATGAGCATATTGCATGTTTCAAAGATATATGTGGCAATTTCCAATTACTGGGATATACTGCTAATGAGGTAAGGGCTAAACTGTTTAGCTAGACTTTGACTAGTATAGCTCTCTCCTGGTATAGATCTCTACACCAGAAGCCACTACTACTTGGGATAATTTAGCCTGTGAGTTTCTAGCAAAATATTATCCATTATCAAAATCTTTTGGAATCAGGCGTCTTATAATGACTTGGAGGAACCATACTAATGAAGGACTAGTAAGAGCTTACATCAGATGTAAAGATTTACTTAATCAATGTCCTCATCATGATTTGGCTGAATGGTAATTATTGCATACCTTTTATGGCAGTTTAATTAAACCTAATAAAATTGAACTAGTCTCTTTCGCGAGAGGAGATTTTATGAATCTTCCTAAAACTGAAGCTTGGGCTTTACTTAATAGAATTTGCGATCATAGAGTTTCATGGAATTTTGTTCTAGGAAGTGAAGGAGGCATAGAAATAGATTATGATTGTATTCATGACTATAATAAAAAGGGCCATGTTAATGAATTATCTAAAGAACTTTATTTGGATTCAGATCTTGTGTTGCATGTTGTTAAAGATTTTACAGAACACATCAAAGATCCAAAAGAGGGTTTGGTCAAGTATGATCCACCACCCAAACTTGAGAATAAAAGAGAAGTTAAAGCAACACTGGCCTCCCTAGATCCAATTTATGAGATACCTTTCCCTAACACTACACAGAAGCATATTTTTGAATATGAACATGTCAAAGAAGTACAGGAGAAGAAGGAGGATGAAAGTATGCCAGAAGTTGGGGAACATTTGGAAGAAACCAAAGATGAAGAGGTAACCAAGGAAGCAATTATGGCTATGTATGCACATTGTAACATAGTTGAACTTGATAAGGAGACTTCCGTATTGGTTGAAGGTAAAACAAAGGTAAAATATGTGGGTAAGCCTATTCTTCCCTACATATTTAAGGAAACCTCACATTATGGTTTATGCGATCTTGGCACCGAAGTTAATGTTATATCGTATGATTTTTATTTAGAAACAAAAGAAGAAATAGAACCGGCTACAATTGAAAATACTAATATGACAATCATGTTAGCCAATAAAACTCTTAGAATTCCAATGGGAGTTGTTGAAGATGCAACTGTCACAATTGGCAATAAAAACTTTCCTATCGATTTTGTAGTTGTTGATATGCCAGATGACACTCTTTGCCCAATTATATTTGGAAGAAACTTTTTGAGTGATGTAGGTGCCAAAGTTGATTTCAAAAAGGAGATTGTGTCTCTTAAGCTTGGGGAAGCAGAAAAAGAATTCGACTTTTCCAAATTGAAAGACATACCTCTACAAATACAAGAAGAAGAGAAAGAGAAAACTATTGAGGAAATGGGAACTCTCTTCTTTAGTGATAAAGAAGAAGAAATAAATGAAGACTCAAATTATGAAGAAATAGTTATGGAGGACAAGTCCCTAGAAGAACTAGAAGGTGAATTCAATTCATTTCCCATTACAGGGCCTCCAACTAATGAGGCTTTCGAAGAGCCATAAAAGAGAGGGGACGAGGAATTACCACCCCCAGAATTGAAGACTCTGCCAGATAATCTTAAATATAGATGTTTAGATGATACAAATAAATTTCCTGTTAGTATTAGTGCTAAACTTTCAGAAGATGAAGAATAAGAACTCATGAAAATAGTTAAGGAGCATTGCAAGGCCTTTGGGTACTCAATGGATGATTTGAAAGGCATTAGTCCCATGATAACCTCCATCGAATATTCATGGAGGAAGGTGTTAAACCAGTTGTGGAATTTTATAGATGACTGAAGCCCGAAATGAAGGAAGTGGTAACAAAAGAAATAGTACGCCTATTGGACGCAGGTATAATCCATCCTGTAAAAGAAAGTGAATGGGTAAGTCTTGTTTATTGTGTCCCTAAGAAGGGCGATGTTACTGTTGTTCCTAATGAAAACAATGAATTGATACCTACTAGAACTATTGTGGGACATAGGATGTGTATAGATTTCAGGAAATTGAATAAATAAACTAGGAAAGATCACTATCCTTTACCGTTCATAGATCAAACTTTAGAGAGGTTAACAAACCACACTCAATTTTTCTACTTGGATGGATACTCTGGTTTTTCTCAAATAGCTGTTCATCCTGATGACCAACTTAAAACAACTTTCATTAGTCCTTATGGATTACATGCTTATCGTCGTATGCCTTTTGGTTTATGTAATGCTCTAGCTACTTTTCAAAGATGCATGGCTCCTATTTTTGCGGATTTTATAGAACTGATAATGGAAGTATTTATGGATGACTTTTCTGTCTATGGAACTTCGTTTACTAGTTTCTTGGATAATCTCAAAAGAGTTTTACAACATTGTGAAGAAACCAATCTTGTTCTAAACTAGGAGAAGTGCTATTTTATGGTCAAAGAAGATATAGTCCTTGCACATAAGGTATCATGTAAGGGAATTGAAGTGGATAGAGCTAAGGTTGAGGCCATAAAGAGAATGCCAAAACCTAGGGATATAAAAGGTATAAGAAGTTTCCTTGGTCATGTGGGTTTTTATAGAAGGTTCATTACGAATTTCTCTGGAATATCTAAACCTTTGACTAACCTTCTGCCAAAGGGAGTAAGATTTAATTTTGATGATAAATGTCTTGTAGCCTTTGATAAACTTAAATATGCTTTATCACATGCTCCTATCATTAAACCACCTATATGGGATATGACTTTTGACTTAATATGTGAAGCTAGTGATGATACTGTAGGAGTAACTCTGGGACAACATATAGGCCACAGATTTAATATTATACGTCATGCTAGTAGAACTCTTAATAGTGCTCAAAAGAATTATCCTAAGGAAGAAAGGGAACTTTTTGCTGTATTTTTCTCTTGCGATAAATTTCGTTCTTATATAGTCGATGCAAAAGTAAGAGTGCATACGGATCATGATGGTTTAAAAGAACTCGTTGAGAGGAAAAATCATAAGCCAAGACTGATCTGTTAGATCCTTTTACTTCAAGAATTTGAGTTGCAGATTATGTAGAGGCAAGAAATAAAGATGTTGGATGCAGTGTCCATATTCACCCAGCAAGACACCAATCTTATTGAGAGGAACTTTAGTCCTGGTGATTTTCGTTTAGGAGAATTATTAAATGAACTAAGGTCAATTCCTCCAAAAGAGAAGAAGTATTTGTTGTTGGAGGAGCTTGTCATCCCCGAATAAGTAAATGATAAGTGCAATGTAAGTGTTCTTACTCAAATAAGTGATTTGTTTTCACAAATTTTATTTCTGAAATTTTTGCCTTTGAATTCCTCGTGTTTTACGAAGTTTCTGAATGTTTTTACCAACTATACGGTCGCAACTATACGGCCAGAGAAAAATCTCCCGCCGTATAGTTGGTCGTTAAACCTTCAGTACCTTCTTCGCTAAATTGTTTTCGATGTCTAGGAATTATACGGTCGCAACTATATGTCCGGAGAAAATCCTCCCGCCGTATAGTTGGTCATTAAACTCTCTGACATTTTCGATTTCCCTTTTTGTTTTAAAGTTTATAAAAAAATAGTTTTGTCGGTCCAAGTTAGTAACTTAATTGACCTAGACTCGAGATATTTGGAAATATCTGCCCGGAACCAACTATACGGCCGGAGCTATTCAGGCCACGCCCGTATAGTTGGTTGTTATACGGCAGGACTTCTCCAAATCCGCGATTTCTCCCTGTTCCATTAAGATTCTTTTCTTGGGCGTGAATTTTGTGTTTCTCGCGAGTTTTACCGACCTCTGGCCCCCCTTATATACTGCCATTGTCTCTCTCTAATCATAATCTCCAGAAACCAATATACCTCTTATTCATACACGAGGACACACAAACCAAGGGATAGAAGCCAAGGATAGAAGTTCATATGGAGATCAGGAGCAATATCGAGCAAGGCAAGGAGATCAAGATCGTTCCTATGGAGTTCCTCGACACCGACAATGAACGTTAGAAGAGGAAGTTGGAAGCCCTCGAGCTGAAGATTGAAGAGATGGATAAGGAGACACCGGGGACACCAAAACATCTTCGGTTCCTGCAACTTTATCTTGATAAACTTGATGAACATATTAAGAAGACAACCGAATCAGGTTTTTCTATGAGTCTTAAGGCGATACGAACCCTTCAAGATAACAATGAGCTCATTAAGGAACAAGTGAAAGTGCTGGAGAGGAGTAATATTTTCTATAAGCTGCGTGTTAAAGAATTAGAGGCTGTCAATCAATCCCTCCGTCTCAGGCTGTCCCGTGAAGAGAAGATACCGTGTGCCATGGCGCCACAGTGATCTAAAATAATCACGGTATCAAATAATTGCAAGGGATTATTTGAGCTCGCCTGGCTTGATTCCAAGCTTGGGGAGATCTTTAAGACCTTGTAATCTATCTTATAAGTTTTACATTACTATTTAGTTTTGCATTAGTTCAAATTAGAAATAAATTTTGCATCATTAGAATTCCCTTCAGGAATAGTCAATCCCTTTTATGAAATTCCGAGTTTATTATCATATATGGAGAAATATTGAGTTTGTGCTTGTCCTATTGGATATATGAATGGCTCGAGTATAATTTTACTTGCACTTGATGATAGCAATAGGAGTCTTCCACACCATTGGTATTAATGGAATATACAAAGATAATTTGGTCAATATGTTGTAAGTACATGGTTTGATTTACAAAGAAAGAAAAATTATCTAATCAGTTAAGTTGAAAAAGAAACCTTGAACAAAGGAAAATTAAAAGTGCTATCAAATTAGAGTGAGAACAAGACGAGGTAGAATATTCAAGCTATAAAGATTGCTTCGTATGCAATTGGAATTTGGTAATTGAGATCGTTAAACTTTGAATTCCTACATGAAGTGGAATGTATAGATAGCTCCTCTACACATCACGTAAACAAAAGTGAGCATATATATAAAGAAGAGAAAAGAGAGAAGAAAAAGAGCGAACGTGCAAAGAGCAAATAGTCATACACCGCTATATTGTAGTATGACAAAGAAGTGTTTGAGATTTTAAATCCCAAGTGAATATGATAATCCAAAACACTTGGGACTACCTCGCTAACTAATTCGGTTGAACTGAATACATTTACATCATATTGAGAGTGATCTTTTGTGAACTGTTAAATCCTAAGGTGTGGAATCCTGCTAATATTATTCGGATGGTTCGAGTAAGGTACTAATCTTGAACTTATTCCTATGTACCATATATGATAAACACATGCTGCAACTACCTCATTTATTTTGTCGACTTAGCTTCATGAATAGGAGGATCACATCCATTAAGCTAAACTTGCTTGGGATGAGCAAGAGTCTAAGCTTGGGGAAGCTGATGAGTGCATAATTGCATCATGTTTTATATTATTATTTTGCATTGTAGTTGTAGGATCTTGGTATTTTACAGCGTTCACGCGCACATTTTATGTCTATTCTAACCAGGATCAGGATAGATGATGGATACAATGGACACAATTCTTTTAGCAGTTGTATTGGGGAGAAAAGGAGTAAAAAACAATGTAAATCGCTTATTTGGGAAATATCAATAACACCTGAAGAAAACCCGAAGTGATCGAGGCATCCAGAAGGTTTAACGACCAACTATACGGCGGGAATTATTTTTCCAGCCGTATAGCTCCCACCGTATAATTGGCGCCGCCACCACCTCATCAAATAGTTTCACCCCATGCAACTGGAGGAGGGAGACGACATACAGAACAACCAAAAATCACCGAAACCTCACGTCCAAAAGGCATCTAGAGGGGGAACTCGTCCACCGGGGATCCATCTTCGCCCTGCGCAGATCCTGGAGGCTAAGGCATCGATCTTCATCATCAACCGCTGCATCACCACCATGTCCATCCACCCCATCTACATCTTGTCTAGATCTTGTTGTAATTTCCATGCTCGTTGTGGATTTATACAAGTACTATTCATCTATGATAGATTCCATTGTTATTGCCATGATGTTGATTGCCTCCATGTTTGAGTAAATCATTAGTTCTTGGGGAGATGGAGAAACCCTAGTATGAGATTGAAATAAGATAAAGTTTATTATGATATTCATTGCTTGACCATGTGTTAGATTGTCTTCATCTTGATGTTGGGAGAAGTCGACCTCTCAATATTTTCCTCTTGTGGGGATTGATGGAGGGAACTACTTGTTGGTAGACAGAGGTGTGTTAGCACTTACAGTGACTATAAAGCTCTTGGCACCCCTTACGTATCAACTTGGGAACCGAGGAAACTCACAGAATACCATCCATGCCATGGGATACGTCCTACGAGATTAAGTCTCTTAATAGCGCAGTAATTCGACTGATGTTGATTGTTGTCTGCTGTGGTTATGAGGATGATGTGAGCAGTGGTTCCTGCCTATTTGTCCGAATACGGATTTCCTCCCACACATACATAGTTGAGAATGTTCATGATAATAATATTTACCTTAGATCTTTATAATGCTAGAGGTGTATCCACTACTCCCTGAGAACGCCTTTTTCCCATTGCAGTTTCAAATCTCTTTTACATACGTGATACTCACTTTCTGTGTTCAGTTGTTTTACTTTACTTATTGCTCTCTTATACCAAAAACCCAAAACACCTTTTTACACAATACTCGCATTTTATCTTGTTACTTAGAACTTTATTTAGCATTTCTATTGTAGTATTTAATCCAAGAGTTATTATACTTCAGACTCTTGCTCCCTATGGGATCGATATCTTTATTTCGAAACTAGCTACAAACGATCTGTGCACTTGCAGTCATAAGTAAGTCATCCTTTATAGACCTAGAGAACATGTGTACAGTTCTTATTTAGACATTGTGCACAATATTAGCTCAATGTTCAGTGATTCATACTTAATCACTTCCGAACATTTCTTCTTGGATCATATGTTATGTTGAGTTTTCATCATGGTTTCTAAAACAGAACCTATGTCTAACATAGTGGATGACGATCATCCTTTTCTTTCAACCATTGATGTTGAACCTACTGCCTTTCCTAATTCGAATGACCAAGGACCACTCCTTAATCAATTCCTATTCCAAAACTATTTCAGAATCTCTTTTAGGAATGCATTACAACATAATACTGTAATATACTTATTTTCAACTTTTAACCCTTATAAATCATTATTTATCAGTACTTGCACTTTTATTCTTAACATGTCGCACACACATAAGAATCAACATTTAGCTCCCAGTCAAAATATGTTCCCAACACATTCAAGTCCGAAACTTACATTGCTCCCACTAAAAAAATGTGTTTCACACATATTACTTTAGGAAGACTTTTATAGCTTCCACTTAATTTCATGCAAATTGCATACCTTCTCAATATTTTGAACAGCTTCAAAAACCCTTGATCATTTATCAAACCGAGAGGTTTTATTATGAGACGCTAGTACTTTACTATTAACAAATCCACTAGACTTTTAGCACCTCTGAATCAAATTCTTTTCAATTTTTCCAATACATTATTCATGACAAATCATGCCCTTTGTATTTCACCCTATTCCATGACCTTGCAGTATTTTGGAAACATCAAGCAACCTCTTTACTTGATAAGATTCGGCAACGTTTTGCTTTCTAATCTTAAGTGAATTTAGCCTCTAGGATTTCTCATAATTTTATTAGCCATCACTTTCCTTTGTAGTTCGTAGGTATGCCATATTCCAGTAACATGAAAATTGATTCATAAATGTCTCCATACTAGACGTGGGGTGCATTTGTGAATCCTACTTCATGTAGTAAAAACACTAGTGGGGAAAACATAATGATCATTATCATTGATTTTTCCTTTATGAAGAGATACGTCCAGGAACACGTTCCGTTGCGCTTCTCAACATTCTGATGCAGGGTTATGAACCCTCATCATGCTTTCACTATCTTCCATTAGCTTATTGTCGAGAACACAAATTCCTTTGAGAATGCACCAAAATTGAAGGAATACTAGTTTTTTCCTATCTTTTGGTTCTAGCCATGGATTTAGTATTCAAATTTTCCAATGAGTACTCTACAAGGACTTGTTTGTTGTTGTTTTGGTGATATCGAATAACTCCAAACCCCCCACAAAAATCCATACAAGATATGGTGCCGATCTCACGAATTCAGATGGTTCACTTATACTTGATGAGTGTTTGCTATTTCTAACTAATGTTCTTTACATTTACACTAACACAATTTATCTGGTGCCATCTATTCACCCACTTGATATCAAATATCACATTGTGATGCTTTGCACTTCGACGTATCAAATGCATTGCATTTTGCAATACCTTATGCCAACTTATAACCTCGAATTTCATTACTATTGATCAAGTCGTAGTAATTAGATTCTCTTTTATTTTTATTCCCCTTGATGCTAAAATTCTTTGATCATATCAAATAGTTTCACGCTCATGTTTCCTTTGGTAATTTCCTTTACAAAATTCAACAATCACAAAATGATAAAAACCACATTGTTGAAATATGATACATCATATATGTTTTTCCTTTCAACGATTCATTAAACACTTTGTATTCATGCAATACACGGTGTTTTAGTTATCCTACCAAACTTGGGCATGATTCATATGTGACAACAAATCAAATGACTTTCACATATTATCAACATAACTTCTGAATTTGAACAATGGTTTCATTCAAAATGAATATATCATTAAGTTGGGTATTTTCAAGGCATTTCAATATTTTACAAATGTTCATGCATTATCAATTAGTTTCACAACAAGGATAATTCACACATAATCGAACAACATATGAACGCAAATAGAAATCATTCATAAAAGTAGAACAACTGTTTGTTACAAACTCATATGAATAACTGTCTCACAAAGTGTGAGACACGCTAAAGAAGTTCGCAATCCATCAATTACAATAATCATCCAAAACAATAAACTAAATGATAAATGTCGAGGGAGAATATCAACCTCCATCATCATCATACTTACCATCAACACGCAACGTCACCTCCTCTCCAGCAAGAAGCTCTCTTGCAGAAGGACCCGTTTTCACCAAAACAGAACAAGTATCAAATACTTTAACACTGCAATAAGTGTTTGCAAGAATATAACATCTATAAAAACTGTATATCAAATATATACCTTCATTATCGACAACCCCTCCAGCGATAGGTTCAACTTTTACGTTCTTGAAATGCAGTATGAACTCATGGAAATCCAGTGTTTCTGTATCACCACTCATGATACTATTCCAGACGTGTGTTCGTCGCTAGGAGGCAACAAAAAAAGCAACACTCCTATGGCAAAAGATTTGGTCATCTCGAGTCCACGAAGTAGAGCAGTCTCATGTGTGCATCATGTATGTGCCTCAAGTGACTCCTCAGACAAGTATGTTCCTCCATCTATATGGAGAGGAACTCTCCAAGCAGCTTGTGCTTCCACATGCGTACATGGCTTATGAACTCTGCTCTCAGCTGATCCACCATCAAGTATGGGTCAAGATCACCCATGAGTGCGTGCAGCTCATCCACCATCCCATAACGCATTATTACTTGAATAGAAGTGGAAATCCTTGACGAAAATGGCGGCCTGCCCGCTCTCATGGGGTCTCATAGTCATCTGGCTCGACCAAGTCCATCGTGAGGTGTATGTAATCTACCACATTATGCTTAGTAAGGAGATTATTTAGATGCACAAGCCATCCAGGGAAGTTAGATCCATCAAGTGTAAGCTTTTTAGCAACTACCCACTCATCATCAAAGTAAGCTTCACGATGAGCCATGTCTACATTTGGAAATGCAAAGAATCAATTTATACTAAGTTTATAATTATATGAGTTAAAACAAAAACTCCACTAAAGACTCCTATCCCCAAAAAAGTTTTAGTGATTACACGATCCCTATTCACTACACCGCCCCCGATCATCATGGCCGGTGATATAGTTGCAAAGGTGGATGCCGAAACATCGATCACATCATTCATGCGACTCGTGCTCGATCTTTGGACCATCCGTGTTCTGAGGCCATGTCTACACATGCTAGGCTCGCCAACTCAACCTTAGTATCCGTTGTGCAACATGGCTTACAACCACTGTATGCGAACACAGATATGTCTGACACACCCGATCGTCAGGCCTGCCTCATAATGGAGAACTTTATTAGTGGTGCACACTAAGGGAGAACACTTGCATTGGTATTTCATTTAGGGATCATCTTATTAGGCTACTGTCAAGTGATACATTTTATCCGAATTACGGATGTAGTATAGCTTCTTTTTCCCTAGTAGACCTAGGTTTATCGAATCCTTGAGAAGCAGATGCATAGTGAAGTTACTTTAACGGACCTTCAGGAGTTTTAGAATTCCTTTTGTGTTTTACCGAACCAAGAGTTTGCGTCTTTTTGTTGTTGTCGATGATGGAGAGAAAGAGGGCCTAGGGCGTTTGGTTTCACCAGTAGCTATGCAAAACATCTGATGGGAATAAAATATAGAAATAAAGTATGCATGTAATTGTTAGAGCAAGATAAATTATATATGGGAAGTGCATCCATAATTGTTATTGCCTCTGCAACCGCTTATAGCAATAACCTACTAGTCTCATCCATAGAAGAAAGAGAACTAATGATATGCATAGTGATATCACCGTTAATCCCAGGTAAAACCCTCACATACATCTGTACTTCCTTTTTTGTTACTGGGGTTCCCAACCTGCAGATTAGTCATTACTCATACTCCCTATACCTGGCTCAATCCTCAGGGTCTTGGGTACCTAACAAGTCCTTAGATTGAGGCAACATAGGATACAATAATCATCATGTCATACAAACTAATACATGATCCCATCTATGATAAATAACATGCACAAAAAGCTACATGGCTAGGCCGAAGCCCATAGCCCAAGGAGAATTACTCACACATAGAGATAAGATCAAAGATCATAAACATTGTAGTGAAAATCATGAGATTGAAACAAATAGTCATACAATGTCGCCAATCAAAGAAGATATCTACTATTACAAGTGGTGGAATATGGCTATGGTGGTGGAGAGATTAGATCTAAGCCTATTCCTCCGGCGGCTCGTCGGTCTTGTGGATGGAGATCTGGGGGTGGCTGATGGTTTCTGGAGCTTCCCTTTTCTCGTCACCCGAGGCCTATTTATATAGGGGTCCTTTATTCCAATGAAGTTTGACCTAGCAGCGTCGATGGCAACTATATGGCTGGAACTATACGGCCATAATTTTATTCCGGTCGTATAGTTGGTCGTTAAAGCGTCTGCCTCCAACCCACGACTCCTGGTTTCTTCTCGTTGTTGGAAATATCGTATCTTTGACTTTAATTTAGTGATTCCCATCATCAAACGTCATTATGTGCGCAGGAAAAAATAGAAAGAAAGGATTGCATACCTCTTTGATTATTAGGCATTAGTGGCAGGATTTAGGAGATATTTCATCAAAAAATATGAATAATATCCAGTTTAAATGTGGACGTGGAAGGATATATTTCAGATCCATCAACCTCCCCAAGCTTAAACTTGATCACCCTCGAGCAAGAAAACCAAAATCAAAAAGGAACTCAGCATTTAAACTTAAATAACGAGATGGTGATCTTACTCATGACTGGTAGTCTCATATTTCCTCCACTTCATAAATCTGAAAAACTTCAGCATAGATAGAGTAATGGCAAGCATATCATATGGGTTTTATGCATCCTTATAGTGTAGTTATTGTTAACATGGATGATTCAAATGAGTAAATTTATTCCATGTCATGTAATCAACTCGTAGGATTGCCTTTGAACAATAAATTATAATCATGAAAATTGAGAGTGTGAGAGTTGTCATGAAAAGCATATACACTAGGGTACTCAATTCTTGAGTAATTGAGAGCATGCCAATTATTTTATTAGTTTATCGGGCTGTGATGGACACTCGTGGCATCACTAAGGTTTTTGTTCCTTTTGCATAATGATTACTCATAATAGCCACAGGAGTGATTCCATCATGAACACAACTACCTAGGAGTGCCAAGAATCTGACCCACTATAGCATTGCTGCTACATGCGTTTAATCAACTCATAGTTGAAATCTAGGAGTTTCCTCCATGAAGATCGTTCGTAGGCTAGCGGAGTTGTTGGCATCCAATGAAGTTTGACACGTGTAAAGCTATACCATTCTTATGATTAACAAGTCAAATTTTGGCATGCTCACAAAAACCGCTAAACATTAATTCAATCGAACAAATCCTTTTAAAGAGAGCTATCAAGTCAATCAACATTTTCAGTGGTGTTGAGTGTCTCTAGAAATAAGCCTTCAAGACTAAACACTACAACACCCAAGCCTTCAATTGTGAGACTTTTTCTTATTTCAATTGTTTATCAATTTTTAGGCAAGACTTGGTTAATTACGAGAGTTGGAACAAGATGTACCCAACTAAATACCCATGCAAACGAAAATCTTACTACAATATAAAGACTCACTCCACCAGTATAATATCTCAACATTTACTACTAACTAGCATGGGTTCTCAAACTTCAAAAGTGGGGAGTCATAAGACATACCTCTCATGTTTGGTTCCACTTCTCTCTTCCTTTTTATTTGTTTCTTAGAAACTCGAAGTTGACCACTCTCCTGCAAACACATGAGAACCTCGAGGCGTAAAGAAAAGAAAGAGGGAAAATAAAGAAAAATGGAAAAATATTTTTGTTGTTTTTAGGAGAGGGAATTGAAAGAATAGAAAATTGGCGGCAAAGCTCGGCCAGAAAATCTCGAATGTTGTCGGATATATGACAAGTACGCCATGAGGGGGTCCTCGAGGTGTGTGGAAGAGAGGGGTGTGAGATGTACAAGATTCCAGGACGGTGAGCAAACAAGTTTACTCAGGTTTGAATCCGTCGGCTTTGGATGGATCCTACTCCTGCTAGCAATCCAGTAATAAGGTAGAGCCAGAATATGGGTTACAAGGGTTTCACCTTTGCGAGTTGAGATTGTAGACTATTGTTAGGGTGCCCTAAAGGCTCTCCCTAGGACAACTTATATAGATATCCGGCCTAGGGTTTACAAGAGAGATCTATCCGGCTACGACTAAGAGTTGGTTACAGAGTACATCTTGAACTACAAGTAACACTATGGGCCTATGTCGGTAAGTCTTATGGGCCTTTCCGTAGCCGGACTAGACTCTGTCTCTTCTCCCTGACTGGGCCGCCCATGAAGCAAAGCTCTAACCCGAAGTGGGCCACCCTGGTCAGTGAGGTAAAGTGAGGATACCTGGAAAGTATATCCCCAATAGCAGCCCCCGGAGGCCTCCAAGATCCAAAGTCAGATTCATCATCGTCTAGCTTGATCTTCAGCTTGCAGAAACTTAAAGGGTTCTTGAAACTTCAAAAGAAAAGATACGATCCGAGTGTCAAAAATGAGTCAGACCTATAAATACGTTATTCAGATTTCCAGCTCGAAATTGAAAATAAGCCGGAACTTGGTCTTTGACGTCATCTGACACCAGTCATGGTCAATTCACGTCACATACAGACATCTCCTGTCAGCACAACCGTTGGTGGGTCCGCCTTTCGTGGAACCGAGGCGCCATTTCAATGCGTGCGTGGAGATCGAGGCGGCGTAATCATCACACGGGGGCTTCCCAATCCTTTCCATGACGCGTGGCACGTTTACTATAGTGTTTACACGAATCTTGACGTGTTCAGTGGTTATAAGTGGTGAGGATCTCTTTTCCCCATCTCCTTCACCAGTTCCTTGCGCCATTTCCTTCTCCTCTACTCCTACCATGCACCTAGAGCTTCTCTGCCTCCAGAAATTCCCAGCACCGCCCATCCAAGGTCACCGGCACACCGGCGAAATGGCTTCTGCATCATCCTCTGGCACGGCGGCGACGGCAGCAGCAGCGGAGAAAGAGAGCAATCGCGGGGTTTGGATCCCGTGCGTCCTTGACAAAGCCAAGCTCCGTGGCGTGGAAGAAGAAGGGCTCCTCCGTGCCAGCGACTGGCGGAGCGGCTTCGGCGAAACCATCCCCAATCCTCGCGACGGCGAGCAAGTGCACTTCAGCACTCACCTTGACAGAGGTCTGAGTTTTCCTCCCTCGGATTTCTTTTCCGAGGTTATTGATCATTACGGAGTTCAACTCCATCATCTCCCCCCGAACTCCATCTTAGAGATGAGCGCGTACGCATCTTTGTGCGATGGGTATCTCGACATTAGGTCGAGCCTTATTATCTTCCGGTATTACTTCCTTGTCCGGAGAAATTCCATTACTGCCGGTAATCCTTATATTACCGGTACTATTTGTTTTTTGGATAGGAGAGAGCGCGTCTATCCTCGGATTATGGCCAGTGAGTCGGTCAAGCAATGGCAACCACCTTTTTCTATCACAAGGATATTCCTGCTCCCCGCAAAGCTACTACTTTGCCGGCTTTCGTCGACGGTGCCGCTACACCCCAAGAATCCTGGGATGAGGTTGCTCCGGCTCTCAGTGACGATCTACTTCTCGCCAAGAGGCGGGTCGAGTACTTGATGAAACACAATGGCCTGAGAGGGTCCGGCTGAGTCCAATGTTGGGTGTCACGCTGGATCCAGCCTCTCCAACATCATGGAGATCGACTGATGCACTCCATCACGTTGTTGAAGAAGGATTCCCTCCACATCAGCTCCAAAGCCTACACGGAAAAAGATTATGTAAGCCAGATCAAGTGGCTGATAAGGGAGCGGATCGAGAGGAAGATTCCGGAACTGCCCCTGGACATGCATACAGTGGAAGATCCCGTTGTGCTAGTAAGCTTCAGCAACAACCCTTTTTATGTGCTCATCTTTATATTATTTTGCAATACTGAGATACTTCTTCTTTTCAGCTTCCCGACCTCCCCGAGTCAGAGTTCGCTCCTATCGAGGGATATCCTCCTGAATTTTCTCAGGAGGAGGGAGAATTGGTTCCACTGCCGGACATTGTTCCTCTGAAGCGTAAAGCTAACAGTGGCTATCGGCACAAAGGATGTGCCCGTTTTGAAGAGGTAACTTTCCTCACAAATTTCTGCCTATTACCTTCTCAGAGCTAAACAGCTCATCAAGGGCAAGGGGAAGGGAGTTACTTCTAAGCCCCTGCGTCAGTCGAAGCTAACTTTGGCTTCTCCTGCCATGGCTCCTCCGACTCCTGCCCCTCAACCTTCTGCAGCGCCGGAGATTACTCCATCTCCGACCGTTGTAGAAGATCCGGCTCCTTCAGTAGAGCCAGCGATCCTTGAATCGCAAACTAACACCACCATGGGTGACTCAGGTTTTGATAAGGGTGAATCCTCTTCGGGTAATGATCCCTCGACAGAAATCTTCACCGACAATCTCCTAAGCAATCTGGGACTTGCCAAACTTGGCCTCTCTCGGAAATCTACGGAGGAAATCCAGTGGTTGGCCCGACAATGCTTAGAAAGCCGGACCATTACTGCCGAAGAAGAAGCACAAGAAGCAGAGGACGTCAAGTACTCCGAACTTCTTGAACAAGTCCGCCTTCGCGATGAGGGATTAAGAGCTGGTGTGCTTCCACCACCACCAATTATTCCACTCACCCTCGCCGAGAAGGTTACCACTGAAGTGAACATGTGCTTGAGTAAGCTCACACATGAACATCATGTAAGTCGGAATTCCAACTCATGTTTTACTATATTTCATATCATATCCTCTAGCCCCCAAGCATGAAGTTGGATAGATAATCCAGGTTTATGCTTTCTTAGGATGCCAAAGAATGAACTAGTGTAGCCCCCAAGGCTCGTGCTGATATTAGTTACAATATTAGCCTGAGTCTTTAGTAGACTTCTGACTCTGGGTATTCTGACTTATAGAAAGTTAATTCATATAACCAAGAATTATTGAAGAATATATGCAACAAGCGGAAAGAGATCAAATCTCTCCGACTTGAAAATTCTCAACTGAAAGTATCCAGGGATGAGGCTGAAGGTAATCATTTCAGTACTCAAACCTTGCCTTTGATTTCATAGTCGAATTTTTTTTCAACTGTTGTTCTTTTTGACTACAACATTGGTGAAGCAGTCCTGTGCTATGATTGAAGAGACCGAGAATCTTAAAACCCTGGTGGTGGAAAACAAGGATCTCCACCGAGAGCTGGATAAACTTAAGGCGGATCATGAGAAGAGCATTGCTCAAGTTCTCGAATCCTCCTCCATGGCTACGGAGGAGCGTGATCGTAAGATTGCGTTCCGGGATAAGAAAATCTCGGAACTCAGCAACAATTTGTTCAGAGAGAGGGATATCATCGAAGCACTCCGGGCTAAACTCCAGAGTCTTCCAGAGAAGAAGACCAAAGTCGACGATGTCATCTTCGGTATGTTTCCATCTTTCTGAGTTTTCTACACCTTTTGACCTTTCGAAGTCGGATTTCTTTTATTAACCATTTTGTATTATATGCATAGGTCCTCTGAACCTACTGGACCCAGCCTCTGCTGAGTCTCGCACCAGCCGGCTTACACAAGTCGGCGATCTGCTTCATGACTTTCGCCAATCCATCAAGGATATTGGCGAAGTTCTTCAGGTTCCGGATATGCACATCATGTCTGGCTTTGAAGTGCGAGACAAGGCCAAGGATATGCCGCATCTTTTCCAGGACTGGAACATGTCCTACGAGCGATCCGCAATGCAGAACGCTCTCACCATGGTCATGAGCCACCATGGAAGCATGGAGATCTGGCAAGTGACCAGAGGATATTCTACTGTGGACGAAGACGGCCAGGAGCCGGACATTAAAGCCATCATGGACTCCTGCGCTGGATACGGGTGCCATGTAGCCGACTTAACCAGCTATGACACTCTGTTCTTCACCCGCGTGGACACGCCACCTCCGCCTGCCGAAGAAACAGCAGAAGTTTCCGACAATGAACAAACCATATCAGATTTGAACATCTCAGAACGTTATCAAGGCGATGTATCCAGCGAGCCGGCAACTCCTACATCCCCCCTGCATCATAGAGCATCATAAAGAACAATTGTGTTATTCTGAAAACAATTTGGGTCTATAAATAAGTAGTATGATACTTTTGCTAGTGCCAAGTTTTATTTTATCGATTCAGCACTTTTGACTTAAATGTTTATGTGCCTAAAATGTTTGCATACACACTTGTGTTTTTTGTATGCACTTATCATTTATCTGGCTTTCCGCCTCGTCCCTTTCGTGAGGCGGCCAACCTTTAACACGGAAACTTTGCCAAGCAACGGAGGTCAATTGCTAAACCAGTTTAAACTTGGAAACAAAGCCGGCTTCCAGTACCAACAATTCACTACTCGGAAAATGCCCGCATCCGGCAATCAAACAAATAACCAAAGCACAGATTATAAAAATTAAACTTATACCCGAAGTTAGCAATTTTAGAGTCGGAAATCTAAACCAGAACAAACATGAGCATAAAGTACTTTCAAGTATTTTGGGATTTTTGACTGTGACATGATCATTCAAAAATAAGATGGTAAAAAACTTCTCAGAAAAAATTGAGGCAACCAATACTTTATTTCTTATTGAATATGTACACATATATGATTACAAAGAAGGATAAACTAAGAATAAAAGGGATGTAGCTGAGCAATATTCCATGGTTTGTCTAATTCTTCCGGATTTGTACTGCCTCCAGCTCTCTTTCTCTTCTTAGTAGAAGGTCTTTCTTTGACTGGCCGCATATCAGTTAGGTAGTATGAACCATTGTGCAATACTCGACTAACCAAAAAAGGCCCTTCCCATACTGGGGAAAGTTTGTGCTTTCTTTGCTGCACAAGCCGGAGGACCAGATCACCCTTATTGAAAGACCGGTTTCCAACTCTCTGGCTATGATACTTGCATAACTTCTGCTGATAGGCTATTGATCTCATTTCAGCAACGACGCGGATTTCTTTGACTAAGTCGAGATCATTTTGTCGAGAAATCTCGGCATCCTCTTTGATATACGCAGCAACTCTAGGATAATTGTGAATTAAATCACTAGGAAGAACTGCTTCAACACCATAGACCAAAAAGAAAGGTGTGTATCCGGTTGACCTGTTCGGAGTTGTTCGCAAGCTCCATATTACAGAGGGTAACTCCTCTGCCCAAGCCCCCGCAACACGTCTTAGTGGTGCTTTGAGTCTTGACTTTAGGCCTTGTAGGATTAAACCATTTTCCCTTTCGACTTGTCCATTAGTCCGCGGATGTGCGACTGATGCAATGTCAAGCCGGATATTTTGTTCATTGCAGAATTCAGCCACCTCCCCCATAGAGAAGTTACTCCTGTTGTCCGTGATAATGCTATGCGGATAACCATATCGGATTATAACATCCTCGACAAATCTTCTGGCTGTTGCTCCATCACAACTAGTGACGGGTTTAGCCTCAATCATTTGGTGAATTTATCCACCATCACTAAGAGGTGAGTAAATCCACTTGGAGCCCGTTTAAACGATCCTACCATGTCAAGCCCCTAGACCACAAAAGGCCATGTTATAGGTATTGTTCGTAGTTGATTAGCCGGAACATGAGCTTGTTTGGCGTATTTTTGGCAACCTTTGCGTGTCTTGAACAGCCGTTCGACATCTTCCTTGGCTGTAAGCCAGAAAAAACCGTGTCGAAAAGCTTTTGCCACTAAAGATTTGGCTGCAACATGGTTACCACACTCGCCTTCGTGAATTTCTCTTAAGATTTCCACTCCTTCTTCTGGAGATACGCAGCGCTGAAAGACCCCAGACGCACTCCGTAGAGCTCACCACTAATTATGGTATAAGCTTTTGCTCGTCAGACGATTTGCTGGCTCAGAACCTCATCTTCGGATAATTTTCCATCTACCAAGTAATCAAGGTAGGGTTGAGTCCAGCTGGGAATTATAGCCAGGACTGCTACTAAAGGTGAGTCAGATTTGGTCGGATATTCCTCGTCTACTCCTTTTATAGAGGGAACTTTGATGTGTTCTAAAAAGCGCCATCCGGGACCTGTTTCCGTGCAGAGCCTATTCAAGATAATGCATCTGCTTCCTCATTTTCTGCTCGAGGGATATGTTGAACCTCAAACCCTTCGAACAATTTAGATAGATCATCCACGACAGCTTTATATGCTGCCATGTGCTTATTTGCATTACAAATATCTGACACTTGTTGAGCAACAAGATTCGAATCTCCGTAACACATCAAAGTCGGATGCTGATATCCTGAGCAATCCGGATTCCATGCAGCAGTGCTTCATACTCGGCAATGTTATTTGTCGCTGTGAAGTGGATATGGAACACGTATAGAAGTTTATCTCCTTGGGGTGATTTGAGTACCACGCCAGCCCCCAAGCCCCCTCGAGCCTTAGACCCGTCAAAATATAGGGTCCAATATTCTGACTCTGGGAGGGTCATATTCTCCTTTGTCTCTGTCCAATCAGCAACAAAGTCAGCAATGATTTGGTATTTGATTGTTGTTCGAGGTTTATACTCAATGTTGAAAGCTGAAAGCTCTATGCCCCATTTTGCGACGCGTCCTGTAGCCTCGCTGTTATTGATTATATCTCTCATGGGAACTGTGCTCACCACAGTAATTGGTGTTCCTGAAAATAATGCCGTAACTTACAGGATGCAAAAAACACACCATAAGCCAGCTTTTGATAGTGCGGATATCGCTATTTCAATTCAGTTAGGACCTCGCTGAGTTACTAAGTCGGACGCTACACCAGGTGTTCCTGATTTTCCTCTGGTCTCTCCACTACCATGACGACACTGATGACCCTGTTTGTCGCAGCGAGGTAGAGCAACATCGGTTCCCTTGGTTCTGGTGCTGCAAGGATAGGAGCAGATGAGAGTACTTCTTTCAAGTCTTGTAGTGCAGCTTCAGATTCATCAGTCCAAACAAAAATTTTGGTATTTTTCAGGAGTTTGTAAAGTAGTGCGGCTTTTTCTGTGAGCCGGCTTACAAACCGACTGACTACAGCAATGCAACCAGTTATTCTTTGAATGTCCTTCAGGTGAGTTGGCCTGGAAATATTTGAGTATAGCCTTGATCTTGTCTCGGTTCACCTCTATGCCTCTTTGAGACACGATGAAACCTAACAATTTTCCGACTGGGATTCCAAAGAAACATTTCTTCGGATTAAGGATTATGTTGTATTTTTGTAGATTGGCGAACGTGTCCTCCAAGTCAGAAATTAGTGTTTCATTATTTTTGGACATCACCGCAATGTCATCCACATATGCATGTACGTTGCGTCCGATTTGGTCGTGGAGGCAACGCTGCATAGTGCATTGGTACGTAGCTCCTGTGTTTTTGAGCCCAAAGGGCATCGTAACGAAATAGAAGGTTCCGAAGGGGGTTACGAATGAAGTTTTGATTTTATCTGATTCCTTCATCCGAATTTGGTGATAATCGAAATATGCGTCGAGAAAACAGAGGAGTTCTGAGCCTGCCGTAGAATCGATAACTTGATCAATTCTAGGCAGAGCGAACGGATCTATGGGACAAACCTTGTTCAAGGCAGTATAATCAACACACATCCTTAAATAAGTGGTGTCCCTTTTAGGGACCATTACAGGGTTGGTCGACCAATCGGTATGGATGACCTCTTCTATGAATTCGGCTAACTCGAGCCGGACTAGTTCCTTAGCTATTGCCTTACGCTATACATCGCCAAAACATCGTAGGGACTGTTTGACAGGTTTAGCGTTTGGGTGTACATTTAGAGTGTACTCGGCAAGTTCCCTAGGTACTCCCGTCATGTCAGATGGCTACCATGCGAAGATATCTTGATTTGCTTGGAGGAACTTGACGAGCGCGCTTTCCTATGCGCTATCTAGGCCTACGCCTATCTTGGTCACCTTGGAGGGGTCATCATCCTTCAACGGCGTCTTCTTCATCTCTTCCGATGCCTTGAACTCCGGATTCGGCTTTGTCACCTCCTTCTTTGTTGCGGGCATCTCGGATGGATCTATAGTCTTCTTGATCTCCTGGTACTCCTGGGCGTGCAGCACGGCTTCAGCAAAGGCGGCATTTCGATCCTCGCACTCTCGGCGCTTTCTTCGGGTCTCCCCTGATGGTGATCACGCTGTTGGGACCGGAATTTTCATCATATTGTAAATGTAACACGGACGAGCCATAAAAGCCCAATAAGCCGACGTCCGAATATAGCGTGGTACGCGCTCTTGAACGGGACCACTTCGAAGGAAAGTGCTTCCGTCCGATAGTTCTTTGGAGTTCCAAAAGGTAACATCTAAAGTGATCTCTCCTAGGGAATTTGCTTGTCTTCCTGGGACAACTCCATGAAAGATCATAGAGCCGTGATTCAGCTGGGTCTCCGAGATTCGCATCCGGCGTAGTGTTTCGACATACAGAATATTGATGCTGCTACCACCATCCATGAGAGTCTTGGAGAAACCATAGCCTTCAGTAAGTGGATTGATGACTAAGGCGTATTTTCCTCGCATGTGCAACTTAGGCGGATGATCAGCACGGTCAAAGGTGATTGCTACTTCCGACCAGTGCAGATCCTAAGGGACAGCCAGAATTATGGCATTGAGCTCATGCAGAACTGCTTTCTTGACCTTAGCTGGTTGAGATCCGAGGAAGGTGACGTAGGTGTCTTTCTTTGTGGGGAAGGTTTTCTTCCCCTCCGGCTTGGGATTTGAAGGATCAGCTTCCTCCATGTCGGAATCTTCCTTGGTCTCTTTATCTTTTTCGGGATTCTTCTTTCCCTTCTTCCGCTTAGCCCTGTAGCCAGCGGTAGCATCTTTCTTGATGTCGTCATTGAAATGACACTTGGCGTTTGTGTGAGACGAGCCCCCATTGGCATCTAAGTGATGCACACATGGGTTATTAGCAATGTCGGCCCAGGAGTAGGTTTTGCCAGGTTGCTGGTCTCCTCTACCTTGGACTCTTGATGTCCCACGACCGCGTCCGCGGCCACCGCCACGTACTCCTCGTCCTCCAGACCCAAAAGTAGCAGTAACCACTGCCGTTTCCTCATTGGGCTTTTCTTCCGAGGTGTTCTTGCACTTTTGAGCTTGCTGCTTTGGTTGTTTTGCCGACTATGGCACAACTAGGGCGTTCAGTAATCCCTCTACGTCGTCGTCAGCATCTGCATACTTGCTTGCTGTTTCTATCATCTCTCCCAAGTCAGTGACCTTGTCACACTTCAAGCGATGGCAGAGTAAACCAATTGGGAGTCCTGCAATGAAAGCTTCAATCGTACTTTGGTCATTTACTCCTTCACATGAGTTCTTGGTGTCAATCCATCGTCCGAGATAATCTCGGCAAGTTTCTCCGGCTTTCTGGGTGCAACGATGTTGGTCTCCTACCGTACAGGGCCTCCGATATGTGCTTTTGAAATTCCAAAAGAACATGCTTTGCATGTCATACCAGTTGTGGATGGTGTTCTCTGGAAGCTCATTGAGCCATGATCGCGCCGTCTTCCGCAACATAAGTGGGAGATATCGGGTTGCGACTAAGCTATTTCTGCCTTTGGCGATGCAGCAGGCCTGGAAGAAATCCTGAAGCCAAGTATCTGCCGGAGCTACACCATCGTAGGGCTGGATGTGTCTTGAGATAGCAAATTCTTCCGGGAATTTTGTGGCTCTTATGCATGGTCCAAAGCATTTTGGGCCCATGTATATGTCATCATTTCGTAGCGCCACGCCTCTATGTTGGAGTTAATCCGGTGTCTCGCGTCACTTGGACACAAACATTTTCGTCCTGAGTGACGGCTATGGCTGCGGTGCCTTGGAGCCGGACTTCGGCTTCTACCACCACCACCTCCGCCACAACGCCCTCCTTGGCCTCCTTGAGAGCCTTTGTGATGGCTACTGGGTGGAGAGGGTGGGGCAGCTGGATTGTTTCCGGCTGATCGCCGGCCTCCATTCGGAGCGTCATTGTTCCGGTTCCAGGGAGGGTCTTCATTGCGACGAGCCCCCTGCCGGCTTGTCTCAGCATGGTTTTCGTCATTTCTTCGTCCGTCACTCCCACCATGGTGGGCCTCAGCTGAACGGCTTGTAGGTCTAGGAGGTGGCATTCTTTGACGGTCCTCCTCCCAACGTTTCTCTTTGTCTTCTTCCCTGTGATTGTTTGACTCTCACCGGGTGATGACCCACAAGTATAGGGGGTGTATCGCAGTATTTTTGATAAGTAAGAGTGTCGAACCCAACGAGGAGCAGAAGGTGCTGGCTAGTGGTATGGATCAGGAATTCTCTGCAAATACTTAGCAAACGGATTTTTAGGGGTTTTTGATAAAGCAAGTAAACAAAGTACGAGTAAATAAAAGACAGTAGGAATAAATGCAGCAAGTGGCCCAATCCTTTATGCAGCAAAGGACAAGCCGGTTGTATTACTTAAGATGACCAAACGTTCTTGAGGACACATGGGAAGACTGTCAAGTGCTTTCGCTTCATATAGTTGATTAATCTTCTTTAGCTTGCTAAGTGTTGTGTGGGTGAACCTGTGCTAATGTACCGACCTTCCTAGGACTAATACATACTTGTGATTATACCCCTTCCAAACATCCGTAAGTACAAGAAAGTAATTAAGGTAGAAACCTAACCACAGCTTTAAAATCTATGACCCTTACATCCCTTGTGCAATGGTTTCCTAACGGGGGTTCAGGTTTCTGTCACTCTGGCAACCCCTACGATTAGTAGCCAAATACACAATGCATTCCCCTAGGCCCATATAGGTGAAGTGTCATGTAGTCGATGTTCACATGACAACACTAGAAGAAGTACACCACAACTTAAATATCAAACTATTGAATCTTTCTCAACATAACTCCACTACTAACAACATGACTTCTCTCATGTCCTCAAGAACAAAACGAAGTACTCACAAGACATCATATGGATCATGATCAGAGATGGAATAGTGATGTATAACAATCTGAACATAAACAATAATTCAATGGTTCAGTCAATAGCATCAACTACAAAGAGTAATCAACACCGGGAAAGTTTCCCCTATGAACTATGCAAGATTCAACCCAATTGTTACAGCAATATGGAGATGGTGATGAGGGTGCTGATGGTGATGATGGTGGTGATGATGATGATGATGATGATGATCCCGATGAAGTCCAGCTTGATGGTGGTGTTGATGGCGATGATCTCCCCTCTCCGGGAAGGAATTCCCCCGGCAGAAATCTGTCTGCCGGAGAGATCTTTCTCTCTCGGTGTTTTCTGCCCCGCAGAGGCGGCGGAATCATTCTGTGGTCGCCCCCCATGTCTCAGGGTTTCGGGATGATAATATACACCAGAGGGGAGTGCTAGGGGTGGACCAGGGCGGCCACACCTCCTGGTGGCGCAGCCTAGGCTGGCCTACGCCAGGGGGTGGTGTGGGCCCCATGTGGCCCATCTCCAGCTCCCCTTGTGGCTTGCTTTGTCTACTGAAAAATAGGATTTTCCATATATTTTCCCGGATTTTCTGATCTTCGCGAATTTTGCCTCCAAACATCACCTTTTCCATCAGAATCCTGACTGCAGCGGTCCATGCTCCAAAAGTCATCAACCATGCAAAACAGATGAAATAACATAAGTATCATCTCTTAATATGAAATATATCAATGAATAACAGTGAATTATGACATAGAATAGTGATGCACAATGGACGTATCAACTCCCCCCAAACTTAGACTTCGCTTGTCCCCAAGCGAAACTGAGCTCAATAAACATGGCCTCAGGTTTATGGAGTGAAGAGTCGATAAAAGAATACGGATAAGAAGCATCACATTCATCAATACATAGATCATAATAGAAGACAACTCACTATTATATAACTTAACTTGCAATAAGTAAAGGAATCACAATAAAGATACATAAAGTGAATCATAATTGGTAATGGAAAACTTAGCTCTTGGTCAAAGAATAGTTGATAATTTGTTGGAGTTCACAAATAGCTGGTTTTTCAATGATAGCTTTCAAAGTAGTAAACATCAAGATAAGAGCAATGTGCAAAACAAGGAACATAAGAAACATGCTTGAATAAATCATCATATGAATGAATGAAACAGAACAACTCAAAATACTTGTTGAGATAGAAGGGAATAAGTTTACTGACTCTACTAAAAAGTAAAAGAAAGGCCCTTCGCAGAGGGAAGCAGGGATTGCAAGTCTCATAAAGAGCTCCCAAAAATTGTGATACTTACTAGCTTTCAGCTCTCATTGCCCCTATCATAGGCATCTTTTGGTGATTAAGGTTAGAGTGACACAACTAAGAGGATATGCTTGACAAGTTATAAATTGAAGTTCCATGCCCCTTACTTACGAGTATCGATCCTCATGCTACTCAACTTCAGACACGAGTAAGCTCTTGTCATTGTAAAGACATGCGTATCATAAGAACCACCAACGGGGTACCCCTTGCACATGACACAGGAGCTATCCCATAATCAAAATGACAAGGCCAGCAGACAGTGAGCATCTCAGCGATCTTTTTATTTGCTATTTGCATAGGTTTTTATTGAGGAGGCTTCATAGAATGCTCACTATAGTTATGCTGCAAGTTTCCACCATGATTAAGCATGGCTTAGGCTAGCAGCCCAGGCGTTTCTCTAACAAACATATAAACTCCATGATCTTACAAGTTCCACTTTTATTTCACACCGTTGGGATCCATAAGCAAAAGAACATGATATCAACTAGGTACAAAGTACCAATGCAGTGTTGAAAGCGGTCCCCATGATACATGGTTCTGCTAACTTCAACTCATAAAGCGCAAGCATATACGCAACAAAGAAGGACCCAATGGTTCAGGTTTATTAAATACAAGAAAGTAAAGTGTGCCATCAAGTTCGTGAGAGATTTAATCACTAATGTTCACATAACAAGTTTAATTTGGAAGGTAGACAAAACAAGAATTTATTTGGAATAGAAATAGTGCTACTAGGTAGGTATGGTGGACACAAATGGCACGGGTTTGGTTTTAAGGAGTGGATGTACGAGAAGAATTCCCGCTCAGTACAGGTTTTTGGCTAGCAAGGTTGGGTATCAAGTACAAGAGTTGAAGGAAACAAACAAACATACAAATGATAAAGACAAACATGCAATCTTCCTTGGAAGCACAAAAGATCTTAACTAGAGAATACTAGACTTATGAGCAAATCAAGAAAGAAAGATGATGAAATTATTCTTCTTTAGAGTACTTTTATCTTTTTCATTCAACTCTCAAAAATAGTGTTGCTACTGACTGAGCCAGGTTTGCCAAAACCAACTAAATTAACTCAATGATCCCAAAGTGATACCAATACCAACAACAAGATCAATCATATAACCACGAATTGAAAACTAATATAAGCTATGCAAAAGAGTAAATGATAGAACTTCTCATTAACATTCCATAACGACAACTCACACGAAGGGATACATATCTAACGAGAGAGGGGACACTTCCATAATGCAAACCATCCTACATAATAACTTCTCTATTCATGATATGACTCTACTAAAAAGGTAAAAAGATAGAAGATAGTGTTGAGATACCGCGGCACTCCCCCAAGCTTGGAACAAACCAAGGGGGTGCCAAACCTGATGACGAATTACTCCTTTGGTGGTGGTGGTAATATTTTCTTCGTTGACGTGAGGAAATCTTCCAGCATCTTGTGAAGCCTATTATTCTCCCATTGAAGCATGTCCACCTTCCTCTTCAAGTCTCGGTACTTATCGCAAAACTCCTTAGTGACTCGTAAGGATTCCGTTGATGCAGGGCAAGGGACTAAAGGTACCGGCCCTTGCTTGGGGTCTTGGTGATCTTCCTCCATAGGCTCCTTCCCTTTATCCTTGGCGGACACCATTGTTGTAGCACCCCAATTGTCTAACAATTGTAATGCTACTTGTCCTAGTAAGATATTGGCTACTTTATATATATTATTGTTGCATCATAATTATATCATGCTCATGTCATCATGCCACCTTGCATTTGAGCATCATATAAAACTCCTTTTTCTTTTGGTTCTTCTCTCACATGCATTATAAATTGTATTTGCCTCTTGATATTGTATTTGGTTGTTGATATATTGTCTAAATGCCCAAGTTGAGTTGGGGG
This sequence comes from Avena eriantha, assembly GCA_910589775.1. NCBI lineage: Eukaryota > Viridiplantae > Streptophyta > Magnoliopsida > Poales > Poaceae > Avena > Avena eriantha. The sequence goes on along the minus strand of OU342744.1, from coordinate 419,413,929 downwards.
CATATCTTTTATTTCCATTCCACCACCCTTCTCTTCCACCACTTTATAATTCCACCATCCCTTTAACAATGAGCTTGTCTTTCTTTCTCTTTGATATTTTAATTCTAGCTCATGTAGTTTGGGGTGGATCAATCTTCTAAATTCTTGTGCTTGGTTTTATCTCCATTTTTGGAAATGCATAAGAATAATGCCATCATATTATTATTGTTGTCACAAAATAAATAATGGCAATATTATTTTTGCATGGGCCATGCAAGCTTCTCCACCACCTTTCTCTCCATTGGTTTTTCTTTGGATTTGAGGGATTCTAACTTGGGAAATCATCTACCTCCCTTACACCATCCTCATAGTATCACCCATTTCTTTTCCTCTTATTTTTATTCTCCATTCATGGACCATATGAGGCTTACCCCATAATTCTTTTCTTTTCCTTTTCTTGGAATTCTTACCACCCCACCTCATGATCATTCTAGCCTCCACCATGCTCCACTTGGGATGGTCTTATCCACATTCCTTTCTTTCCTTTTATTTTAATCTTTTTCTACATGTATGACCACATGAGCCTTATTCCACCTATTTCTTTTCTTCTTCTTTCTTTCTAGTTTCTTCTCTACATTAGTCCATGCAAGCTCAAGCCCTTTTAGTTCTTCTTGGTTTGGCTTCATACACAAAATTACAATCTAAATACTTAAAATTAATCAAACTAATTAACCTCTTTTTCTCCTCATAACCTATTTTTCTCCTAAACCCTAACCTTTTCCCTTATCTCTCTCTCCCACCTCTCTCTCTCTCCACCATGGGCACCACACCGGCCACCCTCTCCCTGGCCCCACCCTAGCTAGCCCCTCCTCTCTCTAACCTAGCTAACCCAAAACCCTAACCCTAGCCCGAGTTCACCCGAGCCCCTTCCCTCTTCTCTCTCTGACCGAGCTAGCCCCACCTGCCCTCCCTCGTGCCAGCCCCACCTTGCAGTCTCACTGCCTCGCCCTGGACCAGCCCCAGCCGGCCGAGCACGTGCTCGAGGAGGAGGAAAAAGGTGGCACCCGAGCCACCTTTATCCTGCCGTGCCCACCGGCCTCTCCTCTCTCTCCCTCCCACTTTCCCCTCCTCCTCACGCCTCTCTGGCCTCGCCCAGATCCGCCCCAGAGCGCCCCTCCTTCCCCTTCTTCTCCACCGTCGTCCCCACCTGCCGCCAGTCACCGCCGTCTACCGCCGCCATCTCCTCGTTCCGGCCGTCAAGCTTGTCGTGGAAGTGGCCTGGCAGATCGAGGACATCCCCCTGCGTCGCCCAGTACACGTCGTCGCGGAGGAGAAGCGCCAGCATCGCCGGAAACGTCGACGCCCGACGCGAAACCCTAGCCGACGGGACGCCAGCGACCTCGCCGATCCGCCGCTCCTCGCGCCCATCCAAGCCCACCAGCGAGCCCGCGGTGAGCATCCCCTCCTCCCTGACATGGTCCGCTTTGCCGTACCGCCCTAGCGCCGCCGTTGTTTTTGTCGAGCACTCTCAGTGCGCTAGAGCTCGCCAACGTCTGCAAGTTTTCCCCGCGCCGCAGCAAGCCTATCTAGTCCCCCGCCACCCTCCTGACATCTGCCCGAGCCAGCCGCACCGGTCAGCCCCCTCCGCGCGCACTCCCGCGGCCCGGGATCGAATCCCCGCTCCGCCCGCGCACGCGCCTGCCGCCAGACGGAGGAGAACGATAAACAGTACGGGCGCGTGGTCGATTTGCAAAAAGCCCCTCCCCTTTTTGATTACTGCGACCCGCGCTCCTTTCAGCCCCACCTGTCAGCCGCGCTAGCACCTTTGCAGAAAACCCCTCGGCTTTTCCCGGCCGCAACCCGCGGTCCAGCCGGCGACCCACCTGTCAGCCCCTGTCTCCCGCTTCGCTGGCACGTGGGCCTTCCGCCGCTGGTCCCGCCTGTCAGCGTCAGCGGCTAGCCAGAGCCCGCGTGGCAAAAGTGTGTCTCGCGCGCGTGGCCCCAGTTCGCGCAGGCCCACCCGTCAGTGACTGGGTCTGAGTTTGCCTGGGTGCAAAAAGTATTTCTCCGTATCTGTTTTTATTCAAATCTTTTCCAAATTAATTTAAATTCAATTCTTTTCAGATTCAAATAATTTTTAAAATACAAATCCAAATAATACAAATAATATATGTTTTGGAATCAGAAAAATGTGAGGAATTCAAATATGCCCTTCAAATTATATTTTGAACACTTTAAATTTCGAGTAGATTAAAATTACAAGAAAATGCCTTTTTTACTTAATTAATTAATAACTTTTGTTTTATAACTCCAAATTTGACAAATAATATGTCTAAATCGATCAGCGCGACGAGCCCGTTCTATTTATGCAATCCTTGTTCTGAATTGAAGCATGCATCATGTTGTCATCTAAAATCTGAACCGTTTAAGACAATAAAACTTGGGCAAATAAATGATAAAATGCTTTACTTCTTGTATCCACACCTCACCTTTGCCATGCTACTTCAATGCCATGTAAATTGTGCATCATTCATCATGGCATGCTTGGTTGCTTGTTGCATTTCAATTTATATGCTTGCGCACTTTATTTATGTTGGCCCTTGTTTGTTTGGTTCTTCTTCGAATAGACGCCCAGCAGGAGAATTATCAGGAATCACAGGAGTATTACCCAGATCCATCTCTCGCTTCAACTGAGCTGCCAGGCAAGCACTACCACATGCTTGCATACATACAGTACCTATTGCCTCTATCTTATTCTTGCATCATTGAGTCGCGATTGCATTAAATTGAATCCCAAGTACTGCATAGCCTTTACTTTTAAACCACATTAAGCCTGTTCCGGTCCCATGAGCCATTACTACAGGAGTTGTTTGAGCCATGCGAGTCGTACAAAAGCATGAGTAGGGTATGTGAGTGTCGGATGGATAACGAGGTACCTAAACAACATAACCTGAGTAGTAATGGGATAACTAAAGAAAGAGGCACCGGTGAGCAATATCTGCTATTTGGTTTTTCATGCTCACTTGTGTCCCGTAGGACCCCGAGTACTTGATTCCTGTTCCTTGACTATTCGCACTATCCACATCCGGGAGGCCTATGGACCCCCCTGAGCCAGAGCTTGATTCAATCTTATTTCTTGGGGCCACAAGTAGTTTGGGGCTTTATTACTATTCTGTACTTATGCCATGTTACTGCTTTATTTAAGATTGTGCGTGGAGCACCTGTACTGTTTTGGATTGTGGAATGTTTTCGCGGTATCGACAAGCCCAGTCACATTTTCGGGTTTCCCAGTCGTTTACAGCCATTGACACAAACCTTGGGTCCGTCTCGGAGCCGGCCAACTTCGTTGCGGGTAGCTTAATGGGGTGGCCCCCTGAAATATTTCTGAATCCTGTGATTGCTTTGTCGTGAATGCCTCGTTGGGTTTTAATTTGGTTTTTCCGAGGTTGATCGAGTGTGTGTTGCTATTCGTGCACCCCTGCAGGGTAAATCTTTCTGAAAGCCGTGTCCGCGGTTATGGACGACTTGGAGCACAGTTTCTCGATCATAGACAAGTATAACTAAAGTACCGCTTTTAATTTGACTAAGTACTTGACTAGTAAATAGCGCAATACTCATGGAATGGATAATAAAACTGCCAACGGATGATGGGGGTTGTTCGTCCGCTTCCTCGTTGGTAAGCGAGGAGGAGGATGGATCTGTTAACTATACTGTTATAACTGTTGATCTTAATTCACGGACTTCCGTCTATCATTGGTTAGGCGGAAGGTTAGCGAGTCTCTATAGAATTGTTAGGTATTATCTTTTGCTGCAATTGCGTCACCCCAGGTTGTGTCCCCTTTAGTGGCATAAAGACTTGCTGAGTACCCCTAGGGTCTCACACGATAAATTGTTTGATTCAGATGAACAGGTGTACCCGCAAGATGGATACTGGGTGGAAGAGTCAGATGATGTGGGCAACGATCATTCGGTGTAGAGATTCCGGGAACGGGGATCCGTGTGATCTGTGGGCGGGATGTGTTTATTTATGGGGCATCTTATGCCAATTTGCTTCTTATCCGTACTCGGATCTTGTTTTCCGCTTCCGCCTGATACTCTGATGTGTGATGTATGAGGAGCTATCCTAAATTATTATATCTATCTAGGACATTTGGATCTTGCCGTATGGCGTTGCAATATTTCTATTTCTTTTAGATGGAATGGCTCTGATGTACTGTTGTATGTGGCTTGCATACATACTCATTTGTGTATGTATTTGATCCCTTCGCCTGCCGATTACGCCGCTCGTTCTTGTCCCGTTGACTGAAAGTGGTTAGGACGGCCGAAAGGTCTACCGTGAGTGGCCCTGGGCCCCACCGTACTATTTTAACCACTTTCGTTCATCCAGGCATTAACTAAGAGCGTAATTCACCGAGGTAGTTACAATTGGTATCAGAGCCATCCCGCCCTTCAGGGTCTCAGCCAAAATGGTCGTTGTCTGTCTAGCAAATATTTTGGTAGTTATGTATACTAGGGAAAAACAAACGTGAGAGTAAGATTGCTTCCATTTTTCTTCTTACCCACCCACCCACCATTTTCTGGTAAGGAAGTGTAACGTTTTCAATCCTCTTCTAAACTTCAAACTAGGATTCACGTGTTCTGGGTTCCGTAGTACCATAGGTTATGTTTGTGTGTGTGTGTGTGTGAATTCCTTGTCTATCTGTTGCATCCAAATGTTAGCACTATCTGCCTTTTGGTTATCAACTGTTGGTACATTCCCTACCGACAGTCCTTTGTAAACCGACGCGATCTATTCTGACTCGTTGTACACCGATGCGATCTATCTTACTCTTTGTTATCCGACGTTATCTTGTTGGGGTGTTCTTTTCCGTAGTTACCAATCTTTAGGTTCACCTTAAGAAGAAGTTGTTGGGATATGTGTTTTACTGATTCATGTGCGAAGTAATGATTTGAGTGCGGGATGGAGTCGCGACCATACCACTACTTTTGTCATTTGCTTTTGTATATTGAACTAGTAGAGTTGCTAATCTTGATTCGTTAAGTGGTTTTGCGCATATAGTGGTATTTTAATGCCAAAATTTCTGATCAGCCACTTGATGCGGATGATTGGCTTCGTGAAGTGTCAAGGTTGCTCATGACTGCGGATGTTCCCGAGCAAGAATGGGTCAAATGTGCTACTCGCCTTCTGAAGGGAGATGCAGCTCTCTGGTGGGAAAATTACCTCAAGGCAGATCTTTCTGGTTTTCAGCCTACTTGGGAGCGGTTCACTGCTGCTTTCAAAGAGCAATATCTGTCAGAAATTGTCATGGAAAGGATGAAGGAAGTGTTTCTCAACCTCAAGCAGGGCACTGATAATGTCAACACCTACATCAGAAACTTCATGAACCTGTCTCGTTATGGTGGCGATGAGATCTCTGATGACAAGAAGAAGCAAAAGAGGTTTCGGCAAGGCCTCAATGCTTCCATCAAATATGCAATCACTCATGCAAGGCCAGCATCTTTCCTGGAACTTCAACACACAGCTCTGCAGGAAGAAGCAAGTAGGCAAGTGTTTGAGGAGTCAAAGAAACACAGCCGTGATACATCAAGCTCTTCTGCTATGGCAGCTCCTTCTAAGCGTCGTGTCTGGGTTCCTAACACCCCACCGTCGCTCCCTGCTCCACCAAGACCTTCAAGCTACGCACCAAGGCCACCAAACTCCTTCACTGCGGCTCCCAGGGGCTACAACCACAACTACCCTGGAGCGCCTGGCGGAGTCCCTGGCTACGTTGCTCCACGTCCACCTGGTGCTTGTTATACTTGTGGAAACACTGGGCATCAGCAATGGAATTGTCCAATGAATAACAAAGCTCTTCCACCACCACCTCCAAGACCTGCGGCAAGTGCTCCTATGATTCGTGCACCTCCACCTCGGGCTCTCAACATCAACACTAAGCCGGGATCTACGGTTGCTCGTGCCAACTGTGTCAACGCCGCTCAAGCTGAGCATGCTCCTGGAGTTGTGATGGGTATGCTTCCTGTTAACTCAGTTCCTGCACGAGTTTTGTTTGATTCTGGTGCTTCACATTCTTTCGTCTCTCACAAATTTGCAAATGAGCATGAGCTTGTTATCGACCAGCTGGATAAAAAGTTAATGGTTCTTTCTCCCGGGGCAAGATTGTTATCTACTAAGATCAGCCATGGCAATCAAATTGAGATTGGTGGTTCTTCTTTTCCGGCTTCCTTAATTATTCTGGGCAATTCTGATATTGATGTTATCTTGGGCATGGATTGGTTGACAGCAAATGCAGCTGTGATTGATTGTGCTGAACGTTCGGTTTCTCTGAAAATTCCTGAAGGCCATATAGTCTATTCTCCAAGTCTGACTCCTGCAATTCAGCTTTATTCGTTGGCGGCTCTGAATGATGATGCTATGGAAGGTATTCAGAGTGTTCCGGTAGTTTGTGAGTTTCCAGATGTCTTTCCGGAAGAGTTGCCAGGTATGCCTCCGGATCGTGAGGTTGAGTTTGTGATTGAACTTGAACCTGGTACCGCTCCTATCTCCAAGCGGCCTTATAAAATGGGTCCTGCTGAGTTGGCTGAACTTAAGAGTCAGTTGGATGAACAAGAGAAGTTGGGTTTCATTCAGCACAGTACTTCTTCTTGGGGTAGTCCAACCATCTTTGTGAAGAAGCGAGACAAGACTGATAGACTTTGTGTTGACTATCGGGCACTCAATGCTAAAACAATCAAGAATAAATATCCCCTTCCGCGGATTAATGATCTCTTTGATCAGCTAGCTGGAGCTGTGGTATTCTCTAAGCTTGATTTGAGAAGTGGTTACCATCAAATCAAGATCCGCAAGGAAGATGTTCCCAAAACAGCTTTCACCACTCGCTATGGCCTGTATGAGTACACGGTCATGTCTTTCGGTCTCACCAATGCACCTGCCACCTTCTCGAGGCTTATGAACTCGGTTTTCATGGAGTATCTTGATAAGTTCGTTGTGGTCTATCTGGATGACATTCTAGTCTATTCTAAGTCAAAAGAAGAACATGAAGAACACCTTCGTTGTGTCCTAAGCAAGCTTCGTGAGAACTGCCTGTATGCAAAGTTCTCCAAGTGTGAGTTTTGGCTACCTCAAGTCACCTACCTTGGTCACGTTATCTCTGCCAAGGGCATTGCCGTCAACCCAGAAACTATTAAGACAATTATGGATTGGCTTCCACCCATAAATGTCAAAGAAGTCAGAAGTTTCCTTGGTTTGGCCAGTTACTGTCGTAGATTCGTTCAAAACTTCTCAAAAATTGCGAAGCCTCTTACCGATCTCCTCAAGAAAGGCAAGAAATATCTTTGGACTCCTGCATGTCAAGCAAGCTTTGAAACACTCAAAGAGAAGCTCACTTCCACACCAGTCTTAGTTCCTCCAGATACATCAAAGCCTTTCCAGATTTTCTGTGATGCTTCATTGCAAGGATTGGGTGCGGTCCTTATGCAAGAAAAGCAAGTTGTTGCTTACGCATCTCGTCAGTTGAAGACGCATGAGATCAACTATCCTACACATGACCTCGAACTCGCAGCAGTTGTCTTTGCTTTGAAAGTATGGAGGCATTACTTGCTGGGCAACCGTTGTGAGATCTTTTCTGATCACAAGAGTCTGAAGTATATCTTCACGCAGCCTGATCTCAACCTTCGTCAGAGGAGGTGGATCGAAACAATCAATGATTTCGATTTGACCATCAACTACACCCCGGGCAAAGCTAATGTCATGGCAGATGCTCTCAGCCGAAAAGCTTATGTCAACAACCTCATGGTGGAAGAACAACAACCTCTCTTGTGCGAGGAATTCCGCAAGCTCAACCTTGAAATTGTGGATCAAGGTTATCTTCTGAACCTTCTAGCAACACCTCTCTTGGAAGAAAAGGTCCGTTCCATTCAGCTTGGGGATCCTTACACTAAAAAGATCATCTCCAACATTCAACTTCCGAAGTATGAGTCTTTCCACGTTGATGACCAAGGCACTCTTTTCTTTGAACACCGGATGTTTGTTCCGAACTACCCGGGTTTAAGGGAGCAAGTTCTCAAGGAGGCGCATGATTCTGTTCTTTCCATCCACCCTGGCAGCACTAAGATGTACATGGACTTGAAAACACAATATTGGTGGCCTGGTTTGAAACGATATTGTGCCAAGTATGTCTCGGAGTGTGATGTCTGTCGTAGAGTTAAAGCTGTCCATCAGAAACCTTCCGGTCTTCTACAGCCATTGAAGCCTCCGGAATGGAAATGGGAGAAAGTAGAGATGGACTTCATCACTGGTTTTCCAAGGTCGCAAAAAGGCAACAATGCAATCTTTGTTGTCATTGACAGGCTTTCCAAAGTAGCTCACTTCCTTCCAGTCAAGGAAACAATTTCTGCAATTCAGTTGGCTGAGCTCTATATCAACAGAATTGTTTCTCTGTATGGAGTTCCTCTTGAGATCAGTTCAGACCGTGGAAGCATCTTCACTTCCAAGTTCTGGGGAAGTTTCCAAAATGCTTTGGGAACAAAGTTAAACTTCAGCACAGCTTACCACCCTCAGTCGCAAGGACAAGTTGAAAGGATCAATCAGATTCTGGAAGATATGCTCCGTGCTTGCGTTATCTCTTTCGGCATGAAGTGGGAAGAATGTCTTCCTTATGCTGAATTCTCTTACAACAACAGTTTCCAGAAAAGTCTAAAGATGGCACCATTTGAGGCTCTCTATGGTCGCAAGTGCAGAACTCCGATTGGTTGGTCGGGCGCAGGTGAAAGATTATTGTTTGGCCCCGACATTGTAACTCAAGCGGAGGAGAAAGTTCACATCATTCTTGAAAATCTGAAGATTTCTCAAAGTCGCCAGAAGAGCAATTATGACAGAAAGCACACGGACATGGAGTATGTCCCTGGTGATCTCGTTTACCTTCGTGTCATTCCCATGAGAGGCACACACCGTTTTGGTATCAAAGGAAAGCTGGCTCCTAGATACATCGGTCCTTTCAAAATTCGTGGAAGAAGAGGAGAAGTTGCTTATGCTCTTGAGCTCCCTGAACAACTCAAAGTCCATGATGTTTTTCACATCTCTCAACTCAAGAAGTGCTTCAAGGATCCCGGCAGGACCGTGGACCATGAACTCATCAATCTCCACGAAGATCTGTCTTATCAAGAACACCCCACAAAAATTCTTGAAGTCGCAGAAAGAAGGACTCGCAACAAGTCCATCAAGTTCTGTAAGGTGCAGTGGTCGCACCATTCCATTGATGAAGCAACCTGGGAACGTGAAGATGAGCTCCGTGCCAAGTATCCTACCCTCTTTGAGTCTTCTTTTTCCTAGAATCTCGGGGCGAGATTCCTGTTTAGTGGGGGAGAGTTGTAGCACCCCAATTGTCTAACAATTGTAATGCTACTTGTCCTAGTAAGATATTGGCTACTTTATATATATTATTGTTGCATCATAATTATATCATGCTCATGTCATCATGCCACCTTGCATTTGAGCATCATATAAAACTCCTTTTTCTTTTGGTTCTTCTCTCACATGCATTATAAATTGTATTTGCCTCTTGATATTGTATTTGGTTGTTGATATATTGTCTAAATGCCCAAGTTGAGTTGGGGGCATATCTTTTATTTCCATTCCACCACCCTTCTCTTCCACCACTTTATAATTCCACCATCCCTTTAACAATGAGCTTGTCTTTCTTTCTCTTTGATATTTTAATTCTAGCTCATGTAGTTTGGGGTGGATCAATCTTCTAAATTCTTGTGCTTGGTTTTATCTCCATTTTTGGAAATGCATAAGAATAATGCCATCATATTATTATTGTTGTCACAAAATAAATAATGGCAATATTATTTTTGCATGGGCCATGCAAGCTTCTCCACCACCTTTCTCTCCATTGGTTTTTCTTTGGATTTGAGGGATTCTAACTTGGGAAATCATCTACCTCCCTTACACCATCCTCATAGTATCACCCATTTCTTTTCCTCTTATTTTTATTCTCCATTCATGGACCATATGAGGCTTACCCCATAATTCTTTTCTTTTCCTTTTCTTGGAATTCTTACCACCCCACCTCATGATCATTCTAGCCTCCACCATGCTCCACTTGGGATGGTCTTATCCACATTCCTTTCTTTCCTTTTATTTTAATCTTTTTCTACATGTATGACCACATGAGCCTTATTCCACCTATTTCTTTTCTTCTTCTTTCTTTCTAGTTTCTTCTCTACATTAGTCCATGCAAGCTCAAGCCCTTTTAGTTCTTCTTGGTTTGGCTTCATACACAAAATTACAATCTAAATACTTAAAATTAATCAAACTAATTAACCTCTTTTTCTCCTCATAACCTATTTTTCTCCTAAACCCTAACCTTTTCCCTTATCTCTCTCTCACACCTCTCTCTCTCTCCACCATGGGCACCACACCGGCCACCCTCTCCCTGGCCCCACCCTAGCTAGCCCCTCCTCTCTCTAACCTAGCTAACCCAAAACCCTAACCCTAGCCCGAGTTCACCCGAGCCCCTTCCCTCTTCTCTCTCTGACCGAGCTAGCCCCACCTGCCCTCCCTCGTGCCAGCCCCACCTTGCAGTCTCACTGCCTCGCCCTGGACCAGCCCCAGCCGGCCGAGCACGTGCTCGAGGAGGAGGAAAAAGGTGGCACCCGAGCCACCTTTATCCTGCCGTGCCCACCGGCCTCTCCTCTCTCTCCCTCCCACTTTCCCCTCCTCCTCACGCCTCTCTGGCCTCGCCCAGATCCGCCCCAGAGCGCCCCTCCTTCCCCTTCTTCTCCACCGTCGTCCCCACCTGCCGCCAGTCACCGCCGTCTACCGCCGCCATCTCCTCGTTCCGGCCGTCAAGCTTGTCGTGGAAGTGGCCTGGCAGATCGAGGACATCCCCCTGCGTCGCCCAGTACACGTCGTCGCGGAGGAGAAGCGCCAGCATCGCCGGAAACGTCGACGCCCGACGCGAAACCCTAGCCGACGGGACGCCAGCGACCTCGCCGATCCGCCGCTCCTCGCGCCCATCCAAGCCCACCAGCGAGCCCGCGGTGAGCATCCCCTCCTCCCTGACATGGTCCGCTTTGCCGTACCGCCCTAGCGCCGCCGTTGTTTTTGTCGAGCACTCTCAGTGCGCTAGAGCTCGCCAACGTCTGCAAGTTTTCCCCGCGCCGCAGCAAGCCTATCTAGTCCCCCGCCACCCTCCTGACATCTGCCCGAGCCAGCCGCACCGGTCAGCCCCCTCCACGCGCACTCCCGCGGCCCGGGATCGAATCCCCGCTCCGCCCGCGCACGCGCCTGCCGCCAGACGGAGGAGAACGATAAACAGTACGGGCGCGTGGTCGATTTGCAAAAAGCCCCTCCCCTTTTTGATTACTGCGACCCGCGCTCCTTTCAGCCCCACCTGTCAGCCGCGCTAGCACCTTTGCAGAAAACCCCTCGGCTTTTCCCGGCCGCAACCCGCGGTCCAGCCGGCGACCCACCTGTCAGCCCCTGTCTCCCGCTTCGCTGGCACGTGGGCCTTCCGCCGCTGGTCCCGCCTGTCAGCGTCAGCGGCTAGCCAGAGCCCGCGTGGCAAAAGTGTGTCTCGCGCGCGTGGCCCCAGTTCGCGCAGGCCCACCCGTCAGTGACTGGGTCTGAGTTTGCCTGGGTGCAAAAAGTATTTCTCCGTATCTGTTTTTATTCAAATCTTTTCCAAATTAATTTAAATTCAATTCTTTTCAGATTCAAATAATTTTTAAAATACAAATCCAAATAATACAAATAATATATGTTTTGGAATCAGAAAAATGTGAGGAATTCAAATATGCCCTTCAAATTATATTTTGAACACTTTAAATTTCGAGTAGATTAAAATTACAAGAAAATGCCTTTTTTACTTAATTAATTAATAACTTTTGTTTTATAACTCCAAATTTGACAAATAATATGTCTAAATCGATCAGCGCGACGAGCCCGTTCTATTTATGCAATCCTTGTTCTGAATTGAAGCATGCATCATGTTGTCATCTAAAATCTGAACCGTTTAAGACAATAAAACTTGGGCAAATAAATGATAAAATGCTTTACTTCTTGTATCCACACCTCACCTTTGCCATGCTACTTCAATGCCATGTAAATTGTGCATCATTCATCATGGCATGCTTGGTTGCTTGTTGCATTTCAATTTATATGCTTGCGCACTTTATTTATGTTGGCCCTTGTTTGTTTGGTTCTTCTTCGAATAGACGCCCAGCAGGAGAATTATCAGGAATCACAGGAGTATTACCCAGATCCATCTCTCGCTTCAACTGAGCTGCCAGGCAAGCACTACCACATGCTTGCATACATACAGTACCTATTGCCTCTATCTTATTCTTGCATCATTGAGTCGCGATTGCATTAAATTGAATCCCAAGTACTGCATAGCCTTTACTTTTAAACCACATTAAGCCTGTTCCGGTCCCATGAGCCATTACTACAGGAGTTGTTTGAGCCATGCGAGTCGTACAAAAGCATGAGTAGGGTATGTGAGTGTCGGATGGATAACGAGGTACCTAAACAACATAACCTGAGTAGTAATGGGATAACTAAAGAAAGAGGCACCGGTGAGCAATATCTGCTATTTGGTTTTTCATGCTCACTTGTGTCCCGTAGGACCCCGAGTACTTGATTCCTGTTCCTTGACTATTCGCACTATCCACATCCGGGAGGCCTATGGACCCCCCTGAGCCAGAGCTTGATTCAATCTTATTTCTTGGGGCCACAAGTAGTTTGGGGCTTTATTACTATTCTGTACTTATGCCATGTTACTGCTTTATTTAAGATTGTGCGTGGAGCACCTGTACTGTTTTGGATTGTGGAATGTTTTCGCGGTATCGACAAGCCCAGTCACATTTTCGGGTTTCCCAGTCGTTTACAGCCATTGACACAAACCTTGGGTCCGTCTCGGAGCCGGCCAACTTCGTTGCGGGTAGCTTAATGGGGTGGCCCCCTGAAATATTTCTGAATCCTGTGATTGCTTTGTCGTGAATGCCTCGTTGGGTTTTAATTTGGTTTTTCCGAGGTTGATCGAGTGTGTGTTGCTATTCGTGCACCCCTGCAGGGTAAATCTTTCTGAAAGCCGTGTCCGCGGTTATGGACGACTTGGAGCACAGTTTCTCGATCATAGACAAGTATAACTAAAGTACCGCTTTTAATTTGACTAAGTACTTGACTAGTAAATAGCGCAATACTCATGGAATGGATAATAAAACTGCCAACGGATGATGGGGGTTGTTCGTCCGCTTCCTCGTTGGTAAGCGAGGAGGAGGATGGATCTGTTAACTATACTGTTATAACTGTTGATCTTAATTCACGGACTTCCGTCTATCATTGGTTAGGCGGAAGGTTAGCGAGTCTCTATAGAATTGTTAGGTATTATCTTTTGCTGCAATTGCGTCACCCCAGGTTGTGTCCCCTTTAGTGGCATAAAGACTTGCTGAGTACCCCTAGGGTCTCACACGATAAATTGTTTGATTCAGATGAACAGGTGTACCCGCAAGATGGATACTGGGTGGAAGAGTCAGATGATGTGGGCAACGATCATTCGGTGTAGAGATTCCGGGAACGGGGATCCGTGTGATCTGTGGGCGGGATGTGTTTATTTATGGGGCATCTTATGCCAATTTGCTTCTTATCCGTACTCGGATCTTGTTTTCCGCTTCCGCCTGATACTCTGATGTGTGATGTATGAGGAGCTATCCTAAATTATTATATCTATCTAGGACATTTGGATCTTGCCGTATGGCGTTGCAATATTTCTATTTCTTTTAGATGGAATGGCTCTGATGTACTGTTGTATGTGGCTTGCATACATACTCATTTGTGTATGTATTTGATCCCTTCGCCTGCCGATTACGCCGCTCGTTCTTGTCCCGTTGACTGAAAGTGGTTAGGACGGCCGAAAGGTCTACCGTGAGTGGCCCTGGGCCCCACCGTACTATTTTAACCACTTTCGTTCATCCAGGCATTAACTAAGAGCGTAATTCACCGAGGTAGTTACAATTGTGCTTCTAAACTTCCAAAGAGTATGTCCTGGCAGAAATAGATAGAAACAAAAACATGACGAAAACACGATATACGAACCTCGAGGGCTCTAGGGGATTATATATTACGAAGTTTCATATTAAAAGGAAGGTACTGGGAGAAAACGAGTCGGAGGCGGAGTCCGGGGTGGACTCACCACATGGTGGCGCGGCTAGGGGAGGGCCCGCGCCACAGGGTGGTGTGAGCCACCCTGGCTCCGTTTCCATCCCTCTTTCACTTCGTAGCTTTCCTTATTGACTAAAAACTGCAAAATATAGTTGGATAGTATTTTCGTGGAACTTTTCCTACCAGAATTGTTACCTATTTGGAAGCGGACTCTGCAGGTCTCTGAATTTTGTATCTAGTAGATTTTTCGGAGTCCCCACTTGAATAAAATCAATATCTTCATCTTCATACACTTATTACTTGAGTCATAAAACCCTTCCCTTCCTTATTACACCATTATCTCCACTACCTAGAGATTTCTTTCACACAAAACTTCACACAGTTCTCATTAGCAACATTAATATAAGTGAAGTGATAAAACCATTTGAGTCCAACTTCAACTGAAAAACATCAAAACATAAGCTACTATAGCAACTCCTTCCGGAAACCCAAAAAGAATTCAAAAAGGAAATCGAATAAAGAAACAAATGCAAGAGTGGCAAAATCTGTTAAAATAAGACCAGCAGGAAAAGATCAATTTTTTCGAAAATCTTTTGTTGCTCAAATCAAAAAGTGCAAAACTAACTAAAGTTAAATAACAACTTGGGGCAGAGGTACAAAAAATTACAACTCAATCCGATATACAGAGATCTCTCACGAATTTCTATGGTGAAGCACAAAAATCTGTTTCGGGACAGCAACTTCCCCAAATCTTACTTCTCTCTCATTAGAGGTTGACCTTGACACAAAAACCAAACAAAACGGATAAGGAGCGGTTATTACTGAAGTAATAACTTCCAAGACTCAAAGAAACAAAAACAAACTGAAAGCAAAAATAAATTGGGCTGTCTCCCAAAAAGCTCTTTCTTTATAGCCATTAAGATGGGCGTGATAGTTTTGGAGATGCTCACATAGGAATATGAATTGAAGTGAAAGAGAGCATTAAGAAGCAAAAATACACATGTTTAAGTCAAACCCACTTCCTATGCAAGGGAGTTTTGTAAACAAACAAGTTGTTGAAACCAAAGGCTACTTGCATAAGAAGGCAAAAGAAGTGCAACATAAAAACTTTCAGCATAAAACAAGGAAACTTGATATTTTTGAGATGCATAAGAACACTTTTCCCTCTCTCATAATAACTTTCAGTATCATGCATAAACTTAACAATATAACTATCACAAGAACCATCATAGAAATGATCACTTATTCTAACAGAAAACACAGGAATACTAGCTCTCATAACACTGCTTTGTGAAACAATATTAGAGGTATCCTTACAAAGGATAGTGTGTCCCTCTTGTACATATTTAGTAACAAAGTCTTTCACATTTTCTATAATAGGTTCATCAACCTTTTGTTTATCAGGTTCAACAGCTTCATTCGTACTTTCATTAGCCATACTAGCTATCATAGAATGTTCCTTTATCTTAACTGGGAAAGGCATTTTCTCAATGTAAGGTTTAGGTAAACATGATTAGCAGTATAAAAATTTAGTATTTCTTGTAGGAACACTCTTAGCAACATCTTTATAAGGTTCATGATACTTATTCCACTTATTTTTAGGCACTTTAATGTAGGAAGCAAAATCCTTAAAGTAAGAAGAAGTAGCTTGAGAGTCTAGACCATAAACATATTTAATATTTTGAAAGTCATTAGTTCCCATAAAAGATTCAATGCATTCATAATCGTATTTTATACCTGATTTTCTACCTTTGTCATTATCCCAAGCTTCAGCATTGTCTTGAATACGGTCCAGAAGATCCCATTTAGCTTCTTCTTCCATGCGAGTGAATGATCCAGCACAAGAAGCATCCAATAAATCCTTATAATGAAGAGAAAGCCTTGCATAAAAGTTATTAATAATAATATTGTTGGGGAGCTAATGAATGGGACATTTGAGCATTAGTAACTTCAATCTCCCCCAAGCTTGAGCTGTACTCTCTCCATCAAGAGGCCAAAAGTTGTATATTTGATTCTGATCTTTATGAATCTCACTAGGAGGATAAAACTTTGAATAAAAGAGAGGTATTATTTCCTCCCACTCAAGAGCTTGACCATTCTTCAGTAGCTTATACCATTCCTCAGCTCTTCCTTTCAGTGACAATGAGAATAACTTCTTCTTAACTTGATCTATAGTAATACATGCACACTTGAACAACCCGCATAATTCATGTATAAAGAGTAAATGATTACCGGGATATACAGTTCCATCCCCAACATAATAGTTATCCATAACACGATCAATAACTCTTGTAGGTATTTAAAAACATCATTTTCAGCAGGTGGTGGCTTATCTACTACCTTAGCAGTGGTAGTAGCATTACCAAATAAGAAACTCAGCGAATTATCCATAATGAAAATAAAGCAACTAACAGAAGTAAACAATACTCACAGTAGAAGTTTCCTTTACCAGTTCCACTCTCCAATAGCGCTTCACTCCCCAGCAACGACGCCTGAAAATTGTCTTGATGACCCACAAGTATAGGGGGTGTATCGCGGTATTTTCGATAAGTAAGAGTGTCAAACCCAACGAGGAGCAGAAGGTGCTGGTAGTGGTATGGATCAGGAATTCTCTGCAAATACTTAGCAAACGGATTTTTAGGGGTTTTTGATAAAGCAAGTAAACAAAGTACGAGTAAATAAAATACAGTAGGAATAAATGCAGCAAATGGCCCAATCCGTTATGCAGCAAAGGACAAGCCGGTTGTATTACTAAAGATGACCAAACGTTCTTGAAGACACATGGGAAGATTGTCAAGTGCTTTCACTTCATATAGTTGATTAATCTTCTTTAGCTTGCTAAGTGTTGTGTGGGTGAACCTGTGCTAATGTACCGACCTTCCTAGGACTAATACATACTTGTGATTATACCCCTTGCAAACATCCGTAAGTACAAGAAAGTAATTAAGGTAGAAATCAACCACAACTTTAAACTCTAAGACCGTTACATCCCTTGTGCAATGGTTTCCTAACGGGGGTTCAGGTTTCTGTCACTCCGGCAACCCCTACGATTAGTAGCCAAATACACAATGCATTCCGCTAGGCCCATATAGGTGAAGTGTCATGTAGTCGACGTTCACATGACACCACTAGAAGAAGTACACCACAACTTAAATATCAAACTATTGAATCTTTCTCAACACAACTCCACTACTAACAACATGACTTCTCTCATATCCTCAAGAACAAAATGAACTCACAAGACATCATATGGATCATGATCAGATATGGAATAGTGATGTATAACAATCTGAACATAAACAATAATTCAATGGTTCACTCAATAGCATCAACTACAAAGAGTAATCAACACCAGGAAAGTTTCCCCTATGAACTATGCAAGATTCAACCCAATTGTTACAGCAATATGGAGATGGTGATGAGGGTGATTATGGTGATGGTGGTGGTGGTGATGATGATGATGATGCCGATAAAGTCCAGCTTGATGGTGGTGTTGATGGCGACGATCTCCCCTCTCCGGGAAGGAATTCCCCCGACAGAAATCTGTTTACCGGAGAGATCTTTCTCTCTCGATGTTTTCTGCCCCGCAGAGGCGGCGGAATCTTTCTGTCGTCGCCCCCGAGTCTTAGGGTTTCAGGAGAATAATATACGCCAGAGGGGAGTGCCAGGGGTGGACCAGGGCGGCCACACCACCTGGTGTTGCGGCCTAGGCTGGCCCGCGCCACGGGGTGGTGTGGGCCTCCTGTGGCCCATCTCCAGCCCCCCTTCTGGCTTCCTTCGTCTTTTGGAAAAATAGGATTTTCCGTATATTTTCCCGGATTTTCTGATCTTCGCGAATTTTGCCTCCAAACATCACCTTTTCCATCAGAATCCTGACTGCAGTGTATCATGCTCCAAAAGTCATCAACCATGCAAAAACAGATGAAATAACATAAGTATCATCTCTTAATATGAAATATATCAATGAATAACAGTGAATTATGACATAGAATAGTGATGCAAAATGGACGTATCACCGGGGATGATTCCTCGGATACAGTGCATCAATTGCCTCTTGCTCAGCAGCTGGAGCGACGTTGTGCCAGTCACATGCAATTCTGTGATGCTTCCCTTAAGATCCGGTTCTTGAGTAGTTGTCTTCCCGACGGTCAGAACGGTAATGCTGTTTCGGAACACGTTGGGGTGTTATGTCCTTCCAAGCCGGATCCGTGCGAGATTGGTCAGATTGGGAGACCAGTTTTCTGCCTCCGGATTTCGTGGCCCTTTGTTGTTCCCGACCCTTAGTGAGTAGCTTAATGCCCAATCGAACCTATTCTAGGCCTGGATTATTTGACAAGATATCTCGAGCTGCAACAGTGTTTTGCACCGGTGTTGGATACACCAGATCTCCCTTGCTGTGGAGCCGAGGCATCCCTGGGTCTCCTACAAAGAGAACCTTGTGAACTTCCGGAAATTGATCGTCACGCGTGTGACGTTTCTGGGTCTTCTGATGTTGCCGAGAGAAGTACTTGTCTTCTTTTCTTCCTCGATGTTTTTGGCTTCATCTAGGAGTACTTGGTGACACGCTTCTAGGGCCTGGGCCCTTTCATCTAGTTCTTCAGCAGTAAGTTCTGCAGCTGTAGGGATAGGTGTGGTTAATGCAGCATCGATGAGTTTATGCGCACCTTCGGTGATCTCGTGTCCATCCACCAACTCTTCTTTGGGCTCGTCTGGGATAAGTGCTCCATCCAAGTCTTCCTCATATTCCTCGGCAATCACTTCCTCTGCCGGAAGATCTTTTGACGGGGTCTTGTTCTTCTTGTTCTTATTCTTTGCCTTCTTGGCAGCGCTGGTAGGAAAGATGGCTTTGGGCCCGTTTCCTGGAGTCAAACTTTGATCAGTACTTTCGGCCATTTGGTCCTCGGGATTATCTCTGAGATCCATGTTGTCCTGCGCTTTAGGAGAGTTTTCTCTGGATCCTTCGTCCATGGCTTCTCCTTCTTCTGCAACTGTGGAGTTAAGCTCCTCTTCATATTCCACGGAGAACTTCCGAAAATCTACTGACGTCATGGAATCATCCGAAGATGTCGGTAAGTCGACGCTTGTTCTGATTGGCTCCAACATCGAGTCTTTGTTGTCTCCAGCATTGGCAGAGCCGGATCCGGAGCCAACGTATCCGACAAAGTGCGATGTGTGCCTCCTGAGATGGTTGCGATCTTCTTGGTAGGCTTCATTGAAACGCCTGATGGTCTCGAGGATTGCATCCATGCTTGCGTTTTGCATCATCATGCGTCTCAACGTGTATCTTAGGAAATGCTTGTCTGTTCCGGCATCATCAGAACCGGAAGCAGAGTTATCTTCTTGCTCTTCCTGGATTTCGACCTCCGTAGGTGGGTCGATCTGGGATTCGACCTTGCTAGGGAGATCCACTCTACATTCGACTTGTACTGCGAGATCTGCCTCAGGTTCATCTTTCTCCACTATCTCCGCAACTGGTGCGGGCTGGGTGGGATTAGGGGTTTCTGAGATCCAGAACTCTGTCGCCTCCGCGGACAAAGGGGACACAGAAATTTCTTCTGCCTCTATCATCACCGCTGGGGTGGGTAGGACAGGTTTAGCGAAACCGATGTAAACATCGATCTCACTGAAAGACATGATGGTGTAGGTGGTCACGACTTCTCTAGCCGGAATCCAAGTATGGTCAAGAATGATGAGAGGGACATCACTGGTGTAGATGATGCGACCCACGATGATAGTCTCGCCGATTCCGATTCTTGCAGATTCCGCTCAGAATGCAGATCCGAAGCTCACTTGCCCCACGGTGGGCGCCAACTGTCGTCAGATTGATGACAAGTACGCCATGAGGGGGTCCTCGAGGCATGTGGAAGAGAGGGGTGTGAGACGTACGACTTTCCAGGACGGTGAGCACACAAGTTTACCCAGGTTCGAATCCGTCAGCTTTGGATAGATCCTACTCCTGCTAGCAATCCAGTAATACGACAGAGCTGGAATATGGGTTACAAGGGTTTCACCTATGCGAGTTGAGATTATAGACTATTGTTAGGGTTCCCTAAAGGCTCTCCCTAGGACGGCTTATATAGATATCCGGCCTAGGGTTTACAGGAGAGATCTATCCAGCTACGACTAAGAGTCGGTTACAGAGTACATCTTGAACTACAAGTAACACTATGGGCCTATGTCGGTATGTCTTCTAGGCCTTCCCGTAGCCGGGCTAGACCCCGTCTCTTCTCCCTGACTGGGCCGCCCATGAAGCAAAGCTCTAACCCGAAATGGGCCACCCTGGTCAGTGAGGTACAATGAGGATACCCGGAAAGTATATCCCCAACATCGAAAGAAAATAGAAAGAACTAAAAATAAAGTGTTGGGATAACCAACACGAGTGCTTATAAACTCTAATTAAAAACATAACCTAGAAATAAATAAAAGCAAATGAACGCCAAATAAAGATACATGAGGAAACTTCCCCAAGCTTAGGCTTTTTCAAGCCATTTAAATCATTGTGGTGGCGGGAAAAAGTTGTTACTCTAGTTTGCAAATTGAGTTGATAAATTACTAGTTGTTCCTTGGAGGTTCAAAGAGAGGCTATGCATCCTCTCCACAGTCCCTCCAAGTTCTTGGAAGTCTTGGTATGTAGCGAAACGGGTTGATGGTTGCTCCTCTTGATGAGGGACTTCTTTCTCCTCTTCTTGGTCCTCATCCTCATCCAGAATATCCTCCTCGGGTTGGTGTTGCTCAACCTGCAAGTCATATAGCAAACATCCTTCCTCGATAGAGAAAAGACCATTATGCATAGGAACGGGGTAGAAACGCCCAGCTCCAGCAATATGTAGATAATAAACACCACCTCTCCTAGTGAGCATTCCACAAGCCTTTAAAGTAGAGAAACCAACACGTCGCTCACCTAACACAGGTTGCAACTCACCTAGGTCGATGCCTAGGGCAGTGGCAAGCACGTTGATGATGCCTCCACCTGTGATCGGTCCTTGGCTTTGGGAGGATTGGTGCTCCAGGTAGCGCACAAGGATTACGCCCAAGTTGAGTGACAAGTTGCAGTTGATGCAAGCAGCCTTTGCGAGGACTAAGATGTCCTCCTGATTGAGTCTTGTGAACTCGTTTCTTGCCTGGAAGGTGTTAACAATAACATAGAACAAATAGCAAACTGCAGGATGTTGAATATTCTTCCCCTTGCTTACTCTAGTAGTGAAACTCATTCCATTATAATATTGTTCAGGGGAAGGATTTAAGCCAGTAAAGGATGTGCGCAAGGCATTAACATCATTGTTTGGGAAATTAAAACATGCGCACCATTCATCTAGTGTTAAATTGTAGTTGTTGTTCATAAGTCAGAAAGAAATCACGTCCTCTCCTTGCCATAGTTTAACAATGCTTTGCAACGAACTTACGAGTTCAATGGTTAACCGGCGATAAGTAGGCACATCATTGTGCACAAAGTTTTGCAGGCCAGTTCTATTGCAAAGTAAATTGAAGTCATCAGAAATACCGAGTCGGTTCAATATAATGGGGCAAGCCCACTTGGTGGCCTTCACTTCGCGGTTCTTGATCTTGTTGAAGCGATCGCGTCGGAACTCATTCCTGAACCGTATCCCCATGCTTTCTTGAGTGACAGCCCGAGAAGCGCTAGCGACAACACGAGAATGAGTTTGGCTCCTTGTGTTCATCATCTAAAACAATAAAGGAAGACAAAAAAACTTTTTGATCCAACAATAATAAGTATAACATATTCCTCATCATAGCACACTAAAGAATCCTCTCAAAATAATAATCTAGGCAAGAGAATCATGGCAATTAGTTCATAGTAGGTCTCACCCTAGATTCATAATGACAATAGATCAAAAATGAATTTGCAAAAAGTAATTAGAGGACAGGAGGAGAAACATACCGTAGATCACTTGTGTGCGAGGAAATCGAACGAAATTGAGTGGAGGTGAAGATGTCTTGAGGTTTTGAGAGAGTTTGGAGGCAGAAGAGAGATACAGGATTGAAGTTTTGGGGTTGGAGGTACCTTCCCATGCGATTTTGTGGTCGGACGCATCTATACGGGTGGAACTATACGGCCAGAACTTTATGTTCCTGCCGTATAGTTGGCCTCTTGTCAAAATTTTAGGGTTTCCACCTAGCAGCGCATCTATACAGCCGGAACTATACGGCTGAAACAATATGTTCCCGCCATAAGTTGGTCATCAAACTGTATGCACCTGAAAAAGAATTTGTACGAAAGCATCGATATCTATACGACCGGAGCTATACGGCCGAAATTTTTATTCCCACCATATTGTTGGTCGTTAAACAGTTAGTACATATGAAAGAAAAATTGTTGATGGCTGAAATATCTATACAACTGGAACTATACGGCCGGAATTTTTATTCCCATTGTATAGTTGGTCATTAAACCGTCTATATGCATAAAAAAAATTCTGTTTCTTCGCAAATTACTTCTTATCCTATAACTTAGTGAAATACCTTGTTTTTGACAAAAAATGACAGTAAATATTGTCGACCAACAACAACATGTAAAAAGAAGGATGTTTAGTACTACCGAAGTTCTTCTCCTCAAATGGAGTTTTCTAGCACTCTTTATTAAGCATAAACTAAAACTTAAAACTTAACTCAAACCTTTATTTCACATGGGTTGCCTCCCATGGAGCGCTCTTTTATGGTCAATAGCTTGACCTCAATGTTGCTCACTTAGGCCAGATGAGTGGAACACCCACTCCAAAGTAGTTGGCCTTCAAAGTGATGGCCTCCTTTTCATCATGCTTGGCTTTCTTCTTCCTAGGGAAATGAATAACAAAAGGATCCCGCGAAGGCAATTGAAGCTTCATGTTCCCTTCAAGTGGATTAATCAAGGCCTTAATAGTTCTTAAGAAAGGACGACCTAGTATAATAGGAGCAGTAGCATCTTCAGGCATGTCAACAATAACAAAATCATAAGAGCAGGACAGCCTTTAATGTATACTAAAGTATTCTCCTTAATTCCTACAGCTTTTTTGTAGGTAGAATCTGCTAGATGCAATTTTAACTTGGTGATCTCAAAAGAGCCAAGATTTAACTTATTAAAAATACTCTTTGGAATAGTTGAGACGCTTGCACCTAGATCACAAAGTGCAGCTATCTCCTTGGTCCCAATCTTAATCTTAATAGTAGGCTCAAATATATCATCAAGCTTTACAGGTAATTTTTCAGCAATTTGCTTATATTCTTTCTCAAGCTCACGTACATTTATTGCTCCCTGATTAATGAAGTGTTGGTACATAGCTTCCTCATTTCCTTCACTTACCAGAATCTTAATGTTTATCCTTTTTACAAGATCTTCAACTATGTAACTTGGTGAAGGAGCATTACTATAATCAAGCTCTTCAGGCTCCTCTCTTTGGATCCTCATCATTTTGAGGTCTTCTACAGGACTGAGCTCAGGTTTACCTGCAAACTTATCTAGAATGAGAGTTTGACTCTTGGTTATCTTACCTAGATGTGCCTCAACAATCCTTGTTCTTTCTTGGAGGGCCACCAAATCATTCCTCAAACTTACAGCTTGGTTAGATAATTTACCAAGCATACCATCATGCTTCTCTGTTATTTTAACCAGAATATTGTTTTGTTCATTTTGTGAGTCTATAAAAGACTTAAGTGTTTCTTGGAGACTACCATTACTAGTTCCCATATTATTATGAGAGTTACCTGCAGGATTAGAATAGTGTTTCTGAAAATTAGGATTATAATTCTTCTTCCAAGCAGGGTTATAATCATTACAAGCTATGAAGTCTACTTCTTCAATATTAGTTTCAGGGATAGCTCTTACCTGGGTTTCCTTACCTTTTAAGGAAAATATGAGCTCATCTAGCTTAGCATTGAGTTCTTCATTTTCTTGTGGTGAGACAGAGTTCACCTTATTCGTGTTTGATCTTTCCACATGCCATTAGGCATGGTTGTCATGCATATTGTCTAGCAGCTAATTTGCTTCGGTAATATGTTTACCCATGAATGTTCCTCCAGCTGCAGTATCAAGCATAAACTTAGACACGGGATTAAGAGCATTATAAAATAAATAGAGGATTAACCAATCTTCCATCCCATGGCTGGGACGGTTTCTTAATCATTCTTTCATCCTCTCCCATGCAAGCGCTAGTGTCTCACGCTCTTCCTGTCTAAAACCAGTAATATTAGATCTTAGTTGCATAGTCTTTGCAGGTGGGAAATATTTTGTCATAAATAAAGAAGTACATCCCACCCATGATGTAATAATATTTTTAGTCAAAGCTAGCAACCATTCTTTTGGTCTTCCTCTAAGAGAGAAAGGAAATAATTGCAATTTGACTTCATCGGGGTCAACATATTTTATGCCCATCATATCACATATTTCAGTAAAAGTATTCAAGTGCATACCTGCATCCTCAACAGCAGAGCCTCCAAATTGATTCAATTGAACCAAACTTAAATAATGGGGCTTGATTTCATAGTCATCAGCAACAATTGCTGGTTGAGTAATAGGAGTACACAAATAATCATTATTGGGAGTAGCAAACTCCCCAAGCTTCTTTTCATCCATAGTTCCTATATTTTTGGGTTTTCTTAAATAAAGACTTATAATACTAAAAGCAAGAATTTAAAGACTAACTTGTTTTTTTGGTTTTTCAAACAAAGACTGAAAGCAAACTAAAAATTAAAAACAAAGAATAAAGACTAGCAAGGTTCCTACTAACCTCACTAAGGTAGCTATTGCTTCCCCGACAACGGCGCCAGAAAAAGGGTTGATAACTTCAATCCGGATTACAGATGTAGTGTAGCTTCTTTTTCCCTAGTAGACCTAGGTTTAACGAATCCTCGGGAAGCAGATGCGTAGTGAAGTTACTTTAACAGACCTTCGGGAGTTTTAGAATTCCTTTTGTGTTTTTACCGGACCAAGAATTTGCGTCTTTTCTTGTTGTCGATGATGGAGATAAAGGGCCTAGGGCATTCGGTTTCACCTATAGCTGTGCAAAACATCTCATGGGAATAAAAGATAGAAATAAAGTATGCATGTAATTGTTAGAGCAAGATAAATTATATGTGGGCTGTGCATCCATAATTGTTATTTCCTCCACAACCGCGTATAGCAATAACCTACTAGTCTCATCCATAGAAGAAAGAGAACTAATGATATGGATAGTGATGTCACCGTTAATCCCAAGTAAGTCCCTCACATACAGCCGGACTACCCCTTCTATCACTGGGGTTCCCAACCCGCAGATTAGTCATTAGTCATACTCCCTATACCTGGCTCAATCCTCAGGGTCTTGGGTACCTGACAAGTCCTTAGATTGAGGCAAGAGAGGATACAATAATCATCATGTCATACAAACTAATACATGATCCCATCTATGATAAATCACATGCACAATTGCTACATGGCTAGGCCGAAGCCCTTAGCCCAAGGAGAACTACTCACACATAGAGATGAGATCAAAGATCATAAACATTGTAGTGAAAATCATGAGATTGATATCAAATAGTCTTACAATGTCACCAATCAAAGAAGATATCTACTATTACAAGTGGTGGAATATGGCTATGGTGGTGGAGAGATTAGATCTAAGTCTATTCCTCCGGCGGCTCGTTGTTGTTGTGGATGGAGATCTAGGGGTGGCTGATGGTTTCTAGAGCTGCCCTTTTCTCGTCGCCCGAGGTCTCTTTATATTGGGGTCCCTTCACGAAAGTTCTTCTATTTGACCTAGCAACGTCGATGGCAACTATACGGCTGGAACTATATGACCGGAATTTTATTCCGGTCGTATAATTGGTCGTTAAAGCGTCTGCCTCCGACCCACGACTCCTGGTTTCTTCTGGTTGTTGGAAATCTCGTATCTTTGACTTTAATGTAGTGATTCCCATCATCAAACATCATTATCTACGCAAGAAAAAATAGAAAGAAAGGATTGCACACCCCTTTGATTATTAGGCATTAGAGGGAGGGTTTCGAGAGATATTTCATAAAAAAGATGAATAATATCCAGTTGAAATGTGGACATGGATGGCTGTATTTCAGAGCCATCATCAAGTATCTAATATTAGCACACAACAAGATGCACAAACAAAAAATATCTAATGTAAGCACGATGCACTATGGTCTTCCTGTTGTGATCACTATCCTGTGTCTCCGGATCCAGGTGCCAGGGTTCCAGTGCCATAGGCACCAGGGTACCGGTGCCTCCGGCATGGTAGTCCATCATCACCAAGACCATTACTACTACTTAACAATATAAAGTAAACTACTTTACCTTGACTACTACCATATCACATCACAACGCCCCTGCAAAACAAAGTTAAACGCCTCTACTTTATCTTTGCATGTTTTATGTGGCTGCTAGGGCTTTCGCACAAGAACCGATTTTTACCTACAAACTTCCACCACAATGTTGATCAAGTAGTTGTTTATACTACACCCCTTTTGGGGACCTCCATTGCAAATGGCATACCAACTAATGAGAGAGAGACATACACCCCCACTTTATATGGTACAAGCCGTATGTCAAGCATGGACCAGTCTCAGGAATGAATGTGTAAAGTCGGTTGGGGGCCGCTTCATCAAGCATTACTACGGTATGCACAAGTACACGTGGGAGGGTAACTACTAAAAGATCAATGCCCACACGCTACATCTCGTGTGTTCTACCCATACTAGCAATACTTTGCATAGATCCAGCTCTGATACCATTGAAGGGGTTCACGCATGAAAACAATAATTTTTTCGTATGCCAAGAACCCTAATGCCTAGAACTATCTATTAGTAATGCAGTAATGGGAGGGGTTTTTTGCGAAATTACCCTTGAAGACCAAAAACTATTGTCAATGCTCGGGAGAGCGTAGTTGATGAGGTTATACCGAAGGCGGCCTCGGGGTTGTGTTGAAGTCCTTCGGCTCTTGTGACTCCTAGTGCCCCAGATGTTGCACCTCCGAGGGAGTTACACATGTCCGATGCCTAACGATAATTCCGCTCCTCCGATCCATCAGCAATTGCGGAAGTAGACCTTCTGGATCCAAAGCCTACAGCATGACTGCTCTCAGCGGTGAAGAAGACTCCTGATCACGCTTTCCAGACTTGGGACCCACGGTCACAGGAGAAAAAGAGAGAGAATCAACTAGAGGTCTCCCCAAAAGAAAGGAAACCTTTTATTAATTATTGGTGTATTTAATTTGTCAAAATACCTCACAATATATAGGGGGGAAACCCCACATAGTTAATTGCCTTAGTGATGGCTCTGAAATATAGCCATCTACATCCACATTTAAACTGGATATTATTCATAATTTTGATGAAATATCTCTCTAAACCCTGCCACTAATGCCTGATATTCAAAGGGGTATGCAATCCTTTCTTTCAATTTTTTCCTACGGATATAATGACATTTTATGATGGGAATCACTACATTAAAGTCAAAGATACGAGATTTCCAACAACCAGAAGGAACCAGGAGTCGTGGATCGGAGGCAGACGCTTTAACTACCAACTATACGACCAGAATAAAATTCCGGCCGTATAGTTCTGGCCGTATAGTTGCCATCAACGCTGCTAGGTCAAATAGAACAACTTTCGTGAAGGGACCCCTATATAAAGAGGCATCGGGCGACGAGAAACAGGCGCTCGCAGAAACCATTAGCCACCCCCAGATCTCCATCCACAACACCGACGAGCCGCCGGAGGAATAGACTTAGATCTAATCTCTCCACCACCATATCATATTCCAACACTTGTAATAATAGATACCTTCTTCGATTGGTGACATTGTAAGACTATTTGCTATCAATCTCGTGATTTCTACTACAATGTTTATGATCTTTGATCTCATCTCTATGTGTGAGTAATTCTCCTTGGGCTAAGGGCTTCGGCCTAGCCATGTAGCTTTTTGTGCATGTTATTTATCATATATGGGATCAATTATTAGGTTGTATGACATGATGATTATTGTATCCTCTCTTGCCTCAATCTAAGGACTTGTCAGATACCCAAGACCCCGAGGATTGAGCCAGGTATAGGGAGTATGAGTAATGACTAATCTGCAGGTTGGGAACCCCGGTGACAGAAGGGGTAGTACGGCTATATGTGAGGGATTTACTTGGGATTAACGGTGACATCACTATGCATATCATTAGTTCTGTTTCTTCTATGGATGAGACTAGTAGGTTATTGCTATAAGCGGTTGCGGAGGCAATAACAATTGTGGATGCACTTCCCACATATAATTTATCTTGCTCTAACAATTACATGCATACTTTATTTCTATCTTTATTCCCATTGATGGGTTCGTAGCATGGAAGACAAAAAATTTCTACCACAAGAACGAACAAAACCCAGATCTAATCTAGATAAAATCCAAGATCTAATCTATTAGACATGTGCAACGAGATAGAAAGGAACTAACCCTCGTAGATCTGAAAGCGTTAACGAGATTAGATCTCGTGGTTGATGTAGTCGATCACTTGCCGATCTCAAGATCGTGTGGACGATCCTTCCGGCGTCGCGTTCCAGCAGCACTTCCGCAGTCGGTCAAGTGGACGATCCTTCTGGCGCCGCGATTCGGCAGCGCTTCCGCAGTCGGTCACACGTGCGGAGTCGAAGCAGACCTTCCTCTCCCCGTTCCAGCGAGCAGCGGAGGTAGTAGATCTTCTCCATGGAATCCCAGCAGCACGACGGCGTGGTGGTGGTGGTGGAGTAGAGAATTCTGCAAGGCTTCGCCTATGCCTGTGCAGAAGATGGTGGAGGAGAAAGGCGACAGAGATTGGACGTTATGAGAGCTCGGGAGGAGGGGGCGCCCCTGCCCCTCTATTTAAAGAGGGGAGGCGCCTAGGGAGGGGGAGTCCTTGTAGGACTCCCCTCCCTCTCTATGGCCGGCGGATTGGAGGTGGGGGGAGGAGTCCTCCTCCCCCACGAATCCGTATCTTGACCCACCAGGACTCCTTGATCCCTATCTTGATTTTCAAGCAAACTCCAAGATATCTTCTAGAACCTTCCGGAACATTCCGAAACCTTCTAGAATCCTCATACAAACACTCCGGAACATTTCCTATCTCATAAAATGATCTCCTATATATGAATCTTATTCTCCGGACCATTCCGGATCTCCTCGTGATGTCCCGAATCCAATCCGAGACTCCGAACAACATTCGGTCTCCAACGCATATTCCATATCTACTTAAAACAACTTCGAACCTTAAGTGTGTCACCCTACGGTTCGTGAATATGTAGACATGATAGAGACACATCTCCTATCAATAACCATCAGCAGGACCTGGAGATCCATAATGGCTCCCACATACTCAACGATGACTTCGCGATCGATTGAACCACTTACATACGAAACTAATTCCCTTTGTCTCGCGATACTATACTTATCCGAGGTTTGATCGTCGGTATCTCCATACCTAGTTCTACCTCGTTGCTGATAAGTACTCTTTACTCGTTCCGTGATATGTCATCCCTTGTGACCTAGTCACATGCTTGCAAGCTAACTAGACGGCATTCCACCGAGAGGGCCCAGAGCATATCTATCCGTCATATAGATGGACACATCCCAATTTTGGTTCATGCGCTTCAACACATACTTTCAGAATACCCAATGACACTTTTATAACCACCCAGTTACGAAGCGGCGTTTGATGTCATCAAAGTATTCATCCGGTGATGGTGATTAACATAACCTCATGGTCGAAGGAATAGGTTACTATGTATTTGAAAGCTTACAGCAAAACGAACTTAATGACTTGATCTTATGCTACGCTTACTATGGGTGTGTGTGTCCATCACATCATTCTCCTAATGATATAACCTTGTTATTAATCACATCCTAATGTCCATGATCAGGAAACCATGATCATCAATTAATCAACAAGCTAGTTCAACAAGAGGCTTACTAGGGACTCTTATATGTTTACAAAACACACATGTATTAGTGTTTCCTCATAATACAATTATAGCATGGGATGTAAACATTCATCATAAACATAAATATATAATAATAACCGCTTTATTATTGCCTCTTGGGCATATCTCCAACAGTCTCCCACTTGCACCAGAGTCAATAATCTAGTTAAAACTTGTGCATTCAACACCTATGGCTTTCTGGTGTTGTATAGACACTATTGCTAGTGGTAAACATGATCTTCGGATCTGACACTTCCAGGTCCGTGTGTATTTGCATGTCCTCGCGTCCCTACGCATTACTCATTCTCCAATGAGATGGCATTGTATAAATTTGGTCCTTTGGTGAGACCTTTAGTTCCTTCGGCTTAAAATATGTTGATATTATTGTCACACAATATATCTTCATAGTATTAGCCCGCTAGGAACCACACCTAGTTTGATAACAAACTACTTGACACAAATGCCCTCCTTTGCTGCTACTATAGCAGTTATATACTTAGCCTTTTGTTGTAGTATCCGTCACAATATCTCAACTTTGGAACTCATCCAAATCCATCATGGAACATCCTTTCCATTATATTGTGCTACCCATAGTCTAAATTGAGATAAATTTAATTTGTATCTTGTGATAAAAGTAGTTCAATATAACACTTTACAATGAACTACCTTTTACTATTTGTCACTTATACATGATATATTCTTAGTTCTTCCAAAGCTCATAAGAATACCTTTACTATTGTCCAATGATCATCTTATGAATCATTCTGGTATATGCTCATAACATTTAGAGCATAGGACATATCTGGATGTGTACATCTTAAAGAATGATTGATCAAAATATTCTTGCGATTTCACCAAGTGTCAAAACACTTGAATCTCGTGTCAACACACTCGAATCTTGATTCAGTCCTTTCCGTGCGTCAAGAACCTTTATTGTTGTTTCCATATTGAACTCATTCAACATCTTATCTATGTACATTTGGCAAAACCATATTAGCGCCTCAATCTATCCATATAGACATTGATGCCTAATTCTTGAGTTATGCCTAAGTCTTTCATCGAAATGAAATTCTTAACCTGTGTCAATACAAGATACATCATTTCCAATCAACAATATGTCCTCTACATAATGTATTAGAAATATGTCTCAGCGCTTCCACTTAATTTCTTGCAAATGCAAGCATCTTCATCATCTCCGATGAATTTAAACTTTTTTAACAGTTTCATCATGGTGAAGATTCCAACTCCGCTATGCTTACTTCAACCATTGAAGTTTTGCATACTCTTTTAGCATCCTTTGAATTAACAAAACCCTTTGGATCGTGTCATGTACACGTCCTAGGTAACCATTCTATTAGAAGAACTTGTTTTGTTTGTTCAACTACCATATATCAAAATATATGTAGTGGTTGCTACATTAATCCGTCCAGACTAAATATCGCTATGAAAGATCAAATCTTATCATAGTCAATTCCTTGAACATTGTCGTAAACTCTTTCCGACATGTCGACTATTTCATAGATGTGAAACATCCACGTCTATTTATAGATCCATATACGACTACAAGGTCTTGCACCTTTCCAGAGGGTCTTCTAAGTTCAGAAACTTGATTTCTCGTGTATGGATACTATCACGGATTCCTTGACTTATAGTCATTTTATGGAGTCAGGGCCCATCATCGCTTCTTTGCATGTAGCCGGTTCATCATTGTCAAAACAATAACGACTTGCTTTATCAAATCTTACTATTTGATTCTTACCGACCCACATGGTTCTATAGGAACTCTAATCTCCGAGATCACACCTTTTGTAATCACGAGAGCCATGAGCATTGTGGCCGCCACCGGGACACTTTCCGGCGCTGCGCTACTTAGCACATATAGCTAAGGTTCAACAACCTTATCAAAGTTCTATTGTCCTCCCACTTAACTTTTCACGAAAAATTCCTTCTCAAGAAATTTGACGTTCCAAGTAACAAACTCTTTTGTCCTCAGTGTTATGGAGAAATTCCCAACAAATTCTTTGGAATAACCTACAAAGACGTGCTTATCCGACTTTGGTTGTAAACATTTTACTTATGCATAACATACCAAAATTTAAGAAAAGACAATTCGGGTTTTATCCCAAACCATGACTTATATGGTGTCATTTCAACGGATCATGATGGTGCTCTTTTCAGTGTAAAAGCGGTAGTCACTAAAGTTTTAATCTTTAAAATATAATGGCAGTTTTATAAATGATACCTTTGATCTTACCATGTCAAACAAGGTTTCATTACATATCTTGAACACTCCATACTCCTATGGTGTTTTGGGAAATGCAAATCCATGGAACGATTCCTCAAATCTTAGGTGTTTTGCTAAAATTGTAACTCAAATATCTTTCTTTATGATCCAATCATAAACTCTTTTATTTTCTTGTTACAATGATTTTCCACTTCATCTTGAAAGTCTTTGAACATTTTTCAAATGTTTCATACTTCTTCCTTATTGAGTAAGTATATACATATACTCACTCAAATCTTCGGAGAAAGCATATGAAGTTGAAATCCATCCCTCTCGACTACACATAATGGGCTTATGCACATCAGCATGCACAATTTCCAATAAGCTAGTCATCCGTTCCTCTTTTGGCCTACGAACGGAGTTTTAATTATCTCTAGGAAAGTATCACAAGCATCATTTGATCAAAATCAAAGACTCCAAAAATTCCATCAACACGGAGTTTCTTCATGTTTTCTTTCAAATATAATTTAAACAGCGATGTCACTTCATAAGTGATCTTTGAATCATTTGTCTTGCGACATTTTAGCAATAGTGTTTATGGATGTGATTTCTCCAACGAGATTTGTAAATCATCCATCTTTTATGGAATACAGAAATTATTTGAACAACCTTTTGTCATCATAATACCTGACCAAAAATAACAATTATTGAAACAAATCTTTAAGGCAAGCTTTGATGTTAACGAGCAACACAACAACCCTTTGTTTGTTTTCGATGAACATCATCACATTTTCTCTTGCTAGTTACTTAGGCCATTGTAGTTCATGAATTGTGTTGTCCTGTATGACACTTCATACCAACCAATTCGGTATCCAATACCTCAGAACCACATTGTTTAACAAGCAAGGAATACAACCATAACATGTATATCTTCTATATGCCTAAGTTGGACATCTCCAACCTTTTATTTTCTGCCAAATATTTTATAGATTCTGTTTCAGCAATTCCTTTTCTTTTAAAAGAATCTATCAACATCAATAGTGGTGTCATCAACATGACACTTAGTACAAAGTGTATATAGTCAACTACTAATACCTTTGGACTTGCACTTTGAGGTGGATCACCATCATCAAATGTTTGGTGTTCTTTCAAAAATCCATTCTTTAGTAATCTTTTAGTGTAGTAAACATTTTACTTACGTATTCTATTCATCCTTATCATGACAACTTTCATGATCAAGCTGCTATAGCTTATAAAGGTGAATTGCGAGTATAATGTTTCTTTTTCAAAACCTTTTGGAGGATTAGGACGACTAGCGTCTCCAACCTTCAAAAATTCTCATCAAATATGAGGACGTATACTCTATCATGTTGTAACCAACACATTGTTTTAGATACCGCAATACCTTTCACATATGATGGTTTCTGAAACATTGCTTTCAGCTCTTAGATAAACTTGATATTAAAAACAATCTTTTGAGTATCAAGAATCATGGAGGCAAACATGATACATTAGATACTAACACTAGAATTGTTAGTCTTGATTTAATACTATTTATTAAACTTCATGGAGTAAATGGAGTTTGCTGAAAGTTTGCAATAGGACTTATAAATTTTAAATTGACACTCAAAACAATACGATACCAGTTCGTAAAGCAAATATCCAGAATTTCTATAGTTCCACTATCTCAACTGTAACTAAGCGTAAGGTGGTGAACGGATGCCAATGACTACAACAAACTATGCAAATTCACTTTGATTGTGTTTATGATAAATTGAGTTCGACTAATCCAAATTACAAATGAACTCCCACTCAAAACAACATCCCTAGAGTTGTTTTAGTGATTACACAAACCAAATCCACTACACCAAGTCCGATCATCACGTGAGATGATGTAGCTTTAAAGGCGAACAATCAACATGTTCATCATATCATCCATATGACTCATGCTTTACCTTTCGGTATTCCGTGTTCCGAGACCATGTCTATACATGCTAGGCTCGTCAAGGTTAACCTTAGTTTCTACATGTGCAAATCTGGCTTGCACCCGTTGTATGCACACGTAGAGTCTATCACACCCGATCATCACGAGATGCTTCGAAACGACGAGTCTTAGCAACGGTGCCAACTAAGGACGAACACTTTATTACTTGATATTTAGTGAGAGGGATCATCTTATAATGCTACCGTCACGATCTAAGCAATACAAGATGCATAAAGGATTAACATCACAGGCAATTCATAATAAGTGTGATATGATATGGCCCTTTCTTCTTGCGCCTTTGATCTCCATATCCAAAGCACGAACATGATCTCCATCATCACCAGCATTGCGTCAAGGTCAGTGGCGCCGCTTCATGGTTGTCCATCATCACTAGTAACTATTACAACTACTTGGAATAAAGCTATTACAAGATGAATAGACACGCAGGTCTTAACAGAATTAAAAGACAACCATTAGGCTCCTGCCGGTTGCCACATTACAACAAGGATCATTGCATACATCAAATATAATCATAATCACATGATAGCCATATCACATCACAAAACCCCTGCAAAAACAAGTTAGACGCCTAATTTTCTTTGCAATTTTTACGTGGTTTGGGGCTTTCGCATAAGACCAATCTTACCTACGAACAAGAACCACAACGTTGATACAAGTGTTGTCAAGATGCTCATTGTAAATTGAATCTTAACTATGGTGGGAGAGACAGACACCCGCAAAGCCACTTGTGCAAAGCAAGTTGCACGTCAAGCGTGGAGCAAGTCTCATGTGAGATGACATGTAATGTTAGCCCGAGCCGCTTCATCCCACCATGCCGCAAGATGCAAAGTACACGCTAAGACACCGTCAACAAAAGCATCAACGCCCACAAAAACATTGTGTTCTACTCGTGCAACAGATCTACGCATAGATACGGCTCTAATACCACTGATGGGTTCGTAGCATGGAAAACAAAAAATTTCTACCACAAGAACGAACAAAACCCAGATCTAATCTAGATAAAAGCCAAGATCTAATCTATTAGACATGTGCAACGAGATAGAAAGGAACTAACCCTCGTAGATCCGAAAGCGTTAACGAGATTAGATCTCGTGGTTGATGTAGTCGATCACTTGCCGATCTCAAGATCGTGTGGACGATCCTTCCGGCGTCGCGTTCCAGCAGCGCTTCCGCAGTCGGTCAAGTGGACGATCCTTCTGGCGCCACGATTCGGCAGCGCTTCCGCAGTCGGTCACACGTGCGGAGTCGAAGCAGACCTTCCTCTCCCCGTTCCAGCGAGCAGCGGAGGTAGTAGATCTTCTCCATGGAATCCCAGCAGCACGACGGCGTGGTGGTGGTGGTGGAGTAGAGAATTCTGCAAGGCTTCGCCTATGCCTGTGCAGAAGATGGTGGAGGAGAAAGGCGACAGAGATTGGACGTTATGAGAGCTCGGGAGGAGGGGGCGCCCCTGCCCCTCTATTTAAAGAGGGGAGGCGCCTAGGGAGGGGGAGTCCTTGTAGGACTCCCCTCCCTCTCTATGGCCGGCGGATTGGAGGTGGGGGGAGGAGTCCTCCTCCCCCACGAATCCGTATCTTGACCCACCAGGACTCCTTGATCCCTATCTTGATTTTCAAGCAAACTCCAAGATATCTTCTAGAACCTTCCGGAACATTCCGAAACCTTCTAGAATCCTCATACAAACACTCCAGAACATTTCCTATCTCATAAAATGATCTCCTATATATGAATCTTATTCTCCGGACCATTCCGGATCTCCTCGTGATGTCCCGAATCCAATCCGAGACTCCGAACAACATTCGGTCTCCAATGCATATTCCATATCTACTTAAAACAACTTCGAACCTTAAGTGTGTCACCCTACGGTTCGTGAATATGTAGACATGATAGAGACACATCTCCTATCAATAACCATCAGCGGGACCTGGAGATCCATAATGGCTCCCACATACTCAACGATGACTTCACGATCGATTGAACCACTTACATACGAAACTAATTCCCTTTGTCTCGCGATACTATACTTATTCGAGGTTTGATCGTCGGTATCTCCATACCTAGTTCTACCTCGTTGCTGATAAGTACTCTTTACTCGTTCCGTGATATGTCATCCCTTGTGACCTAGTCACATGCTTGCAAGCTAACTAGACGGCATTCCACCGAGAGGGCCCAGAGCATATCTATCCGTCATATAGATGGACAAATCCCAATTTTGGTTCATGCGCTTCAACACATACTTTCAGAATACCCAATGACACTTTTATAACCACCCAGTTACGAAGCGGCGTTTGATGTCATCAAAGTATTCATCCGGTGATGGTGATTAACATAACCTCATGGTCGAAGGAATAGGTTACTATGTATTTGAAAGCTTACAGCAAAACGAACTTAATGACTTGATCTTATGCTACGCTTACTATGGGTGTGTGTGTCCATCACATCATTCTCCTAATGATATAACCTTGTTATTAATCACATCCTAATGTCCATGATCAGGAAACCATGATCATCAATTAATCAACAAGCTAGTTCGACAAGAGGCTTACTAGGGACTCTTATATGTTTACAAAACACACATGTATTAGTGTTTCCTCATAATACAATTATAGCATGGGATGTAAACATTCATCATAAACATAAAGATATAATAATAACCGCTTTATTATTGCCTCTTGGGCATATCTCCAACACCCATGAGATGTTTTGCACAGCTATAGGTGGAACCGAACGCCCTAGGACCTGTCTCTCCATCATCGACAACAACAATAAAAAGACACAAACTCTTGGTCCGGTAAAAAACACAAAAGGAATTCTAAAACTCCTGAAGGTCTGTTAAAGTGACTTCCTTCTGCTTCCCGAGGATTTGATAAACCTAGGTCTACTAGGCAAAAAGAGCTATACTACATCCATAATCCGGATCGAAGGTATCAGTTAGCCGTGTGGGACTAATAAAGGAGAGGGGAGGAGGGGGTTGGCCGCCACCGACCAGGGCCCAAGTGGGCCCCATACAGGGTCCCTTGGCCTAGCCGGCCACCTTCTCTCTCTTCCCCTTTGGTCTTTCCCTCTTGGGCCTTTTCCCTATGGAATTTGGCCCAATTAGGTATTTGACCTTTTGATTTATTTTTATTTTATTAAATAATTATAAATAAATGATTAAATCAATATTTAACATTTGCTTACATATTATTCAATCCACGTGGCTATGGAGCTCCTTCCACCTCCACTCCAGACATCCTCCGGACTTACCGAAACTCTTCCATTTCTCTCTCTTTCTTTCCTTTGGTGATTCTGCCGATACTAAAATGATCTCCGAGCATCATAAGGCCCTTAAGCATGATACCCCATGGTTCGGGAACACTCCAGACATGGTTAATACCCTCTCATACCAATGATCATCAGCGGGACCCGGATGCCCATGATAACCCCTATGCATTCCACGAATCTTTCATCGCTGAACCATGAACGCCGTGTCATATTCGGTTTGTCCCTCGATACCTGCATTGTCGGAGATCTGATCAATGACATCACTGGTGAGTCCAAAATTGAAGCATTTTTACCTTTTGTTTTTGCATAAATAGAGTAGGGATCTTTGTATTTCACTACGTTTGCACACACTATTTTGTTCTTATTTCAACAGGATCCCAAATCATTGAGTTCTATATTATCATATCAATTGGAACTGTCATATTGTGTAATTATATGATATTTCTAAGTGATAAAAGTCATTTTATGGATTTACCTTTGCACCTAGGAGAATATTAAGCGAGGAGGAGGAAACATCACCGATAGCAATCGGTGGTACGGGCAGAGCTCGCCCGTACCGTCCACCCGTACCAAGTGCCATCATGACCGTCTCGTCAAATAATTTCTCCTGGCGAAGACGAGAGGGATATCCAACATTCATGGCCACTAGAAACCACGAAAAACCACATCTGATCTAAAGGAGGAACTTAGCTGGGGAAAAATCCCAGCTGCTTCACGGATCATTGGAGGACAACGCATCATTCCCTTCATCATCAATTTATGCATCTCCATTACCACCATTACCCCCATCTTTCATCTATCAGATCTCGTTTTAATTCTAGATTTAATTGTGGTTTGCATTAGATCTACCTCCATACTTTTATCCATTCATTTGATTGTGATGATGTTGTTGATTGCTTCCATGAGTGAGCAGTCCCTTGTTCTTGGGGAGATGGAGAAACCCTAACACCATTATGAATTTGTAATAAAGATGATTTATTCTTGTGTCCATGTGACTTGCCCGTCTATGATATAATTATGATTTGTGTTTGATCTCTATATTTAGATGGTATGTGTAGTCGGCCGCATATCATTTTCCCTCGGGACTAAAGGGAGGGAGAAATCCTTTGGATGTGTCTTGGAAGCGTACCTAGAATGGCCCAGTGATAGATTAGCGTCGGCTCATAACCTACACGGTCAAAGGAGGATTAAAGAGGGACTCCCTAAGCTAATTACAATATCCACAGGGAAACCCTTAATTGCGGTGGTTTGTATGGGTGACTACTCTCAGATATCGCAGTGGTTATTTAGAGGTGACCTCACTCTTGGCTCAAAAAAGTGGCTTCCTACAAGCCTTGTAGTAACATCTTATTATGGAGCTCTCTCCACACATATCATGACACAAGGAGTATGTTATCTTGATTACATATAACAATAATACTATGTTAGTGGTGTATCCTACATCCCCGAGAACATTTTTTAGCCCTATTGAGTTCGACCATGCTTTCATACAAAATTGTTACTTTTTTCTTTTACTTGTTTTACTTACTTTTGTGCAAACAACCATAAATCTTTCAAACACCCTTTACTTGAGATCAAAGGCAGCTTATAAGTATCCTTTGTTAGAGAGTAATGAGGGGAATAAAGGCCTTTACCAATAGCTCTTTGTGCAATATCTTCACTTCGAAACGAGCTACAATTGATCTGTGCCCTTGCAGTCATCAAGCTATTTTCTGGCGCCGTTGCCGGGGACCTAAGCGCTTTTGTTTACTTAGTTACTTATTTTACTCATTGTTTTACTAAAGTTGTTTACTAGTTTTAGGTAAGCACCATAACTGCACTTAGACTGGTTAATCAGCTCAATGCTACTAAATACCTCAGGAAGTTCAATAGAGGACTTGTCAAGGAATTCCCAAGTGGGAGCGAACCAGAATATGAGGTCAACCATTGTTTTATCGCTGTTATTAAAGAAAAAACTTTTGAAGGAGATGATCCGGATGAGGATCCTTACACTCATTTAATGCATTTTATAGAGCTATGTTGGACCCTTAAATTGAGAGGCTATTCCAACGATGAATTGAAACATAAATTGTTTAGCCAATCTCTAACCAACACTGCTTTGGCTTGGTATAGAATTTTCCCTGCAGAGAAAATTGATACCTAGGAAAAACTTAAAGGAGAATTTGTATTTTGATTCTTTCCCAAGGTAAAAACTACTGAAGTAAGAAGGGCAATTACAAACTTCAAGAAACAGCCAGGTGAAGGTTTGGTAAGGGCCCACAAAAGGTACAAGTCTCTACTTAATAAATATCCCATCATGATTTACCTGAATGGTACATTTTATGATGGGAATCACTAAATAAAAGTCAAACACACGAGATTTCCAACAACTAGAAGAAACTAGGATTCGTGGGTCGGAGGCAGACGCTTTAACGACCAACTATACGACCGGAATAAAATTTCAGCCGTATAGTTGCCATCGACGCCGCTAGGCCAAACAGAACAACTTTCGTGAAGGGACCCCTATATAAAGAGGCCTCAGGCGACGAGAAAAGGGCAGCTCTAGAAACCATCAGCCACCCCCAGATCTCCATCCAGAACACCGGCGAGCCACCGGAGGAATAGACTTAGATCTAATCTCTCCACCACCATAGCCATATTCCACCACTTGTAATAGTAGACCTCTTCTTCGATTGGCGACATTGTAAGACTATTTGCTATCAATCTCATGACTTTCACTACAATGTTTATGAACTTTGATCTCATCTCTATGTGTGAGTAATTCTCCTTGGGCTAAGGGCTTCGGCCTAGCCATGTAGCTTTTTGTGCATGTTATTTATCATAGATGGGATCATGTATTAGTTTGTATGACATGATGATTATTGTATCCTCTCTTGCCTCAATCTAAGGACTTGTCAGGTACCCAAGACCCCAAGGATTGAGCCAGGTATAGGGAGTATGAGTAATGACTAATCTGCAGGTTGGGAACCCTAGTGACAGAACGAGTAGTACAGCTGTTTGTGAGGGATTTACTTGGGATTAATGGTGACATCACTATGCATATCATTAGTTCTCTTTCTTATATGGATGAGACTAGTAGGTTATTGCTATAAGCGGTTGCGGAGGCAATAACAATTATGGATACACTACCCACCTATAATTTATCTTACTCTAACAATTACATGCATACTTTATTTCTATCTTTTATTCCCATAAGATGTTTTGCACAGCTACAGGTGAAACCGAATGCCCTAGGCCGTCTCTCTCCATCATCGACAACAACAAAAAGACGCACACTCTTGGTCCGGTAAAAACACAAAAGGAATTCTAAAACTCCCAAAGGTCCGTTAAAGTAACTTCACTACGCTTCTGCTTCCCGAGGATTTGATAAACCTAGGTCTACTAGGGAAAAAGAGCTATACTACATACGTAATCCGGATCGAAGGCATCAACCCTTTTTGTGGCACCATTGCCGGGGAAGCGATAGCTACCCTGGTGAGTTTAGTAAGAACCTTGCTAGTTTTAATTCTTGTTTTAATTTTTTTTGCTTTTAGTCTTTATTTTAAAAACCAAAAAAATTAGTTAGTATTTAAATTCTTGTTTTTATGATTATCATAAGTTTCTCTTAAGAAAACCGAAAAACATAGGAAATATGGGTGTAAAGAAGCTTGGGGAATTTGCCACTCCCAATAATGATTATTTGCGTACTCCTATTGCTCAGCCAGCAATTGTTGTTGATGACTATGAAATTAAGCCCCATTACTTAAGTTGGTTCAAAAGAATCTATTTGGAGGCTCTGCTATTGAGGACGCAGGTATGCACTTGAATCTTTTCACTGAAATATGTGATATGATGCGCGTAAAAGATGTTGACCCCGATGTAGTCAAATTGCGTTTATTTCCTTTCTCCCATAGAGGAAGAGCAAAAGAATGGTTGCTAGCTTTTCCTAAAAATACTATTACATCATGGGTGGGATGTACTTCTTTATTTATGACTAAAATTTTCCCACCTACAAAGACTATGCAACTAAGATCTAATATTACTTGTTTTAGACAGGAAGAGCGTGACCACTAGCGCTTGCATGGGAGAGGATGAAAGAATGCTTAAGAAATTTTCCCAGCCATGGGATGGAAGATTGGTTAATCCTCCATTTATTTTATAATTCTTTTAATCCTGTGTCTAAGTCTATGCTTGATACTGCAGCTGGAGGAACATTTATGGGTAAACATATTAGTGAAGCAAAGCAGCTGCTAGACAATATGCAAGACAACCATGCCCAATGGCATGTGGAAAGATCAAACATGAAGAAGGTGAACTCCATCTCACCTTAAGAAAATGAAGAACTCAATGCTAAGTTGGATGAGCTCATATTAGCCGTAAAAGGTAAGGAAACCCCGGTAAGAGCTATTCCCAAAACTAATATTGAAGAAATAGGCTTCATAGCTCATAATGATTATAACCCTGCTTGGAAGAAAAACTATAATCCTAATTTTCAGAAACATTATTCTAATCCTGGAGGTAACTCTAATACTAATATGAGAACTAGTAATTTAGTCTCCAAGAAACACTTAAGTCTTTTATAGACTCACAAAATGAACAAAACAATATTCTTGTTAAAATAAAGGAGAACCATGATGCTATGCTTGGTAAATTATCTAACCAAGCTGTAAGTTTGAGGAATGATTTTTGCAGGCCCTCCAAGAAAGGACGAGGATTATTGAGGCACAACTAGGTAAGATAACTGAGAGTCAAACTCTCATTCTAGCTAAATTTGCAGGTAAAGCTGAGCCCAATCCAGTTGAAGAACTCAAAATGATGAGGATCCAAACAGAGGAGCCTAAAGAGCTTGATTATAGTAATGCCCCTTCACCAAGCTACACCATACAAGATCTCGCAAAAAGGATCAACGTTGAGATTCCGGTGAGTGAAGGTAATGATGAAGCCATGTATCAACACTTTGTTGATCAAGTAGCGATAAAGGTACGCGAGCTTGAAGAGGAATACAAGAAATCACTGAAAAATTACCTGTTAAACTAGATGATATATTTGAGCCCACGATTAAAATTAAGGTTGGGACCAATGAGATAGCTGCACTTTGTGATCTAGGTGCAAGCGTCTCAACAATCCCAAAGAGTCTTTTTAACAAGTTAAATCTTGGCTCTTTCGAAATCACCAAACTAAAACTACATCTTGTAGATTCTACTTATAAACAAGTTGTAGGAATTAAGGAGAACACTTTAGTTTACATGAAAGGCTATCCTGCTCTAATTGACTTCGTTACTGTTGACATGCCCGAAGATGCTATTGCTCCTATTATACTAGGCCATCCTTTCTTAAGAACTATAAAGGCTTTATTTAATCTCCATGAAGGGAACATGAAGCTGCAATTGCCTTCGCGGGATCCTATTGTTATCCATTTCCCCAGGAAAAAGAAAGCCAAACATGATGAGAAGGAGGTCATCAATTTGAAGGTCAACTACTTTGGAGTGGGTGTTCCACCCATCTGGCCCAAGGGAGTAACATCAAGGTCAAGCTATTGGCCATAAAAGAGCGCTCCATGGGAGGCAAACATGTGAAATAAAGGTTTCAGTTAAGTTTTAGTTTAAGTTTATGTTTAATAAACAGTGCTAGAAAACTCCATTTGAGGAGAAGAAATTCAGTAGTACTTCAAATTCTGCTTTATACATGCTATTGTTGGTCGATAATTTTAACTGTCAACTTTCTGTCAAAAACAAGGTATTTCGCTAAGTTTCAGTATAAGAAGTAATTCACGAAGAAACAGAATTTTTTGATGAACATAGAGAGTTTAACGACCAACTATACGACAAGAATATAAATTCCGGCCATATATTCCGGTCATATAGATATTTTTGCCATCAATAATTTTTCTTTCATATGTACTGACGGTTGATGGCTCTGAAATATAGCCATCTTCATCCACATTTAAACTGGATATTAATCATATTCTTGATGAAATATCTCTCTAAACCCTGCCACTAATGCTAATATTCAGAGGGGTATGCAATCCTTTCTTCTTGTATTTTTCCTACGTAGATAATGTCATTTAAACGAGAGAATCACTACATTAAATTCAAA
This sequence comes from Avena eriantha, assembly GCA_910589775.1. NCBI lineage: Eukaryota > Viridiplantae > Streptophyta > Magnoliopsida > Poales > Poaceae > Avena > Avena eriantha. The sequence goes on along the minus strand of OU342744.1, from coordinate 419,370,305 downwards.
GATACGAGATTTCCAACAACCAGAAGAAAACAGGAGCCGAACAACGGAGGCGGACGCCTCAACGACCAACTATACGACCGGAGAAAAAATTCCGACCGTATAGCTCCGGTCGTATAGTTTGCGCCGCCACCGTTAGGTCAAACAGAACAACTTCCATGAAGGCACCCTTATATAAAGAAGCCTCTGGAAACGAGAAAACACGCCAGACCTCGCTAAAAAGCCTCTGCCACAGATCTCTAGCCACCTCTAGATCTCCAAACCCTTCTCCATCTCCATAGCCATATTCTACCACTTGTAATAGTAGATCTCTTCTCCGATTGGCGACATTAGAATACTATTGCTATCTATCTTATGATTTTCATTACAATGTTTGTGATTGTTGATCTCATCTCTATGTGTGAGTAATTCTCCTTAGGCTGAGGGCTTCGACCTAGCCATGTAGCAATTGTGCATGTGATTTATCATAGATGGGATTGTGTATTAGTTTGTATGACATGAAGATTATTGTATCCCCTCTTGCCTCAATCTAAGGACTTGTCAGGTACCCAAGACCCTGAGGGTTGAGCCAACTATAGGGAGTATGAGTGATGACTGATCTGCAGGTTGGGAACCCTACTGACAGAAGGGGTAGTACGACTGTATGTGAGGGATTTGCTTGGGATTAACGGTGACATCACCATGCATATCATGAGTTCTCTTTCTTCTATGGATGAGACTAGTAGGTTATTACTATAAGCGGTTGCGGAGGCAAAAGAAATTATGGATGCAACGCCCACATATAATTTATCTTGCTCTAACAAGTACATGCATACTTTATTTCTATCTTTTATTTCCATCAGATGTTTTTGCACAGCTACAAGTGAAACCGAACGCCCTAGGCCCTCTCTCTCCAACATCGACAACAACAAAAAGAAGAAAGCTATTGGTCCAGTAAAAACAAAAAAGGAATTCTAAAACTCCTGAATGTCCGTTAAAGTAACTTCACTACGCATTCGCTTCCTGTGGATTCGATAACCTAGGTCTACTAGGGAAGAATAGCTATACTACATCCGTAATCCGGATCGAGGGTATCAACCTTTTTTCTGGTGCCATTGCCAGGGAAGCAATAGCTACCCTAGTGAGGTTATTAGGAACCTTGCTAGTTTTAATCCTTGTTTTTAATTTTGTTAGTTTTCTTTCAGTCTTTATTTGATAAACCAAAAAAATAGTTAGTCTTTAAATTCTTGCTTTTACTGTTATAATTTTTAATCTAAGAAAACCCAAAACATAGGAAGTATGGCTAAAAAGAAGCATGGGGAGTTTGCTACTCCCAGTAATGATTATTTGCGTACTCCTATTACTCAGCCAGCAATCGCTGCTGATGACTATGAAATTAAGCCCCATTACTTAAGTTTGGTTCAACAGAATCAATTTGGAGGCTCTGCTATTGAAGACGCAGGTATGCACTTGAATACTTTCACTAAAATATGTGATATGATGCGTATAAAAGACGATGACCCTGATGCGGTCAAATTACGTCAATTTCCTTTCTCTCTAAGAGGGAGAGCTAAAGAATGGTTGCTATCTTTGCCTAAAAATACTATTACATCATGGGTGGGATGTACTTCTTTATTTATGACTAAAATTTTCCCACTTGCAAGGACTATGCAACTCCAATCTAATATTACTGGCTTTAGACAGGAAGAGCATGAGCCACTAGCGCTTGCATGGGAGAGGATGAAAGAATGCCTAAGAAACTATCCCAGTCATGGGATGGAAGATTGGTTAATCCTCCATTTATTTTATAATGCTATTAATCCTATGTCTAAGTCTATGCTTGATACTGCAACTGGATGAATATTTATGGGTAAACATATTATCGAAGCAAAGCAGCTGCTAGACAATATGCAAGACAACCATGCCCAATGGCATGTTGAAAGATCAAACACGAAGAAGGTGAACTCTGTCTCACCACAAGAGAACGAAGATCTCAATGCTAAGCTGGATGAGCTCATACTAGCTGTAAAAGGTAAGGAAACTCAGGTAGGAGCCACCCCTGAAACAAACATATAAGAAATAGACTTCGTAGCTCGTAATGATTACAACCCTCCTTGGAAGAAGAGTTACAATCCTAACTTTCAGAAACATTATGCTAATCCTGCAGGTAACTCTAATAATAATATGGGAACTAGTAATGGTAGTCTCCAAGAAACGCTTAAGTCTTTCATAGACTCACAAAAGGAACAAAATAATATTATAGGCAAAATTACGGAGAATCATGATGCTATGCTTGGTAAATTATCTAACCAAGCTGTTAGTTTGAGAAATGATTGGCAGGCCCTTCAAGAAAGAACAAGGATCATTCAGGCACAACTAGGTAAGATAACTGAGAGTCAAACTCTCATTCTAGCTAAAGTTGCAAGTAAAGCTAAGCCCAACCCTGTGAAGAACTCAAAATGATGAGGATCCAATGGGAGAAACCTAAAGAACTTGATTATAGTAATGCCCCTTCACCAAGCTACACCATCGAAGATCTCGTAAAGAGGATTAACGTCAAAATTCCGGTAAGTTAAGGTAACGATGAAGCCATGTATCAACCATTTGTTAATCAAGTAGCAATTAAGGTACGCGAGCTTGAAGAGGAATACAAGAAAATCGCTGAAAAGTTACCTGTTAAACTAGATGACATATTTGATCCTACTATTAAGATATAGATTGGAACCAATGAGAGAGATGCACTTTGTGATCTAGGTGCTAGCGTCTGAACAATTCCAAAAAGTCTTTTTAACAAGTTAAATCTTGGCTCCTTTAAAATTACTGAATTAAAATTGCATCTAGCAGATTCTACCTACAAACAAGCTATAGGGATTATGGAGAACACTTTAGTTTACATCAAAGGCTGTCCCGCTCTCATTGATTTTGTTATAATTGACATGCCTGAAGATTGTTGCTCCTATAATACTAGGATGTCCTTTCTTGAGAACTATAAAGGCTTTAATTAACCTTCATGAAGGGAATGTGAAGTTGAAGTTGCCTTCGCAGGATCCTTTTGTTATTCATTTCCCCAGGAAGAAGAAAGCCAAACATGACGAGAAGGAGGCCATCACTTTGAAGGCCAATTACTTTCGAGTGGGTGTTCCACTCATCTGGCCCAAGTGAGTATCATTAAGGCCAAGCTATTGAACATAAAAGAGCGCTCCATGGGAGGAAACCCATGTTAAATAAAGGTTTGAGTTAAGCTTTTAGTTTTAGTTTAAGTTCATGTTTAATAAAGAGTGCTAGAAAACTCCATTTGAGGAGAAGAAGTTTGGTAGTACTTGAAATTATGCTTTATTCATGGTATTGTTGGTCCACAATATTTAGTGTCAATTTTCTGTCAAAAACAAGGTATATTGCTAAGTTACAGGAAAAGAAATAGGTTACGAAGAAATAGAATTTTTTTGATGCACACAGAGAGTTTAACGACCAACTATATGGCGGGAATAAAAATTCCGGCCGTATAGATATCTTTACCATCGAATTTTTTTCTGCAATATGTACTGAGAGTTTAACGACCAACTATACGGTAGGAATAAAAATTACAGCCGTATAGTTCCGGTCATATAGATATCAATGCCTCCGTACAATTTCTTTTCATATGTACTGAGAGTTTAACGACCAATTATACGGCGGGAATAAAAATTCTGGCCATATAGTTCTGTCGTATAGATATCGATTCCTTTGCAAATTTTATTTCGCAGGGACAGACAGTTTAACGACCAACTATATGGCTGAAACATTTTGTTCTGCATGTATAGTTGCGTCCGTATAGCTGCGCCGCTAGGAGGAAACCCTAATATTTTGACAGAACACCAACTATAAGTCGGGAACACATGTTGCGCCCGTATAGTTGCGTCTGACCACAAAATCGCACGGGGAGGTACTCCCAACTCCAAAACTTCAATCCTTTTTCTTCCTTCTACCTCCAAACTCTCTGAAAACCTCAAGGGATCTCTATCTCTACTCAATTTCGTTCGATTTCCTTGCACACAAGTGATCTACGGTATGTTTCTCCTACGATCCTCCATTTACTTTTTGCAAATTCATCTTCGATCTATTTTCATTGTCAATCTAGGGTGAGACCTACTATGAACCAATTGGCATGATTTTCTTTCCTAGATTATTATCTTGAGGAGATTCTTTAGTGTGTTTAGATGAGGACTATATTATACTTACTGTTGTTGGATCAAAAGGTTTTATTTTTGCCTTTCTTCAATGTTTTAGATGATGAACACAAGGAGCCAAACTCGTGCTCGTGCCACCGCTAGCGCTTCTCGGGCTATCACTCAGGAACGCATGGGGATACAGTTCAAGGATGAGGCCCATCGTGAATGCTTCAACAGGATCAAGAACCGCTAAGTGAAGGCCACCAAGTGGGCTTGCCCCATTATATTGAACCAACTTGGTATTTCTGATGACTTTAATTTACTTTGCAATAAAGCTGGCCTGCAAAACTTTGTGTACAATGATGTACCTACTTATCGCCGCTTAACCATTGAATTCCTAAGTTCATTGCAAAGCACCGTTAAACTATGGCAATGAGAGGATACTACTTCTTTTTGTCTGATGAACAACAACTACACTTTAACATTAGATGAATGGTGCGCATGATTTAATTTGCCAAACAATGATGTTCATGCTTTACGCGCATCCTTTACTGACTTAAGTCCTTCCCCCGATCAATAATATAATGGAATGAGCTTCACTAGTAGAGTGAACAAGGGGAAAGAATATTCAACATCCTGCAATTCGCTATTTGTTCTATGTTGTTGCTAACACCTTGCAGGCACCTAATGAGTTCACAAGACTCAGCGAGGAGGACATCCTAGTCCTCGCAAAGGCTGCTTACATCAACTGCAACCTGTCACTCAACTTGGGTGCCATCCTTGTGCGCTACCTGGAGCAGCAAGCCTCCCAAAGCCAAGGGCCAATCACAGGAGGATGCATCATCACCGTGCTTGCCACTGCACTAGACATCGATCTAGGTGAGTTGCAACCCGTACTAGGTGAGACACGTGTTGGTTTCTCCACCTTGAGGGCCCGTGGAATGCTCACTAGGAGAGGTGGTGTTTATTACCTACATATTGCTGGAGCTGGGCGTATCTACCCCGCTCCTATGCCTAATGGTCTTTTCTCTATCAAGGAAGGACATTTTCTATATGATTCACAGGTTGAGCCACACCAACCCGAGGAAGAGATTCCTTAAGAGGATGAGGACCAAGAGGATGAGCAAGAAGTTCCTTATCAAGAGGAGCAGCCACAAACCCGGTTCACCACATACTAAGATTTCCAAGGACTTGGAGGGACTGTGGAGAGGATGCACAACCTCTCTTTGAACCTCCGAGAATCAACAAGTAACCTCTCAACTCAATTTGCGAACTGGAGTAAAGTTTTTTTCTCGCCACCAGAATGATTTGAAGGGCTTGCAAAATCCTAAGCTTGGGAAAGTTTCCTCATGTATCTTTATTTGGCATTTATTTGCTTTTATTTATTTCGAGGTTGCGTTTTTATTTGAGTTTATAAGCACTCGTGTTGGTTTCCCCAACACTTTATCTTTAGTTCTTTCTATTTTGCCTTCGAAATTTCTAGCCGAGCTTTGCCGTCAATTTTCTATTTTTTAAATTTCCTCTCTTAAAAATCACAAAAATATTTCTCCATTTTTCCTTATTTTCCCTCTTTCTTTTCTTTCCACCTCGAGGTCTTCATATATTTGTAGGCGAGTGATCGACTTCAAGTTTCCAAGAAACAAATAAAAAGGAAGAGAGAAGTGGAACCAAACATGAGAGGTATCCCTTATGACTCCCCACTTTTGAAGTTTGAGAAACCCATGCTAGTTAGTAGTAAATGTTGAGACATTATATTGGTGGAGTGAGTCTTTCTATCATAGTAAGATTGTCATTTGCATGGGTATTTAATTGGGCTCATTTTGTTCCAGCTCTCGTAATTAACCAAGTCTTGCCTAAAAATTGCTAAACAATTGAAATAAGAAAAGTCTCACAATTGAATACTTGGGTGTTGTAGTGCTTAGTCTTGAAGGCTTATTTCTAGAGACACTCGACACCACTGAAAATGTTGATTGACTTGATAGCTCTCTTTGAAAGGATTTGTTCGATTAAATTAATGTTTAGCGGTTTTTGTGAGCATGCCAAAGTTTGACTTGTTAATCATAAGAATGATATAGCTTTACCAGTGTCAAACTTCATGGGATGCCAACAACTCCGCTGGCCTACGAACGATCTTCATGGAGGAAACTCCTAGATTTCAGCTATGAGTTGATTAAACACTTGTAGCAGCAATGCTATAGTGGTTAAGATTCTTGGCATTCCCGGGTAGCTGTCATCATGATGGAATCACTCCTCTGGCTATTATGAGTAATCGTTATGCAAAAGGAACAAAAACCTTAGTGATGCCACGAGTGTCCATCACAACCCGCTAAACTAATAAAAATCTTTGGCATGCTCTCAATTACTTAAAAACTGAAATTCTTGAAGGACAATGAATAGAAAAGTAGTGCTTGCAAAGTCTTGATTCATTGATGTGGGAGAATTGAGATACTATAGTATATATGCTTTTCATGACAACTCTCACACTCTTAATTTACAAGATTATACTTTACTATTCAAAGGCAAGCCTATGAGTTGATTACTTGACATGGAATAAATTTTACTCATTTGGATCATCCATGTTTACAATAATTTTGTTGCGCTATAAGGATGCATGAATCCTGTATGATATGCTTGCCATTAATCTATCTATGCTGAAATTTTTCAGATTTATGAAGTGGAGGAAACATGAGACTATTAATCATGAGTAAGATCACCATCTCGTTATTTCAGTTTAAATGCTGAGTTCCTTTTTGATTTTGGTTTTCTTGCTCAGGACGATCAAGTTTAAGCTTGGGGAGGTTGATGTCTCTGAAATATAGGCATCTATGTCCACATTTAAACTGGATATTAATCCCATTCTTGATGAAATATCTCTCCAAACCTTGCCACTAATGATAATATTTAAAGGGGTATGCAATCCTTTCTTCTTGTATTTTTCCTGCACAGATAATGTCGTTTAAAGGAGGGAATCACTACATTAAAGTAAAAGATACGATATTTCCAACAACCAGAAGAAACCAGGAGCCGAACAACGGAGGTAGACGCCTTAACGACCAACTATACGGTCGGAGCAAAAATTCCGACCGTATAGCTCCGGTCGTATAGTTGGTGCCGCCATCGTTAGGTCAAACAGAACAACTTTCGTGAAGGGACCCCTATATAAAGAAGCCTCAGGCTACGAGAAAACAAGCCAGACCTCGCCAAAAAGCCTCTGCCACAGATCACCAGCCGCCTCTAGATCTCCAAACCCTTCTCCATCTCCATAGCCATATTCCACCACTTGTAATAGTAGATCTCTTCTCCGATTGGCGACATTGTAAGACTATTGCTATCAATCTTATGATTTTCATTACAATGTTTGTGACTGTTGATCTCATCTCTATGCGTGAGTAATTCTCCTTGGGCTAAGGGCTTCGGCCTAGCCATGTAGCAATTGTGCATGTGATTTATCATAGATGGGATCGTGTATTAGTTTGTATGACATGCTGATTATTGTATCATATCTTGCCTCTAAGGACCTTTTAGGTACCCAAGACCCCAAGGGTTGAGCCATGTATAGGGAGTATGAGTGATGACTGATCTCCAGGTTGGGAACCCCAGTGATAGAAGGGGTAGTATGGTTGTATGCGAGGGATTTTCTTGGGATTAACGGTGAAATTACTATGAATATCATTAGTTATCTTTCTCCCATGGATGAGACTAATAGGTTATTGCTATAAGCGGTTGCAGATGCAATAGCAATTATGGATGCACTGCCCACATATAATTTATCTTGCTCTAACAAGTACACGCATACTTTATTTCTATCTTTTATTTCCATCAGATGTTTTTGCACAGCTATAGGTGAAACCGAACGCCCTAGGCCCTCTCTCTCCATCATCAACAACAACAAAAAGACGCAAGCTATTGGTCCGGTAAAAACACAAAAGGAATTCTAAAACTCCCGAAAGTCCACTAAAGTAACTTCACTACGCATTCGCTTCCCGTGGATTCTATAACCTAGGTCTACTAGGGAAAAAGAGCTATACTACATCCGTAATCCGGATCAAAGGTATCAACGGTTACAGACCAACTATATGGCGAGAATAAAAAATCCGGCCGTATAGCTCTGGTCGTATAGATATCAGTGCTTTCGTACGAATTCTTTTCCATGTACTGACGGTTTAATGACCAACTATACGGCGGGAATAAAAAATTCCGGCCGTATAGCTCCGATTGTATAGATATCGATGCTTTTGTACAAATTATTTCCCAAGTATAGATGGTTTGATGACCAACTATACGGCGGGAACATATTGTTCCGACCGTATAGTTCCGGCCGTATAGGTGCGCCGCCAGGAGTAACCCCTAAAAAATTGACAGAAGGCCAACTATACGGCAGGAACACATTGTTTTGGCCGTATAGTTGTGCCCGTATAGTTGCGACCGACCACAAAATCGCACGGGAAGGTACCTCTAACTCCAAAACTTCAATCCTTTTTCTCTCTTCTACCTCCAAACTCTATCAAAACCTCAAGAGATCTTCACATCTACTCAATTTCGTTCGATTTCCTCGCACACAAGTGATCTACGGTATGTTTCTCCTCTGATCCTCCAATTACTTTTTGCAAATTCATTTTCGATATATTCTCATTATCAATCTAGGGTGAGACCTACTATGAACAAATTGCCATGATTCTCTTGCCTAGATTATTATTTGGAGAGAATTCTTTAGTGTTCTATGATGAGGAATATGTTATACTTATTATTGTTGGATCAAAAAGTTTTATTTTTGTCTTCCTTTATTGTTTTAGATGATGACCACAAGGAGCTAAACTCGTGCTCGTGCCACCGCTAACACTTCTCGGGCAATCACGCAAGAGCGCATGGGGATACGGTTCAGGAATGAGCTCCAACACGATCGCTTCAACAAGATCGAGAACCATGAAGTGAAGGCCACCAAGTGGGCTTGCCCCATTATATTGAACCAACTTGGTATTTCTAATGAATTTAATTTACTTTGCAGTAGAGCTGGCCTGAAAACTTTGTGTACAATGATGTGCCTACTTATCGCCGCTTGACCATTGAATTCCTAAGTTTGTTGCAAAGCACTGTTAAACCATGGCAAGGAGAGGGCACGATTTCTTTCCGACTTATGAACAACAACTACACTTTAACACTAGATAAATGGTGCACATCTTTTAATTTTCCACATAGTGATGTTAATGCCTTACACTCATCCTTTACTGGCTTAAATCCTTCCCCTGAACAATATTATAATAGAATGAGTTTCACTACTAGAGTAAGCAAGGGGAAGACTATTCAACATCCTGCAATTCGCTATTTGTTCTATGTTATTGCTAACACCTTGCAGGCAAGAAACGAGTTCACAAGACTCAATGAGGAGGACATCTTAGTCCTCCGATGACCCACAAGTATAGCGGGTTTATCGTAGTATTTTCGATAAGCAAGAGTGTCGAACCCAACAAGGAGCAGAAGGTGTTGGCTATTGGTATGGATCAGGAATTCTCTGCAGATACTTAGCAAATGGATTTTTAGGGTTTTTTATAAAGCAAGTAAACAAAGTACGAGTAAATAAAAGAAGTAGGAATAAATGCAGCAAGTGGCTAATCCTTTATGCAGCAAAGGACAAGCCGGTTGTATTACTTAAGATGACCAAACGTTCTCGAGGACACATGGGAAGACTGTCAAGTGCTTTCGCTTCATATATTTGATTAATCTTCTTTAGCTTGCTAAGTGTTGTGTGGGTGAACCTGTGCTAATGTACCGACCTTCCCAGGACTAATACATATGTGTGATTATACCCCTTGCAAACATCCGTAAGTACAAGAAAGTAATTAAGGTAGAAACCTAACCACAACTTGAAACTCTAAGACCCGTACGTCCCTTGTGCAATGGTTTCCTAACAGGGGTTCAGGTTTCTGTCACTCCGGCAACCCCTACGATTAGTATACAAATACACAATGCATTCCCCTAGGCCCATATAGGTGAACTGTCATGTATTCGACGTTCACATGACACCACTAGAAGAAGTACACCACGACCTAAATATCAAACTATTGAATCTTTCTCAACACAACTCCACTACTAACAACTTGACTGCTCCCATGTCCTCAAGAACAAAACGAACTACTCACAAGACATCATATGGATCATGATCAGAGATGGAATAATGATGTATAACAATCTGAACATAAAAAATAATTCAATGGTTCACTCAATAGCATCAACTACAAAGAGTAATCAACATCGGGAAAGTTTCCCCTATGAACTATCCAAGATTCAACGCAATTGTTACAGCAATATGGAGATGGTGATGAGGGTGCTGATGATGATGATGGTGGTGATGATGATGATGATCCCGATGAAGTCTAGCTTGATGGTGGTGTTGATGGCGACGATCTTCCCTCTCCAGGAAGGAATTGCCCCGGCAGAAATCTGTCTGCTGGAGAGATCTTTCTCTCTCGGTGTATTCCTCCCCGCAGAGGCGGCGGAATCTTTCTATGGTCGCTCTCTGAGTCTTAGGGTTTCGGGAGGATAATATACGCCAGAGGGGAGAGCTAGAGGTGGGCTAGGGCGGCCACACCACCTGGTGGTGTGGCCAAGGGTGGCCCGTGCCAGGGGGTGGTGTCGGCCCCCCTGTGGCCCATCTCCACTCCCTCTTCTGGCAGCCTTCGTCTTCTGGAAAAATAGGATTTTCCGTATATTTTCCCGGATTTTCTGATCTTCGCGAATTTTGCCTCGAAACATCACCTTTTCCATCAGAATCCTGACTGCAGCGGTCCATGCTCCAAAAGTCATCAACCATGCAAAACAGATGAAATAACATAAGTATCATCTCTTAATATGAAATATATCAATGAATAACAGTGAATTATGACATAGAATAGTGATGCACAATGGACGTATCAACTCCCCCCAAACTTAGACTTCGCTTGTCCCCAAGCGAAACTGAGCTCAATAAACATGGCCTCAGGTTTATGGAGTGAAGAGTCGATAAAAGAATACGGATAAGAAGCATCACATTCATCAATACATAGATCATAATAGAAGACAACTCACTATTATATAACTTAACTTGCAATAAGTAAAGGAAGCACAATAAAGATACATAAAGTGAATCATAATTGGTAATGGAAAACTTAGCTCTTGGTCAAAGAATAGTTGATAATTTGTTGGAGTTCACAAATAGCTGGTTTTTCAATGATAGCTTTCAAAGTAGTAAACATCAAGATAAGAGCAATGTGCAAAACAAGGAACATAAGAAACATGCTTGAATAAATCATCATATGAATGAATGAAACAGAACAACTCAAAATACTTGCTGAGATAGAAGGGAATAAGTTTACTGACTCTACTAAAAAGTAAAAGAAAGGCCCTTCGCAGAGGGAAGCAGGGATTGCAAGTCTCATAAAGAGCTCCCAAAAATTGTGATACTTACTAGCTTTCAGCTCTCATTGCCCCTATCATAGGCATCTTTTGGTGATTAAGGTTAGAGTGACACAACTAAGAGGATATGCTTGACAAGTTATAAATTGAAGTCCCATGCCCCTTACTTACGAGTATCGATCCTCATGCTACTCAACTTCAGACACGAGTAAGCTCTTGTCATTGTAAAGACATGCGTATCATAAGAACCACCAACGGGGTACCCCTTGCACATGACACGGGAGCTATCCCATAATCAAAATGACAAGGCCAGCAGACAGTGAGCATCTCAGCGATCTTTTTATTTGCTATTTGCATAGGTTTTTATTGAGGAGGCTTCATAGAATGCTCACTATAGTTATGTTGCAAGTTTCCACCATGATTAAGCATGGCTTAGGCTAGCAGCCCAGGCGTTTCTCTAACAAACATATAAACTCCATGATCTTACAAGTTCCACTTTTATTTCACACCGTTGGGATCCATAAGCAAAAGAACATGATATCAACTAGGTACAAAGTACCAATGCAGTGTTGAAAGCGGTCCCCATGATACATGGTTCTGCTAACTTCAACTCATAAAGCGCAAGCATATACGCAACAAAGAAGGACCCAATGGTTCAGGTTTATTAAATACAAGAAAGTAAAGTGTGCCATCAAGTTCGTGAGAGCTTTAATCACTAATGTTCACATAACAAGTTTAATTTGGAAGGTAGACAAAACAAGAATTTATTTGGAATAGCAATAGTGCTACTAGTTAGGTATGGTGGACACAAATGACATAGGTTTTGGTTTAAGGATTGGATGCACGAGAAGAATTCCTTCTCAGTACGGGTTTTTGGCTAGCAAGGCTGGGTAGCAAGTATAAGAGTTGAAGTAACCAAACAAACATACAAGTGATAAAAACAAACATGCAATCTTCCTTGAAAGCGCAAAAGATCTTAACTAGAGAATACTAGACTTATGAGCAAATCACGAAAGAAAGATGATGAAATTATTTTTCTTTTAGAGGTACTTTTATCTTTTCATTCAACTCTTCAAAATTAGTGTTGCTACTGACCGAGCCAGGTTTGCCAAAACCAACTAAATTAACTCAATGATCCCAAAGTGCTACCAATACTAACAACAAGATCAATCATACAACCACGAATTGAAAACTAAAATAAGCTATGAAAAAGAGTAAATGATAGAACTTCTCATTAATATTCTATAACGGAAAAACACACCAAGGGATACATATCTAACGAGAAAGGGGAAATTTCCATAATGCAAACCATCCTACATAATAACTTCTCTATTCATGATATGACTCTACTAAAAAGGGTAAAAAGATAGAAGATAGTGATGTGATACCGAGGCACTCCCCCAAGCTTGGAACAAACCAAGGGGATGCCAAACCTGATGACGAATTACTCCTTTGGTGGTGGTGGTATCCTCTTGATGAGCTCTTTGATCAGTTTCCCCAAATCCTCAATCTCGAAGGTGAGATTACGAATAAGCTACGAGTTTTGCTCAATGTGGCTCATGATCATGTCGGGTTGAGAATCCCAGCTCTTGCGATTCTTTCCCCACTCTACCTCCTTGAAGTCTTCTTTTGGAGGGCAATTTCCCATTGGGCATATTCTGGTATTGATACTCATGGATAAGAGTATGGAAAGGATTCTTGGTGCATGGAGGAAGTGACCATGGATCTGAATGGTGATGAGGAGGTTTCCCTCCAATTGCCATAGTTCTGGCAGGGTTTTCCACCACTCCAATGCTAGCAATGGTAGTGCCGGTGTGCTTTGCCTCCTCTTCACCTTCACCCTTGATCTCCTTCTCCTGCCCGGGGTCTTGGAGATATTCCTCCATAGGCTCCTTTCCTTTATCCTTGGCAGACACCATTGTGCTTCAAAGCTTTCAAAGATAGTTCCTGGCAGAAACAGATCGAAACGAAAACACGATATACGAACCTCAGGGGATCCGGGGGGTTATATATTACGAAGTTTCATAACAAAAGGAAGGTACTAGGAGAAAACGGGTCGGAGACGGAGTTCGAGGTGGCCTCACCACCTGGTGGCGCGGCCTGGGGAGGGCCCGCGCCAAAGGGTGGTGTGAGCCACCCTAGCTCTATTTCTGTCCCTCTTTCGCTTCATAGCTTTCTTTATTGTCTAAAAACTGCAAAAATATAGTTGGATAGTATTTCGTGGAACTTTTCTTACCAGAACTATTACCTATTTGAAAACGGACTCTGCAGGTCTCTGAATTTGGTATTTAGTAGATTCTTTCAGAGTCACCACTTGAATAACATCAATATCTTCATCTTCATACACTTATTACTTGAGTCATGAACCTTTCTCTTCCTTATTACACCATTATCTCCACTACCTGGAAATTCCTTTCACACAAAACTTCACATAGTTCTTATTAGCAACATTAGTATAAGTGAAGTGATAAAACCTTTTGAGTTCAACTTCAACTGAAAACCATCAAAACATAAGCTACTGTAGCAACTCCTTCCGAAAACCCAAAAAGAATTCAAAAAGGAAATAGATTAAAGAAGCAAATGCAAGAGTGGCAAAATCTGTCAAAACAGACCAGCAGGTAAAGATCATTTTTTTCGAAAATCTTCTGTTGCTCAAATCAAAAAGCGCAAAACTAACGAAAGTTAAATAACAACCTGGGGCAGAAGCAAAAGAATTACAGCTCAATCCGACATACAGAGATCTCTCACGAATTTTTACGGTGAAGCACAAAAATTTGTTTCGGGACAACAACTTCCCCAAATATTATTTCTCTCTCATTAGAGGTTGATCTTGACACAAAAACCAAACGAAAAGGATAAGGAGAGGTTATTACTGAAGTAATAACTTCGAAGACTCAAAGAAACAAAAACAAACTAAAAGCAAAAACAAATTGGGTTGTCTCCCAAAGAGCTCTTTCTTTATAGCCATTAAGGTGGGCATGATAATTTTGAAGATGCTCACATAGGAATATGAATTGAGGTGAAAGAGAGCATTAAGAAGAAAAAATACACACGTTTAAGTCTAACCCACTTCCTATGCAAGGTAATTTTGTAAACAAACAAGTTGTTGAAACTAGAGGCTACTGGCATAGGAAGGCAAAAGAAGTGCAACATAAAAACTTTCAGCATAAAACGAGGAAACTTGATATTATTGAGATGCATTAGAACACTTTTTCCTCTCTCATAGTAACTTTCAGTATCATGCATAAACTTAAGAATATAACTATCACAAGGGCCATCGTAACAATGATCACTTATTTTAACAGAAAACACAGGAATACTAGCTCTTATAACACTAGTTTGTGAAACAATATTAGAGGTATCCTTACAAAGGATAGTGTGTCCCTCTCCTACATATTTAGTAACAAAGTCTTTCACATTTTCTATTATAGGTTCATCAACCATTTGTTTATCAGGTTCAACAGCCTCATTCATATTTTCATTAACCATACTAGCTATCATAGAATGTTCCTTTATCTTACATGGGAAATGGATTTTCTCAATGTAAGGTTTAGGTAAGACATGATTAGTAGTATAAACTTCAGTATTTCTTGCAGGAACACTCTTAGAAATATCTTTATAAGGTTCATGATACTTATTCCACTTCTTTTTAGGCACTTCAATGTAGGAAGCAAAAGCCTTAAAATAAGAAGCAATAGCTTGAGAGTCTAGACCATAAGCATTACTAATATTTTGAAAGTCATCAGTTCCCATAAAAGATTCAATGCATTAATAATCATAATTTATACCTGACTTTCTACCTTTGTCATTCTCCCAAGCTTCAACATTGTCTTGAATACGGTCCAGAAGATCCCATTTAGCTTCTTCTTCCATGCGAGTGAATGATCCAGCACAAGAAGCATCCAATAAATCCTTGTCATGTAGAGGGAGCCTTGAATAAAAGTTATTGATAATAATATTGTTCTGGAGCTCATGAATGGGAGATTTGAGCATTAGTAACTTCAGTCTCCCCCAAGATTGAGCTGTACTGTCTCCATCAAGAGGCCAAAGTTGTATATTTGATTCCGATCTTTATGAATCTCACTAGGAGGATAAAACTTTGAATAAAACAGAGGCATTATTTCCTCCCATTCCAGAGTTTGACCATTCTTCAGCAACTTATACCATTCCTCAGCTCTTCCTTTCAGCGATAATGAGAATAACTTCTTCTTAACTTGATATGTAGTAATACCTGCACACTTGAACAACCCGCATAATTCGTGTATAAAGAGTAAATGATCACCGGGATGGACAGTTCCATCCCCAACATAGTAGTTATCCATAACGCGTTCAATAATTCTTGTAGGTATTTTAAAAGCATCATTCCCAACAGGTGGTGGTTCATCTACTACCTTAGCAGTGGTAGTAGCATTACCAAATAAGAAACTTAGCGAGTTATCCATAACAAAAATAAAGCAACTAATAGAGATAAACAATACTCACAGTAGAAGTTTCCTTTACCAGTTCCACTCTCCAATAGTGCTTCACTCCCCGGCAACGGCGCCAGAAAATAGTCTTGATGACCCACAAGTATAGGGGGTGTATCGCAGTATTTTTGATAAGAGTGTCGAACCCAACGAGGAGAAGAAGGTGCTGGCTAGTGGTATGGATTAGGAATTCTCTGCAAATACTTAGCAAATGGATTTTTAGGGGTTTTTGATAAAGAAAGTATACAAAGTACGAATAAATAAAAGACAGTAGGAATAAATGCAGCAAGTGGCCCAATCCTTTATGCAGCAAATGACAAGCCGGTTGTATTACTTAAGATGACCAAATGTTCTCGAGGACGCATGGGAAGACTGTCATGTGCTTTCGCTTCATATAGTTGATTAATCTTCTTTAGCTTGCTAAGTGTTGTGTGGGTGAACCTGTGCTAATGTACCGACCTTCCTAGGACTAATACATACTTGTGATTATACCCCTTGCAAACATCCCTAAGTACAAGAAAGTAATTAAGGTAGAAACCTAACCACACCTTTAAACTCTAAGACCCTTACGTCCCTTGTGCAATGGTTTCCTAACGGGGGTTCAAGTTTCTGTCACTCCGGCAACCCCTATGATTAGTAGCCAAATACACATTGCATTCCCCTAGGCCCATATAGGTGAAGTGGCATGTAGTCGACATTCACATGACACCACTAGAAGAAGTACACCACAACTTAAATATCAAACTATTGAATCTTTCTGAACACAACTCCACTACTAACAACATGACTTCTCACATGTCCTCAAGAACAAAACGAACTACTCACAATACATCATATGGATCATGATCAGAGATGGAATAATGATGTATAACAATCTGAACATAAACAATAATTCAATGGTTCACTCAATAGCATCAACTACAAAGAGTAATCAACACCAGGAAAGTTTCCCCTATGAACTATGCAAGATTCAACGCAATTGTTACAGCAATATGGAGATGGTGATGAGGGTGCTGCTGCTGATGATGGTGGTGATCATGATGATGATCCCGATGATGTCCAGCTTGATGGTGATGTTGGTGGTGATGATCTTCCCTCTCCGGGAAGGAATTCCCCCGGCAGAAATCTGTCTGCCAGAGAGATCTTTCTCTCTCGGTGTTTTCCGCCCCGCAGAGGCGGCGGAATCTTTCTGTGGTCGCTCTCCGAGTGTTAGGGTTTCGTGAGGATAATATACGCTAGAGGGGAGAGCCAGAGGTGGGCCAGGGCGGCCACACCACCTGGTGGCGCAACTAAGGGTGGCCCGCGCCAGGGGGTGGTGTGGGCCCCCTCTGGCCCATCTCCACTCCCTCTTCTCGCAGCCTTCGTCTTCTGGAAAAATAGGATTTTCCATATATTTTCCCGAATTTTCTGATCTTCGCGAATTTTTCCTCAAACAACACCTTTTCCATCAGAATCCTGACTGCAGCGGTCCATGCTCCAAAAGTCATCAACCATGCAAAAACAGATGAAATAACATAAGTATCACCTCTTAATATGAAATATATCAATGAATAACAGTGAATTATGACATAGAATAGTGATGCAAAATGGACGTATCATCCTCACAAAGGCTGCTTACATCAACTGCAACTTGTCCCTCAATGAGGAGAGGTGGTGTTTATTACCTGCATATTGCTGGAGCTAGGCGTATTTACCCCGCTCCTATGCCTAATGGTCTTTTCTCTATCGAGGAAGGACGTTTGCTATATGACTTGCAGGTTGAGCAATACCAACCTGAGGAGGAGATTCTGGATGAGGATGAGGACCAAGAAGAGGAGCAAGAAGTTCCTCATCAAGAGGAGCAGCCATCAACCCGGTTCGCTACATACCAAGACTTCCAAGAACTTGGAGGGACTGTTTAGAGGATGCATAGCCTCTCTCTGAACCTCCGAGAATCCAGTAGTAATTTATCAACTCAATTTGCGAACTGGAGTTCCAACTTTTCCCGCCACCACAATGATTTGAAGGGATTTGAAGTTCCAAGTTTCCTCATGTATCTTTATTTGGCGTTTATTTGCTTTTATTTATTTCGAGGTTGTGTTTTAATTTGAGTTTATAAGCACTCGTGTTGGATTCCCCAACACTTTATCCTAAGTTATTTCTATTTGCTTTCGAGATTTTCTAGCCAACCTTTGCCGCCAATTTTCTATTCTTTAAATTCCCTCTCTTAAAAATAACAAATAGATTTTTCCATTTTTTTTAATTTCCCTCTTTCTTTTTCTTTCCGCCTCGAGGTTCTCATGTCTTTGCAAGAGAGTGATCGACTTCGAGTTTCCAAGAAACAAATAAAAAGGAAATGAGAAGTGGAACCAAACATGAGAGGTATGTCTTATGAGTCCCCACTTTTGAAGTTTGAGAAACCCATGCTAGTTAGTAGTAAATGTTGAGATATTATACTGGTGGAGTGAGTCTTTGTATTGTAGTAAGATTTTCGTTTGCATGGGTATTCAGTTGGTACGTTTTGTTCCAGCTCTCGTAATTAACCAAGTCTTGCCTAAAAATTGCTAAACAATTGTAATAAGAAAAGTCTCACAATTGAAGGCTTGGGTGTTGTAGTGTTTAGTCTTGAAGGCTTATTTCTAGAGACACCCAACACCACTGAAAATGTTGATTGACTTGATAGCTCTCTTCAAAATGATTTGTTTGATTGAATTAATGTTTAGCGGTTTTTGTGAGCATGCCAAAGTTTGACTTGTTAATCATAAGAATGATATAGCTTTACGCGTATCAAACTTCATGGGATGCCAACAACTCCTTTGGCCTACGAACGATCTTCATGGATGAAACTCCTAGATTCTGGCTATGAGTTGATTAAAACATGTAGCAGCAATGCTATAGCGGGTAAGATTCTTGGCACTCCCGGGTAGCTGTGTTCATAATGGAATTACTCCTCTGGCTATTATGAGTAATCATTATGCAAAAGGAACAAAAACCTTATTGATGCCACGAGTGTCCCTCACAGCCAGATAAACTAAAGAAAAATATGGTTAGCGGTTTTTGTGAGCATGCTAAAGTTTGACTTGTTAATCATAAGAATGACATTGCTTTACGCGTGTCAAACTTCATGGGATGCCAACAACTCCGCTGGCCTACGAACGATCTTCATGGAGGAAACTCCTAGATTTCGGCTATGAGTTGATTAAACACATGTAGCAGCAATGTTATAGTGGGTAAGATTCTTGGCACTCCCGGGTAGCTGTGTTCATGATTGAATCACTCCTCTGGCTATTACGAGTAATCATTATGCAAAAGGAACAAAAACCTTAGTGATGCCACGAGTGTCCATGATAGCCCGAAACTAAAACAATTTTTTCATGACAACTCTCACACTATCAATTTACATGATTATACTTTATTGTTCAAAGTCAAGCCTATGAGTTGATTACATGACATGGAATAAAGTTTACTCATTTGAATCATCCATGTTAACAATAATTTTGCTGCGCTATAAGGATGCATACAACCCATATGATATGCTTGCCATTACTCTATCTATGTTGAAGTTTTTCAGATTTATGAAGTGGAGGAAACATGAGACTATCAATCATGAGTAATATCATCATCTCGTTATTTCAGTTTAAATGCTGAGTTCCTTTTTGATTTTGGTTTTCTTGCTCGGGGACGATCAAGTTTAAGCTTGGGGAGGTTGATGGCTCTGAAATATAGCCATCTACGTCCACATTTAAACTGGATATTATTCATAATTTTGATGAAATATCTCTCTAAACCCTGCTACTAATGCCTAATATTCAAAGGGCCTTTCTTTCTATTTTTTCCTACGTAGATAATGACGTTTTATGATGGGAATCACTACATTAAAGTCAAAGATACAAGATTTCCAACAACCAGAAGAAACAAGGAGTCATGGGTCGGAGACAGACGCTTTAACGACTAACTATATGACTGGAATAAAATTCCAGCCTTATAGTTTCGGCCGTATAGTTTCCATCGACACCGCTAGGTCAAATAGAACAACTTTCATGAAGGGACCCCTATATAAAGAGGCCTCGGGCGACGAGAAAAGGGTAACTCCAGAAACCATCAGCCACCCCCAGATCTCCATCCAGAACACTGACGAGCCGCCGGAGGAATATACTTAGATCTAATCTCTCCACCACCATAGCCATATTCCACCACTTGTAATAGTAGATCTCTTCTTTGATTGGCGACATTGTAAGACTATTTTCTATCAATCTCATGACTTTCACTACAATGTTTATGAAATTTGATCTCATCTCTATGTGTGAGTAATTCTCCTTGGGCTAAGGGCTTCGGCCTAGCCATGTAGCTTTTTGTGCATGTTATTTATCATAGATGGGATCATGTATTAGTTTGTATTACATGATGATTATTGTATCCTCTCTTGCCTCAATCTAAGGACTTGTCAGGTACCCAAGACCCCGAGGATTGAGCCAGGTATAGGGAGTATGAGTAATGACTAATTTGCAAGTTGGGAGCACTAGTGACAGAAGGGGTAGTATGACTGTATGTGAGGGATTTACTTGGGATTAACGGTGACATCACTATGCATATCATTAGTTCTCTTTCTTCTATGGATGAGACTAGTAGGTTATTGCTATAAGAGGTTGCGGAGGCAATAACAATTATGGATGCACTGCCCACATATAATTTATCTTGCACTAACAATTACATGCATACTTTATTTCTATCTTTTATTCCCATCAGATGTTTTGCATAGCTACAGGTGAAACCGAATGCCATTGGCCCTCTCACTCCATCATCGACAACAACAAAAAGACCCAAACTTTTGGTCTGGTAAAAACACAAAAGGAATTCTAAAACTCCGGAAGGTCCGTTAAAGTAACTTCACTATGCTTCTGCTTCTCGAGGATTCGATAAACCTAGGTTTACTAGGTAAAAAGAGCTATACTACATCCGTAATCCGGATCGAAGGTATCAACCCTTTTTCTAGCGCCGTTGTCTGGGAAGCGATAGCTACCCTGGTGAGGTTAGTAGGAACCTTGCTAGTTTTAATTCTTGTTTTTAATTTTTTTCTTTCAATCTTTATTTGAAAAACCAAAAAAACTAGTTAGTCTTTAAATTCTTGTTTTTATTATTATCATAAGTTTCTGTTTAAGAAAACCCAAAAACATAGGAAATATGGCTGAAAAGAAGCTTGGCGAATTTGCCACTCCCAATAATGATTATTTGCGTACTCCTATTACTCAGCAAGAAGTTTAGTCAATAATAATAATATCCTTCAAGACATAGAAAAAGCTGAAATGGATGATTATCTTGACTCCACACCTGAGGTGGACACCGAGATTAATCAAAAATATGAAGAACCCATAAGGAAAGGAGACGAGGCTCTTCCTCCTCCAATCCTTAAAACTCTACCAAAGGAACTAAAATATAGGTTTCTTGATGAGACCAATAAATTTCATGTTATTATAAGTGCTAACCTTGTAGAGAAAGAGGAGGAAAATTTAATGAAGGTTCTCCGCATGCATCGAAATGCTCTTGGGTATTCGATGAGTGACTTGAAGGGGATTAGTCCCTTGATAGCCACCCAAAGAATACTCATGGAAGAAGGAGCTCAGTCAGTCGTAGACTTTCAGCGACGTCTTAAACCTCACATGAAAGAGGAGGTAAGAAAAGAAATAATACGTTTGTTGGATGCATGCATCATCTTTCGTGTAGAAGAGAGTGAATGGGTAAGTCATGTTCATTGTGTTCCTAAGAAAGGTAGATTTATGATTATCAAAAATGAACATAATGAAATGGTACCTACTAGAACCACTATTGGTCACAAGATGTTCATTGACTATAGAAAACTTAATAAGGAAACTCGTAAGGACCACTACCCTTCACTGTTTATAGATCAAACTTTAGAAAGGCTTGCTATGCATTCTCAGTTTTGTTACTTAGACAGCTATTCCGTTTTTTTCGCAAATTGCTATTCACCATGATGATCAACTTAAAACTACTTTTATTTGTCCTTATGGCCTTTATGCTTATCGTCGTATGCCTTTTGGTCCATGCAATGCTCCTGCCACTTTTCAAAGATGTATGACTGTTATATTTGCTAATTATGTTATTATGGAAGTATTCAAGGATGACTTATCTATTTATGGAATGTTCTTTAATCATTGTCTCCATAATCTTCATAAAGTTTCGCAGATATGTGAAGACACTAACTTAGTCTTGAACTGGGATAAATGCCATTTCATGGTTCTAGAAGGCAAAATGCTTGGTCACAAAGCCTCAGGTAAGGGCATAGAAGCTGATAAAGCAAATATTGAAGGAATAGAAAGGTTACCCCCTCCTCAAGACATAAAAGGTATGAGAAGCTTCTTAGAACATGTGGGTTTTTATAGAAGGTTCATTAAGAACTTTTCAAAAACATCTAGACCTTTAACTAACCTTCTTCAAAAGGATGTTTGTTTTAATTCTAATGAAAAGTATCTTACTTCCTTTAACATACTAAAACAAGCTCTCCTTGAAGCTCCCATTATTAAACCACCTAATTGGAAGAAATGTTTTGAGATGTTTTGAGAGGCTAGTCATGAAGCTATAGGAGTAATTCTTTGTTAGTACGATGGTGATGATCTTAATATCATTCATCATGCTAGTCGCACCTTAAATGGCACCCAAAAGAACTACCCTATGGCAGAAAAAGAATTCTTCGTAGTGGTTTTCTCTTGTGATAACTTTAGATCTTACATCATGGACTCTAAAGTAAGAGTACACACTAATCGTGTTGGCTTAAAAGAAACCCTAGAAAGGACTGATGTTAAGCCAAGAATGATCCGTTGGACTTTACTTCTGTAAGAATTTGATTTACAGATCCTACAA
The DNA here is from genome assembly GCA_910589775.1 of Avena eriantha. Lineage (NCBI taxonomy): Eukaryota > Viridiplantae > Streptophyta > Magnoliopsida > Poales > Poaceae > Avena > Avena eriantha. The sequence goes on along the minus strand of OU342744.1, from coordinate 419,347,471 downwards.
AGAAAGTAAGAGATGGAGGAATCATTCATGGACACTCAAGAAGTTGCTCATCCTAAGGAGGTGTCATTCGTGTATATACCTATGGGAACCACACTACCAAAAAGGAAGTTATCTATTTCTTCTTGCAATGATTTTGGTGATTTTCTACAACCAGTTTTATTCGAAGAGAGAAAGAAAAAGATACTCAAATGAGTTCATGTTCCCTCGATGATCATAGATTATGAAATCCTGAACTTATCTTTGTTCTGAGTATTTTTATACTATTTCTTTTTTGCATATATGAATTCCTCTCATTTTTCTGAGTTCATTGCCGGTCTTATGAGATCGGTACGGGCGTGCGGTACAGCCAGATCCGCCCGTACCGCTGGTCGTTAAACCCGTTGGTACCCTCCTTTTGTTTTTGCAGAATGGTACGACCGCGTCGTATGGGCGTAGCCCCCCGTACGGCTGGTTGTTATAAGTTTTGTAATCTTCTTCTGCTTTTCGTTTGTCAAAAACAAAACCGAAGCCGCAAAGTCAGTACGGATGGGTAGTACGGGCAGAACCCGCCCGTACCACTTAGTCGGTTGACTATTATCGACTTCATCACATGGTGTTTTTGGAAATGACCCAATACGGGCGTGCGCCCGTAACAATTGGTCGTTACGACCCAAATTTCCTTCTTTTTCACTTATTTGTTTCCATATTTGTTAGGATTCTTTTCTTGGGCGCCCCTTTTTTTCCAATACGAGTTTCCCCTTGCTCCTGACCCTTAATAAGACTCTTTAGAGGTCCCTCTCTCTCTCTCTCTCTTATATCGACAGATCTAATCTATTTGATGCGCTAGCCAGTTCAAGGCAAAGGCAAACCTCTAAACCTCATGGCTCCTTCATGGGATAGTTTCTAGACCTCCTCCATAAGCTGATAATCGTGAAGCTCAAGGCCTAAGCCCAAAGAACAAGTGGTACACCTATGATGACGATGATGATTCTGATGATGAGGAGTTCAATATCTTCATGGAGCAATCAAAGAGGGGATGGAAGTAGCCGGACTACCTGGCTATGGTGAAGCCTGGAGATGAGTAAGAGGCCAAGGAACCTCATGGCAAGGGGTGCACGGAGTTCATCACCGTCAACTTCTTCACCGTTAACTACTCTTCACCAAAGCGTAAGAAAGCTAACTGTCTCGATGCAGGAACTTATCAGGAGACTACAACACATACCTCAACAAAAAGAAGATCACCATGAACACGCGCATGAGCGTGAAGCCACAAGAGGATTGGGGTTATTGTGCCAGTTGGCGCGTATGTCCTAGACAATGAACACCGTCTTCATAGGATAGAGAAGTACCAGAAAGAAGAGCTCATCCACAAGGATATTGTGCGCAAGCATATTTTGGATCTTGAAGGCAAGAAGGAACTCAATGACGTGATGAGCAAGGTCATTGATGGGATGTTCCTCTTGCATTCGGATATGTAGAAGTGTCTTCAATGCATATCCTCTCTGGAAGAGACGAACAAGAAGCTTCGTGCATCACTCTCCAACAAAATTACTTCACCATGATACACGCCACGATGCCAAATAATCGCAAGGGATTATTTGATCCACCCAACTTGATTCCAAGCTTGGGGATCTGTGAGAAACTTGTAATTTATCTTATAGTTTTACCATGTTTACTTTTCTGCATGCATGTTAGACTTTAATTCCCGAATTTGCATTAGTTTCATCAACTTCGATCTCCCTTTTGTTCAAGATAAGATTTATATCCTTTGAGTTGTGATACTTTATGATAATTGAAGTTGTGTTTGATTCATGATTATTATATTAGATGATTGAACTAGGTTGAGTGTCATAATACTTGTACAACTATCATGATTTTAGGGACTTCCACACCAACAAAAGTATTGATTAAGTTATGAGAAGAAGAATTCTGGTAGCATGTTAGAATTAAGAGTTTTTAACAGCCATTTAAGTAGTGAGCATGATCAAATAGTTGTGCTAAAAGAAAAAAGAGAAAAGGGAGCTAGTAAATATATAAACATACAACTATCAAAAGAAAAAGAAGAGAGCAGCTATCAAAAGAATCAAACATAGAAGAAAAAGAATGATCATGAATCTTCATTACTAAACTTAGTGCCATATATCTCTAAACTCTGTGATTATATGATATGTTAAATCACTAGCAACTTCTTATGATTTCATTAATACTATTAAATGTGTGGAAGCCTCTAAGTTATGTAATGTGTAAGGGTATGGTAATACCCCAAAGTATCTCTACATCCGATATTGTATTCCTGTTTCAATTTCTGCCTCATTTATTGTAACGACTCATGTCTCATGAACATGATGATATTGTCCATAAGCCAGCATGTTGCTCGGGGACGAGAAAGAGCCTAGCTTGGGGGGAGTTGATGAGTCCAAAATTGAAGCATTTTTACCTTTTGTTTTTGCATTAATAGAGTAGGGATCTTTGTATTTCACTGTGTTTGCACGCACTATTTTGTTCTTGTTTCAACAGGATCCTGAATCATTTAGTCCTATATGAACATATCAATTGGAACTATCATATTGTGTAATTATGTGATATTTCTAAGTGATAAAAGTCATTTTATGGATTTACCTTCACACCTGGGAGAATACCAAGCGAGAAGGAGGCATCAACACCGATAATTACCAGTAGTACGGGCGGAGCCCGCCCATACCAAGTGCCATCATGACCACCTTGTCAAATACTTTCTCCTAGCAAAGACGAGAGAGATCCGACATTCACAGCCACCAAAAACCACGAAAAAACACATCTAAAAGGGATCCGAAGGTGGAACTTGGATGGGGAAATATCCCAGCTGCTTCACGGATCATTGGAGGACAACGCATCATCCCCTTCATCATCAATCACTACATCTCCATTACCACCATTACCCCCCATCTTTCATCTATTAGATCTCATTGTAATTTCAGATTTAATTGTGGTTTGCATTAGATCTACCTCCATATTTTTCTCCATTCATTTTATTATGATAATGTTATTGATTGGTTCCATGAGTGATCACTTGTTCTTGGGGATATGGAGAAACCCTAACACAATTATGAATTCATAATAAAGATGATCTATTCTTGTGTCCATATCTCTTGCTCGTCTATGATATCTTTACTTCGAAACTAGCTACAATTGATCCGTGCACTTGTAGTCATCAATCACCATGTCATGTTCAATATTTTTACCAACAAATGTTGTTTAACTCATTCTGACAAGTGATATCCCCGTGATCAAATCACATGTTGTGCAGCTATTGGATATAACTTCTCCGAGTGGGCCCTCGAGTATCTTTTCTATCACGTGGATGGACAAATCCCGCTCTTGATGCATAATGCCTCTACATGTTCCTCCAAACACCTGAGTGCACATTTATGATCATCGTGTGACCGAGTGACGTTTGATGCTATCTAAGTATCCTCGGGTGACAATGATTGATATGGTTGCACGGTCTAAGAAATAGGACACTAGGTCTTTTCTAATCATCATAACTTGAACTTCGTGACATGATCGGGTCACCATGCTTAGGTTGGGTATAACTCATCATCTCATTCTCGTAATGAGGTGACTCCATTGTCAACTGGCATAAATGCCACATGATCATGAAACCTTGATCATCTGTTGACCAATGAACTACTGACTAGAGATTCACCGGGAACTCCTGGTTGTTTATATATCACACGTGTATTGAACGTTTCCTTTCAATATAGTTATAGCATGATATAAAACGTAATCATAAACTCTATGAAATATGATAATAATCCTTATTATTATTTGTCTCTAGGGCATATTTCCAACACGGTTCGCGAGGGAGTTCACCTCAGTAGCCAAGATCCACGCGAAACCTATCGATCTACCCTCCAAAAGCTAATGGAGCATGCAGGGTGTCCCCCTCCAGTTGCTAAAGTCGGGGCAAATCTGCCGCCCCGCAGGGGACGTGGGAGGCGCCTCAAAGAGGCGCCTCTTCATGATTTAAGGGAAGGCATGAGACTCCCGTCCCTCTCCCTCGGGGAACCGGAGCTAGAGGATACCTCACGAGCCCCACGACGGGGCCGTGTGACAAATGTGTGCTCAGAAGAGCATGTTTCTGGAGTAGCTAAAGAACACATGAGGCCCTGGGGTTCTCCTTCTCAAGAGTCCTGGCGGACGGGCACTCACAGTGGAGGGACTCGCTAGAAAACCAACGGCGCGTGGTATCAACAGAACACAGAGGAAAAAGACAATCAACAGAAATATTAGCCAAAAGGAGATAATTATAGTCATGCCCACAACGCAAAAGGCTAAAATACTAGTACAACATATCTACACCAGCAAAATGACTATGGCCCACCGGTGGCGCACTCACGACTATGGTAGAAGCCCTACTCAGATCCTCTCGAGGAGGCGTAGGTAGGCAACGTGACACATCTAGGGGTCAAACATGGACACGGAGAAGCCACCCTTGTTGGTGTACCGGAACCACAGCATGGAGCTGCGCTCAATGCCATGGTGTTGGATGAAACACTCCTAGCCGTTGGTGAGATACATCTCACCAGGCACCATGGTCTCGATGTTCACCTCCAAACCGGTTGCCACCGCCAGAGTTCCTCGGCAACACACTACCGGCAATGTCACCCGCAACTCTAAGGGTGAAGCATGGGGGAAGCCTCACCCTCAAGAACCATTCCAAGCCCCTAGGAGGAGGACGAAGTCGATGACCAGCTCAGGCTCCGGGTCTTTTTTGATCTTGATCATGACAACCAGGGAGGGGGAGGCAGAAGCACGGCAGGCTCCAGGCCAACGCCGTGGCTGCTGTTGCACCCACCGCGATGCCCCCAGCCGCTTTCGTGATGACGGCCGCGACCGCGCCTCACCGGTGGCTCCCCCGACAGCCGGTGTGGCTCCGAAAGAAGAGGCACCAGCCTAGCTGGTTCCGCGACCGCTTCCGCACGGCCACCCACGCCCACACTTTGCTGGCGGAACCTCATTCAACGGTGCCATCACCGACTTGCCCTTCTCGGCGGTGGAAAGTCGCTCGGACTCCATGAAGAGTGCTGAGGCCTTGGCTTCGGAGATACCTTCTCTATGCCCTCATTTAACGGGGTGAGATGACATGATGCCTCGGGCACGCGACAACAACTGCCAGTCTGCCCACGTGTTGGCAAGGAGCACGCTGTTATTTCGCGTGTGATGGCCCCAAATATATCGATCTCGTTGGGGAACCCCAAGAGGAAGGTATGATGAGCATAGCAGCACGTTTTCCCTCAGTTATGAAACCAAGATTTATCGAACCAGTAGGAGCAAGGAAACACCTCCCAGGTGTTGCTAGCTGGACTTTGGCAGGGCGCACTACCAGTGCCAGCAACAACATGGAGACCTGCACAACACAACCACAGAACTTTGCCCCAACTTGCGATAAGGTTGTCAATCTCATCAGTTTTGCTGAAAACAAAGGATTAAACGTATTGAGTGGAAGAAAGTAGAAGCTTGCAGAAAGTGAACAGAAAACAGTAAACAGTTGTAGATTGATTGTAAAAGAAAGGACCAGGGTCCATAGTTCACTAGTGGTGGCTCTCCTTAAGATAGATAACATGTTGGGTGAACAAATTACAGCGGGGCAACTGACAAACATCGAGAAAGCATACATGCATATACTAATCATCTTGACTCCTTTGAGATTTGATTGGGCATTACAACATTATACATAGACCATAATCCAACTGCGTTTATGACTAATAATCCACCTTCAGGTTATCATCCGAACCCTCTCCAGTATTAAGTTGGAAGCAACAAATAATTGCATTACGCATTGCGTGTAAAGTAAACAATACGATTGTTCTATGAACAAAGGATTGTTGTTTTCTCCCTAGTAGCAACAACACATCTAGTACCTTAGAGATTTCTATCACTTCCTCAAATTTCTTGAGGCATGAACCCACTATCGAGCATAAATACTAACTCTTGGAGTTGCTAGCATCTACTTGGCCAAGATAGCTACTAACAACGGAAAGCATGCAAGATCACAAATAACAAAGACATGATAGAATCAATAATCAATCTGAAATAGCATCTCAATATCCATAGGATCCCCGCAAACACAACATGTAGGATTACAAATAGATGATATTGATCATGAACGGAGGTCACAAGATCTAAACATGATAGCACAAAGGAGAAGAACCAGCCATCTAGCTACTACATGGACCCAGAGTCCAAGGATGAACTACTCACACATCACACTGCAGGCCTGCATGATGATGAAGAAGGCCTCCAGGGTGAACTCTCCCCTCCGGCAGGGTGCTGGGAAGAGCTTCAGATCCCTCCCAATCTAGGGATGGAGATGATGGCGGCTACAGACTCTTTCGTGGAATTTTGATCGGGTACTTAGGGTTTCTATATCGGAGGCATCTTATAGTCGGAAGGGGAGGCCGAGGGGGTGCCTAGGGCGGCCAGACCACCCCTTGGCATGGGCCAGGCTTGGCCGCATGGCTAGGTGGTGTGGTGTAACATCCCAAATCTTTAATCAAAGTTATTAAGATCCAAAGCACCCAATTTAGGGTTACCAAAAACTTTTTCTCATTTAAATAATCAAGAATGCATATGTGTGTTGCATTAATATGGAATTTTGTTGAATTGCCATGTTTGTTTGATCTAATGGTTGTAAAATGATGCTAAGGTGAATGCCACATCATCTAGATCATTCCCTAGCAAAATCCAAGGAAAAAGAAATCAAATGGAATTAATAAATCCAAATGGTCATTTGTGCCATTTTAATCCACTAGGTCACTTTAGGTGTTCCTAGAACTCAATTTCAAATAGAAACATTTCTAACTCTTTGCACCCCTTCCTAGTACAAGTAAAGATCTACCAAAGCCCACTTGGTGATCTTACAAAAACATTTAAATTCTAATTTTAAATGACATCTGAAAATGGAATCAAGTGTATGTACCTAGATCCCACTTTTTCAAAAACCATTCAAATGAGTTCAACTTGACAATCCCAAGCAACCACTGATGACCCACAAGTATAGGGGGTGAATCGCAGTATTTTCGAGGGAAGTGAAACCCAATTTATTGATTCGACACAAGGGGAGCCAAAGAATATTTATAAGCCTTAACAAATGAGTTGTCAATTCAGCTGCACCTGGAAACAATCTTGCTCACAGCAGTTTATCAGTAGCAACAGTTTTGTAGTAGGAATAGTAAAGTAACAGCAGTAGGTAAAAGTAAAGACATCAGTAACAATAGCAGTAATGAGTGGGATTCAAGTGCGGTAGGCATAGGGATGGATGGATGGGTGTTGCATGGACAAGACAATTCATATAGCAATCAGAACATAGGGAAATTGCAGATAAATAAGATAAAGCATACAAGTACTAGATAATCCTATGCATGTGTTCCATATATAGTCATACGTGCTCGCAATGAGAACTTGCACAACGTCTTTTGTCCTGCCAGCCTATTTGCAGCGGGGCCTCAAGGGAACTACTGGCAATTAAGGTGCTCCTTTTAATAGAGCACCGGAGCAAAGCATTAACACTCCGTGAACACATGTGATCCTCACATCAAAGCCATTCCCTCTGGTTCTCCCGATTTCTGTCACTTCGGGGCCTTTGGTTCCGGACAACAACGTGTGTATACAACTTGCAGATAAGACCATAAACAATACTATCATAATGAATCAATAACATGTTCAGATCTAAAATCATGGCACTTGGGCCCTAGTGACAAGCATTAAGCATAACAAGTCGCAACAAAGTCAAAAATCACTAATAATAGATACTAGGCACCATGCCCTAACAATCCGATGCCATAACATGAACGATTTCATTCAATCCCTACCATCCCCATAGCCTACAACGGGGGATTACTCACTCATAGATGGGGGGAACATGGATGGTCGATAGAGAAGCGATGGTGATGATGATGGTGATGATCTCCTCCAATTCCCCGTCCCGGCAGGGTGCCAGAACGGAGTTTCTGGTGCTGTTTCGTGGCATCTGGTGGTGGCGGCGGAGCGGAACTCCTTTTGGAAAAACGTCGAACCCCCCTGAGTTTTTAGGTTAGAAGGTAACTTATTGGCGAAGAGGGAGACCAAGGGGGAGTCTGGGGCGACCAGACCACCCCCTGGGACAGCCTGGGCTTGCCCATGCGGCCAGGTGGTGTGGCCTGGGCCCATCCCCCCTCTGTCTCGTATTCTGGCTCCTGGAGTCTTCTGGTGAAATAGGATTTTCGGCATATTTTCCGGGATTTTTCCTAATAGTTGATTTTCTGCACAAAAAGTAGACACCAGGGCAATTCTGCTGAAAACAGCGTCAGTCCGTGTTAGTTGCATCCAAATCACACAAGTTTAGAGGAGAAACAATAGCAAAAGTGTTCAAGAAAGTAGATACATTTTGGACGTATCAACTCCCCCCAAGCTTAGCTTATTGCTTGTCCTCAAGCAATTCAGTTGAAAACTGAGTGCGATAAAAGAACTTTCATGAACACAATTGCTTCATATGATGTATATATTCTCAGCCTGTGATCAACTACTTAGACAATTCATAATAAGGAGTATGCAACTAAGTTTACTTAATAGGCATTGTGGCCAACTGTCATCGGATTGAGGACAAGTACGCCATGAGGGGGTCCTCGAGGCGTGCGGAAGAGAGGGGTGTGAGGCGTACGGTGTTCTGGGATAGTGAGCACACAAGTTTACCCAGGTTCGAACCCGCCGGTTTTGGACGGATCCTACTCCTGCTAGCAATCCAGTAATATGGCAGAGCCAGAATATGGGTTACATGGGTTTCGCCTGTGCGAGTTGAGATTGTAGACTATTGAGGTGTGCCCTAAAGGCTCTCCCTAGGACGGCTTATATAGATATCCGGCCTAGGGTTTACATGAGAGATCTATCCGGCTATGACTAAGAGTCGGTTACAGAGTACATCTTGAACTACAAGTAACATTATGAGCCTAAGTCGGTAAGTCTTCTGGGCCTCCCCGTAGCCGGATTGGACTCCGTCTTTCTCCCTGACTGGGCCGCCCGTGAAGCAAAGCTCTAACCCGAAGTGGGCCACCCTGGTCAGTGAGGAACCGTGAGGATACCCGGAAAGTATATCCCCAACAATTGCAAGCTATGAAGAGATTCCAACTCAAAAATAATAAGTAGCATGAAGCATAAACATAAGAAACATTACAATGCTCATAACAAGGTATGATAAAGTGGTACCTCGCTTGCCTTTGATTATGAATGCCAAGGCACCTCTGAAGTCCAAGTGAAGACTAGAAGTAAAGATGTCAAAGATACAAGCATCAAAGTCATAACACAAATAATCAAGTAGTGAGACAAGCACAAAGAATGACAACTATGCTCTCAAGAAGGTGCTCAAAGAATATGTGGAGACTCAACAAGTAAAATAAAAGGTTTTGAATAATTTGAAAAGCTTCTAAATGCTGAAAGTATGGTACTCATTAGCTTTGAGCTCTCATTGCCCTATCATAAGCATCTTTAATGTGGTTAAGGTGAAAGTGAGGTCCAATCTGAGTTATATGCTTGACATACTATAAACTGAAAATCCCATGTCCTTTGAGTACGAGGGCCGCTCCTCATGCTACTCAACTTTAGTTACCGGTAAGTTCTTGTCATCGTAAATATGTGCATATCATAGAGAACTGCCAATGGGGCACCCCTTGCCTGATGATACGGAAGAATCCCCATATACAAAATTACAAGGCAAGCAGACAATGAGTATCTCAGCAATCTTCTTATTTACCATGGGAAAATGGTGCTTTTTTCTCTCTTTCCTCTTTTCATAAATCTCTTTTTTTTCTTTTTCTCAATAGCTATCTCTCTTTTTTATAAGAAGAATGCTTCATAGATATCATTATGGTTACGCTGCAGGTTTCCACCATGTTAGCATGGATTAGACCAGCGGCCCAGGAGTTTCTCTAACACACATACATAACTCCATGGACTTACAAGCTCCCCTTTTATTTCACACCGACGACATCCGCAAAGGAAAGAGAATGGTATCAACTGGGTATATATTTACAAGTGTTGAAAGTGTTCCCCGTGACAGCACGATTCTGCTAATCCCCAGCCTATAATTTGCAAGCATATAACTTTCATGGACAGTCACAATGGTTCAGGTTTATTAAGAGCAGAAAATAAAGTGTGCCATCAAGTTCGTGAGAGCTTTACTAACTAACTTTCTCATAACAAGAAAATATTTTATTCGGAAGAAAACAAGGCATATTGAATATGCACGGAAGTAGCAAATGATGCTAATAAGTAGGTATGGTGGACACTTTGGAAATATTTGGTTTAGGGAGTTGGAAACTTGAGTAAAACATACTTAGTGTAAGTGAAGGCTAGCAGTAGTAAGGGAGCGACAAACGAGAGAGAAATAGCTGTCATAATCATGCTTGAAACAAAACAGGACTAATCATGGCATGAAAGTGATTCAAGATCCTCAAGGCAAAATAATTCATCGAGGCTTAACTGATTATTTCAGTCATGTGCATGCGTGAGCATGTGCCAAGTCAATTCAAATGAAACATTCAGAGGAGGATACCACGGTGTCATACCAAGTTATGAATAGAGTAATGCAAGCAAACATTCATAAAACATGCTACAAACTATTAGAAAGCTGGAACTAATCATACGAAAGCAAGAACTACTAAGCATCCAAAGATAACATACACCCTACATGAACAGGCTAAGCATGCCCACAATGATGACTATATGTACAAAAATGAAAACAAATAGAGTTCGTTACTAGCCTCTTACCACGCCTCAAGTTGTCATTAATCCTCATTATTGCTCTTCACTTGTGGGGCTTGAATAATAATATGAAACCAATATCTACTGAGGACTGCTGAACCCTATAGCAAACTCACAAAACCAAAGAAGAACGGCAAATATTTTTGGTGTTTTCGATTTTTTAAAAAGAACCAAAAAGGGAAGAACAAGCAGAGCAAAATATTTTTGGGTTTTTCGAATAGTTCAAACAAAGCAAAAAGAGAAAAGCAAACCAAGGCGAAAAGAAAAAGAAGCAAACCAAAGAGAAACAACAGAAATATTTTTGGTCTTTTTGTGTTTTGGAAAGCAAAAGCAAAGAAAGAACGAAAACTAAAAAGAGAATGAAACATGAATATACAAAGTCCCGACGCAAAATGATATGGAGATGAGTGCGGTGTTGGTGTACCTCCCCCCAAGCTTAGGCTTTTGGCCTAAGTGGGTATCAATCCCAAGCCGTCCAGGATGATGTGTCACCGTAGTATGACGAGGAGGTACCCTCGTCCTGGTGCAAGCTCGAGTACGTCCCTCCGTAGTGTGCGGAGTGATCGTAGGAGGGTACATCCTCCTGGTGCTGCTCATGGAAGCCCAGTAAGCAAATCTGCTCGTCCACCTCCTCCTTGGAGCGCGACCACGGTCTCCTGTGAACACTAAACAAAGAAGACTGCGGCAAAGGGATCTCCCTCTCATCCCCGTCAGTAAACAGCATCCTATATACTAGACTGTCCAAATAAGAAGCAGCAGTGACAAAGTGATGAGTTTTCATAGAAACATGGTCAAGCCTTTGTGGTGCCAATACAGTATCAATGGGGTCCACTAAAAGACCGAATGCATTGACCATACACGAGGCAACGATGCCCCCATAGATAGGCCCTCTAGCAGCTAGGCGGCGAGCAATAAGCGAGCCAAGGTTGTACCGAGTATCATTGTTAAGCGCAGCAGCAAGGAAGGCTAGATGATAGTTGGAGATATTACTTGTCTTCTCCCTACCAAGTATGCTAGTAGAAAGATAATATGCAAAGTATCTGAGAGCAGGGAGTTGGATGTTTCTTATCTTTCCACGTTGTGCCACGCGGTCATCATCATTAGTCACCCCTGGTAAAGCTCCAGCAAATCAATGGGTCGCCCTTGAATTTTCTTCATGGTCCCTGTCATGCTTACACCTATAATACTGCAAAATCTTTCCAATGGCATGGTAAAGGGCAGATTATAAATTTTGAAAGAGACAGTTGACTGATAGGACGTGTTAGTAAACGTGAAGCTCTCAATGAAGGTTTTGGTGAGCATAGCGTATTGCTCACTCCCATCTTGCATATATGAGGTCAAACCAACCCTCTCAATCAGTAGCAAGAAATCATCAAGAATCCTTGCAGCTTGCAAGAAAGTAAAACAGGGAAAAATAGATGGGTGAGCATCCCATCGTCCCTTTCATTACCAATACGAGTTGCAATGAGATCTTTGTTGTATGATGGCCTAAACTGAGAGGCTGATCCTGAGGGCCTCGACCTCCTAGGTGTATCCCTCTCAAATATCTCTCCAAAGGTATGGTTGTTCATGCTTGGTATTCTGAAATTTAAACACCTATCAAACAAGTGATTGCAAAGTGAATAAAATGAAGGATTCTACTCATAGGGACTTGTAAGAGGCCTAAACATGCATCAAAACTATATCTCTAAGAATCAAATAAGCTTACAAGCTCTCATAACCTATCACCTACAGCAGCAAAATACTCAAGATATAATCCACTAAACATAAATCTACTTGGACAAGGGGAGGAGTCACATACCATAGAACAAGTGCTCCAAATTTCAGCAACAAAGATGGGCTGAGCAAGGAGATCAAAAAAATCGAGAGCAAGCACAGCAAGAACGCGATTTTGAGCAATGAACTGGAGCTTACTCGGGAGAGAGAAGAAACTGGCAGGTGAGAGAGTTAGTGGAGGGCCAGGGGTGGCCCACACCATGGCATGGCGGCACCCAGGGTAGGTCAGGCCACCAGGTGGTGAGCCTGCCTGGTGGGTCCCCCTGGTACCTCCCAGGCACTCCTCTGCCCCTTTTTCACGTAAAACTTTAATATGAATTTTCTGGAATTTTTCGAGACACTTTATTTTTAGGCATTTTTCAGGTATAGAAGAATGATTTTCTGACAGACAGATTTTCTTTTGGAAAATGATGCAATGACAAAACAAGGCTAGAACTACAGAAGTTCTAAGACACTCTAACAAGCAAGCAACTAACAATAAAGAAAACTAAACAAAAACTAAAACTAAAATGGATGGCAATAGAAGTAAACGGAGATAATCATAATGAAAACATTGTTTTGTTCAACGAAATCCTTTTGTTAACAAGGTTGATCAGGTCTTGTTACCAAAACAATTTCATATGAGATAAAACTTTGTATTCCACTAATGATTATGTTACCTCAACCTTGATAGCAATGGTCCCAATCATAATAGATTCAATTTTTTCTCTTGGTATGGGACAATATATTTCTCCAACTTGAATGCCCTCAACATGTTCAATTGAATTCAAACCATAAGTCCTTTCAATCTTCTTGGGGAAATAGACAGTATGTTCCTTGTCATTAACACTGAAAGTTACCTTTCCTTGATTACAATTAATAACAGCTCCTGCAATATTAAGAAAAGGTCTCCCAAGAATAATAGACATATTATCATCTTCAGGCATTTCAAGCACAACAAAATTAGTTAATATCAAGCAATTATGAGCCATTTGAATAGGTACATCCTCACATATACCAACAGGAATAGTGGTAGATTTATCAGCCTTTTGTAGAGATATATCAGTTGGTATTAATTTTTCTAGTTGAAGCCTCTTATAGAGAGAGAAAGGCATAACACTAACTCCAGCTCCCAAATCACACAAAGCAGTTCTAACATAACTGTTCTTAATAGAGCAAGGGATAGTTAGAATCCCTGGGTCTCCAAGTTTCTTAGGAACCTTACCATTGAAGGAATAATTAGCAAGCAAAGTAGAAATTTCTTCATTAGGGATCTTCCTTTTATTCGAGACAATATCCTTCATACACTTTAAGTAAGGAGGAAATTTAATAGCATCAGTCAAAGGAATTTGCAAGAATAAAGGTTTCATCCACTCACAAAACTTATTATAGTGTTCATCTTCCTTTGACCTGTGTTTCTTATTAGGGAAAGACATAGGTTTTTGGACCCAAGGTTCTCTTTCACTGCCATGTTTCTTAGCAATAAAATATTCTTTAGTGTATTTAATATTCTTAGTGTGGTTTTCAGGTTCTTCTTCAACTTTTTCTTCATTAGGAACTTCATTTTCTTCATTACCACTTTCAGTTTCAGCATCCAACATAGATATACTATTAGGATCTATAGCAGGTTCAGAGGATTCTACAACAGTTTTATGTTTCTTTTTCCTTTTCTTACAAGTAGAGCCACTATTTTCAGCTTGTTGAGAATCCCGCTCAATTCTTTTGGGATGCCCCTCAGGATAAAGAGGATCCTGGGTAGCAGCACCACTTCTAGTTCTAATTTCATAAGCATGTTTTTCTTTAGCAGCATTAACTAGCAAGTCTTTTTGCACTTTAACGAGTTGATCTATTTGAGTTTGAACCATTTGAAAGTGTTTAACAATCATTTTAACATCATTAGAGGTTCTTTCCACAATATCTTTCAACTCAACAATAGCTCTAGTGTTCTCCATTAGATGATTTTGCACCCTTTTATTAAAATTATCTTGCTTAACAATAAAGATATCGAATTCTTCTAAGCATTGATCAGGAGGTTTAGAGTAAGGGATATCACCTTCATCAAAGTGTTGGAGAGAGTGTACCTCGATAGTGGATGAGCAGGGAATAGGCTTACATAATTCTTCAATAGGAGGTAAATTCTTGACATCTGCAGCTTTAATTCCCTTTTCCTTAAGACATTTCTTAGCTTCCTTCATCACTTCATCATTTAATTCAATAACTCCCCTCTTCTTTGATGTTGGAATAGGCACCGGAATAGTAGGTTCAGGTACAATAACTTCAGGCATAGCTTGTTTAGGAGGAGTCCAATCTTCATAATTCTTACTTATTTTAGCCATTAATTCCTCAGCTTCCTTAGGAGTCCTATTCCTGAAAACACAATCAGCACAACTATCTAGGTATGTCCTAGATTCCTTGGTTAGTCCATTATAAAATATATCAAGAAGCTCATTCTTAGGTAATGGACTTCTAGCCTGTGCATGAATCAAAGAACAAAACCTTACCCAAGATTCAGGTAATACCTCTTTTTCTCCCACTAGGAGGAAAATAGCATGTCTAGCACTAGGAGGAAAATATTTCTGCAGGAAAGTACTAATCAAGCAATCAGGGCTATCAATAGATCCAGGAGGTAAATTACTAAACCAATTTTTAGCTTCTCCTTTCAGTGAAAAGGGAAAATCTTAGCAACAAAGTAAGTACGCATCTTAATATCATCAGAAAACATGCCACTCATGGTTGAAAGTTCATTCATATGTGCTACCGCACTTTCATTCTTAGTCCCACAAAAAGGTTCTTTCTCAACAATAGCTATGTAAGAGAGATCGAGAGAGAAATCATAATCTTTATCTATAATGTTTATGGGGGAAGCAGCAAACTTAGCAATAGGAGACAATTTGGATCTAATAGTACGCCTCTCAAGGAGACTCTTAGCAGCGCTCCTATCATGGGTGTTTTTACATTCTTTAATAAATTCATCGGTCATCTCAACATCACCATCTTCAATGTCATAACTCTCACAAGACTTAGGTGAACTAACAGGTGTAGTAGTGTCTTCATTAGGAGTTTCAGTATTTTGAGCTATAGTGTAACACCCTCAAATTGGCCCTATGCAAGTTTTAGCGCTTCCCGCCAAACCCACACAGAAACGATTCAAGGACGCCTACTAGGCACTTTCGTGCGGGTGGAAAATGAAGTAATACCATTACACAACAGTCCTCGATGGGACCCACAGAACAGATATATATACATCAGCGACTCCATGAGTCAAGAATACATGTATAATATACAAAGATCCAAATCACCTTGAAACGATAGAGCGTCCGACTACGGACAAGATGCAAATGGGGCTAAGAGCCCTGAAGAATAACCAATGGCGTCCATAACCCTGCCCAGGCCAAGCCGGAAGGGTAACCCTGCTAACGACGTGGATCTCAAACCTGCTAAAACAAAAGGGGTGCCGACAAAGGGCAAAGGAAAAAGAGGAGCATCAGTACTGAGGCCAGTACACGACGAGGCTAGAATTCGGCGGTTCTCGCCTACATAGGTATGGTGGGCTGAAGCGGCAGCGCAGCGGCACTAAACCACCTATAGAGACTCGGTACAACTGGCGGTTAATAGAGACGGGTAAGAAGACCTATTCGGATCCAACCTGAAGCTAACACCAATCAAATCCATCCTGGTATTTCCCCCTCGAGACCAAACGAGGAAGTCAGACCAAGGAACTCACGCAGTTGGCAATTTTACTCATTCCATTATAATTGAGCACTTACTAGTCAGGTGTAGATAGTAGGAGTCATCCTGATAGCATAAGTAGTGGGCAGTTTTATTCACCATTCCGTTGTAGTTGGAACATTTACTAGTCAGATATAACTGTCCTGAGGAATCCCAAAACCTAGCAATTGTTGGCACTTTTATCCCATTCCATTGGAGTTGTAATACTTACTAGGCAGGTATCCCAGAACAATCCAGGTCCACCAGTGGTTGGCATTTTCAATATCCATTCCGTTATAGTGAAGCTGATTACTAGTCAGATATATCAAGTCAAATTTATAGCACTACTTTAGTTATGCTTGTCTATGATCGAGATACTGTGCTCCAAGTCGTCCATAACCGCGGACACGGCTTTCGGAAAGTTTTACCCTGCGGGGGTGCACAAATAGCAACACACACTCGATCAACGTCGGAAAAACCAACTCAAAACCCAACGAGGCATTCATGACAAAGCGATCACAGGATTCAGAAATATTTCAGGGGACCACCCCACTAAGCTACCCGCAACAAAGTTGGCCGGCTCCGGAACGGACCCAGGGTTTGTGTGGACGGCTGTAAACGACTGGGAACCCGAAAGTGTGACTGGGCTTGTCGATACAGCGAAAACGTGTCACGATCCTAAACAGTACATGTGCTCCACACACAATCGTAAATAAAACAGTAACATGGCATAAGTACAGGATAGTAATAAAACCCCAAACTAGTTTGTGGCCCCAAGAAATAGAAATGAATCAAGCTCTGGCTCAGGGGGGTCCATAAGGCCTCCCGGATGTGGATAGTGCGAAAAAATCAAGGAACAGGTATCAAGTACTCGGGGTCCTACGAGACACAAGTGAGCGTGGAAGAACCAAATAACATCTATTGCCCACCGATGCCTCTGCATTAGTTATATCTAGCATTTTAATGGTTGTAATTAAAGTCATGATCATCTCCACCAATAAGCATCTCCACCATTAAGCATCTGCCAGCATTTCAACAACTGTGGTACTTGACAACACGAGATCGCACATGAGCAAGCAATTACGACTCGCAAGGCTAGCTATCTACCAAACACGGGTAATAGGATGTGTCCAAGGCAATATAGGGGCTGCACGGGATATAACTGGTGCACGGAAACTAAAGCATCATGACACGGATAGCAATAGATCAACAGGAGGAAATAAAGACTATAAATGCAAAATAGGTAGAAGGGGAAGAGATGCTCGCCTGGGAAACACTGCCGGAGGTTCATATCTGAAGATCTTGTCGATACTCGCATCCACTCATCGGTCTAATCCGCGAAGAAGCAAAGAACTAAAAGAAACACCGGATGCACTATTTAATATTACGGCAGAAGATCCAGCATGATTATGATATGATGCAGATGCGGTGCAATTAGGCAATATTAAGCGGAATCGGGGTCCCGACAATTAATTACACGGTTCAAGTTATTTAGAAACCCCGCAATTTATATGTTGTATTAACAGTGCAAAACATGGCATTGGTTCGCTACACAAATTTAAATGGAGCCGATATAAGACTAGAATAGCCCACATATGGACTCCATATTTAATTATGAGGTGTATCGGCATAATGCCCCCAAACCACAGACAGCCATGCATGAAGAATTAATTATGCGACAGTTGATAACGTCATATTATAAAAATAGGGGCTTAGGATCACACATCTGGGTTCGGACGATCTTGGGGTTCGATGTGGTTCGGGGTCCGGTCTCAGGGATCCAGGGTTCAACGGGGATCGATCTCGGACAACGAAAGGAGAGCTTGGCGTTCTGGGAAGAAGGACTTGGTGTCGCGGCGCATCGGATTTGCCCTGGTCGGTGTCGATCTTGTCGTCGCGAAGATCTTGTCGGGTCCGCGTTCCGGGGTGAAGTACTTGTCGTCCTCGAGGAAGTACTTGGCGTATCTGTGTCGACGAACTTGGCGTCCGGGGTCTCGGCGTCTTCGGGTCCGAGAGGAAGAACTTGGCGTATCCGGGATGGAGAGCTTGCTATTCCATGATGATCTTGGCGGTCTTCGGATCTGGGTCTTGGTGTCAGGGTAGGAGTTCTTGCCGACCTCCTCGGAATTCCGAGGGTACATCTTCATGCGTCGATGGCCTTCGAGGTCTCGCCCAACGGATCCGTGATGTAGATCTTGGCGTCATCGAGTCATCAACTCCGGGAAGGAGATCTTGGAGCGGCGCTAGGTTCGGTCTTCGGGTACCGGGGAGGGAATCTTGTCGCATCCGTGGAGAACTTGGTTCGGCATCGGTCTTGATGGTAGACAGTCTTGGCGACAACATGGTTCGCCGGGCGACATCATGTTATCCGCGGCAGCGAAGAACTTGTTGATGAGAGGGTCTTAGCTTCTGTCTTAACATGGCATAAGATAGGCTCCGTGTCGATCTTGGACAACAACCCACTCCACCAAACACCGTATTCCCACTAACAACCATATGCAGCAACAGCACACCACAACACACAGAGTCAACCAAGCACCCGTGGAGAACTACAACAGGCGCTGGGACATAGCGAGGAAGACGGCACTCGGGGGGGGGGGGGGGTCGGGGCGACCAACACGAAGGAGGACGAGGGGACACAGCCGCCAGACCAGGCGATGAGGTGGGGTCCACGGTGGCCCCAGGATGCAGAGGGAGGTGGCGCGTGGACTTTCTTGCGGGGCGAGGTGGCAGAGACCAAGTGGAAGGGCTCGGGCGGGCCTGCAGGGAGAGGACGGCGGGGGCAGGCCGTGTCGAGGTGGAGGACGGCTTCACTGTGGGGTCGCGCAGGTCGAAGGCGATGGGGCGGAGCACAAGGGAGGAGAGGGGCAGGACGAGGCAGAGGGGAGCTTCGCGGCGGTTGGCGGGCTCGGGAGGGGAGGAAGGCGTGGGAGGGCCGGCGGGCGGCGCGGCCGGAGCTCGCAGCTGCGAGGTGGAGGCGGCGACAGGAGACGGGCGACCGAGCGGTCGGAGAAGGCGAGGCCGCGCCTGCAGACGAGCCGGGCGGCGGCGGCCGGAGGACCGGGTGCAGGCGGCCGGTGAAGGGGCCGATGGTGGCGGAGCTTGGCGACCTCGGGGAGAGGGACCCAGGGACGCGGCGAGCGGCAACTGTTGGAGATATGCCCAAGAGGCAATAATAAAGTGGTTATTATTATATCTTTATGTTTACGATAAATGTTTACATCCCGTGCTATAATTGTATTAACCAGAAACATTAATACTTGTGTGTTTTGTAAACATAAAAGAGTCCCTAGTAAGCCTCTTGTTGAACTAGCTTGTTGATTAATTGATGCTCATGGTTTCCTGATCATGGACATTAGGATGTGATTAATAACAAGGTTATATCATTAGGAGAATGATGTGATGGACATACACCCATAGTAAGCGTAGCATAAGATCAAGTCATTAAGTTCGTATTGCTATAAGCTTTTAAAATGCATAGTAACCTAATCCTTCGACCATGAGGTTGTGTTAATCACCATCACCGGATGGGTACTTTGATGACATCAAACGCCGCTTCGTAACTGGGTGGTTATAAAGGTGTTATTGGGTATTCTGAAAGTATGTGTTGAAGCGCATGGACTAAGATTGGGATTTGTCCATCCATATGACGGATAGATATGCTCTGGGCCCTCTCGGTGGAATGTCATCTAGTTAGCTTGCAAGCATGTGACTGGGTCACAAGGGATGACATATCACGAAACGAGTAAAGAGTACTTCTCAGTAACGAGGTAGAACTAGGTATGGAGATGCCGACGATCAAACCTCGGATAAGTATAGTATCGCGTGACAAAGGGAATTGGTTTCGTATGTAAATGGTTCAAGCAATCACGAAGTCATCGTTGAGTATGTGGGAGCCATTATGGATCTCCAGGTCCCGCTAATGGTTATTGATAGGAGATGTGTCTCTGTCATGTCTACATATTCACGAACCGTAGGGTGACACACTTAAGGTTCGAAGTTGTTTTAAGTAGATATGGAATGTGCGTTGGAGACCGAATGTTGTCCGGAGTCTCGGATTGGATCCGGGACATCACGAGGAGATCCGGAATTGTCCGGAGAATAAGATTCATGTATTGGGGATCATTTTCTGAGTTAGGAAATGTTCTGGAGTATTTGTATGAGGATTCTAGAAGGTTTCGAAATGTTCCGGAAGGTTCTGGAAGATTTCTTGGAGTTTGCTTGAAAACCAAGAAAGGGATCAAGGAGTCCTGGTGGGGTAAGACAAGGAGTCATGGGGGAGGAGGACTCCTCCCCCCTCCCCAATCCGCCGGCCATAGGAGGGAGGGGAGTCCTACAAGGACTCCCCCTCCCATGGCGCCTCCCCCCTTTAAATAGAGGGGTGGGGGTGCCACCTCCAGGCCCTCCTACACAACTCCAAATCTCCGCCGCCTCTCTCCTCCTCCTTTCTTCTGCACAGGCATAGGAGAAGACCTGCAGAATTCTCTACTCCACCACCACCACCACACCGTCGTGCTGCTGGGATTCCGTGGAGAAGATCTACTACCTCCACTGCTCGCTGGAACGAGGAGAGGGAGGTCTGCTTCGACTCCGCACATGTGACCGACTGCGGAAGCGCTGCCGGAACACGGCACTGGAAGGATCATCCACACGATCTTGAGATCGGCAAGTGATTGAATACATCAACCACGAGATCTAATCTCGTAACGCTTTCGGATCTACGAGGGTTAGTACTGATCCATCTCGTTGCACATATCTAATAGATTAGATCTTGGCTTTTATCTAGATTAGATCTGGGTTTTGTTCGTTCTTGCGGTAGAATTTTTTTGTTTTCCATGCTACGAACCCATCAGTGGTATCAGAGCCGTGTCTATGCGTAGATCTGTTGCACGAGTAGAACACAATGGTGTTGTGGGCGTTGGTGCTCGTGCCGTCTTTTTCTTTGTGTACTTTGCATCTTGCGGCATGGTGGGATGAAGCGGCTCGGGCTAACCTTACATGTCATCGCACATGAGACTTGCTCCACGCTTGACGTGTAACTTGCTTTGCACAAGTGGCTTTGTGGGTGTCTGTCTCTCCCACCATAGTATAGATCCAATTTACACTTTGCACTCGATAGCACTTGTATCAACGTTGTGGTTCAGTTTCGTAGGTAAGATCCGTTATTGTTCGAAAGCCCCAAGCCACGTAAAACATGCAAAGAAAATTAGAGGCGTCTAACTTGTTTTTGCAGGGGTTTTGTGATGTGATATGGCCATCATGTGATTGTGATTATATTTGATGTATGCAATGATCCTTGCTGTAATATGGCAACCGGCAGGATCCTAATGGTTGTCTTTAATTCTGTTAAGACCTGCGTGTCTATTCATCTTGTAATAGCTTTATTCCAAGTAGTTGTAATAGTTGCTAGTGATGATGGACAACCATGAAGCGGTGCCACTGACCTTGACGCAATGCTGGTGATGATGGAGATCATGTTCGTGCTTTGGAGATGGAGATCAAAGGCGCAAGAAGAAAAGGCCATATCATATCACACTAATTATGAATTGCCTGTGATGTTAATCCTTTATGCATCTTGTATTGCTTAGATCGCGACGGTAGCATTATAAGATGATCCCTCTCACTAAATATCAAGTAATAAAGTGTTCACCCTTAGTTGGCACCGTTGCTAAGACTCGTCGTTTCGAAGCATCTCGTGATGATCGGGTGTGATAGACTCTACGTGTGCATACAACGGGTGCAAACCAGATTTGCACATGTGGAAACTAAGGTTAACCTTGACGATCCTAGCATGTACATACATGGTCTCGGAACACGGAATACCGAAAGGTAAAGCATGAGTCATATGGATGATATGATGAACATGTTGATTGTTCGCCTTTAAAGCTACATCATCTCACGTGATGATCGGACTTGGTGTAGTAGATTTGGTTCGTGTAATCACTAAAACAACTCGAGGGATGTTGTTTTGAGTGGGAGTTCATTTGTAATTTGGATTAGTCGAACTCAATTTATCATAAACACAATCAAAGTGAATTTGCATAGTTTGTTGTAGTCATTGGCATTCGTTCACCACCTTACGCTTAGTTATAGTTGAGATAGTGGAACTATAGAAATTCTGGATATTTACTTTACGAACTGGTATCGTATTGTTTTGAATGTCAATTTAAAGTTTATAAGTCCTATTGCAAACTTTCGGCAAACTCTATTTACTCCATGAAGTTTAATAAGTAGTATTAAATCAAGAGTAAGAATTCCAATGTTAGTATCTAAAGTATCATGTTTGCCTCCATGATTCTTGATACTCAAAAGATTGTTTTTAATATCAAGTTTATCTAAGAGCTGAAAGCAATGTTTCAGAAACCATCATATGTGAAAGGTATTGCGATATCTAAAGCAATGTGTTGGTTACAACATGATAGAGTATACGTCCTCATATTTGATGAGAATTTGTGAAGGTTGGAGACGCTAGTCGTCCTAATCCTCCAAAAGGTTTTGAAAAAGAAACATTATACTCGCAATTCACCTTTATAAGCTATAGCAGCTTGATCATGAAAGTTGTCATGATAAGGATGAATAGAAGATGTAAGTAAAATGTTTACTACACTAAAAGATTACTAAAGAATGGAATTTTGAAAGAATGCCAAACATTTGATGAAGGTGATCCACTTCAAAGTGCAAGTCCAAAGGTATTGGTATTTGACTATACACACTTTGTACTATGTGTCATGTGAATGACATCACTATTGATGTTGATAGATTCTTTTAAAAGAAAAGGAATTGCTGAAAGAGAATCTATAAAATATATGGCAGAAAAAAAGGTTGGAGATGTCCAACTTAGGCATATAGAAGATATACATGTTATGGTTGTATTCCTTGCTTGTTAAACAATGTGGTTCTCCGATATTGGATACCGAATTGGTTGGTATGAAGTGTCATACAGGACAACACAATTCATGAACTACAATGGCCGAAGTAACTAGCAAGAGAATATGTGATGATGTTCATCGAAAACAAACAAAGGGTTGTTGTGTTGCTCGTTAACATCAAAGCTTGCCTTCAAGATTTGTTTCAATAATTGTTATTTTGATCAGGTGTTATGACGACAAAAGGTTGTTCAAATAATTACCGTATTCCATAATAGATGGATGATATACAAGTCTGGTTGGAGAAATAACGACCATAAAACTAATGCTAAAATGTCGCAAGACAAATGATTGAAAGATCACTTGCGAAGTGACATCGTCGTTTAAATTATATTGAAAGGATATATGAAGAAACTCCATGTTGATGGATTTTTGGAGTCTTTGATTTGGATCAAATGACGCTTGTGATACTTTCCTGAAGATAATTAAAACTCCGTTCATAGGCCAAAAGAGGAACGGACGACTAACTGATTGGAATTTGTACATATTGATGTATATAGTCCATTATGTGTAGTCGTGGGCGATGGATTTCAACTTCATATGCTTTCTCCGAAGATTTGAGTGAGTATATGTATATACTTACTCAATAAGGAAGAAGTAGGAAACATTTGAAAAATGTTCAAAGACTTTCAAGATGAAGTGGAAAATCATTGTAACAAGAAAATAAAAGAGTTTATGATTGGATCATAAAGAAAGATGTTTGAGTTACAAGTTTAGCAAAACACCTAAGATTTGAGGAATCGTTCCATGGATTTGCATTTCCCAAAACACCATAGGAGTATGAAGTGTTCTAGATATGTAATGAAACCTTGTTTTACATGGTAAGATCAAAGGTGTCATTTATAAAAATGCCATTATATTTTAAAGATTAAAGCTTTAGTGACTACCGCTTTTACACTGAAAAGAGCTCCATCGTGATCCGTTGAAATGACACCATATGAGTTATGGTTTGGGATAAAACCCGAATTGTCTTTTCTTAAATTTTGGTATGCTATGCATAAGTAAAATGTTTACAACCAAAGTCGGATAAGCACGTCTTTGTAGGTTATTCCAAAGAATTTGTTGGGAATTTCTCCATAACGCCAAGGACAAAAGAGTTTGTCGCTTGGAACGTCAAGTTTTTTGAGAAGGAATTTTTCGTGAAAAGTTAAGTGGGAGGACAATAGAACTTTGATAAGGTTGTTGAACCTTAGCTATATGTGCTAAGTAGCGCAGCGCCGAAAAGTGTCCTGGTGGTGGCCACAATGCTCATGGCTCTCGTGATTACAAAAGGTGTGATCTCGGAGATTAGAGTTCCTATAGAACCGTGTGGGTCGGTAAGAATCAAATAGTAAGATTTGATAAGCAAGTCGTTATTGTTTTGACAATGATGAACCAACTATATGCAAAGAAGCGATGATGGGCCCTGACTCCATAAAATGACTAGAAGTCATGGAATCCGTGATAGTATCCATACACGAGAAATCAAGTTTCTGAACTTAGAAGACCCTCTGGAAAGGCGTGAAGCCTATCGGTCGTGTTTGGATCTATAAAGAAATAGACATGGATGTTTCAAATCTATGAAATAGTCGACATGTCAGAAAGAGTTTACGACAATGTTCAAGGAATTGACTATGATAAGATTTGATCTTTCATAGCGATATTTAGTCTGGACGGATTAATGTAGAAACCAGTACATATATTTTGATATATGGTAGTTGAACAGACAAAACAAGTTCTTCTAAAATAATGGTTACCTAGGACATGTACATGACACGATCCAACGGGTTTTGTTAATTCAAAGGATGCTAAAAGAGTATCAAAACTTCAATGGTTGAAGTGAGCATCGCGGAGTTGGAATCTTCAGAGACGATGAAGATGTTTGCATTTTGCAAGAAATTAAGTGGGAGCGCTAAGACATATTTCTAATACATTATGTGAAAGACATATTGTTGATTAGAAATAATGTATCTTTTATTGACACAGGTTAAGAATTTCATTTCGATGAAAGACTTAGGCATAACTCAAGAATTAGGCATCAATGTCTATATGGATAGATTGAGGCGCTAATATGGTTTTGCCAAATGTACATAGATAAGATGTTGAATGAGTTCAATGTGGAAACAACAAGAAAGGTTCCACGGAAAGGACTAAATCAAGATTCAAGTGTGTTGACACGAGATTCAAGTGTTTTGACACTTGGTGCAATCACAAGAATATTTTGATCAATCATTCTTTGAGATGTACACATCCAGATATGTCCTATGCTCTAAATGTTATGAGCATATACCAGAATGATTCATAAGATGATCATTGGACAATAGTAAAGATATTCTTATGAGCTTTGGAAGAACTAAGAATATATCATGTATAAGTGACAAATAGTTAAAGGTAGTTCATTGTAAAGTGTTACATTGATACTAGTTTTGTCACAAGATACAAATTAAATTTATCTCAATTTAAACTATGGGTGGCACAATATAATGGAAAGGATGTTCCATGATGGATTTGGATGAGTTCCAAAGTTGAGATATTGTGACGGATACTACAACAAAAGGCTAAGTATATAACTGCTATAGTAGCAGCAAAGGAGGGCATTTGTGTTAAGTAGTTTGTTATCAAAGTATGTGTGGTTCATAGCAGGATAATACTATGAAGATACATTGTATGACAATTGTATCAACATAATTTAATCCCAAGGAACTAATGGTCTCACCAAAGGACCAAATTTATACAATGCCATCTCATTGGAGAATGAGTAATGCGTAGAGACGCAAGGACATGCAAATACACACTGACCTGGAAGTGTCAGATCCGAAGATTATGTTTACCACTAGCAATAGTGTCTATACAACACCAGAAAGCCATAGGTGTTGAATGCACACGTTTTTAACTAGATTATTGACTCTAGTGCAAGTGGGAGACTGTTGGAGATATGCCCAAGAGGCAATAATAAAGTGGTTATTATTATATCTTTATGTTTATGATAAATTTTTACATCCCATTCTATAATTGTATTAACCGGAAACATTCATACTTGTGTGTTTTGTAAACATAAAAGAGTCCCTAGTAAGCCTCTTGTTAAACTAGCTTGTTGATTAATGGATGATCATGGTTTCCTGATCATGGACATTGGATGTTGTTAATAACAAGATCATATCATTAGGAGAATGATGTGATGGACACACACCCGTAGTAAGCATCGCATAAGATCAAGTCATTAAGTTCGTTTGCTATAAGCTTTAAAATACATAGTAACCTAATCCTTCGACCATGAGGTTATGTTAATCACCATCACCGGATGGGTACTTTGATGACATCAAACACCGCTTCGTAACTGGGTGGTCATAAAGGTGTCATTGGGTATTCTGAAAGTATGTGTTGAAGCGCATGGACCAAGATTGGGATTTGTCCATCCATATGACGGATAGATATGCTCTGGCCCCTCTCGGTGGAATGTCATCTAGTTAGCTTGCAAGCATGTGACTGGGTCATAAGGGATGACATATCATGGAACGAGTAAAGAGTACTTGTCAGTAACAAGGTAGAACTAGGTATGGAGATACCGACGATCAAACCTCGGATAAGTATAGTATCGCGTGACAAAGGGAATTGGTTTCGTATGTAAATGGTTCTATCGATCACGAAGTAATCGTTGAGTATGTGGGAGCCATTATGGATCTCTAGGTCCCGCTGATGGTTATTGATAGGAGATGTGTCTCTGTCATGTCTACACATTCACGAACCATAGGGTGACACACTTAAGGTTTGAAGTTGTTTTAAGTAGATATGGAATGTGCGTTGGAGACCGAATGTTGTTCGGAGTCTCGGATTGGATCCGGGACATCACGAGGAGATCCGGAATTGTCCGGAGAATAAGATTCATATATTGGGGATCATTTTCTAAGTTAGGAAATGTTCCGGAGTATTTGTATGAGGATTCTAGAAGGTTTCAGAATGTTCCGGAAGGTTCTGGAAGATTTCTTGGAGTTTGCTTGAAAACCAAGAAAGGATCAAGGAGTCCTTGTGGGGCAAGACAAGGAGTCGTGGGGGAGGAGGACTCCTCCCCCCCTCCCAATCCGCCGGCCAAGGGAGAGGGGAGTCCTACAAGGACTCCACCTCCCCATGGAGCCTCCCCCCTTTAAATAGAGGGGTGGGGGCGCCACCCCTTGGCCCTCCTCCACTACTCCAATCCTAGCCGCCTCTCTCCTCCTCCTTTCTTCTACTCAGGCTTAGGTGAAGCCTTGCAGAATTCTCTACTCCACCACCACCACGCCGTCGTGCTGCTGGGATTCCGTGGAGAAGATCTACTACCTCCGCTGCTCGCTGGAACGAGGAGAGGAAGGTCTGCTTCGACTCCGCACGTGTGACCGACTGCGGAAGCGCTGCCGGAACGCGGCGCCGGAAGGATCATCCACTCGATCTTGAGATCGGCAAGTGATCGACTACATCAACCACGAGATCCAATCTCGTAACGCTTTCGGATCTACAAGGGTTAGTACAGATCTATCTCGTTGCACATGTCTAATAGATTAGATCTTGGCTTTTATCTAGATTAGATCTAGGTTTTGTTCGTTCTTGCGGTAGAAATTTTTTGTTTTCCATGCTACGAACCCATCAGCGACGGGGGAAGAGGCCCGCGTGAGAGGGCGACGGCCGGCGGGGAAGGGCGGTGAGGTGAGGGACCGGGGCGGTTGACGGCCAGGCGGTGAGCAGAGGGGGCCAGGCGGCGAAGCGGGTCCTGGCGGCGAGCGCGGCCGCCGGAGGGTGAGCGGTGGCAGCGAGGTGCAGAGGAGAGGGCGAGGTGGTACGCAGGGAGAGGAGATGCCTAGCAACGACGCGTGGTGGGTGGAAGGATGGAGACGGGGATGTGGGCGCGGGGCCAGGGGCCTGGGGACGCGGGGGCGGTCGATGGTGGTGGGGCTAGGGCGGGTCGGTGCGTGGGGATGGGGAGTGTTTGGTGGGGGGAGGGAAACGAGGCTGGGGATAAGGTGGCATGCGGCAGTGGAGGCGCATGCGGCGCGGTGGGATTTGGGCCCAGGCGGGAATTTTTGGTGGCTGGCGGGCTCGTTCGGGCAGGGCGAGCGGGAGCGGGAAAACGAAGTGGCACGGGGGGATATGTGGCAAACCATGAGTGGTGGGAGTGAGGTGGCCGGCGGAAGAGAGAGAGAGAGGGAAAAAGAGAGAGAGGGGCGGCAATGGAGGGAGTAGGTGGGGTTAGGGTTTTGGTTAGAATTAGACTAGGTTTTAGTTTAGGGCTTGGAGGTGGCCGGCCGGGCTTTCGGGCCTGGCGGGTTGCCTCCTAAAAAATAAAAGAAATATTTTATTATTTAAAACAGGGCTTTTGAAAACCGTTGGTAGACGAAACAAAATAATCCGGAGACCCGAGCTTTGATTTGTAATACTAATGGGGCGTTTAGAAAACAAAACAGACTTTTTCGAAAATAGTTTTATGCAAACAAATGCAAGATGACATGACGATGCTCAAATGCAAGGTGGCATGATGACATGAGCATGCGGTCATGATGATGCAATGCACAAAAACAAAGCGATTTTCTAGTAGTGGTTTTGGCGGGATGCCACATATAGTTCTAGCAATCATAGCATCTAGGAAAGGACCTAATGAACCACTCTTATCAAGAACAGTAGAAACAGCATCATAAGCATCAGAAGTTTCAGATTCAGCAGTAGTAGCAGTGTGTGTAGCATGTGTACGTGGTGGTGTAACGAGCTTACTCATAACAGATGGTGAATCAAGAGAAATAGAGGTGTTCAGAACCGTACCTCTTCTTGTAGTGGATGGTAAAATAGGAACCTTGCCATCACGAGACTTACCCATGATGGATGGATAGCAGCGAACAATAGAGAATCCAAGTGAACTTGATAAATAAAGCTATGCTCCCTGGCAACGGCGCCAGCAAATAGTCTTGATGACCCACAAGTATAGGGGATGTATCGCAGTATTTTCGAAGGAAGTGAAACCCAATTTATTGATTCGACACAAGGGGAGCCAAATAATATTTATAAGCCTTAACAACTGAGTTGTCAATTCAGCTGCACCTGGAAACAATCTTGCTCATAGGAGTTTATCAGTAGCAACAATTTTGTAGTAGGAATAGTAAAGTAACAGCAGTAGGTAAAAGTAAAGACAGCAGTAACAATAGCAGTAAACAGTGGGATTCGAGTGCGGTAGGCATAGGGATGGATGGACGGGCGTTGCATGGACAAGACAATTCATATAGCAATCAGAACATAGGGCAATTGCAGATAAATAAGATAAAGCATCCAAGTACTAGATAATCCTAGGCATGTGTTCCATATATAGTCATACATGCTCACAATGAGAACTTGCACAACATCTTTTGTCCTGCTAGCCCGTTTGCAGCGGGGCCTCAAGGGAACTACTGGAAATTAAGGTGCTCCTTTTAATAGAGCACCGGAGCAAAGCATTAACACTCCGTGAACACATGTGATCCTCACATCAAAGCCATTCCCTCCGGTTATCCCGATTTCTGTCACTTCGGGGCCTTTGGTTCCAGACAACAACGTGTGTATACAACTTGCAGATAAGACCATAAACAATACTATCATAATGAATCAATAACATGTTCAGATCTGAAATCATGGCACTCGGGCCCTAGTGACAAGCATTAAGCATAACAAGTCGCAACAAAGTCAAAAAGCACTAATAATAGATACTAGGCACCATGCCCTAACAATCCGATGCCATTACATGAACGATCTCATCCAATCCCTACCATCCCCATAGCCTACAGCGGGGGATTACTCACTCATAGATGGGGGAAACATGGATGGTCGATGGAGAAGCGATGGTGATGATGATGGCGATGATCTCCTCCAATTCCCCGTCCTGGCAGGGTGCCAGAACGGAGTTTCTAGTGTTGTTTCGTGGAATCTTGTGGTGGCGGCGGAGCGGAACTCATTCTGGAAAAACGTCGAACCCCCCTAAGTTTTTAGGTCAGAAGGCAACTTATAGGCGAAGAGGGAGACCGAGGGGGAGTCTGGGGCGGCCAGACCACCCCTGGCGCGGCCTGGGCTTGCCCGCGCGGCCAGGAGGTGTGGCCTGGGCCCAGCCCCCCTCCGTCTCGTATTCTGGCTCCTGGAGTCTTCTGGTGAAATAGGATTTTAGGCATATTTTCCGGGATTTTTCCTGATAGTTGATTTTCTGCACAAAAGTATACACCAGGGCAATTCTGCTGAAAATAGCGTCAGCCCGTGTTAGTTGCATCCAAATCACACAAGTTTAGAGGAGAAACTATAGCAAAAGTGTTCGGGAAAGTAGATACGTTTTGGACGTATCAACCACAGATGCTCAAGCATGTGAACAACAACTCCACCAAAAATCATTTCAAAATTCAAATAAAAGTTTCATGCGGCCATTTTGTCGAACAGTTGGCATGCAAATAAAATCTGCCTAACAAACACTATAGTTGATCAATGCTTTGTCGAGCAATTTGGCTCAATCTTGTCCCCTCTGCTCTCCTTTGTCTCCCCTAGATCTAACCAAGCCAGCACAGAACTACCCTATAGCCCCCAGCAGCAGTGCCATGCCACCCCGACACCATGATTGCCGGCCAACCATTCCCACGTCCCAGGAGCACGGCCCTCCCTCTTCCGTCGCTCTAGGGAGGTAGGCGTGGTAGCACCGCTGCCCATGGTCCCTTCCCCAAGCCTTGCCAGCCCCTAGACCACCTCACATCGCTCGCGCCCACCGCCTCTGCGCCGTGCCCAGCTCACGCCAGAGCACCGTCCCCGACAGGCCCGCACAAGACGCGCCTTGACCTCAGCTCGCATGCGTCGCTCCACCTTAAACCCAGCGCCCTGCCAGACACGCCCTTTCCCGGATTAGAGGGATATTACCGCAAGTTCGTAGAAGGATTTTCGAGCATCGCAAGACCCATGACCCAATTGTTGAAGAAGGACAAGAAGTTTGAATGGACCGACAAATGTGAAGCAAGTTTCCAAGAACTCAAGAAGAGACTGATTTCAGCCCCAATATTGATTATGCCAGATATCAAGAAGCCTTTCGATGTGTATTGTAATGCATCCAAGATTGGTCTCGGATGTGTATTGACTCAAGAAGGAAAATTCATCGCATATATGTCTCGACAACTGAAGCAGCATGAGCAGAACTACCCTACCCATGATCTCGAACTCGCCGCCGTAGTTTTGGCATTGAAGACATGGCGTCATTACCTCATGGGTAAACGCTGTGAGATTTACTCAGATCACAAGAGTTTGAAGTATATTTTCACTCAGAAGGAGCTGAACATGTGGCAAAGGAGATGGATAGAGTTAATCAAGGATTATGACCTTGACATTCACTATCACCCTAGTAAAGCCAATGTGGTAGTGGATATGGCAAGAAGAACCGGGCTCTAATGGATATGGCCAGGTCTATGCTAGCCGAATTCAAGTCTCCATATAACTTCTGGGCTGAAGCAATCTCTACTGCTTGTCATTCATCCAACCGGTTATACCTCCGTAAAATCTTGGACAAGACTCCATATGAAATACTTATCGGTAACAACCCAAACATCTCATACTTTCGGGTATTTGGGTGTAAGTGTTTCTTTCTCATCAAGGGAGTTCGTTTATCTAAATTTGAGTCTAGGGCTATAGAAGGTATCTTTGTTCGTTATGGTGCCGAATCCCACACTTATAGCATCTACAATAAGCTCTCTGGAACTGTTGTAGAATCTTGTAGTGTGGTGTTCGAGGAAGTATGATGTGCCCAACACCTCCACATCATTTTTTGGAAAAGAAGAACTTGCAAAAGGATCTCAACACAAAGGTAAAGAAGTTCTAGATGAGATACTTAGCAAGCAAAGGACAAACAATGGAAAAGAGGGTCTTGGTTATATTCCCAAGACAAAGAACAAGAAGAACAAGAAGAAAAAGAAGAGCAAGACTGCTCAACCAAAGACTAGCACCACCACCAATGACAAGTCTAACTATGATGGTTTTGCAGGGGCTAACAATCCTAACTTTGAGTTATATTGCAATCATTATGGTGATGTTTATGCTAGTTATGTAGGTCCTTATGATTGTTACATTCCTTGGTCTATTTGGGTCCCCAAGACCCTTGTCACTAACATGAGAGGACCCATTGAAAAATGGGTACCTAAAACCAAAAAGTAACTTTCTCGCAGGGCTATGCTTCCGGTGGGTCTAAATGGGTACTTGGTAGCAGATGCACGAGTCATATGACCGGAAGCAAGGAGATCATCACGAAGATGCGGCCAAATCATGATCATATAACTGTTTCCTATGGTGACAAGTCTAAATCTGAGATATTGGGTCTCGGCAAACTTGTGGTGGCACACGATATCTCTCTCGTGGACGTCATGCTTGTTGAGACCCTCGGTTACAATTTACTTTCAGTTTGCGCCCTTGGTAAGATGGGCTTTGCATTTTTTATTGATGCTGATTTGGTGGTATTCTTGTGAAGCAAGTCTCTAAAAGTCACTTTCGTGGGATATGTCGAAAATGACCTATACGTGGTGGACTTTTCGGGAAAAGCACTACAGGCCCGATGTGTCTTTTTGGAAAGGCCGACGCGGGTTGGTTATGGCATCGCCGACTAGCCCACATCAATATGAGAACTTTGCAAAGTCTCCACAAGGGTGGCCACATCCTTGGATTAAAAGAAAATGTCTCCTTTGCCAAAGATCGTGTTTGCAGGGCTTGTGTTGAAGGGAAAATGCATGACTCTCCTCATCGACGGAAGACTATTATTTTGTCAAAAAGTATCTTAGAGCTCCTTCATGTGGACCTCTTTGGACCTCCATCTCATGCAAGCCTCAGTGGGAAGAAGTATTGCCTGGTGATCGTTGATGACTACTCAAGATACACTTGGGTCTATTTCTTCAAGTTAAGGAGCGAGACTCAACAAATGGTCATCGACTTCGCCAACGAGGTTCAACGTCAACACAACGTCTCTATACTAGCAATAAGAAGTGATAACGGCTCCGAGTTCAAGAATTACACCTTAAATGAGTTCCTAAGTGAAGAGGGGATAAGACATCAATATTCCGCTACGTACACCCCTCAACAAAATGGTGTTGCCGAGAGGAAGAACCAGACTCTAATGGATATGGCAAGGTCTATGCTAGCCGAATTCAAGTCTCCATATAACTTCTGGGCTGAAGCAATCTCTACCGCTTTTCATTCATCCAACTGGCTATACCTCCATAAAATCTTGGACAAGACTCCGTATGAAATACTTACTGATAAAAGCCAAACATCTCATACTTTCGGGTATTTGGGTGTAGTGTTTCTTTCTGATCAAGGGAGTTCGTTTATCTAAATTTGAGTCTAAGGCTTTAGAAAGGTATTTTTGTTGGTCTAAGGCTTTATTTGGGTGCCGAATCCCACACTTATAGAGTCTACAATAAGCTTTTCGGAACTGTTGTAGAATCTTGTAGTGTGGTGTTCGAGGAAAATGACGGCTCCCGTGCGGGGCAAGTTGATGTTTGTGATGCAGATGTTGAAATACCCCAAGATGCCATAAGAAGAATGGGCGTGCGATTTTTCCGCCCCATTGAGGAACCCCTTGTGGCGGATTGGGAAGGACAATGCTCTTCTGATGAAGAGCCCTCATCTACACATACTCAACATGCTCCAACCACGGGAGTAACTTCTACACCAACTCCACCAATTGCTGAAGGTCTACATGCTCCTGGATGCTCCAAGCCGGATTATCCGGTCGACACCGGATTATCCGGCCACCACTCCCATGACGACCAACTGATGCAGATTATCTGGCCCGGAAACTCCTGATGATCAGCAACCTCCTGTTATGGCTGCTGACCCACCTCAAGGGCATGCTTCGTCATCTCCTACTATTGATAATCAGACTTCAAATCAAGGTAAAGGAAATGATTCCAGCGAAGAATCGAGTGATGAAACTATTCCACCAAGAGACAACAAGCTTATTGACCTTCGTTGCAAGGCTCATGCTGATCGGAACCTTGAGTTAAGAGGTCATACTCTTGACAAAGTTGTTGGTGATCTTCAACGAAGGGTTTCCACAAGAAGGGAATTGGCCAGTTTTGGTGAGCATCAATCTCACATCTCAATGGTGGAACCTAAGAAGTTATTTGAAGCTCTTGAAGATTCGTACTGGGTTGTTGCTATGCATGAAGAGTTGAATAACTTTGAGCGCAACAAGGTCTAGAAACTAGTGGAGAAGCCCAAAGATTGCCGCAATGTTATCGGCACTAAATGGATTTTTAAAAACAAGCAAGATGAGAATGGCATTGTTGTGAGGAACAAGGCGAGACTAGTGGCACAAGGCTATTCCCAAGTGGAGGGCATTGACTTCGGCGAGACCTATGCTCCTGTGGCTTGGCTTGAGTCCATGTGTATCCTTCTTGCTTATTGTGCCTATAACAATTTTAAATTGTAACAAATGGATGTTAAGAGTGCTTTTCTTAATGGTCCTCTACATGAGTTGGTATATGTAAAGAAACCCCCGGGGTTTGAGGATCCTAACTTTCTGAACCATGTCTACAAACTCGAAAAGGCACTCTATGGCCTTAAATAAGCCCCACGTGCATGGTATGAGCACCTTAAAGAGTTGTTGCTAGACCGTGGCTTCGAGGTTGGGCAAATCGATCCCACTCTTTTTACTAAGAAGGTTAAGGGGGACCTCTTCGTATGCCAACTATATGTAGACGACATCATCTTTGGTTCTACTAATAAAGCTTTTAATGATGAATTTTCAAAGCTTATGACTGACAAGTTTGAGATGTCTATGATGGGGGAGTTATGGTTCTTTCTTGGATTCGAGATCAAGCAACTTAGAGAAGGAACCTTCATCAATCAAGCTAAATACATCCAAGACATGCTCAAGAGATTCAAGATGACGGATCTTAATGGCGTCGCCACTCCGATGCAAACAAAATGTCACATTGAACTTAACCCCCCTGGTAAAGATGTGGACCAAAAGGTATACCAGTCCATAATCGTCTCTCTTCTTTACCTCTGCGCATCTAGACCCGATATTGTGTTGAGTGTGGGGGTGTGTGCAAGGAATCAAGCAGCTCCTAAATAAAGCCACTTAGTGGCGGTCAAGAGGATCTTCCGATATTTGGTTCATTCCCCTAAGTTTGGTCTATACATGGGTAATAATGAAGAAAGAAAGTGGTTCACTAACATGTTTAGTTCCATTGTGGGTAACGTATTTGGTTTCAAAGCCCTACGTGCTCTCTGGAATTTGATGGGCCTTCGAATCAGGAACATTTAGGCGAAGAGATAGTGGTATCCCAATGGCTCCAATTTCTTTCTATGTGGTTATACTGATTAAGATTGGGCTGGTGATAAGGATGATCGGAAATCAACTTCTGGAGCTTGTCAGTTCTTGGGAAGATCTCTAGTTTGTTGGTCATCTAAAAAGCAGAATTGTATCTCTCTCCACCACTGAAGCTGCATATGTTGCTGCTGCTAGTGCATGCACTCAGTTATTATGGATGAGAAAAACTTTAAAAGAATACATTGTCAATTGTGACAAAGTGCCTCTTTTATGCGATAATGAAAGTGCAATCAAAATTGTGTACAATCCGGTACAGCACACAAGGACAAAGCATATTGAGATTCAGAATCATTTTATTCAGGACCATGTTGCTCGAGGCGATATTGATCTATCTTTTGTGAGCACGAAGAACCAACTTGCTGATATTTCCACGAAGCCACTTGATGAAGCAAGGTTTTTCTACTTGAGGAATGACCTAAACATCGTTGATTCAAGGAGCTTGTCTTGATTACCCATGCACTCACTTGTACATCTCAGTCTTATTTGGTCTAGATGTGGGCATGGATATAGGGGGAGTGTGGTCCTAAATGATTGGGCTAACCCTCCCCCATAATGCCGAAAGCAAGTCAAATCATTTCTCTTAATATCATTTTGTGATATGTGAGCTTATTGATGAGTATTGGTCATGAACCCAAGATATATCTTCGCGGTGTCATACCATAGACTCCAACAAGGTGGCCTCGGCCACCGCCCTCTTTCATGAGAAGAGTTAGATTTATTTGGATCTACTTGATCGTTTTTAGCTTCTCTCATGTTTTATGGGAAGCACACTCACTTTTGTCCTTTAGTTGCTTTGATTGTTGCAAAATTGAGTGTGTAGTACCATCTCAGTTCGAGGATGAGGACGATGATGGGAACAAGGACGAGAACGTGGATGAAGACTACGAGTGATACCTTGGGGCGTTAGCATCGCTCTTCTTCCTTTTTGGCGTCTCGATGCCAAAGGGGGAGAAGTAGTTCTATTAGGTCTCCGAGGATTTGCATGGGTCGGGCACAAGCATTTGCACTTTTTCATTTGTCATTTTCTTGCTTGTGCCCATTTAGCGTTGAACTTTAATTTTTGGTTTGTGGTTTGTGTGAAACTTTGTGTCTGTGGAATTATGGATTTATCTCGTGGATTACACCTATGGATTCATCTGTCATATCATATAATGTTGGGTATCTATCTCGAGGAAGGCGCTTATATTGGTTATCATTGATAATAGTGGCTATATCAAGGACGCCACTCTCTATCTCGGTGGTATGATTATGTTGTTCATATTTCAATGGAAAAGACTCGCACCTATTTGTGTGCATTTGTATTCAAATACAAATTTCTAGTATGCACACATTGAGGGGGAGTCTCTTTCTTGTATTCATTGTTTTTGGTCTTGTGAACTTTCTTGTAAATCCTAGTATTGTCATCTAACACCAAAAAGGGGGAGATTGAAAGAACATTTCATGATTTCCTATATTTTGTGTGTTAGATAACAATACCATGGAAGTTCTAATGTGTACTAAGTGTTGTAGGAAAGTTTTGTGCATTTGGGGGCCGGATTATCCGCCCCTATCATGGGCCAGATTGTCCGGCCAGACCATTTTGGCCAGGGTTGCAGTTGCATGAGCTTCTGTCTAGGGGCGGATTTCCCCCCGGAAAGTCCGGCTCTGGGGCGGTTTTTCTCCCTGGACCAGATAATCCGACCCTCATATTGGGCCGGATAATCCGGCCCCAGGGGAATCACCCAAGAGAGCTCTACGTGTGCTTCTGTTGTGGGGCGGAATTTCCCCCGGATATTCCGTGGCTGGGGCAGATTTTTCCACCTGCCGGATAATCCAGCCCTCTCCTTGGGCCAGATAATCCGGTCCCCAGGAGAAGGTGTCAAGGGCCAGCCTGCGGGAGCTTCTGTCCGCAGGAAGATTTTTTGCCGGATAATCCAAGTCTGGGGTGGAGTTTTCCCCAGGCCAGATAATCCGTCCGTCACTTGGGCCGAATAATCCGCCCCCCACAAGCTCCAACGGTTTGATTTGGAAAGGGGGTATAAAAGCCCCTTCTTCCCCATCAAGCAGAACACTTGATTTATTCGAAAATTGAAAGACCCA
Organism: Avena eriantha; assembly: GCA_910589775.1. Taxonomy (NCBI): domain Eukaryota; kingdom Viridiplantae; phylum Streptophyta; class Magnoliopsida; order Poales; family Poaceae; genus Avena; species Avena eriantha. The sequence goes on along the minus strand of OU342744.1, from coordinate 419,309,932 downwards.
TTGCAAGAGCTCTCTCTCTAGATCTCCCACTTCAACCACCCGAAGGCTTCGATCTTTGGGGGAATTGAAGGAGGAGACAATCTTCATTGCCATCACGAATCAAGCGCATCAACTCCTCTCCATTCATTTGGAGAAATCCCCGATCTAGTATTCTTGCTAATATCTAGATCTTGTATTTTGATATTGATAACTTGTTCTTGTGGCAGCTTGTTGTCATTACGAGAGCCTCCAATTTGGTTGTGGAGTTGTGCCCCGCTAGTTGTGTAAAGGCGTCGGTACCCGCCTCGAAGGGTTCCTATAGTGGAAAGGTGGATTAGGCCATTGGTGGCGGGATCCATCGGAGAACAGGAAGAGGCCTATTGTGGCGTGGTGGTCTTAGTACCGCCCACCCCTCCAACGCAGATGTACTTCCCTTAACAAGGAAGGAACTACGGTAAAACAAATCATGTGTCTCCGCATGCTTCACTATGGTTCACTCATTCTTCTTTCCACTCGCCTCTTACTCGCTAGTAGATAGGTTTGCATATAGGGAAATTCTTCTAAATAGTTATCTAGGGAATTTACCTTTTGTGTTAAGCCAATCATTCAAAAAGCATTAAAATTTGAAGTAGCACCTATCACCCCCCCTCTATGTGCCCATACGATCCATTTCAGAAGTGTCGTACCCCTTTGAATTGGTCGCAAGTAGGAGAGAGTCAAATTTTCGGACCCGACTACCTACGGGAAGCCGAAGAGAAGGTTCACAAAGTCTGTGAGCACCTCAAGACCGCCCAATCCAGACAGAAGAGTTATGCTGACAAGAGAAGGAGAGACCTGCCTTTCAATATTGGAGATTTTGTGTATCTCAAGGTTTCGCCATTGAAGGGAACGCAACGTTTTAGTCTAAAAGGAAAGTTAGCCCCCAGATATATCGGATCCTTCAAGATTCTGAATCGTCGAGGAGAAGTATCTTATCAACTGGAACTGCCGGAGGAGATGTCTGCCATCCACAATGTGTTCCATATCTCGTTACTTCGCAAATGCTTAGAAGTGCCAGAGAAGACCGAAGTTTTCAAGAACATCGATCACCGAGCCGTTGATATCAACAAAGATCGGACGTATCGTGAAGTGCCCATCCGTATCTTGGAAGAAGCTTACAGAACCACCAGGACGCAGAGTATCAAGTTTCTCAAGATTCCATGGAGCAACCATACCGAAGAATAAGCCACTTGGGAGCGAGAAGATTACATTAGGAGTGAGTTTCTAGATCTCTTTAGTTCCTAGTTTTCTTTCTTAAATCTCGGGACGAGATTTTGTTTAAGGGGCGAAGGTTTGTAACATCCCAAATCTTTAATCAAGGTTATTAAGATCCAAAGCACCCAATTTAGGGTTAACAAAAACTTTTTCTCATTTAAATAATCAAGAGTGCATATGTGTGTTGCATTAATATGGAATTGTGTTGAATTGCCATGTTTGTTTGATCTAATGGTTGTAAAATGATTCTAAGGTGAATGCCACATCATCTAGATCATTCCCAAGCAAAATCCAAGGAAAAAGAAATCAAATGGAATTAATCAATCCAAATGGTCATTTGTGCCATTTTAATCCACTAGGTCACTTTAGGTGTTCCTAGAACTCAATTTCAAACAGAAACATTTCTAACTCTTTTTACCCCTTGCTAGTACAAGTAAAGATCTACCAAGGCCCACTTGGTGATCTTACAAAAACATTTAAACTCTAATTTTAAATGACATCTGAAAATGGAATCAAGTGTATGTACCTAGATCCTACTTTTTCAAAAACCATTCAAATGAGTTCAACTTGACAATCCCAAGCAACCACAGATGCTCAAGCATGTGACCAACAACTCCACCAAAAATCATTTCAAAATTCAAATAAAATTTTCATGCGGCCATTTTGTCGAACAGTTGGCATGCAAATAAAATCTACCTAACAAACACTATAGTTGATCAATGCTTTGTCGAGCAATTTGGCTCAATCTTGTCCCCTCTACTCTCCTTTGTCTCCCTATCTCTAACCAAGCCAGCATAGAACTACCTTATATCCCCCAGCAGCAGTGCCGCACCACCCCGACGGCATGATCGCCGGCCAACCATGCCCACGTTGCAGGAGCACGCCCCGCCCTCTTCCACCACTCCAGGGAGGTAGGCATGGTAGCACCGCCGCCCATGGTCCCTTCCCCAAGCCTTGCTAGCCCCTGGACCACCTCACATCGCTCACGCCCACTGCCTCTGCGCCGTGCCTAGCTCATGCCAGAGCATCGTCCCCGACAGGCCCGCACAAGCCGCGCCTTGACCTCAGCTCGCGTGCGCCGCTCCGCCTTAACCCCAGCACCCTTCCAGGCACGCCCTTTCCCCGCCGCGACCAGCAGCCACCATGAATCGGATCCAAGGAAGATGAAGTGGTAGGTGAAAAACATAATGGCTCCGCCTCCAAGAAGGGAAGTGGTAAGGAGGAATATAGTGAGGTTCATCACTTATATTCCCCTGACCCACCTATCCCTCATCCTCATATAAAAAATAGGGGTGATCCACCCAAGCTTACTGCATCTTCATTTAATCATTGGCAATTCTTAATGAAGTCTCATGTTTGCAGCTCCTCTATTGAACTTTGGAGGATTATCTAAGAGGGTCTTCATATTGGAGATCACACCAACCTCACAAGAGGAGAAGTTGTGGATAGCCAATTGAATGCTATGGCTATCGACATTATACAGCTCAAAGTGGGTCCCAAGGACATGCCCCACATTGAACATCTCAACACATCTAAAGAAGCTTGGAATGCTCTCATCGATCTCTTTATTGGAAATGAAAGCATGGGAAGGAATAGGTATGATGCCCTTAGTAAAGAAGCTGAAGGATTCTGCATGTTGCATGGTGAAAACCATGAAGACATGTATAGAAGACTCAAGGGCATCGCAACAACATTTAGAAAGCATGGAGCTACTCACATTGATGATGCTTGGATAAAAAGGAAATATGTGAGTGCTCTAATGCCTTTTGAGCCAACGGACTTGAAGATCTTGCAAGGTAGACACAACTACCATCAAATGACGCCCAATGAAGTCATGCAAGAAATGGCATCATTCAAAGTTGCTACAAAGAACGCGGAAGATGCCCGTGCCCGTGCCATTGGAATGCAAAAAGGAGTCAATGTTGCTCTAAAGGCTAATGTTGTTGAGCAAGATGAGGACGAAAGAGCTTTCGAGGGTGCCTCCATGGACTGCCCCGATGAAGTCAAACATGCTCGTGGTGAGTACATGGCATTTTACGCAAGGAACTTTTGGAAGGATCCTGCCAAGGCCAAGTCAGAACTCGAGCACAAGGATGGGTCAAGTGGAAGAAGAGAAAGTGGCCCAACTGAGAACATGCTACAGTTGTGGAGATAGGGTGCACTTTGTGGCTGAGTGTCCATATCAAAATAGAGAAGATAATGGTGGCAGGCTCATCCTTAAAGAAAAATCCAAGGCGCCTAAGAAGAAGCCATTTATCAAAAAGAATGGCCCTTACAAGAAGCAACCCAAGATTGTCTTGGTGGCACAAGAAGAATACTCCTCTGCAAGTGAAGATGAAGAGGATGAAGATAGTTCTCGTGAGGTGGATGCTATAGCCACTACATCGACTCCATCATCTCTCTTCGACTCGCCAAACGAAAATGTCATCAACAACAACGTCACTTGTCTTATGGCAAGAGGGTCCGAGGTATCAACTTCTAGTTCTTCATTCCCAAAGACTAACATAAATATGGATATGGATGATCATACTAGTCTTAAAATGAAAGAAGAAGTTATTGCTTTGGACAACTTTTTCACTAACTTGCAAGGTGAGCACAAACTTCATTTTGATGCTCTTATGATTCAACTTGCCCAAGCCGAAGATCTCCTTGAAGAAAAGGGCAGAACTGAAAGAGAAGATGCCTTGGAGATAGCTTCTTTGAAGAATGCCTTGGAAGAATAAGAGGAAGCTCGAGTATCTTTGGAAGAGAGACTCGTATCCATTGAGGAGTCACATGAAGAAGTTGTGGCTCAGCTCATGAAAGAACGTGACGACGCTCTTGCTAAGGTAAAGAAACTAAAGAAGGAAAATATTGAATTTGGGGTTGCTCATGCTAGACTCTCGGAGAAGTTTGAGAAACTTGACATTGCCCACAAGGCATTGGAGAGTGAACACTCTACTCTAAATGAGTCTCATGACCAGCTCCAAACTCAATTGAGGAAGTATGATGTGCCCAACACCTCCACATCATTTTATGGAAAAGAAGAACTTGCAAAAGGATCTCAACACAAAGGTAAAGAAGTTCTAGATGAGATACTTAGCAAGAAAAGGACAAACAATGGAAAAGAGGGTCTTGGTTATATTCCCAAGACAAAGAACAAGAAGAACAAGAAGAAAAAGAAGAGCAAGACTGCTCAACCAAAGACTAGCACCACCACCAATGATAAGTCTAACTATGATGGTTTTGCAGGGGCTAACAATCCTAACTTTGAGTTATATTGCGATCATTATGGTGATGTTTATGCTAGTTATGTAGGTCCTTATGATTGTTACATTCCTTGGTCTATTTGGATCCCCAAGACCCTTGTCACTAACATGAGAGGACCCATTGAAAAATGGGTACCTAAACCAAAAAGTAACTTTCTTGTAGGGCTATGCTTCCGGTGGGTCTAAATGGGTACTTGATAGCGGATGCACGAGTCATATGACCGGAAGCAAGGAGATCATCACGAAGATGCGGCCAAATCATGATCATATAACTGTTTCCTATGGTGACAAGTCTAAATCTGAGATATTGGGTCTCGGCAAACTTGTGCTGGCTCACGATATCTCTCTCGTGGATGTCATGCTTGTTGAGACCCTCGGTTACAATTTACTTTCAGTTCGCGCCCTTGGTAAGATGGGCTTTGCAGTTTTTATTGATGCTGATTTGGTGGTACTCTTGTGAAGCAAGTCTCTAAAAGTCGCTTTCGTGGGATATGTCGAAAATGACCTGTACGTGGTGGACTTTTCGGGAAAACCAGTACAAGCCCGATGTGTCTTTTTGGAAAGGCTGACGCGGGTTGGTTATGGCATCGCCGACTAGCCCACATCAATATGAGAACTTTGCAAAGTCTCCACAAGGGTAGCCACATCCTTGGATTAAAAGAAAATGTCTCCTTTGCCAAAGATCGTGTTTGCAGGGCTTGTGTTGAAGGGAAAATGCATGACTCTCCTCATCGACGGAAGACTATTATTTTGTCAAAAAGAATCTTAGAGCTCCTTCAGGTGGACCTCTTTGGACCTCCATCTCATGGAAGCCTCAGTGGGAAGAAATACTGCCTGGTGATCCTTGATGACTACTCAAGATACACTTGGGTCTATTTCTTCAAGTTGAAGAGCAAGACTCAACAAATGGTCATCGACTTTGCCAACGAAGTTCAACGTCAACACAACGTCTCTATACTAGCAATAAGAAGTGATAATCGCTCCGAGTTCAAGAATTACACCTTAAATGAGTTCCTAAGTGAAGAGGGGATAAGATATCAATATTCTGCTGCGTACACCCCTCAACAAAATGGTGTTGTCGAGAGGAAGAACCAGACTCTAATGGATATGGCAAGGTCTATGCTAGCCGAATTCAAGTCTCCGTATAACTTCTGGGCTGAAGCAATCTCTACCGCTTGTCATTCATCCAACCGGTTATACCTCCGTAAAATCTTGGACAAGACTCTGTATGAAATACTTACTGATAAAAGCCAAACATCTCATACTTTCGGGTATTTGGGTGTAAGTGTTTCTTTCTCATCAAGGGAGTTCGTTTATCTAAATTTGAGTCTAAGCCTTTAGAAAGGTATTTTTGTTGGTCATGGTGCCGAATCCCACACTTATAAAGTCTACGAAGAGCTTTCCGGAACTGTTGTAGAATCTTGTAGTGTGGTGTTCGAGGAAAATGACGGCTCCCGTGCGGGGCAAGTTGATGTTTGTGATGCAGATGTTGAAATACCCGAAGATACCATAAGAAGAATGGGCGTGGGATTTTTTTGCCCATTGAGGAACCCCTTGTGGCGGATCGGGAAGTACAATGCTCTTCTCATGAAGAGCCCTCATCTACACATACTCAACATGCTCCAACCACGGGAGTAACTTCTACACCAACTCCACCAATTGCTGAAGGTCAACATGCTCCTGGATGCTCTAGGCCGGATTATCCGGTCGACACCAGATTATCCGGCCACCACTCCCCTGACGACCAAACTGTGAATCCTACCGAAGAAACAGCTACAAGCTCCAGGCCGGATTTTCCGGCTGACCCCGGATTATCCGGCCCCTCGTCAATTCAAGCAAGTTCCAGGCAACCCGATGAAATTGCATCAAGTTCTCCTAGGCCGGATTATCCAGCCTCACCCTCGGCCGGATTATCCAGCCTCACCCTCGGCCGAATTATCCGGCCCGGAAACTCCTGATGATCAGCAGCCTCCTGTTATGGTTGTTGACCCACCTCAAGGGCATGCTTCATCATCTCCTACTGCTGATAATCAGACTTCAAATCAAGGTCAAGCAAATGATTCTAGCGAAGACTCAAGTGATGAAACTATTCCACCAAGAGACAACAAGCTTATTGAACTTCGTCGCAAGGCTCGTGTTGATCGAAACCTTGAGTTAAGAGGTCATACTCTTGACAAAGTTGTAGGTGATCTTCGACAAAGGGTTTCCACAAGAAGAGAATTGGCCAGTTTTGGTGAGCATCAATCTCACATCTCAATGGCGGAACCTAAGAAGGTATTTGAAGCTCTTGAAGATCCGAACTGGGTTGTTGCTATGCATGAAGAGTTGAATAACTTTGAGCGCAACAAGGTCTAGAAACTAGTGAAGAAGCCCAAGGATTCCCGCAATGTTATCGGCACTAAATGGATTTTTAAAAACAAGCAAGATGAGAATGGCAATGTTGTGAGGAACAAGGCGAGACTAGTGGCACAAGGCTATTCCCAAGTTGAGGGCATTGACTTTGGCGAGACCTATGCTCATGTGGCTCGGCTTGAGTCCATCCGTATCCTTCTTGCTTATGCTGCCCATAACAATTTTAAATTGTAGCAAATGGATGTTAAGAGTGCTTTTCTTAATGGTCCTCTCTATGAGTTGGTACATTTAAAGCAACCCCCAGGATTTGAGGATCCTAACTTTCTGAACCATGTCTACAAACTCGATAAGGCACTCTATGGCCTTAAACAAGCCCCACGTGCGTGGTATGAGCACCTTAAAGAGATGTTGCTAGACCGTGGCTTCGAGGTTGGGCAAATCAATCCCACTCTTTTTACTAAGAAGGTTAAGGGGGATCTCTTTGTATGCCAACTATATGTAGACGATATCATCTTTGGTTCTACTAATAAAGCTTTTAATGATGAATTTTCAAAGCTTATGACTGACAGGTTTGAGATGTCTATGATGGGGGAGTTATGGTTCTTTCTTGGATTCGAGATCAAGAAACTTAGAGAAGGAACCTTCATCAATCAAGACAAATACATCCAAGACATGCTCAAGAGATTCAAGATGACGGATCTTAATGGCGTCGCCACTCCGATGCAAACAAAATGTCACCTTGAACTTAACCCCCACGGTAAAGATCTGGACCAAAAGGTATACCGGTCCATGATCAGCTCTCTTCTTTACCTCTGTGCATCTACACCCGATATTGTGTTGAGTGTGGGGGTGTGTGCAAGGTATCAAGCAGCTCCTAAAGAAAGCCACTTAGTGGCGGTCAAGAGGATCTTTCGATATTTGGTTCATTCCCCTAACTTTGGTCTATGGTATCCCAAGGGCTCCAATTTCTCTCTGTGTGGTTATACTGATTCATATTGGGCTGGTGATAAGGATGATCGGAAATCAACTTCTAGAGCTTGTCAGTTCTTGGGAAGATCTCTAGTTTGTTGGTCATCTAAAAAGCAGAATTGTATCTATCTTTCCACGGCCGAAGCTAAATACGTTGCTGCTGCTAGTGCATGCACTCAGTTATTATGGATGAGGAAAACTTTAAAGGAATACGGTTTCAATTGTGACAAAGTGCCTCTTTTATGCAATAATGAAAGTGCAATCAAAATTGCGTACAATCCGGTACATCACACAAGGACAAAGCATATTGAGATTCAGAATCATTTTATTCAGGACCATGTTGCTCGAGGCGATATTGATCTATCTTTTGTGAGCACGAAGAACCAACTTGCTGATATTTTCACGAAGCCACTTGATGAAGCAAGGTTTTGCTACTTGAGGAATGAGCTAAACATCGTTGATTCAAGGAGTTTGTCTTGATTACCCATGCACTCACTCATACATCTCAGTCTTATTTGGTCTAGATGTGGGCATGGATATAGGGGGAGTGTGGTCCTAATTGATTGGGCTAACCCTCCCCCCATAATGCTGAAAGCAAGTCAAATCATTTCTCTTTATATCATTTTGTGATATGTGAGCTTATTGATGAGTATTGGTCATGAACCCAAGATATATCTTCATGGTGTCATACCATACACTCCAACAAGGCGGCCTCAGCCACCGCCCTCTTTCATGAGAAGAGTTGGATATATTTGGATCTTCTTGATCGTTTTAGGCTTCTCTCATGTTTTTATGGGAAGCACACTCACTTTTGGCCTTTAGTTGCTTTGATTCTTGCAAATTTGAGTGTGTAGTACCATCTCAGTTTGAGGATGAGTACGACGATGGGAACGAGGACAAGGATGAGGATGACGACTACGAGTGATACCTTGGGGTGTTAGCATCGCTCTTCTTCCTTTTTGGCGTCTCGATGCCAAAGGGGGAGAAGTAGTTCTATTATGTCTCCGAAGATTTGCATGGGTCGGGCACAAGCATGTGCACTTTTTCATTTGTCATTTTCTTGCTTGTGCCCATTTAGTGTTGAACTTTAATTTGTGGTTTGTGGTTTGTGTGAAACTTTGTGTCTGTGGAATTCTGGATTTATCTCGTGGATTATGCCTATGGATTCATCTATCATATCATATAATATTGTGTATCTATCTCGAGGAAGGCGCTTATATTGGTTATCATTGATAATAGTGGCTATATCAAGGACGCCTCTCTCTATCTCAGTGGTATGATTATGTTGTTCATATTTCAATGGAAAAGACTCACACCTATTTGTGTGCATTTGTATTCAAATACAAAATTCTAGTATGCACACATTGAGGGGGAGTCTCTTTCTTGTATTCATTGTTGTTGGTCTTGTGAACTTTCTTGCAAATCCTAGTATTGTCATCTAACACCAAAAGGGGGGAGATTGAAAGAACATTTCGTGATTTCCTATGTTTTGTGTGTTAGATAACAATACCATGGAAATTCTAATGTGTACTAAGTGTTGTAGGAAAGTTTTGTGCATTTGGGGGGCTAGATTATCCGGCCAGACCATTTCGGCCAGGGCTGGCGCTACGCGAGCTTCTGTCTGGGGGTGGGTTTTCCCCCGGAAAGTCCAGCTCTGGGGCGGTTTTTCTCCCTGGACCGGATAATCCGGCCCTCATATTGGGCCGGATAATCCGGCCCCAGGGGAATCACCCAACGTCTACGCGTGCTTCTGTCTGGGGGCGGAATTTCCCCCGGATATTTCGTGGTTGGGGCGGATTTTTTCCCCAGCCGGATAATTCGGCCCTCCCCTTGGGCCGGATAATCCGGTCGCCAGGAGAAGGTGTCAAGGGCTAGCCTGTGCGAGCTTCTGTCCGCATGCGGATTGTCTGCCGGATAATCCGAGTCTGGGACGGAGTTTTCCCCAGGCCGGATAATCCGGCCCTCACTTGGGCCAGATAATCTGGGCCCCATAGGCTCCAACGGCTTGATTTGGAAAGGGGGTATAAAAGCCCCTTCTTCCCCATCAAGCAGAACACTTGATTTATTCGAAAATTGAAAGACCCATTGCAAGAGCTCTCTCTCTAGATCTCCCACTTCAACCACCCGAAGGCTTCGATCTTTGGGGGAATTTATGGAGGAGACAATCTTCATTGCCATCACAAATCAAGCGCATCAACTCCTCTCCATTCATTTGGAGAAATCCCCGATCTAGTATTCTTGCTAATATCTAGATCTTGTATTTTGTTATTGATAACTTGTTCTTGTGGCAGCTTGTTGTCATTATGGGAGCCTCCAATTTGGTTGTGGAGTTGTGCCCCGCTAGTAGTGTAAAGGTGCTGGTACCCGCCTCGAACGGTTCCTATAGTGGAAAGGTGGATTAGGACTTTGGTGGCTGGATCCATCGGAGAACAGGGTGAGGCCTATTGTGGCGTGGTGGTCTTAGTACCACACACCCCTCCAACGCAGATGTACTTCCCTTAACAAGGAAGGAACTGCGGTAAAACAAATCATGTGTCTCCGCGTGTGATGTCCACGCACTTCTATTCTTGTAGACAGTTGTTGGGCCTCCACGTGCAGAGGTTTGTAGAACAGCAGCAAGTTTTCCCTTAAGTGGATCACTCAAGGTTTATCGAACTCAGGGAGGAAGTGGTCAAAGGTATCCCCTCTCAAGCAACCCTGCAATCAAGATACAAGAAGTCTCTTGTGTCCCCAACACACCCAATACACTTGTCAGGTGTATAGGTGCACTAGTTCGGCAAAGAGATAGTGAAATACAAGTGGTATGGATAATTATAAGTGGTAACGGTGCCAGAAAATAGCTTGCTGGCGTGCGGTTGACGTGGGAAAAGACTAAAGGCAAACTGAAATAAAGATGGAAGGAAGCAAAAATGTAACATATCTAATTGCAAACGGTGTATCAATGCTTAGAAACAAGGCCTAGGGATCATACTTTCACTAGTGAAAACTCTCATATAAATATCTTCTCTTTATGATACTACTCTTAACTACTCACCGGTTGGACACTCTAATCATCGGTAGGGCTATAACAGCACTCCTCAAAGTTCGCTTTCAACACCTAGATAACCCCACACTATCACCTTGAGCACTAGATGGTTCCAACAAACACCACAATTTCATAAAGACATCCAACTCCAAATATAACTCATAAAAAGTATTTGTAATCTCTAGCCTAAGTGCCACCATGGTGTGCACACTGTCAACTTCACACACATGGGGAGAGCAGAGATCTATTAAAGCACTTGAGTAGCAAGGTAGATCCACTTGATTACAAAGCTCATGATCACAATATGATCATGCATAGAGAGAGAGATGAACACATATACCGGTAGAACCCTTAGCCTCGAGGAAGAACTACTCCCTCATCATCATGGGAATCAGCAATGGCGATGGAGATGGTGGTGGAGATCAATGGAGATGGCTCCGGGGGCACTTCCCCGTCCCGACAGGGTGCCGGAACAGAGACTTCCTGTCCCCCGAATCTCCCCTTCGGTGGCGGCGGTGCTGTGAAACTTTTTGTGGATTTCTGATTGACGACTTAGGGTTTTTGCATCGGGAGGATTTCATTGGCGAAGGGGCAAGGTCGGTGGCTGGCCAGGGGGCCCACACCACCTGGTGGCGCGGCTAGGGCTAGCCCGCACCACCACATGGTGTGGCCACCCTGTGGCCCCTCTCCGTGTTGTCTTCTGGCTCCGTGAGTCTTCCGGTAAAATATCGACTTTGGCTTTTGTCCGGTCCAATTCCGAGAATATTCATTTTCTGACTTTTCTAGAACAAAAAACAGAAGAAAACATGCAACTGGCACTGTGGCATCTTGTTAATAGGTTAGTCCAAGAAAGTGTATAGAAATACTCCAAAGTTGGAACAAAACACAAGAAAGTAGATAAAACCAAGCATGGAACATCAAAAATTATGGATACGTTAGCAACGTATCAACATCCCCAAGCTTAACTCCCGCTCGTCCTCGAGTAGGCAAGTGATAAAAAGAAAGAATAATTTTTGAGGTGACATGCACCATTATAAACTTGATCAAAGTATTTGTAAAACATTGATAGCTGGGATCATAGTACTTCAATCGTAACATGAAATATAAAGTTGTAGCAATAAGACAAAACAACTAAGTTGCAACATGAAAAGCCACAAACAAAAGATTCATGAATAAAAATGCTTTGCAAGACGTTTGTTTGTTTCACATAAAGAAAACATAGCATAGTGGCATTCAGCTCGTCCCTCATAGAGTAGCAAATATAAATGCATAGGACACCTTCAAAGTTTATAAGGGTGACTAGATACAAATAGTTTAAAACAAGCAATATCAAAGCTATGCATCAATCAACAAGTCTTGGGACAATGCACATAGAACTAAGAATGGCCACTATGCTCTCAAAGTGGGTGCATAAAGATAGAAGGTGGAGACTCAACATAAAAGTAAAAGAAAGGCCTTCATAGAAGGAAGTAGGGATTCAAGTTTCATAAAGAGCTTCCAAAAATTATGGTACTTATTAGCTTTCAGCTCTCATTACCCCTATCATAAGCATATTTAAGTGATTAAGGTTAAAGTGACACAAAGAGGATATGCTTGACAAGTTATAAGCCGAAATCTCATGCCCCTTACTTACGAAGACCGAACCTCATGCTACTCAACTTTACTCACAAGTAAGCTCTTGTCATTGTAAGTGCATATGTATCATAAATAACCGCCAACGGGTACCCCTTGCACATGATACAAGAGTTGTCCCATAATAAAAATGACAAGGCAAGCAGACAATGAGCATCTCAGCGATCTTTTTATTTTCTATTTGCATAGGTTTTTATTGAGGATGCTTCATAGAGTGCTCATTATGGTTATGCTGCAAGTTTCCACCATGATTAGGCATGGCTTAGGCTAGCGGCCCAGGCATTTCTCTAACACACATACAAACTCCATGATCTTACAAGTTCCACTTTTATTTCACACCGCCAGGATCCATAAGAAAAAGAACATGATATCAACGGGGTACAATGTACACGTGCAATGTTGAAAGCGTTCCCCATGATACATGGTTCTGCTAATTTGAACTTATAAAGCACAAGCATATACGCAAAAAAGATGGACACAATGGTTCTAATTTATTAAATGCAAAAAAGTAAAGTGTGCCATCAAGTTCGTGAGAGCTTTAATCACTAGTTTTCTCATAACAAGTTTAATTCGGAAGGTAGACAAAAACATGAATATACTTGGAATAGCATAGGCTAGTAGGTAGGTAAGGTGGACTCTTTGGAATAACTTGGTTTTAGGAGTTGGATGCATGAGTGGGACTCATACTTGATTACGGAGGCTAGCAAAAGACTGGGAGCGACCAACTAAGAGAGCAATAATGGCCATAATCATGCAGAGCGACAAAACATCATTAATCAAAGAATAAAGTGATACTACAAGTCGAAAACTAAAGGATCATAAAGGCTATGGTGACTTGGGATAGTCATAACATGGTGTGAGCATGCGCCAAGTCAACCCAAATAAAGCATCAAAGGAAAATACCACAATACTATGCTTTAATATGCTAAAACAATGCATAATTCTTTCAAGGCACATTAAGCAATCTCAATTGTTTATAACATGTCATGCTACAGAAAAAATCACTAAGCATAAAGCTAAAACAATATCATGCATGACATGACAAAGCATAGGCCACAGTCAAAAACAAGCTCCTTTTTACCACTTAAGCATGAACTTTTCCTACTCTTTTCCAATCGAAACCAATCTTATTTTAAAACTAATGCATGAATGAGGGAGTACAACCAATTTATTCAAGCAAACTAAGAAAACCAAGCAAACGAAAAACCAAAATGAAAAAGAAGACGCTCCAAGAACAACACAACTCTGCATGAAACAATAAAATTGAAGTGTTTGGAAGAAACCTGGGATTTTTATTGATGAAGAAGGGGATGCCTTGGACATCCCCAAGCTTTGACGCTTGTACTTCTCGGATATTTCTTGGGGTGACACGCGTGGCATCCCCAAGCTTGAGCTTTAGTCCGGCCTTCATCTCGTTACTCATTCCTTCCATACACCTGAAATTTTTCCTTCATCAAAACTTCACACAATCTTTATTAGCAACATTAGTGCACTCAAGATAATAAGTCTTTAGGTTCAGTTCCAACACCAATAAAAATTCCATTAAAACACAAGCTAATGTAGCACTTCCCTCAAAAAACTCAATTCTCCAAAAGAACTCAAAAAGGAACCAACAAGAAGCAAATGCAAATAATGGCAGAAATCTGTCAAAACAGACCAGCATGTAAAGACGAATTTTTTAGAAGACCTTCTGTTGCTCAAATCGAAAAGTGTTGAACTAACGAAAGTTAGATAACAACCTGGGACAGAAGCACAAATATTCACGCCTCAAAACGACATACAGAGATTTTACACGAATCTTTATAGTGAAGCACAAAAATCTGTTTTGGAACAGGAACTTTACCAATCATTACTTCTCTCTGATTAGAGGTTACTCTTGGCACAAAAAGGAAATAAAAAGGATAAGGAGAGGTTTTTACTGAAGCAATAACTTCCAAGACTCAATTAAAACTTTTAGGTTATTTCCCAATAAGTACTTTTATTTAATGTCTCTAAGTTAGGCTTGATAGATTGAGAAGATGCTCACATAAGAAATATGAATTGAAGTAAAAGAGAGCATCAAGAAGCAAATTCAAAACACATTTAAGTCTAACCCACTTCCTATGCATAGGAATCTTGTAAAGAAACAATTCATGAAAGCACAAAGCAACAAGCATAGTAAAGCAAAACAAGTGCAACTTCAAGACTTTCAACATAAAGAGGGGAAACTTAATATTATTGAGATGCATAAAACCATGTTTCCCTCTCTCATAATAACTTTCAGTAGCATCATGAATAAAATTAACAATATAACTATCACATGAAACATTCTTATCATGAACCACATGCATAAAATAATTATAATTCTCCCTATAAGAATAGTCATTCTTATTAATTGTAGTGGGAGCAAATTCAACAAAATAGCTATCATTATTATTATCATCACCATAATCATCAAATATAGGAGGCATATTGTAATCATAATTAATTTTCTCCTCAATAGTAGGTGGACGGAAAATATCATATTCATTATTGTAATCATCATATATTGGAGGTATAGTATCATCATAAGCAATAGAATAGTTATCTTCCAAAGTGTGTTCATTTGTAAACGTATCATCATTGGAAGGAACATGGATAGCACTAATAGTACAGCAATTATTAATATCATCATTTTCAGAATTGGTACCGAAGAGATTTTCAATATCAAAAGAAGTGTGCTTTTCCCAATCATGATCACTACTATAGGTAACAGGCATAGGAACATCATCGAGTTCAGAATCATCAAAAACTATAATAGGAGGAACATGCTTAGGGGAAAATACCGTTTCCTCTCTTCTTTTACTCCTCCTCTTCTTCTTTTTCTTCTTCTCTTTAGGAGGGAGAGGCTTGAAAGTAAGCTTCTCCATATACCCTGGTTTATTAGAGACAATAGAAGAACTTTGGAGGATTCCTTCTTTTCATTAATAAGATCAAAACACATATTAGTCCTGTCATATTTTGGTAAAATCTCATCTTCTATAATATTTTGTATGTAAGTATTTGTGTGACAATTATCAACACAACAAAGATGACAACCATGCAGGACACTATTCATATCAAAAGCACTCATATCTACCAAAGAAGTTTTTCTTGATAATTCTTCACACCCCAAAAATAATGTAAGTTCATCATGCTGATTAGGAGTGATCATGTCATCACAATACAAACTTGCAGTACTCATTGGATTAGAAGGGCTATTATTATGGCATGAGCATTGAAAATTGAAATGACCCACTTCAAAGCAAAGTTCACAAATAAAAGGATAGAGGGCACAAACTTTTTTACCAAGATCATTTAGAGCCCTATACCACGTTCTAGTTTTTTCATTCTTGTGGGTGATACAATATTCTTCTTCAACTTTATTCTTCTCACAAGGTCTATTTATTCCACAAAAATTAACATGCTTATAAGAAATAGTACTTTCAGAGGTTTGAGCATGTTTATTGCTATCATTAATAACAATTTCATTTTCCATGCAAGTGTCTTTAAAAGGCACATGATACATGTCCCATTTTTCTTTAGGACCATTTATATGAGAAGAAAAGGCTCTAAAGGAATCAATAAGAATTTGAGGATCAAGATCATAATTAGCACTAAGCTCTTGAAAATCAGCAGTTTCAGTGAAAGACTTAATGCAATCATACTCATAGTTTATACCTGGTTCTTTACCTTTGTTGTTATCCCAATCTTCGGTATTGCTTTGAATTGTTTCAAGAAGATCCCACTTAGCTTTGACCTATTTACTTGTGAAGGATCCCTCTAAACAAGTATCTAGATAGTCCTTGTAATGTCCTGAAAGCCTTGCATAGAAATTATTAATAACAATATTACTAGGGAGCTCATGAATGGGACATTTGAGCATTATTGACTTAAGTCTCCCCCATGCTTGGGCAATACTTTCTCCATCATGTGGATGAAAATTATAAATGTAATTCCTATCTTTATGAATTTCATGAGGAGGATACAATTTATAGTAAAAGAGAGATTCAAGTTCCTACCACTCGAAATGATGAGGATCATCTAGTAGCTCATACCACTCCCTTGCTTTGCCCTTAAGTGAAAAACGAAATAGCTTCCTCTTAACTTGGTTCATTGAAATGCATGCACACTTGAACAACTCGCATAATTCGTGTATAAAGAGTAAATGATCACCAGGATGGACAGTTCCATCTCCCAAATAACAGTTGTTCATAACACGTTCAACAATTTTTATAGGTATTTTAAAAGAGATGCTTTCAGTATGTGGATTTAAAATATCACAAGTATCATTAGAATTACCACATATGGGAGATAAAGTATCTTCAGAGCAAATTTTCTTCTTTAAAGCTGGGGAACCAAAAAGATCATTTTCATAAAAAACAACTTCCCCAAGCTTAGACGTTTCCATAGCATTAGTAACAAAGGTGTTCAAAAGATTCATACTAATAACATTGCTATTAGCATGCAAA
Source organism: Avena eriantha (assembly GCA_910589775.1). Taxonomy (NCBI): domain Eukaryota; kingdom Viridiplantae; phylum Streptophyta; class Magnoliopsida; order Poales; family Poaceae; genus Avena; species Avena eriantha. The sequence goes on along the minus strand of OU342744.1, from coordinate 419,293,004 downwards.
GAAAGTTCCATGGGTTTTTTAATTTTCTTTTCAGACAATTCATGTTCTATCTTAGAAAAAAATACTAAAAATCTCTCTAATTTTGTTGTTGTTTTCCATTAAGCCTAACTAGTGAAAATAAAAACAAGATACAAAAAGACAAAATTGCAGAATCTAAAGGAAATAACTTCGAGCACTCACACACACTAGCAACTATACTAGAAGATAGCTTAGTAGCTAGAGGATGTGAGTACCTTTTACCTTACCTCCCCGGCAACGGTGCTAGAAAATAGCTTGATGTCTACGCACTTCTATTCTTGTAGAAAGTTGTTGGGCCTCCAAGTGCAGAAGTTTGTAGAACAACAGCAGGTTTTCCCTTAAGTGGATCACCCAAGGTTTATCGAACTCAGGGAGGAAGTGGTCAAAGGTATCCCCTCTCAAGCAACCCTGCAATCAAGATACAAGAAGTCTCTTGTGTCCCCAACACACCCAATACACTTGTCAGGTGTTTAGGTGCACTAGTTCGGTGAAGAGATAGTGAAATACAAGTGGTATGGATAATTATAAGTGGTAACGGTGCCAGAAAATAGCTTGCTGGCGTGTGGTTGACGTGGGAAAAGACTAAAGGCAAACTGAAATAAAGATGGAATCAAGCAAACATGTAACAGATCTAATTGCAAACGGTGTATCAATGCTTAGAAACAAGGCCTAGGGATCATAATTTCACTAGTGAAAACTCTCATATAAATATCTTCTTTTTATGATATTACTCTTAACTACACTCCGGTTGGACACTCTAATCATCGGTAGGGCTATAACAGCACTCCTCAAAGTTTGCTTTCCGCATCTAGATAACCCCACACTGTCACCTTGAGCACTAGATGGTTCCGACAAACACCACACTTTCATAAAAAACATCCAACTCCAAATATAACTCATAACAAGTATTTGTAATCTCTAGCCTAAGTGTCACCATGGTGTGCACACTATCAACTTCACACACATGGGGAGAGTAGAGATCTATTAAAGCACTTGAGTAGCAAGGTAGATCTACTTGATTACAAAGCTCATGATCACAATATGATCATGCATAGAGAGAGATATGAACACATAGCTACCGGTAGAACCCTTAGCCTCGAGGAAGAACTACTCCCTCATCATCATGGGAATCAGCAACGGCGATGGAGATGGTGGTGGAGATCAATGGAGATGGCTCCGGGGGCACTTCCCCGTCCCGGCAGGGTGCCGGAATAGAGACTTTGTGTCCCCTGAATCTCCCCTTCGGTGGTGGTGGCGCTGCGGAACTTTTTCTTGATTTCTGATTGACGACTTAGGGTTTTTGCATCGGGAGGATTTTATAGGCAAAGAGGCAAGGTCAGTGGCCGGCTAGGGGGCCCACACCACCTAGTGGCGCGGCCAGAGCTAGCCCGTGCCACCACATGGTGTGGCCACCCTGTGGCCCCTCTCTGTCTCGTCGTATGGCTCCATGAGTCTTCTGGTAAAATATCGACTTTGGCTTCTGTCCGGTCCAATTCCGAGAATATTTATTTTCTGACTTTTCTAGAACCAAAAACAGAAGAAAACAGGAAACTGGCACTGTGGCATCTTGTTAATAGGTTAGTCCAAGAAAGTGTATAGAAATACTCCAAAGTTGGAACAAAACACAAGAAAGTAGATAAAACCAAGCATGGAACATCAAAAATTATGGATACGTTAGCAACGTATCAGCGTGCTTCACTAGGGTTCACTCGTTCCTCTTTCCACTCGCCTCTTACTCGCTAGTAGATAGGTTTGCATATAGGGAAATTCTTCTAAATAGTTATCTAGAGAATTTACCTTTTGTGTTAAGCCTAAAATTGAAGAGGCATTACAATTTGAAATAGGACCTATTCACCCCCCCTCTAGGTGCCCATACGATCCATTTCAGAAGTGGCGTACCCCTTTGAATTGGTCGCAAGTAGGAGAGAGTAAGATTTTCGGACCTGACATCCTACTGGAAGCCGAAGAGAAGGTTCACAAAGTCCGTGAGCACCTCAAGACCGCCCAATCTAGACAGAACAGTTATGCTGACAAGAGAAGGAGAGACCTGACTTTCAATATCGGAGATTTTGTGTATCTCAAGGTTTCGCCATTGAAGGGAACACAACGTTTTAGTCTAAAAGGAAAGTTAGCCCCCAGATATATCGGACCCTTCAAGATCCTGAATTGTCGAGGAGAAGTATCTTATCAACTAGAACTTCCGTAGGAGATGTCTGTCATCCACAATGTTTTCCATATCTCGTTATTCGCAAATGCTTAGAAGTGCCAGAGAAGTCCGAAGTTTTCAAGAACATCGATCACCGAGCCGTTGATATCAACAAAGATCTGACGTATCGTGAAGTGCCCATCCGTATCTTGTAAGAAGCTTACAGAACCACCAGGACCCGGAGTATCAAGTTTCTCAAGATTCAATGGAGCAACCATACCAAAGAAGAAGCCACTTGGGAGCGAGAAGATTACATTAGGACTGAGTTTCCAGATCTCTTTAGTTCCTAGTTTTCTTTCTTAAATCTCGGGACGAGATTTTGTTTAAGGGGGAAGGTTTGTAACATCCCAAATCTTTAATCAAGGTTATTAAGATCCAAAGCACCCAATTTAGGGTTAACAAAAACTTTTTCTCATTTAAATAATCAAGAATGCATATGTGTGTTGCATTAATATGGAATTGTGTTGAATTGCCATGTTTGTTTGATCTAATGGTTGTAAAATTATTCTAAGGTGAATGCCACATCATCTAGATCATTCCAAGAAAAATCCAAGGAAAAAGAAATCAAATGGAATTAATAAATCCAAATGGTCATTTGTGCCATTTTAATCCACTAGGTCACTTTAGGTGTTCCTAGAACTCAATTTCAAACGGAAAAATTTCTAACTCTTTGCACCCCTTGCTAGTACAAGTAAAGATCTACCAAGGCCCACTTGGTGATCTTACAAAAACATTTAAACTCTAATTTTAAATGACATCTGAAAATGGAATCAAGTGTATGTACCTAGATCCCACTTTTTCAAAAACCATTTAAATGAGTTCAACTTGACAATCCCAAGCAACCACAGATGCTCAAGCATGTGACCAACAACTCCACCAAAAATCATTTCAAAATTCAAATAAAATTTTCATGCGGCCATTTTGTCGAACAGTTGGCATGCAAATAAAATCTGCCTAACAAACACTATAGTTGATCAATGCTTTGTCGAGCAATTTGGCTCAATCTTGTCCCCTCTGCTCTCCTTTGTCTCCCCTAGATCTAACCAAGCCAGCACAGAACTACCCTATAGCCCGCAGCAGCAGTGTCGCGCCACCGCGTCGCCATGATCGTCGGCCGACCATGCCTACCTCGTAGGAGCACGCCCCGCCCTCTTTCGCCGCTCCAGGGAGGTAGGCGTGGTAGCACCGCCACCCACGGTCCCTTCCCCAAGCCTTGCCAGCCCCTAGACCACCTCACATCGCTCGTGCCCACCGCCTCCGCGCCGTGCCCAGCTCACGCTGGAGCACCGGCCCCGATAGGCCCGCACAAGCCGCGCCTTGACCTTAGCTCACGTGCGCTGCTCCGCCTTAACCCCGGCACCCCGCCAGACACGCCCTTTACCCGCCACGCGACCAGCAGCTGTCGTGAACCGCGCGCAAAGCGCCAGCCTTTCCCTGCCGCATGCCACCGCCCCTAGTGTCGCCTTTATGCCTTAGCTGACCGCCAGGAGGCAAGACACCATACGCCTACACCGCCCATGCCTCTAGTGCCATGTATCGTCGTCACCGACGAGCTCACCGTCGCCCTCACGGTCCTCTCATCGAGCCTATATAAGGAGCCTTCCCCAGCACCATTTCCTCACACCACTCAACTCCCATATCTCTTAGAACCACCTCACCCCATCGCTGGAGCCGCTCGAACAATAGCTCGCTAGAATTGCGCCGGAGTTCGCTGCAGCAGAGGAGGAAGAGCCCCGTCGATTTCGTCCACCCCAGGAGCTACCACGACCTCGCCTCAGTCCGCCGTCATCTCCTTGTTTGATCGCCCCCATCTCCACACTAGCTGGAGCCCTGGTATGCCCCCATTGCACCCCCACCGAGCCGCTAGGGTTCCGTCTCGTCGGCGACCTGTTCGTCGTCGACGATGAACCAGGACGGTCGATCGTAGTTCTAATCGCATGACCCATATCGCCCCGTACCGCTTCATGTTAAAGAGCCGCTGACATGTGGACCCCCCTCCAGCTGTTCTCTGCACCGTGGAGTGTCACTGGGCCAGCCCACTTTCTTTCCCGCGCTGGCCCTAGAATTCAAATATAGATTTTCCTATTTAAACTTAATCTAGATTCTGTCCACTAGTTTAAAAATCAATTCAGAGAGTTCTGCTTAACCAAATTGAATGATTTAAATTGTGTTAGAAAGATAATTAAAATCTCTATCCAAGCCCGTTGGATTTCAATCAATTAGTGTTATATATCACATATAGAAACAAATAACAAGACAGAAACTTTTCTGCATTCAAACATTTTTTGAAAAATCAACCATAATAGCTTTTGAGTTGTTTCCACCTCTCAAAAATCACATTTGAATATACCTATCTGAATATGTAATAATATTTAGGTTTGCATGCAGTGATTTTGGACTATTTAGTACCAAAAATCATTTAAACATTATTCTTAAACTTATTAAAATATGATCCAACATTTAAATCACATTCTCATGCATTAGAATATGTGGTGATGACATGTGTCCACATGATCCCATATTTTAATTGGAGAATATTAAATCTTAGTTATTTTTCAATGAGTAGAAATTACTTTTCTCAAATAAAATAAAGGAAACTAGTTCATTAAATCTTATGATGTATGTGATGATACTGGATCATCAAATGTGTGCCTTAGTGTACTAAATAGACTAGTTAAGTATTGTTTGGTGATTATGTATTCCATATATATTTATAGACGATAGTACCAACCAAGTCTACGAAGAGGAGGAATTCTACCCCGAGGAAGAAGAGGAGAATTTAAACCACTACACCAACCAAGGCAAGCCATCATTAACAATGCAAGCTAACCCTTGCAAGCTTGATAACCTAAGCAAAATGCCTTAAGCATGCTTTGGTTATACCCTTTTTGATTTATACCATCCCAGGTTTTCTTACAAGATTTACTTTCTTCTACTTTACCAAAGTTCTTTACTTGTTTATAAATAGCATAAAGAGTATAAAACTTGGCCTATCTAGTTAGACTTAGATGTCATTCTATGGCATGAGATTGATATTAGCATCCCACATTAGTGAACACTCTTAACTTAGTTTAGAGCTAAACCAAAACTTGATCATTTTAGATGGGAATACTTGGTGAAAATGATTATGAAAACCTTGGAATGATGAGTCATTCTATTGCGATGTTTTGACATCTGTTGAGAAACACGACTGGTTTATGATGATGATGAAAATGTTGAGGCATGAGCCTTAACCCTTTTATAAAAACTGATGGTTGGGTTCGGATGTGATACCATTCCAATTTTACCGTACAACCACAATACCTGAATTGGGTAAGGCTTAGCCGGAAGTTTATATGCATTAGTATTGGTTCCCTCGCGGGAGAGGTTTGAGCTGAGGCTACCTCTCAATGTTGTCCACCTATGTAGTGCCCAGGATGGCAGGTGGCCATGGCTGGGAGGCCAAGCTCATAGGAGAGCTGCTTATACTAGAGTGTGCAAAGGAAATGTTATGTTTGATTATCTGCATACTAAGTATGATGATTCAGGGTTATCCCTAACAGATGTATCGAATTTTGTGGTGAAAGTGTACCACCTCTGTAGAGTGTCAAACTATTCGAATAGCCGCGTTCGCGGTTATGGATAGTTGGAGTGGCCATACTGTTCCATTGTCAGATGTTTTCAAAATGACTTATGAAATGAATTGTGACTTTGACTTGACCACAACATAGTTGTGACTATGATAACTAAGTCCCCACTTAGGTGATTTTAGAACCTTTTATCTTTCTTTGTTTCTGAACTCAGCTTAGGTTTCAAACTTAACTTTATAAACAAACTTAGAGTTAGAATTTCCTACTAGAACTACCTTACTTGTTAATGATAGTTTGCGAGTACTTAAAGAATACTCATGGCTTTGTCCCTGGCTATTCTCGTGGCCAGACTACGAAGAGGACTATCAGGAGGAAGGACAACAGGACGGCTACAACAACTAGGATCATCTTCCATCGTCAGCATTGCATGTGGCACTGAAGAGGGAGCCCACCGCTACGCTATTTATTCTGCTACTTGTTTGCATTAAGACTAGATCATGAGATCCTTTATTTGTGTAAGACCTTATTATGGTTTGTAATGGATGATGTACTTTGATATCCAATTTGTTATGTCTCGCAAAAATGGTAATCCTGGGATTGTGATGTATGGCATAACAGACATCTGGGATTAAAAATCCGGGTGTTGACATGTGGCGGCCCCCTGGCCCCTCTCCGTCTCGTTTTCTGGCTCCGTGTCCCCCTCGGTGAAAAACTGACTTTGGCTTTTGTCCTGTCCAATTCCGAGAATATTCATTTTATGACTTCCTAGAACCAAAAACAGCAGAAAACAGGCAGCTGGCACTGTGGCATCTTGTTAATAGGTTAGTCCAAGAAAGTGTATGAAAATACTCCAAAGTTGGAACAAAACATAAGAAAGTAGATAAAAACCAAGCATGGAACATCAAAAATTATGGATACGTTAGCAACGTATCAGCGTGCACGATCACGATGCACACAGCGGCAGTTGAGTGTTGACTAGGACAGCGGTAGGACCCATCGATCGTTTGGGCTCTTGCTCCTTCATCTCCATGGAGGGCAGCAAGCAGTCCAGGACAAAGTCCACACAAAGCAGCCTTGTAGACCGCGACACCTTTGGGCGGAATGTGGAGACCCTTCCCACCCAAGGATTGGGGGAAGAGGCCAGATGCCCCTATAAAAAGGGAAGTACCTTGACCTTAGAGGGGGATCGATCCTTGCGATCTCAAACCCTAGAGACTCATCTACCATGTAGCCTCGCGAAGCACATGAGCAATAAAACCAAGCAGGAGTAGGGACTTTACCTCCTCACGAGGGTCCCAACCCTAGGTAAAAAACCCTTGTGTCACTCTCTGTCGTGTGAGAGGTCTAGCATCATCGTCATCGCTAGCCAAACTGTAACGCATGTTCAGCCCCCTCACGAACTCAGAGCTCATCGGACCCCTTGTTCCTTTGTGGGACGCTAGTATTCGACAATATCCCCAAGCTTAAACCTTGATCCTCCTCGAGCAAGAAACCAATAATCATAAGAAACTCAGCGCTTAAACTAAAATAACAAGAATTTAAATTCACTTACAAGAGATAGCCATATGAATCTAGCACTTCTTTCATTCAAAATCTTAACATAGTTAGAGTAGTCTCAAGAATATCATACTAGCTTTGGTAGCTCAAGACAATCAAAATAAGGTATCTATAAGTATAAGTAACTAGAAGTGTAGCAATTATTCCAATTCCTCTAGTTAACTCTCATCTTACCAAGTCACACTTGGAAGTTTCATACATCAATTTAAGTGTGAGAGATCATGTCAAAAGGAGCATAATAATCAAGTGTCTCATTGAGACCCACGTCAATGAATCAAGTTCATCAAAACACTTCTTTGTATTTGTTGCCTTTCAAGAAAATTCATATAATAGTAACAAGACCATGCCAAAGACTTAGAGGGATCATATTGGATTTAATAATAATTTCTAGTTGGGGTCATCAATTACTTCTTCAACCTTTTAGCACAAACCTCAAGAGTACCAATACTTTTTCCCATAGGCAGCTGGCTACTCATGTGATCAACTCATAGACGAAATCAGGATTTATACCTAGATCATTTGAAGGCCTACGGAATTGTTGGTATCACAGGATGTGCATCATCATTTTTGGTAGACAAGCTTCGAAGCAATATCATACTTTTTAGATCCATATTTCAGTTTTGTCATGCATCCCAATCGCTACTAGACTTCATTTCGATCAAACAGCTCCTTTCAAGAGTGATATCTAGACAATCATTAAATCTATGGAGTTGAGTATCTTAAAGGTTAAACTCTTAGGACAATCAGAACATCGCACAAGTTATAATTATAGACTTTTTGTTGTTGTAATTATTTGGAAAATTTATTTCCAAGGTAGGACTCGGTTAACCATAAGAATTAGAGCAAAAGCTTACTCAACTACTTACTCATATGAATAGAAAGCCTTACTCTAATCATTTGAATTACTTCCACTAGCATAATACCTTAACAATACTTCCAACTATCATAAACATTTCAAAATTCTAAAGTGGGAGACATATGACATACCTCTCATGAGTGACTTCACAATTTTCTTCCATATGATGTGTTCCTTCAAAACTCAAAGGTAGATCACTCTCATTAATAATATTAAAGTAAAGAGGCAAACAAAGATCTATATTTCAAGAATAAGAATAAAAGGAAAACTCCTTTTATATTTTTGAAGATTAGGTTTAAAGAATAGAAAAAGATTGGTGACAAAGGAAGATACTAAAAACAAACAAACGAAAAAGAAAGCAAAGTGTTGGAATGAATCCAACACGAGTGTTTCAAAGCTCTGAAGGAGCTACAATACAACTTCATTATCATATAAATTACTTACTTAGGGAACACATCCCCAAGCTTAGGCTTTTGCAAGCCCCATTGTTAATCATTGTGGTGATGGAGGATAGTCTCCCAAGTTCCATTGGCTGCTCCAATCTATGAACTAGGAGGAGAGGTTCACGATGGAGTCTCGAAGGCTGATGGCAAGGTTGTTCATGTTCTGAATATTTCCTTCAAGCACATTCACATATTCATAGGTGGTGTAGTAGTTCGGCGGTTGTTGCTCTTGTTTGGGTCCTTCTTGCTCTGCTTCTACTTCTTCCTCTCCTTGTGATGGAAGGGTTGCCTCGACCTGCACACCATAATGGAAATGTCCATCCTCGATAGAGAATAGACCGTTATGAAGAGGATCAACGATCAAGTTATCGACTCTAGGTATATCAAAGAAATACCTACCATTAATTTTTCTAAGCATACCACATACATTGAGAGTAGAAAAACCGAGATAGCGAGTACCTTCCAATGGTCACATGTTGCTTACGTTGATCTGGAGTGCTCGGGCAAGTACGGTGATAACTCCTCCCCACATATGGATCCACGAGTTTGGAGAGCTTGATACTTCAAATAAATCACTAGAAGAGTGCCTAGATTTGGCGTTAAGTTACAGTTTGGAATGGTAGCTTTTGTGAGTATCATCATGCCCTCCTCATTGACTCTTGTGAACTCACCACGGGCCTACAGGGTGTTAGCAATAACATAGAACAAATAGCAAATTGTAGGACACTCAATTTGATTCCCCTTTGGGACAGGATTTGAAATTCTCATCAAATTAAAATAGTAGTCATGGGTAGGACTAAGTGTAAAACAAGTGGAGTGGATGTCGGTAACATTGTTGGCAATACCGAAGCAATGACACCACTCATCGGGAGATAAGTCATACTCATGGTTCATTAGGTAGAAGGTAACTCTATCAGATCCTAGGATGTCCTCCTCATAACTATAGAAAGAACCTACTGTATCCTTTAAGGTGCTAATAAACTCGAGTTTCAAGTGGAGATAGGTGGTGGACCCCTGAAAAACAAAGTCAAGCAAACCAACATTGTTGCAAAGATAATTAAATTACGGTGAATGCCTAGTTGGTTCGGAATGGGGGCACGGCCATTTGGTAGACTTAATCTCACAGTCCTTAAGACGGCTGAAACAGTTGAGATGAAAAATTTCGGTGAAGTCGATGTTGAGCATTGTAGGGGTTAGTTCTTCAACCGGCAGTGCAGCTTGTGCAGCCATCGCATGCGTATGGCTACTTATGTTCATCTAACAATAAAAATTTCACTAATTAAAAACTTTCTTAAAACAAAATTTTGATCCGATAGAAATAAGCATGGAGTACTCCTCTACACTTTCTACAAAAGAATCTCCTCTAAAGAACAAGGCTAACATGCATGCTCAAATAGGTGATAAGCTCAAAAATAAGACCTACGTATAGATTGATAATGACAAGAGCTAGAACATGGTTTTGTTGCAAATAAGTTGGAGATCAGAGAAGAAACATACCTTGAATCAATGATATGCGAGGAATCAAATCAAAAACAAGTATAGTGAAGATCCAATGGAGGTGGTTTGAAGTTTTGGGAAAGAAGAGAGAGAAAATGAGAGTTTAGGTTTAGGTTTACCTCTTCCCTGGGCTCATATCGAAGCCGAGCAGACGGTACAAGCGGAACGGACACATCTCGCCCGTACCGATCTAGGTTGCCTTAGGATCAGGGCTCTATCCCGGCAACATGCTTAGTACGGGCACATGGTACGATTGCGCCCCACCATACTAATGGTCGTTATGGGCTAATTGATTTCTAAAAAATTCTCAAACTTTTGTGTCGAGTCTATACGAGCGAGTGGTACGACTATGTCCCCCTGTATGGGTGGTCATTATGGACTCTGTACCTTCGAAAAAAAATTGAGGACTTCATTTTATTTTGTCCGGTGGTGGTACGGGTGTGTGGTATGGTTGGCTCCCATCGTATTGATGGTCGTTTTGGCCTTAGAAGCCTGTAAAACTTAATATTTTCATTGCAACTTTCTCACGTGCTTTGCACATCAGTTAATCCTCAAAATGATAGCATAAATATAGTACTAAAACTTTTATCATATAATCATGTGTTAGTGGATAAAATATACATGAAGGATTACCTTCTATTTCTTCTCCCCTCTTCAATGGATCTCTTGAATAGTCTTCATTTTAAAAAAAAACAAAAACAAAACTAACACAAATAAAACTTTTATTTCACATGGGTTGTCTCCCATGAAGTGCTTCTAGTTAAGGTCAATTAACTTGACCAAAATGATCGCATTTTGGTTTTGGAAGTGGAACAACCACTCCAAAATAGTTGGATATTAAAGTAATGATCCCATCATCGTTAGGTTTGTCCCTTTTGTTTCTAGGAAAATGGACTACAAAAGGTTCTCCAGATGGTAGCCATGTTCTAACATTCCCTTCGTGTAAATTAATTAAGGATTTTATAGTTCTTAAAAATGGTCTTCCTAGAATTATTGGTGCTATAGGATCTTCATGCATGTCCACTATAACAAGATCTATTAGTGCAGGACATCCTTTGATTTCTAAACAATATTATCTTTGTCTCCAACAGCTTGTTTATAAGTTGAATCCGCTAAGTGGAGTCTTAGTTCAATAGTTTGAAATGGCCCAATATTAAGTCTTTCAAATAGACTTTTAGAAATTGTTGAAACACTAGCACCTAAATCACAAAGTATAGCAATCTCATTAACTCCTATATGGATTTTAATTATGGGATCAAATATATCATCTAATTTAGCTAGAAGCTTCTCAGCTAACTTCTTATATTGCATTTATAGCCCACGTACCTTAGTTGCTACTTCTTGAATAAAATGTTGGTACATGGCACCAATGCCTCCTTCAATATCATGATTCTTTACGTTAATCATCTTCATAAGATCCTCCACTTTATAATCCATAGATGGAGCATTGCTATAGTCCAGCTCCCCGGGCTTCTCATCTTTATTTTCCACCCTCATCATCTTCAGGTCTTCGACCGGATTTGGTTCGAGCTTTCCTGCAAACCTTGCAAGGATGAGAGTTTGACTCTCAGCTATTTTGCCCAATTGTGCTTCCACGGTCTTTGTTCTTTCATGTAAATCTTGAGCACCACTTCTAAGAGTAACTGCTTGGGTAAAAAGTTTATTAATAATACTTTCATGGTTCTTTGTAATCTTAATAAGAAGATTATTCTGCTTAGTTTGTGCTTGCGTAAAAGCTTTAAAATAATTTTCAAGCGAGAGATTACCATTGCTTTCTCCATTACTATTGGTATAGTTATTATTATTTGGAGCTCCTAGAGGATTAGCATATTGTTTTTGAAAGTTCGGGCCATAGTTTTGACCCTTCCATGCAGTGTTATAAGGATTATGAGATATAAAATCTACTTCCTCAATGCTTGAGTTGGTGATGGCATCTACCTGGGTTTCCTTACCCTTTAGAATTCTTAGAAGCTCATATACCTTTGAAATAAAATCATCATTAGTCTCCTCAGTGATTGCATTCACTTTTCTTGAGGGAGATATATCTACATGCCATTGCGCATGGTTGCATTGCATATCATTCAGAAGCTTCTTGGCAACATTTACTTCCTTTCCCATCAATATGCCTCTAGCTGTAGTGTCAAGCATAAATTTAGACATTGGGTTAAGAGAGTTATAAAATAAGTGGAGAATTAACCACTCTTCCATCCCATGGCCAGGACAGCTCACTACGGCTTCCTTCATTCTTTACCAAGCAAGCGCTAGTGGCTCGCGATCTTCTTGTCTAAGTTCTTCTTGTCTAAAACCTGTAATATTTGCTCGAAGTTGCATAGTCTTAACTAGAGGGAAAATTTTAGTTATGAATATATTAATGCATTCCTCCATGAAGTAATAGTGCCTTCTGCAGATCTAGCAAAGTGAAAAAGGAAATAAGCGTAATTTAACAACATCAGGGTCAACATCTTTTATGAGCATCATATCGCATATTTTAGTGAATGTATTTAAGTGCAAACCTAAGCCTTCGGCAGGTGAACCTCCAAATTGGTTATGTTGAACCAAACTCAATAGGTTAGGCTTAGATTCATAGTTCTCTGCTGTAACAGCAAGCTGACTAATAGGTGCACGAATAAAATCATCATTGGGACTAACATACTACCTAAGATTATTTTGTGCCATAATAGTTATCTTTTGGTATTTTATATGTTTGGAGAAACAATTAAAAATGTAACTATTTTTTGGGTTTTCAAGTAGATAACAAAAACTAATAACAATAATTAAAACAAAAACAAAACGAATAAACAAGGTTACTAGTAACCTTACTAGGATAGCAAATTGCTTCCCTTACAACGGATGCAGTATAGTAGATTTTTCCCTAGAAAGACCTAGATTTATTGAACCTTGGGAAACAAATGCTAAAAGGAAATCCGAGAAACTTCTACAAGACTTGCTTATTAATTTTGTTTTCCGTTTACCAGATCTTTCCAGTTACTATGTATCTTTTGGTTGTTTTTAATGATGGAGATAGGCCAGGATTGAAGATCCACCTGCAGCTATTAGTCAAAAATGGGATAAAAATAAGATTAAGCACAATCATGTGTAAAATGATCTAGGGATTTCTATTTTCCTACCCCTGGTTCGTTAGTTGTACTCACTTTTCCCCAGCCGCTTCACTTTTTCTCCCTTTTGCCCATCTCCATCTCGGAAACTCATCAAAGAGCTTGAACGGCAGCTGCCGTCAGGTTGACCGTTGGGTGACATGTGGGGCCACGCGGTGTGGGACCACGTGGGACATGTTGGTCAGGAACGTGTTATGCTAACGTGTGGGGCCATGCCATGTAGGAATGCATTGGCAAGTTTGTTGGGAACATGTTATGGGGGACGTCGTGTGGGACCATGTGGGGCGCGTTTCGTGGTTACATGCGCCCTGTCGCCTAAATTGGAAGTTTTATTTTTTGTTATTTTTATGATTGGCTTTTTTAAGAGCGTATTTCCCCCTCTCTCTCACTAACAGTTGTGTTTTTCCCCAAAAAGGTAGCGAATCTAGGGAAGCTTCTCTCTTTATTCATTGTTCCTTTTGGCCCTCGTTTTTTCCCAATCTGGTAGCAAATCTAGAGTAGCAAATCTAACCAGCACCATATATGCATTCAGTAAACACAGCAGATGTAGATAAAGCAGCTAATATAGGATATATAGTACGGTACTTAACAAGGTTCGATAATTAGGTTGCTCAGCAGCAGCAACGGACAAGTTCAACACATACAATACAAAAGAATCTACTTTATAGCAGCAGCAGCAGTAGAAACACAAGATCAGTGGCCCCTCATGGCCTCCGCCAGGAGGGCCTCTGCCTCCTTCCTCTAGCGCCTCCTCCACTTCTTGTTGTCCAGTCCCTTGACCTTGGGCGCCTTGTGCTTGATCAGGGGCATGCGGCCCTCCTCGATGGCCACCTTCTGGAGGTTGCGGAGATGAAAACCGAGCACCTGGTGCTTGGCTCTGAAGCCATGGACGTTCACGGATAGGCTGCATGTCTTCACGTCCTCGACATGCTTCACGAGGGAGTTAAAGTCAGTGGCATGGAGTCTCCTGGTGCAGAAGGGGCATCTGTAGACGTCATTAGCAAAGAAGTTGTCGTACTGGCTGGACTTCAGCCTCCTCAGCACCTGACGAGTCTTGGTGTCCTTGCACTCGTCATCACTGTAGACGTCACTAGTATCCTTCTCCTGAAAAAAACAGTAGAGTGCAATAAGGACATGATTGAGATACCTTGATTATCGGGATTTATTATTTGCATAAATTAACCGATTGAGATCCCCTGATTATTCCCCAATCTCCATATCTCAAACCAAATCGAATACTGATCCCAGCTACAGATTGGTGCTAGTACTAACTAGGGAATCCCTTAACAACTCGAAGGACAAATAAAATAGGATTGAAATACAAACAGGGGGATTCATCGAAATACGAGATCTAACACAAGAGGATTAGCTACTGTAAAATACCTAGCATCCAACGATTGAAAATACGAACAGCTAAACCCTAATAACATACGATCTAGCATCAATGATGGGAATGGGGGAAGAACAGGGGAAGGGGAGAAAACCCTAGTTACCTTCGACCATGGGTCGGTGATGCTGGTGTCGTAGGGGTTCTCCGGCATGATGTAATCCTCCTCGTAGGGGTCCCAGCTGAGCGGGATCTGCCCGAGACCGGCGGGGGCCTCCTCGTCGGTGGCTACGGCGGAAGCGGAGATGGGGGTCTGGACGGGGATGGTGGCTGCCTTCAATGTCTTGACAGGGTCCTGTATGGGAACGGGGGCCTCCTTGCTGACGGCCTTGGAGGCGACGATGGCCACCGCGCCGTTCTTCTCCATCACCGGCATGGTTGGGGTTTTCTTGGGGGTTTGTAGAAGGTGATGGGACAGTGGAGACAGTTGCGTGAGTGAGTGAGTGATGAGTGAGAGTGAGGAGGCCTCTATAAAGGTGAAGGGAAGGGACGTTTCGTTGCACCACCGTGCACCGCATAACCACGTACGCTAATACACCGTGCACGACCACGTGTCCGCTACCGCCCGTGCACCGTAACACGCATACCGTGTGTCACGTTGTTTCCCTCGTGTCTAACCTTGACGACTTAGTTGTGCTCAGTTATACCCTCAAGTGAAATACTGGTAGTTTGGTTGTACTTAGTTTTGCTCTCCAGTACTAACACTATCGTGTGCAATATACTCAGTTTTACCCTCCGATGGCTGGTCAACAGAGAGTCAGCGAATGGGTTTTACCTAGCTAATTGAGTCATTTTATGCACAAGAAATTTAAAAAGATCAAAACATAGTGGTATCTACCCAAGAAGTCTTATTGTGTGACCTGCCACCATCAAAAATGTATAGAAATCAAGTTTTAACCTAAATCACCACTTCTCAAATCACCTACTATCTATAAAGGTTCATGGATTTCTACTCAAGCCTCTTCCCAAAACATCCCTCCCCAAAACATAGTTTGTCTGAATGAGGCAATAATTGTCAAAATGATGTATATTTAAATTGCAAATAGTTTGATATATGCCAAGATGTATTTTATTGTATAAAAGACACATTTTCAATTTTTTAAATATCTTTTTATTTTCTATTTGAATCTCTTTGTCAGTTTTGCCCTTGGTTCTTAAGTTCTACTCAGTTTTGCCCTTGGTTTTTAAGTACTACTCAGTTTTCCCCTATGTCTTAGTCACAAACTCTCACACATGTGCTCATCTTGGCTGCTACGCTCTGATTGGTTGAGACAGTTGTCACGCGAATCGTGTCCACCAACCGTTGATCCTCTGTGATCGAGCAGACAGGATAACCCCTATATCTATCGGGGGGCACCCCTCTATCCATGCAAAATATGAGTTAGAAAGGTGGAAAACCAAACAAAAAGATCAAAATATAAGGCTATTGTAACAAGTGGAGAAAATCTAAAAGAACAAAAAGAAATGAAAAGGCCAAGAAAGTTTCAGAAACCTATAACGAGAACACACACGCGGATATAAATGGGGTTATCATGACTATGGAGAATGGGAAACAAAGATTCCTAATTAATACTACGCTCGGTGTCGTGCCAACACAAGGACCATAGCTTGTTTTCCAAAAAAGTAAAAACATGGGATTTGTTACTTGCCTTGGGCACTCTTTTCTCTTGCTTATTGATACATGCATTTTGAATCATCATAATAACAACATATATGACTAGTTTATATTGCTATTTACATTGCAACATCATTATTTCTGCCTTTTTAGATGATTTATGAGACTTTCCTACAAAGTCCCCTGTTTTGGTATTTAATTTTTGGGAGGCAGGAAACCTCCTTTTTTGTATTTTGATGTTTCAGGGACTTTCAACACCAATTAATTTGGGGAAAAATACCACGAAAGTTTTTCATCGGAAGAAGTACATTATGCACTTGAAGCAAACGAGGGGGCATGAGGGCAGTACGAGACCTAGTGGTGTGGCCCATACTAGGCCATGCCACATAGGCATGTTTACCCCTCGAGCACCATCTCAGCTCCTCCTTTTTACGCACACCTCTGCGTTGAAAGCAACCTATGCCCTATTTTGTCAAAGATTTATAGAGGCGGAGGCAAAGACGAAAGTCTTCTCCTACTCCGAGAAGATCTTGCTGCTCCGAGGCCACTAGAGAGGGGGAAATCGAAGCCATCATCATCACCAACTCCTCCTTGCCATAGGGGAAGTCTTTCCATCACCATCTCCATCTACCCCAACATCAACATCATCTCTATCTCAAGGTCAGTATCATCCACCTCATAGTTTGTGGTAGATTGAACCCTGCAATATTGTTTAAGTGATGTGTGCATGATTGTTCTTGGTACGTTGTCATTATTTTTGTGGTGAAGTTATACTTTTAGATTGTGTTTTAATCCATATTCCACTGGTTTGTGCCATGTTTCACTGTTGTGAGTAGTTTCCCATGTTCCTGGGGGGCATATGATGAATTAGCTATGATTTCCATATAGTATGAAATGAGTATTTGGTTAAATTTTAATATTTTATGTGATTCTATGATGGTAATATGTGAATGTTGGTTGCATGTTACTTCACCTTTATGGGCTCATAGGGTTGCACCATAGTGTAATAAAGAGAGTAGGGAGGGATAAAATGACATAAACCGTGTCCTGATACTTTGAGTTGCATTAGGGGGTTCTTGATCGGAGACCTTAGAACTTTAAGCAATGGTTGGACTTTTATGTCTTGATGAATCCTTTTCTTTCACATGAAAAGGGACTTATGACCAATCATTAGGGGTGCACTTGTACATGTATATGGCTACACCTATTTTATGGTCCGTCTAACGAGAATAAAACTTGACAAGATACTTACCGTGCTCTTTTAGAAATCTTTATCTAAGTAAATCCATCCGCCCTCAAGAACATTTGTCACATATAATAACACACACTCAAGCCTATCCTCTTGCTGCATAGAGGATTGGGATTTCTCTGAAAAGAGCATTTACTTTCTTGTAGTTTACTTTACAACAATTTACTTTTATGCAAACCATAAACCCAAATCACAAAACTTCTACATCTTTCATTGTTTTACTTGTTAAACTTCCTAACCAATACCTTCATCTCCTCGTGGGTTCGATAACTTTTTTATATTGAAAGGTACTACAATAGATCTCCTACACTTAGGAGACATCAAGTTACTTTTATAGCACCGTTGCCGGGGAGCATAGCCCTATTGGTAAGTCGGTTTGGTAAGGAAACTTGAAAGTTGTTTTTACTATTTACCGTTCTTATTTATTTTTGTTACAATGAGTACTGAAATTTTGAGAGCTTATCTTTTGAGCTATGTTCACTCTATTAAAAAGAAAAAAATGTACAAACCTTTATGACAGAGAGTAAGTACCAAATTCCTATGGGTGTTGTTAAAGATGTTATGAAAAAATCTTTTTTAGGAGATGTCAGCAAGACTACTCTAGACCATTTACAAATGATTGAAGAGAGATGTTCATTATTTAAACTCACTGGTATTTCTGAAAAAGAAGTGAAAAATAAATTACCATAAGAAGATGGCCCCCTTCTACGGTGCTACCTTCCCCTTATATATGCGCCCCGGTCCTCTTCCCGCACTCTGGCAGGAAGGGTTCCCACATGGCGACAAAGGTGAAGGAAGGTAGGCTACAACGATGCTATTTCATGGACCCCGTCCACCATAGGACGGCATGAGCATCTTATCTTCTGCCTCCTGCACGCTCCTCCCATACCAGAGAGGGAAGTGGTCCCCATCAGGTGCAGGTCTTATCAGCCACTCCTGGCTTGGTGATGGGGAAGATCTCGTCCTTGAAGAACGGCTAGGTCGGTGGTACCTTCTCGTCCTCAGAGTTGGGGCGCTTCTTCCTAAGTATTCTTTAAGATACCCCTTAGCGAGGGCAAGTTTCTCTATGAGGAGTTCCTCCTGGGGGCACCTCTTCGAGTGAACATCTCACAGAGGGTTCTTGCCAGGGCTCTGGGACATCCTTCCTGTTGGAGTCGTTGACCCTCAGGTGGGGTCTAGCAGCCGGTGGGCCGTGGTACCTGATAACCACTGGTCCGACAAAGTCATAGCAAGGGGACACAAATTTAATGTGGAAAGACCTCTTCAAAAAAAAGAGGAAAAAATCAAGGGCGCTAGCTATTGAAACTTCACTATAACAGAGAGTGTTTACACAACACCGAGGATTTCACAGATGCAATTTCTCCCAGCTTGCGGTTTACCAGAGGTATATATAGCGTAGAGGTATATATAGCGTTGGAAACCTATGTCTTTGACCCAAGCCTCCAGCAACGGGCCTCGCTCCGCTCGTCATAAGTTACCATCCTTAATGAATTTGGATCATACTTCAACACATCTATCCAAAATGCGTCGTCCACTTGGTAGAGAATTGCATTTGGGCTTGAAGTTTACAAAAAAATGGCTATTTGGCGGATTGGTTGTGGGACTAGTGTAAGTATTTTCCGCAACAACTGGCTACCAGGGTCGAACGTGTTAAAACTGATGGAAAGAAGAGGAAACTCAAGGCGACAATGGATATCCGAGCTGATTAACCCAAGTGTCTCGGACATGGAAGGAGTACATTGTCCGAGAATGTTGTCTCCCAAAGGATGCTGAAGTGATATTAGAGATTAAGCTCCCATCCCAGCAATGCGATGATTTTGTCGCCTACAAGTTGGAGAAGAATAGAATTTTCACGGTTTGCTCGGCATATCGGCTAGGCCTGCAGCTCGCTCTGAATTTTCTGAGAGATGTCCAGTCTAGCTCCGCTCCAGATGGTGACAGAAGCATTTGGAAACTGGTATGGAAATCGTAAGTGCTTCAAAGTAGTGATTTTTTCTTAGAAAACAGCAACACCGACCCTTGCAGTTCACATAGGTTTGCATCATTGCATATCTTCCATGGATCCTATGTGTGCGATCTGTGGGTGCATGCAGGAGGACAGGCACCATGCACTTGTTACCTGTACCATGGCATGTGCACTGCGAGAGGACATGATGAAGTATTGGGTTTTATCCTTGGAGAGTGCTTTCTAGGACATGGGATGTGAATGGTTTTTGAACCTGCTAGACAATGTGAATGGTGATGCATGAACTCGGGTCATTTCCGTGCTATGGAGAGTGTGGCACCACCATAATATTGTGGTACATGGAGATGGGAAAGCTTCGTTATCAACCCATGTTCCTTACTTGTGCAATTATTTGGAGACTTTCTCGGCTATCAAGTCTGCTCCTGATCCAAAAGGGAAGTTACCAATTCTGCATGTTCGTACTAATAGTTCTAATGGCAATAGTTCCAAAGTGGGCAGCACCTGTAGATGGTTACATGAAGATCAATGTGGATGTCAGATGGGATGCGTCTACCAAGCATGCAGGTCTGGGAATCGTTGTCCAAAGATCATCAAGGTAGTGTAACTCTGACGGAATTGAAGTTTCTCATGTGGTGCATCTCTGCTGAGGAGGCCGAAGTGCTTGCTTGCTTTCTTGCTTGGAAGGGTTGAAGCATGCGTTCAATCTGAAGTGTTTGGCTGTGATAGTGGATTCCAACTATGCTCGAGTGGTTCAGATGGTGGAGTTGATGAGCGATGATAGTTCGCCCACCTAGAGTGTGTACCTAGAGTGTCAGGATCTTCTGAAGATCTACCAGTATATTAGTGTCACCAAAGTGTATCGAATAGCACATACCTTAGCGTCGTTAGGTAAAAGTGGTACTAGTGGATCACTAAGAGGGTCAAGTCCGGCCTGTGTATTGGAGGTGATCACAAACGATTGTAATAACTTATTGCCTAGGTAATAAGCTCACGACGCGCCACCCACCCGACGCGCCGTCGCCGCGCGCAGTCGCCAGCGCCGCCAGTCCGTGGCCGACGCGCTGAGCGCCGTCCGATCTGTCACTAGCGGTTGAGATTAGACCACTTACCGAAGCGGTATCAGCCGATCTGATCCACTCGTTTCCACTTATAATCCAACGGCCCACGTTATCGATCCGCCCGAACCGGTACGGGCCAATAGGATTGTGCCACGGCGACCTGAGCGTCTGTTTAAATTAGAAAATAGACAGAATAAATGTTAAACTTAGAAATTTAATAACTTTTGATTCACAATTCAGAAAAATACAAATTTGGTGTCCATGGATTCAGAAAAATGAGAGCTTCACTGTTGTAGCCTTATCTCACCCTTTTGATTCTGAAAATTTGAGTTTTAGGCAGAACCTTTTTAGGAGTATTTTACCCATAAAAATTGTTTTGTAAATTATTTTTGGGTGAATCTTTTTGCTATGGATTGCAAATTGAACCGTCTGTCCAGTAAGACCAAAATATAAATTTGGTTGACTATACCTAATAGTATGGAAATTATTTAGTGAGTCTAGCCTTTCCAAATACTAGAAATTATTGCTAATTGTTACAATTGCACAAATGGTTGCATTTGTAATCTTGCAATTATAAAGTGTTCAGAAAGCACTTAGTAGTGTTCAAAACCTTTGTTATAACAATTTGTATAATAAAAATTGTCATCTTGCATGCTTGCTTATTTTGCATGATTTTTTTGTTTTGCCACTAGTGTTGACTTTGTGCATGTTTTGTCTTGGTTGTTTTGTTTGATAGATTGTGTGGATTGTCAAGTGTGTTACTGCAAAGAGTGTACCAACACCACCAACTACTAAGGCAAGTGACACTATCATCCATGTCCTACTATTTTCATTACACTTAGTGGATTTTTTTGTAGTATGCATGATAGGACTACTATGATACTATGCTATGCTATGTCCTATTTAGGATAACCTTTATATCTTCCTTAGTGAAAACACTGTAGTTGTAGTATGCTTAGCCCTGCTATATATTCAGGGTGGAATACACCATATTGTGATTATATGAAGTGTTGGAAAAATATATGTTTTATATAATAAAACAAGTACTCAATGAATCACCTGGGTGGAATGTGGATACTCAGTTGAGAATAAGGTGGCAACGAAGGGAACCATATCTATGGCTATCTCTTTTGTGTGTGCACTAGAAGAATACCACCCAGGAACTTAGAGATTGAACATGTTTCTCGTACAGTGGCTTTCGTGTACAGCCACATGCCAAATGGGCACCGGCTTAGTCAATTACATAGTGGAAGACCCATGCATTGGCACCTCTTCAGGTTAACTTGAATTATGTATTGGAGGTATATCCTTGCATTGGTGCCTGGTAGATGTGCTGGCATTATGTATTGGGAGGACTTCTATGGAAATACTTTGTCACATTCTCGATCTGCCGGTACTCCATCTTGGTGAGTACTAATCCAGCGGCCACTGGTGGCGTCAAGACGAGATTGTGTCTTGTGGGTAAAGTGTACAACTTCTGCAGAAGGTCAAATTCTAAGTACTTAGCCGTGTCCCCGGTTATGGACAACTCTGAGCAACTAAGGCCTGAAGCTATGGAAGATCTCGACATTCTAATTTCTCAAAGAAAAACTTGATGGTGACAACAAGAGATTAGAAGAACTTGGAGTTTGCCAAGGAGTTCAGAAAATTATTGAAAGATGAAAAGTATTTTGCAAAGATAGGATAAAACCATGTTGCTTTGTGCAAATAAGCCTAAGCTCTACTTAGCCAAATATGCATGTAGTGATAGTCCAACTTGTGACACTTGCCAATACATTCAAAGTATTGATCCTTTTGTGGATGCAACCTATCATGTTGCAGGTTATTCTATTGATGAGTGAGGAACGATGATAGGATTATGAGTCTACACCCAACATGTTTGCCTGTGGCACATGAAGATGAAGGACTCCATGCTTTACTTGTATTCTGCTGCTTTGTAATAAGATAGCCTATGGCTATGAGTTTGTAATAAGTATTCATATTCTGGATCTTGTAATGTAATATGACCTTTGTATCTTGATATTACATCTTAAACTGTGGGTGCTAGCTATTCGATCCAGGGACTAGCACTGTAATCACAGGGATTCGAACCAAGCCAGGTTTGGGTCTTTACAGAAGTATTCATCCGTGCCAAATTGCAAGATCTAGTTGTTCAGTATGCAACATGTCTGAACAAGCTTAACTTGGGTGGGGAAAGAATGGTAAGTCTTCTGATCAAAGATCTTAAACATGTTTTCTAGAGCAGCAAAAACCCTATCAACCGTGACTCTAAGGTTAGAGTGCTTGAGATTGAAAAGTTCCTACGGAGTCCTAGGATAGTTTCTAGTAGAGAACTCATTGAGATGGTACCTCATTGACCCGAAAGGTGGAAGAATTTCAGGCTAAAAAGCATATCTGACATCTACTAGGTAGAACTTGCCTTCAGGGAGCTTGATGACATCAGCTCTGCTAAGGCTTCCATTTAGAATTACGACATCATGGTCAAATCCTTCTCATCTAGTAAGCACATATGTGAATTTCATGTTGAAATCAACAGCGACAAGCACATTCTGGCTGGGGTAGTGATTTCTCTCCCTGTATGCAGCCTATTCAGCTTTCGGCACTCTAGCCATCACATGAGTACCATCAATTGCTCTAGTATAATACTGGCATTACAAGAATGTTAGGTGGTAGTGTAATACAATTATCTCATGAAGTACAAGATAGAGTTGCTCACCTTTAATAATGGGAACCATCGAGCGTTGCCTTGTATCTTCATGGGGATTTGACGAGTTGGTGGATTAATCATCTCTCCTCTGAGCTCTCCAACAGCATACAACACCTGATGGAAATACCAGGAAATTGTCTTGGTAGATCTCCTCCATGTGTTGTCAATCACTCGAAATCTCTAGTTATGTCCTAGAACATGAAGAGACATAGCCACTTGCTCTTCGATAGAGGTGTTGATGTTGTCCTTAAGCAAACCCCTAGCTCTAAATGTCTGCACAAGATGGTTAAAAGGGGATCTTCTCATCTCGAGCATGGTGATAGCCTCTACATCGGTCTTGATGTAGATGTAGATCAAATTTGCCATCCTCGCTCTATCGCGCTGCATAATGGGACCATATTTCACTTCCACCCTCTTAGTCATACCAACCGCTCTTCTGTGGATCAAGAGCATCCATGTCTGAATCACAACGACTAGGGCAGCTGCCTAGATGACAAACTTCAACTACTGGCCCGAAACACAGTGGCATTGTATAAGCACTCTAGGTACTACCCTAATGTCGAGCTAACTACTTAGGTACTAATGGTGGGGAGGAGGAGGCAAGGACGTGGTTCTCACCTCCATGGTTGCAAATATCGACGACCTACTGTAGGCGGAGAAGAAGGTGAGGGAGAATCCGGTGCCACAGATCCGTGAGGCCATAGATGCCAGAGTCGGAGAAGACGTAGCAGGCGGTGCCGGAGTGGTTGTAGCAGACACTATTGCAGATCTAAATCGCTGCCTCCGCCAAAGCTGCCACCCAAGAAGAAAATGGGGATGGATTTGTCTCCTAGAGGGTGGTGACATCATAAGAGGGAGGTGAGCCTACATTTCGCGCCATATGGCACTGCAATTTTTTGGCTCCCGCCATCTCCGTGTTGCCTCCCAGTGTACACTGTTCCGCTCCTTGCGCTCACTAGGGCATGTCCTGATGGAAACGCTCGATTCTGATGTTCCTCCAGAGCTAGCATGAGGGGTGCTTTAAAACCCGTGTGAGATAAATCCGTGGAACGCCACGACTCATCAAATGGCTTATTTCTTTCCACTGGATACAGGAAGAGGAGATCCGGGTGCTCATAGTTCATACTGTCTTTTCTAGTTCAAAATTTTGGCCAGTGCATCCTACTTGCATCTCTATCCTTGATTAACCACAATATTTGGAAATCAGAATTACACTATAGCTTAAGCCCGAGAAAAAGCAAGCCGTCTGAGGCCATCTGCCAGCGCGCGCGTTTCTGGTCGTTTGATATTCACTCCGAGTCATCTCAACCATGCGGTTTAAGGTGTTGACCGAAGTCTTATGAGCTGGTCCGTCCCATCCCCGCCCCACTCCCATATTGATCCCGTTCCCCTTCACCTGAGATCCCACCCATCCTAGCCCCTCCTCCGTCGCCTCCGGCAACGTGTGCTGCCTCCTCCACTCTCGAGCTCTCTCTCTCTCTCACCTCTGCTCCCTCCACGCCCCTCCACTCATGAGGCCACCACCTCCCATCCAGCTCCCGCATCCAGCGTCAGTCGTCTCTTCTTCCCCTCCTTGAACCTTCCTAGTACCGATTCAACATCACCCCCGAATCCCATCCCCGCCCCACTCCCATATCGATCCCGTTCCCCTTTACCCGAGACCCTACCCATCCTAGCCCCTCCTCCGTCGCCTCCGGCAACGTGTGCTGCCCCCTCAGCTCCCGAGCTCTCTCTCTCACCTCTACTCCCTCCGCGCCCCTCCACTCATGAGACCACCACCTCCCATCCAGCTCCCGCATCTAGCGTCAGCCGTCTCTTCTTCCCCTCCTTGAACCTTCCTAGTACCGATTCAACATCGCCCTCGAACTCGTGCACCCTTCCACCGCCATGCTTTCCTGGTGGTGAGAAGATAAGGAGAAGGTGAGCGCGTGTGACAGTGTGGGTGAGAGAGAGGGGGAGGCGCGGGTACAGACACTCCTATACGGAACTACACAAAGATGTCGCATCATCCTTACCGCTTTGACTAGAAAAATCAGGGGCGAATGGTGGAAAAGGAATTGAAAAGGATAAGGCCCCTCCGCTACCGAGCTCTCCCTCTCACATCCTCTCACCTCCATCCAATCACGAGGCCACCTTCTCCCCTCCAGCTTCCGTATCCAGCGTCGGCCGCCTCTACTTCCTCGCCTCAAACCTGCGCAGTACCGATTTAACATCGCCCCCGACCTCGCGTATCCGTCTGCCACCAGGCTTTGCCGATTGACGAGGGTTTAACTCATCAATGCCCATTGTTATGGACTTGGATTTTGGAGAAGGAGGGAGCGCTGGAGACATCTATCGGCTAGCAAACAAGTCACAGGGGACTCAAAGATTTACCCAGGTTCAGGCATCGCAGAGGTCCCTACTCCTGCTTGTCTGCTCGTGGAATTATTGAACGAATCAAGGATTACAATGGTGCGCAGATGCAATCTGGCGAGGGTTGTGGAAACTAGGGTTGCGTGTGTCCTCCTCGCCGCCCCCTCCTAGACTTTATATAGATAGGCTAGGTCATGGGTAGCAAGTCGAGTCGGTTACAAGTTAGGGTTTTCCCCTTTGAACTTTCTATCTTTAGATTCTTCTTGTTCTTCAAGCAATCGAGAGTCCGTAGGTTACTCGAGTTCTCTGTTTGTGCCTTGGTGACACCGTGGGCTCCCGCTGTATTCAGGCCGTATATACCAAGCTCGAGTACCTGTAGGGTATACCCATGTCAGTAGCCCCCGAGTGTCCAGTGGAATCGCAGATTCGACTAGGGACTTTTTGAAGCCTTTCAGGTGCATGAATAGGTATATTTTCGACTGCTCTGTTTGTGTCATAGGGATTGTTGATGTGCGTGCCTGATTTAAGCGATGTATTGGTATCAGTTAACTACCTTACGGTAAAACAACGCAATCTACTCGAACTCGAGTCCCCGGACTCGAATCTGGAAAAGTTCTGGTGTAATTCGACTCAAGCCGCGGAGGTCTTACAGGAGTCGAATTCCAGTGTATGGGTGTGAGCACTCGACGCGTCCGTCAAGGCATGTTCATCGTACCTGTAGGCCCGGATATATTTCTGGTAGTGCGCAGCAAATGTGTTGACAGGCCTTATTCGGGTCTTATCTTCATGATGTAAGCGTGGCATCCGAATTTTTGTCATCGCGGAGATGATTCGGGTAACCCAGGAGACGCAGTCTCGTTGTAGGGAAAATATGAGGCGGTGTCACCATAAACTTCAAGTGTGAATGTTATCAACACGTAGTACGATGTACAAATAATCATAGGGTGCGCGACCAGCGCTCCCTATGGGAGTAGCCCCCGAGTGCCTGCTTGAGTCGAAGACTCAAGCAGGGACTAAATAACTTGTGCGACTGCTGTCGTCTTTTGTTGCTTGTTTCAGTCGAATTTGCTTCCGGCGCTCCCTATGGGAGTAACCCATGTCCATAGTCGAATTGCGGTTCGAGTGGTTGGGTTTGCTTTGATTGTCCATGTTCCTGTAAAAAAGAAAAGGAAAAAATCATAGGGTGTGCGACCAGCGCTCCCTATGGGAGTAGCCCCCGAGTCCTTGGTGGAGTCAAAGACTCGAGCAAGGACTAAAATAGTCGAAGTCTTCTGCTGCGTAATTTTGAATGACGTCAGTGCTAACGATGCGATGACCTCAGTTGCCCACGTGAGCGGGTTTGACGGGACGTGACGAGTGGTGGGTCCCATTTTCTGACTCTGACTTGATCGGGCATGCGTAATCTTTGTTTTAACTGTGCCTCCTCGATTTCCGCGTGTAATGGGGGTAGTGGGGGACGTTTCACGCTTCAGCTCCTCCACGTGTCGAGCACGATGGACGCCACGCGTCTTGTAGGGTTTTTCCTGGCCGTTAGATTGCATCTTCCCGTGGGTTAAGTAGCAATACTACGGTGGTAATTTCCACATCTACTTATTTTCTCTGCCTTTGCCTCTGTCGCCATTGCTGCTACTCCTCTGCTTCTTTGTGTTCCTCTCTTTCGCGACGCTGGACCAGCTCCGCGTATTTCCCAGTTACTTTCTCTGGTCACACCGCCACCATAGAATAGGGAAGAAGAAGGGAGGTGTCGCGGCCGATTCCGCCGCCGCCGCAGTTGCTACAAAGAAGAAGGGTGGCTCCGACGCTGTGGGCACCAGCACCGCCGCTGCCGGGAAAAAGAAGGGCATGGGCACTCGCGTCACCAATGGTGCGTGGCATGCATCCGTGATCAAGTCTTCGGAGCTTCATCTTCTTTGCCAAGACGGAGTTTTGTCTTCCGCAGTCGCTGACGCGCATGTCCCTGGCAGCAAGGTAATCCCCTCTCCTCCTGATGGCTTTCAGGTGATGTTCCTAGCGTTCATCATTTGCGGTCTTTCGTTGCCCTGCATCCTTTCTTCAGGGGCCTTCTTTGTTTTTACGGGCTCCAGCTCCATCAGCTGTCCCCCAACTCCATCCTCCATGTAGCTTGCTACATTACTCTTTACGAGTGCTGGCTCGGAATCGAGCCGCACTTCGGTCTCTTCAAGCGCCTCTTCAAGCTGAAGCGCCAATCGGCGTCTGGCTCCATAGTCTACGATGTAGGCGGCTGCGGTATCCACGTCGACTCCTCCGCCACATACTTCGACATCAAGCTCATGATGTCTGTCCAAGGGTGGAGGGACAAGTGGTTATACATCCGTGACCAGAAGGCCGATGGAGACCACTTCAGACTCGCACCCTTCGATCCCGCAACACCGTGCAAGAGGAGGCGCTCCTGGAAGAACATAGTGATGCCCGACGAGTCCGCGGAGACAGATGTGTTGTACGAGTGCGTCTGCGACCTCGAGAGTCACATGGGTAAAGAGGAGGGAGGCTGCGCCGTCATTCGCACATGGTTGCGACGTCGCGTCCAGCCCCTGCAGGCCAGAGCCCACCCTATGTTCCAGTGGGCTGGTGTAGACGATGTCACTCGCATATCTACCGATGGCATTTCGGCGAGTGAGGTAGATAAGAGGGTGCGACTAGTCACCAAGTACACGACCAAGGATGTGCTACCCGGTGAACCAGACGTTCCTCCGTTCGATGCTGCTAACCCTCCTCCTGAGGTACAATTGTGCTACATAGTATCTTTTGCTTTGTCGATTGCTTCTTTGTTGTTTCATGACTTTGTACTAAATTGTTTTCTGTAAGCAGGATTGGGCGGTGTCACCCTGTATGCCCCCTCTTCCCGAGGGGGTTATCCCTCGTGAAGCCTTGGAAGAGGACGAGTCGGAGTCGACCGTCCCATCTGATGTGGAGGAGGAAGCCCCCGAGTCGAGTGGTCCGGACACTCACAAGCGTTTGCGCAACGAGGATTCGGATGCATCGTCTCCTTCAACTCCGGAAGGTGCAGCTGTTGGCGTAGAGTCACCGATACCTGCCATTCCTGTGAGTGTCGTGGCGCCATCTTCTCGCAAGAAGATGCGGCTGCCGAAGGAGTCGTCGTCAGAGTCAGGGGATCAAACCTTCGATTTTGACAAGTTTGATTGGTAA
The DNA here is from genome assembly GCA_910589775.1 of Avena eriantha. NCBI lineage: Eukaryota > Viridiplantae > Streptophyta > Magnoliopsida > Poales > Poaceae > Avena > Avena eriantha. The sequence goes on along the minus strand of OU342744.1, from coordinate 419,264,240 downwards.
GTATACGAGTCTTCCTTTTAGTTCTTCTTTTTCGATTTGCCTTCTCTTGATGATGGTTTTGGTCGTCAATCAGCCGGCATCATCATCTTCTGGCGACGTCCAATTTGTGAAAGAATCTGGAGTCGCAACCTCCAAGGCCAAGAAAGAGGTTGAACATGCTCCTTCCCCTCCTTTGGCGGCCCACTCCGGGCATAATTCATCGAGTTCTCCACACGATGTGGAGAATCGGATGGTTGCCCGGATGACTGCGCGTCAATAGACTTCAGAGTCATTGGAGGATCATGTATGTGTAGTACCTCTTCTTCTGATGTTGCAGTCGAATTTTTATTTATGCCATCTGTTGATCTTTTACTTTTTCCTTTATTACAGCTCCTTATGAAGGAAGCCGTGCACCTGGCGGAGCAGGTGCTGGCGATGGGTCGTCAGCATGCGATGCTGGACAATCGCCATCGCGCGGTTGAAAGTGAGTGCTCTTTACTTTTCTGCTGCATCCTTGTGATATATTCGACTGATGGTTTATCTCTGCTTGTGTCACAACTAAGCATAATGCCCTCCTTCGTAGCACTGCTTCCCTGGAGAAAACGCTTGCTGCGGCGGTGAAGAGCCGTGATGAGGCAATCACGGCGCTAGACGAATCGCGGAAACGCGAAGAGGATCTGCGCGCCTCCATCGTAGATAGGGAGAAGTTGTTCGAAGAACAGATTAACTCAATTACCAAGGCTCTCTCAAGTATTTCTTGTTCTTCAATTTCACTAGTTGCATCTTCTGTCGACTCTGCTATTTTGTGCTTATTTTGTGCCAATTCTTGATTCTTGTTTAGATGCCAGCGGTCTGAGCTTTGACGCGCAGGCGCTCCGCCGTGACGATGCGTTGGCGGGTGCCATCTCAGCAGTCAAAGACCGCAGCGCTGCCGTGCAGGGGACGCTCGCCAAGGCTAAGGGCGTGCTCGGTCACCTTCGGGAAGAGCTGACACCCAAGGCTGAGTTGATCGAGAATATGGATGAGCTGGTGGAGTCTCTTGCCGGAGGCATTCCAGCGAGCTTCAAGAACTCACTTCGTGCGGCTGGCGCTTCAATGTCACTCGAGATGGTCCAAGCCCACAGAGTCGAAGTTGATCCTGCGGCAGTCTCCAAGGCAATGCCTATCAGTGCGGAAGGCCAGCAGGTAGTCTTTGCTCCTTTCGCAACTGCTTGTGGCAAGTACGGACCGCAACTGATCAACATAGTTGCGAAGTAATATGAGGAGCTGCAGCGAGCCAAGAAGGCGGCGAAGGCTGCGGCGTCAGGGGTCGGCGGAAAGTCTGTGGCGTCTGATACCGCCACGGACTCGATGAGGCCCCCAAAGCCGAAGTTGAAGTCGAAGAAGCCAATCGCTCCCCAGTAGTCGTATCTTTTAATAGTTAAATAGCTTGTGTCTTTTGTCGAGAACATGCCTTTTGGCGAGTGTATCTGCTGATACTTTGTTAATCGTGAATGCACTCGAATCTTTTGTCTATGCATCGCCTTAGTCTTCTTATTGCCTCTTGCTTGACTTTTGATAGAGCACATCAAGTGTTTCGTTGAGGGAACCTCAGGATTCGCCATCCCGTGATGACACCTTGGCGTCGTCGCGCTCGAGGGTAGATGAGTTGTCTCTGCTCTCGCGACTTCGTGACCGCGTGAAGCTGTTGGAGCGTGAATTGCCCGTACTCCGTGGTAATGTGGATGTATGGAAGTCAAGGGCAGAGAAAGTCGTCGCCCGAGAACAATATCTGCTGGGGGAGGTGACGCAGCTAGGCGACCAATTCAAATGTTAGTTTTCTTTTTCCTTATCTTTTCCCTATAGTCACTCGTTGTAGTTCGTTGTCTTCATACTTCTTCCCTTGCTTGGTATAGTTGTCAGTGCGTGCCATCCACAGGATGAGAAGGATAGGATTGCTATCCGCATGAATGACCTGACCCAAGAGCAGCTTCAGGCGAGTCCATACTTCTGGGTGGATCATGATCGTGCAATCGCATTGGCGACCCTACAGGATCGTGCATCGCGAGTGCTTCACTTCTTGAAGAAGTCGCAATCATTCTTGAAGAATATTTACCAGACGATGTTCCCGCTGGACGTCGTTCCATCGAGCCTACTGGCCCTTTTTGCTAAATTCCAGGACTTGAGTGCGGTCCGCAAGTGTGTACGACAACAGTTAGTGGCTGGTGCCAAGGCTGCTCTGTCGCTGGTGCGACTGCATAGACCTGATGTGGACGTTACAGCAGTTGCGGCCGGACCGCCAGCGTTGCCAGCAGGTTCGACTTGGAACATGGTTCCGCACTACTAGGCGGTGGATCGCCCAGCGGAGGAGATCGTCGACTTCTTCGAGGAGCAGACCAACGTTCTTTTGCTGCAACAGTAGTTTAGTTTGTATCCTGCACATAGTTGTACCAGTGTTGTAAAGTTCGTATATATGCTGTGTATAATTGATTGATAGTGATGTGTAAAAGAGCTTGTTAGCGTGTATGTTTTATGAGTGCGTTGCACTATAAGATTCCTTTTTGTTAGCCTAACTTGTATTTATCTCAGCCCCTTGCCAACCTGTCAGGTGCGTGGCAGCTGGGTTGGTGTTTATCAAGGGTTTCGATTGATGCGTCAGTTACTCAGGATATCGCATTAGTTCGTAGAACAGATGTGTACAGGGTGGCGCAGCCCCGAGTGGATTAATTGCAAAAATAATAATAAAAGGAACATAGAATTTTGGGGCACTTAGCTTTATTTATTCGCAGAATAGTACGAGGTACAATGTGTGGCTGAGTAGCCTTGGCTGAGTAGCCTTATTTGCAATATAAAAGTAAAGACGACTAAGGGTAGAAGCGCCGCAGCTGCGCGACGTTCCAAGGGTTGGAGTATGCAACTCCTGTCGCTAAATTTTTAAGGCGATAGGCGCCACCTGGGATTACTTCTGTAATCACGTATGGTCCCTCCAGGGGGACTCGAGCTTGAGATGCTCTTGCTGCTTCAGTCGCAGGACCAGGTCGCCTTTGACGAAGGACCTGAGGCGTAGCCTCCTGCTGTGGTAGTTGCGCAGGTTCTACTGGTAGATCGTTGATCTCTCCGCGACGATTTCCCTTGCCTCGTCAAGGAGGTCGATAGAGTCTTCGAGTGCAAGAGTTGAGTCCTGCTTGCTGTAAGCAACCACGCACGGTTCTTTGTATCGTACTTCGGTGGGTATCACCTCTTCAGCTCCGTGCACCATGAAGAACGGGGTGTACCCTGTGGCGCTGTTTGGAGTTGTGCGTAGGCTCCAGAGTACCGATTGCAGCTCGTCTGGCCAACAGCCTGCGGCCTATTCGAGTGGTCTGAGGAGTCGCTTCTTGATGCCGCCGCAGACAAGCCCATTAGCTTTTTCGACCTGGTCGTTGGTCTGTGGATGTGCTACGGAGGCATAGCTGACGTTGATTCACAGATTCTCGCAGAATTCCTGAAACTCCTTAGATGTGAAGTTTGTCCCATTGTCCGTGATGATGCTGTGTGGCACTCCGAAGCGATAGCGGATGGACTCGAAGAACTTGACTGCGTTGTATCCTGACTGATTAGTCACTGGCATGGCCTCTATCCACTTGGTGAATTTGTCGACTACAACCAAGAGGTAGATGTAGCCTCCACGTGAGTACCTTGGGAGTTTGCCGACCATGTTGAGTCCCCATTGCGCGAAGGGCCAGGCCAATGGAATTGGTCGGAGCTCTGCGCCAGGTGTGTGCGGCTTGTCCGCAAATCGCTGGCAAGCATTGCATTTTTGGACTATGTCCTTGGCGTCACGCATGGCCATAGGCCAGTAGAATCCAGCTCATAGAGCTTTAGCGACAAGGGCGCGACTGCCGGCGTTGTGCCCGCAGGTCCCCTCATGGATGTCGAGGAGAACAGCTCTTCCATCGGCCATGGAGACATATCGTTGGAGTACTCCTGTGATGCTGCGCTTGTATAGTTCGCCATTGATAACAACGAATGCCTTGGAGCACCGTGCGATGTGTCGGGCGTCAGTCGAATCGTCCGGTAGCCTCTTGCTGAGGAGGTACATAATGTATGGTTGGGTCCAGGATGTCTCGATCATCATGACGCTCATTGGTCCTTCGAGTCCTGTGTCCAGCTCTAGGTGGTTGAGTGCCATTGGTTCATTGGGCAGCGCAGCCCCTGAGTCCGTTGTTGCGCTTGTTTTCTTCTCTGCGGCCTTTGGCTTGTTAGAGCGTTCGCAGATGCACTCGAGAAATACCCCAGGTGGTATGGGGGCGTAGGTGGAGCCTATGTTGGCGAGTGCGTCCGCCTCTTCATTGCTTTCACGGCCGATGTGCCGTAGTTCACAACCCTCGAAGTCCCCTTCGAATGTGTCGTAGAGGTCGCGGTAAGCGATCATGTTGTCGTTCAGTGCGATGTTAGTATGACACCTGCACCAACTCCGTCCTTCTGCTTGGATCCGTCGAAGGGCATTGTCTAGAGGTAGGACATATCTGGTTTTTCAGGGAGCTGATTCTCCATCCAGTGCACGAGGAAGTCAGGGTGAACTTGCGACTTGATTGCGTCGCATTTTTCATATGTGATATCTCGTGGAGACAGTTCGATTCCCGAAAGTGCAACTCGTCCAGTGGCATCGGGATTGTTGAGGATGTGCCCAAGCGGGACGTCGTTGACTACCACGATTGGGTCTTCCTGGAAGTAGTGGCGCAGTCGCTGGGCCGTAATGAAGACGTCGTACGCCAGTTTCTGGTAGTGCGGGTACCGCTGTTTTGTTGGCGTAAGTACCTCGCTGAGGTAGTAGACTGGGCGCTGTACTCCATGGACCTTGTTTTCCTCGGCTCGTTCTACCACGAGCACCGTGCTGACCACCTGGTTGGTGGCGGAGATGTATAACATCAGTGGTTCCCTTTCCCGTGGGGTCACCAGTACTGGCGAGGTGGATAGTAGGCGCTTGAGGTCTTCGAATGCTTCATGTGCCTCATTGGTCCACTCGAATTTGTCGGCTTTGTGGAGGAGTTGGTAGAAAGGTAGTGCCTTCTCGCCCATTCGACTGATGAATCGACTGAGCACCGTGATTCTCCCAGCTAGCTGCTGGACGCCTCTTATGTTTTTCGGCTTTTCCATGGCCAGTATGGCTTTTATTTTCTTCGGGTTCGCTTCGATCCCTCTCGTGGAGATAAGATACCCAAGTAGTTTCCCAGATGGTACGCCGAAGGCGCACTTGTCCGGATTGAGCTTGATCCGGTAGCGGTCGAGGTTGGCGAAGGTTTCACGCAAATCGTCGATTAGTGAGGCTTCCTCTTTGGTCTGGATTACTATGTCGTCGACATAGACTTGAATGTTGCGACCAAGTTGGTTCTTGAGGCAAGCCTGCATGCACCGGTGGTAGGTGGCTCCTGCATTCTTTAGCCCGAAGGGAATTGTGTTGTAGCAGAACACACCAAAAGGCGTTGTAAACGCTGTTTTTTCTTGATCTTCCTCCTTCATTCGAATCTGGTTATAGCCTGAATAGGCGTCGAGGAAGTAGAGGCGCTCACATCCCGCGGTGGAGTCGATGATCTGGTCCAGTCGCGGTAGCGGGAAGTGGTCCTTCGGACAGTGCTTATTCAAAGAGGTGAAGTCCACGCACATCCGTAGGATATCCATGTCCTTTTTTGGTACTAGCACCGTGTTGGCGAGCTAAGTGCTTTCCTTGATCTCACGTATAAATTTGGCGTCGAGGAGTCTGTTGATCTCCATTCCAACTGCCTTTGCTCTTGGTTTAGACAGTCGCCGAATTGTTTGTTTGACTGACCTTGCATCTGGGTTGACATTGAGTGCGTGCTTGGCGAATTCCCTGGGAACACCTGGCATGTCCGCTAGACACCAGGCGAAGATTTCCCAGTGCTCACGGAGGAATTCGACGAGCGCGAGTTCCTATGTGGGACTCAAGTTGTTGGCGATGAGGGCCGCCTTGGCGGGATCCGATGGGTGGACCTGAACTTTCTGTGTGTGCACCGATGAGTCGAAAGATAGGTCGGGTGAACTTGGCCGGCTTAGGGGAGGCAGACTGTTGTCTGTCGACTCCTTTAGTCTCGCGGGTTCTTCCTACATGCCGAAGGACTGGGAAATTCTGTTGAATTCCCTGTCACAACTGTCAGACCTCTCGAAGCTCCTGTTGACTATGATGACGCCATTAGGGCCTGGCACATCTGCAGATAGGCGTAGTGTGGCACTGCCATGAACCTAGTGAACGCGACACGTCCAAGGATGCAGTGATACTATGAGGGCCAGTCGACGACCTCAAAGTCGATGCGCTCGCGCTGAAAGTTTTTCGGCGTGCCGAAGATAACGTCAAGGTTGATTTTGCCAAGGGGATACACGCCCTTGCCTGGGACGATGCCGTGGAATGTTGTGTCTGTGGCCTCTAAGCAAGTTAGAGGGATCCTCATTGCTCGCAAGGTACTCGCGAATATAAGGTTGATGCCGCTTCCGCCGTCATTGAATGCGTCAATTGCGCGATCTTCCGAGATATTCTCTGCGGAGTTCTTGATGATGGACAACCTCTAGATGTACGAGCATAGCGACTCGCCTGACCTTTGCTAGCAGCATCTCAGCTCTTCAATTGATGCGGGCCTTTTGTAGGTGCCCTTGAAGTTGTGCACAAAGCTGTAGACCAGCTCTTTCCAACTGCGAATGGATCCACATGGGAGGTTGTTGAGCCATGCTCGGGCGGCGCCCTGCAGCTGTAGCTACAGGCATTGCATGGCCGTGCTTCGACTCCCGCTGTGGAGCCTGATGGAGGAGATATGGTCCTCTAACCAGATTTTCGGGTCCTGCAGACCATCGAACTTTGGGTTCTCTGATGGGATCTTAAACCCCTTGGGCATTCGCTTTTGTCTGATGGCCCTACTAAAGAATCTAGCGCCACAGAGCTCCACATCTTTGTCCTCTGAGTCAGTCGACCAGGCACGTTGCGCCCTTGATTTGTCAATCTTGCGCTACGTGAGGTCATCGCGCGCATCATAGTCGTGGTCGTGTCACCATGAGCGGCAACGTCGAGACAGATCGTGACTGTCGTCGCTAGATGAGGGCAAGGAGTAGTGTTTTGCCAGAGCCTTTCCTTTCTTCGGTTCCGATGCTGGCTCTTTGTCGAGGGCGGCCTCGATTAACCCCAAGCCTATGATCGTAGATCGGTGCATGGCAGCTCGAGGGTCTCCAGCTGGCGGCTGGTTGTTGAGGAGGTACATGGTGGCCACCGTTACCGCGGCTTGCGGCGTTTTTGGGAGCACGTTGTCACGCGTATCCACCGTCATGGAGCCGAAGTCGAGGACTTTGGCGGCTTCTACACGTTCTTGTTCGGTGAGGTGGGCAAGTCGATATCGTCTCTTGTTGGCGATGTACTCGTTGCACTTAGAGGAGGATCCTCTGTGGGACGAGAGCCCAGCTCGTTGAAGGCTTGATTCATCAGCCGCCTTTTTACGCGCCTCGAGTTGCGCGATTGTTTGTATTTGGCGCTTGTATTCCTCTTTCAGGAGCCAATGGTAACCCATCAGCAGTTCTTGCAGGGAGCCGAAGGGTAGAGGGTGACCTCGTAGGGCTTCTCGGCAGTGAGCCCACTCGAGGTCGTTGAGCCTGATCATGACGCATTCGCGGTTTGCTTGCTTGTCATTGTTGGAGGTTCGACTGCTCCTCCGTTGTTGACAGGGCGCCATTTGGCGGTGGTCCGCCGTTCGGCGGTGGTCCACCATTGGGTATACCACCGTTTGGTGGGTCAGTTTCGTTGCCTCTGTTGCCCGTGTTGTCGCGGTTGGCGGTGGGATCGCCCGCGTTGACAACAGCGCACATGAAGTAATTGGGGAAGCTACTGCTCCCACAACTTTCAGATCCAGAGCCGTAAGCTCCATCTTCAGTTGCCAGATTGCCCATATCAGATTCGCGAATGTTGTCGCTGACCGTATTCTCGACTGTTGTCGAGGCATTGAGCTCACTTAGGGTGCCGATCGGTGGAGGGAACCACGATGCTGGAGCAATCGATGGTGTCGTCGGCTGGTCAGGCATGCGAAGCGTGCCCATCTGACCAACTTGGAAGCGGAAGCTCCCGATTGCCAAGCTGATTCCGTCGCCCACGAACTCAAAAGCCGGGCGAGTGGCCGGCGTGTGGACGGTGAAGTCAAATGCGCCGAAGAGCTGGCGAATCTCCGCTGTTGCGGAGTTGTATATCACGGTTAATGGGGCCGAAGAAGCCACAACATCAGCACTCCCAGTTCCCACAGACGGCGCCAATTGACGAGGGTTTAACTCATCAATGCCCATTGTTATGGACTTGGATTTTGGAGAAGGAGGGAGCGCCGGAGACATCTATCGGCTAGCAAACAAGCACACAGGGGACTCGAAGATTTACCCAGGTTCAGGCCTCGTAGAGGTCCCGACTCCTGCTTGCCTGCTCATGGAATTATTGAAGGAATCGAAGATTACAATGGTGCGCAGATGCAATCTGGCGAGGGTTGTGGAAACTAGGGTTGCGTGTGTCCTCCTCGCCGCCCCCTCCTAGCCTTTATATAGATAGGCTAGGTCTCGGGTAGCAGGTCGAGTCGGTTACAAGTTAGAGTTTTCCCCTTTGAACTTTCTATCTTTAGCTTCTTCTTGTTCTTCAAGCAATCGAAAGTCCGTAGGTTACTTGAGTTCTTTGTTTGGGCCCTGGCGACACCATGGGCTCCCGCTGTATTCAGGCCGTATATACCAAGATCGAGTACCTATAGGGTATACCCATGTCACCGGTGGTGAGGAAGATAAGGAGGAGGTGAGCACGTGGGACGGTGGGGGTGAGAGAGAGGAGGCGGTGCAGGTGGAGAGACTCCTATGTGGGACTCCGCGAAGATGTCGCATCATCCTCACCGCTTTTGACTAGAAAAATCTAGGACGGATGGCGAAAAAAGAATTGAAAAGGAGAAGGCATGCGAGGCATGCGATCACGTTGTAGAGCGATTGGCCAGAACCAGAATCTATAGTAACCGAATGGAAGAATCGTTGAACGGAAAGCGTGGAGCGCTAATAGGGAAAGAAATGGTCGCGCCTTGCGAGAAACGGTCGTGTTTCATGTTGAAAGGACATTTATTGTCCTAATCTGTTTTGTTGTTCGTTAACAACATAGGGTTTATTTTACTGTGTGTTAATGTCTACAAGTCAATCTAATGAAAAGAGAAAATTCCATAATAGTGTGGGAAATTCCCTGGACAAAAACTGAGCTTTCCTGAAGATTCCATACCGGAGTCTCCGGTGTGAAAACACCGAAGTCTCCGGTGTGGTTCGGAATTTCCCCGAAAGTCCCCGGAGTGGACTCAAGAATCTGCCCAAAGTCATTTTGTGAGGGGGTCCGGAGATGGACCAAAAGTTGGCCAGAATTCTCGGCCTGGAGTTTCCGGTGTGAAAACACCGAAGTCTCTGGTGTCTCTGGTCCGGAGTTCCTGCGAAAGTCCTCGGAGTGAGCGACAAGACAAAGCCCAGGTCACTCAGTATGCCAGTAAGGAGATGGACCAAAGATGGGCCGGAGTTTCTGGTGTAGGCCAGAGTCTCTGGTCTGTCAGACCAGAGTCTCTGGTGTGGAAGGTCCCCAACGGGCAGAAAACGGTCTGCAGCTGTGAGGGCTATAAATAGGTGACCTCGTCTTCTACCTCAAGTTGCTCGTTCCAGAAAAGAAAGTACACTCCATTAGAGCCACCAAAACTCCAAAATCTCTTCATCCAACCATCCAAAGTCACTAATCTTTGGGGAATCGGAGGAAGAGCCCTTGATATAGTACTTCACCAAGAGAGATCTTCATTTCCCCTCATTCACTTGAGGGCCCCTTGCTCTAGGGTATCATTGGAAACCCTGGGCCTTGTTTTGGTTCTTACAAGCTTGTATTTGATTATTGTGACAACTTGCTTGGATTCGGGAGCAACTTGGATGCAGTGTCCATATTTGCCTAGCAAGACACCAATCTTATTGAGAGCAACTTTAGTCCTCATGATTTTCATTTACGAGAATTATTAAATGAACTAAGGTGAATTCCTCCAAAAGAGAAAAAGTCTTTGTTGTTGGAGGAGCTTGTCATCCCAGAATAAGTAAACGGTAAGTGCAAGGTAAGTGTTCTTACTCAAATAAGTGATTTGTTTTCACAAATTTTACTTCTGAAATTTTTGCCTTTGAATTCCTCGTGTTTTTTAAAGTTTCTGAAGGTTTTTACCAACTATAAGGTCGCAACTATACGGCCAGAGAAAAATCTCCCGCCGTATAGTTGGTCATTAAACCTTCTATACCCTCCTCGCGAAATTGTTTTCGATGTCTGGAATCTATACGGTCACAACTATACGGTCGGAGAAAATCCTCCCACCGTATAGTTGGTCGCTAAACTCTCAAACATGTTTGTTTTCGATGTCTGGAATCTATACGGGCACAACTATACGACGGGAGAAAATCCTCCCATCGTATAATTGGTTGTTAAACTCTCAGACATTTTTGATTTCGATGTCTGGAACTATACAATTGCAACTATACGGCCGGAGAAAATCCTCCCGCCGTATAGTTGCTTATTAAACTCTCGGACATTTTTCGATTTCCTTTTCCATTTTATTCATCTAAAAAAATGGTTTTGTCGGTTCCGAGTCGGTAACTTAATCGACCTGGACTCGAGATATTTGGAAATATCTGCCCCGGATCAACTATACGGCCGGAGCTATACGGGCCACGCCCGTATAGTTGGTCGTTACGCGGCAGGACTCCTCCAAATTCGCGATTTCTTTTCCTGTTCCGTTAAGGTTCTTTTCTTGGGCGTGAATTTGGTGTTTCTCGAGAGTTTTACTGACCTCTGACCCCCCTTGTATACTTCCATTGTGTTTCTCTCTAAATCATAATCACCAGGAACCAATCCAGCCATGCGCTATCCCGTCCCAGGCCGCGCAAAACCCCTAGGTCTCATTGCTCCTCCCAGGGACCACTCTCGCAGCCCGTCCATGGAGGACGACAACGAGGAGGTGGAGAGGTTTATCCCGGGGTACAAGGAGTACGTCGAGCCAAGCTTCTACAACAACGATCACAATGAAGATTGGAGTGACATCTACATTTGCCGTGATGTCCCACGAAGATCAACTGGGCGGCAATGAAGATAGCTCAAGAAGATAGAGAAGGTCACAAGCTGCATGGAAAAGGGCATGTGGAGATGGTCAAGTTCGTCGCCACGGACCCCAGGCCGCACAAGCGTAAGGAATTACCTAATATTGGTGCAGGTGCTAGCAAGGGAGCGATGGTGCCACTCTTGAAGCCTACCATTGGTGCTCATATGAGGGTGAAGCCTCAAGAAGAGTGGAGGAACAGTTTCCACTTCCTCGATCCATCAATTATGGATGAGGAAGAAGAAGATGCTCCCAGGACCAAGGACCGCGTGCGAGCACTGGAAATATATCAGAAGCAGGAACTACTCCATCATGTCGAAGTTCGTCACCGTCTCAAGGAGATAGATAAGAAGGATGATCTTCTCCCATTGGTGACTAAACTCGCAGATAAAGTTGACACTTTGCAATCTGATTTTCTTAGGTGCTACAGCCGCATCATCGCTCTGGAGGATACCAACAAGAAGCTACGCATCGCGGTGTAACATGCCATGGCGCTAGAGTGATCTACAATAATCATGGTATCAAATAATCGCAAGGGATTATTTGATCCTGCCTGGCTTGATTCCAAGATTGGGGAGATCTTTAAGACCTTGTAATCTATCTTATAAGTTTTACATTACTATTTTAGTTTTGCATTATTTCAAATTAGAAATAAAGTTTGCATCATTAGAATTCTCTTTAGGAACAGTCGATCTCTTTTATGAAGAACCGAGCTTATTATCATATATGGAGCAATATGTGCTTGTCCTATTGGATATATGAATGGCTTGAGTATAATTTTACTTGCACTTGATGATAGCAATAGGAGTCTTCCACACCATTGGTATTAATGGAACATACAATGGTAATTTGTTCAATATGTTGTAAGTACATGGTTTGATTTACAAAGAAAGAAAAATTATCTAATCAGTTAAGTTGAAAAAGAAACCTTGAACAAAGGAAAATTAAAAGTTCTATCAAATTAGAGTGAGAACAAGACGAGGTAGAATATTAAAGCTATAAAGATTGCTTCATATACAATTGGAATTTGGTAATTCAGATCGTTAAACTTTGAATTCCTACATGAAGTGGAATGTATGGCTAGATCCTTTGCACATCACTTAAGCAAAAGTGTGAGCATAAATATATATAAAAAGAGGAAAACAGAGAAGAAAAAGAGCGAATGTGCAAAGAGCAAATAGGCATGCACCACTATATTGTAGTATGGCAAAGAAGCGTTTCGGATTTTAAATTCCAAGTGAATATGTTAATCCAAAACACTTGGGACTACCTCGCTAACTCATTCGGTTGAACTGAATACTTTTACATCTTATTGAGAGTGATCTTTTGTGAAATATTAAATGCTAAGGTGTGGAAGCCTGCTAATATTATTCCTATGTATCATATATGATAAACACATGCTGCAACTGCCTCATTTATTTTATCGACTCAGCTTCATGAATATGAGGATCACATCCATTAAGCTAAACTTTCTCGGGACGGGCAAGAGTCTAAGCTTGGGGATGTTGATGAGTGCATATTTGCATCATGTTTTATATTATTATTTTGCACTGTAGTTGTAGGATCTTGGTAGTTGAAGAAAACCTGAAGTGATCGAGGCATCCAAAGGGTTTAATGACCAACTATACGGTGGGAATAATCTTTCAGCCGTATAGTTCCTGCCGTATAGTTGGCGCCGCCACCGCCTCCTCAAATAGTTTCATCCCGTGTAACTGGATCAGGGAGACGACATATAGAACAACCAGAAATTGCTGAAATCTCACCTCCGGAAGGCATCTGGAGGGGGAACTCATCCACCGTAGATCCATCTTTGCCCTACACAGATCTAGGAGGCTAAGGCATCGATATTCATCATCAACCGCTGCATGACCACCATCTCCATCCATCACATCTACATCTTGTCTAGATCTTGTTGTAATTTTTGTACTCGTTGTGGATTTATACAAGTACTATTCATCTATGAAAGATTCCTTTGTTATTGCCATGATGTTGATTGCCTCCATGTCTGAGTAGACCATTAGTTCTTGGGGATATGGAGAAACCCTAGTATGAGATTGAAATAAGATAAAGTTTATTATGATATTCATCGTTGTGACCATGTGTTAGATTGTCTTCATCTTGATGTTGGGAGAAGTCGACCTCTCAATATTTGCCTCTTGTGGGGACTTAGTGAAGGGAACTACTTGTTGGTAGACGGAGGTGTGTTAGCACTTACAGTGACTATAAAGTTGTTGGCACCCCTTACGTATCGACTTCGGAACCGAGGAAACTCACGGAACACTATCCATGCCATGGGATATGTCCTACGTGATTAAGTCCCTTAATAGCGCATTAATTCGATTGATGTCGATTGCTGACTGCTGTGGTTATGAGGATGATGTGAGCAGCGGTTGCTACCTATTTGTCCAAATACGGAGTTCCTCCCACACATACATAGTTGAGAATGTTCATGATAATAATCTTTACCTTAATTCTTTATAAATGCTAGAGGTGTATCCGCTACTCCCTAAGAACACATTTTTTCCCTATTGCAGTTCCAAGCTCTTTTACATATGCGGTACTTACTTTCTATGTTTAGTTGTTTTACTTTACTTATTGTTCTCTGATACCAAAGACCCAAAAACACCTTTTTACACAATACTCGCATTTTATCTTATTACTTAGAACTTTGTTTAGCATTTCTATTGCAGTATTTAATTCAAGAGTTATTAGACTTTAGACTCCTGCTCCCTGTGAGATCGATATCTTTATTTCGAAACTAGCTACAAACGATTTGTGCACTTGCAGTCATCATATACCGATCCATGATTGGTTCTTTGCTTTACATATGTGCATCTAGACCCGATATTGTGTTAAGTGTAGGAGTGTGTGCAAGATATCTAGCGGCTACTAAAGAAAGACACTTGATGGTGGTCAAAAGAATCTTTTGATATGTGGTTCATACCCCAAACTATGGTATATGGTATCCTAGGGGATTAACATTCTCTCTTTGTGGATACACTGATTCAGACTAGGCTGGTGATAAGGATGATAGAAAATCAACCTCTAGGGCTTGCCAATTCCTTGGTAGGTCCTTGGTGTGTTTGTCTTCTAAGAAGCAAAACTGTATATCTCTCTCCATCGCCGAGGCTGAGTATGTGGCTACAGCTAGTGCTTGCAGTCAATTGTTATGGATGAGGCAAACTTTAAAGGAATATGCTGTTCGTTGTGACAAAGTGCCTCTTTTATGTTACAATGAAAGTGCTATCAAGATTGCCTACAATCCAGTGGATCATACAAGGACAAAGCATATTGAGATCCGTCATCATTTCATTAGACATCATGTTGCCCAAGGAGATATTGAGCTTTCTTATGTATCAACCAAAGACCAACTTGCAGATATATTCACGAAGCCACTTGATGTAACTACCTCGGTGAATTACGCTCTTAGTTACATGCCTGGATGAACGAAAGTGGTTAAAATAGTACGGTGGGGCCTAGGGCCACCCACAGTAGACCTTTCGGACGTCCTAACCACTTTCAGAACATCGGGACAAGAACGAGCGGCGTAATCGGCAGGTGAAGGGATCAACTACATACACAAATGAGTATGTATGCAAGCCACATACAACAGTCCTCGGAGCCATTCCATCTAAAAGAAATAGAAATATTGCAATGCCATACAGCAAGATTCAAATATCCTAGATAGAGATAATAATTTAGGATAGCTCCTCATACAACAAACATCAGAGTATCAGGCGGAAGCAGAAATCAAGATCCGAGTACGGACAAGAAGCAAATCGGCATAAGATGCCACATAAATAAATACATCCCGCCCACAGATCTCACGGATCCCCGTTCCTGGAATCTCTACACCGAGTGATCGTTGCCAACATCATCTGTCTCCTCCACCCAGTATCCATCTTGCGAATACACCTGTTCATCTGAATCAAACAATTTATCGTGTGAGACCCTAGGGTTACTCAGCAAGTCTTTATGCCACTAAAGGGGACACAACCAGGGGTGACGCAATTGTAGCAAAAGATAATATCTAACAATTCTATAGATACTCGCTAACCATCCGCCTAACCAATGATAGACGGATGTCCATGAATTAAGAACAATAGTTATAACAGTATAATTAACAGATCCATCCTCCTCCTCGCTTACCAACGAGGAAGCGGACGAACAACCCCCATCATCCGTTGGCAGTTTTATTAACCATTCCATGAGTATTGCACTATTTACTAGTCAAGTTCTTAGTCAAATTAAAAACGGTACTTTAGTTATACTTGTCTATGATCGAGAAACTGTGCTCCAAGTCGTCCATAACCGCGGATACGGCTTTCAGAAAGATTTACCCTGCAGGGGTGCACAAATAGCAACACACACTCGATCAACCTCGGAAAAACCAACTCAAAACCCAACGAGGCATTCACGACAAAGCGATCACAGGATTCAGTAATATTTCAGGGGGCCACCCCATTAAGCTACCCGCGACGAAGCTAGCTGACTCCGAGACGGACTCAAGGTTTGTGTGGACGGCGGTAAACGACTGGGAACCCGAAAATGTGACTGGGCTTGTCGGTACAGGGAAAACGTGTCACGATCCAAAACAGTACAGGTGCTCCTCGCACAATCTTAAATAAAGCAGTAACATGGCATAAGTACAGGATAGTAATAAATCCCCAAACTAATTGTGGCCCCAAGAAATAAGAATGAATCAAGCTCTGGCTCAGGGGGGTCCATAAGGCCTCCCGGATGTGGATAGTGCGAATAAACAAGGAACAGGAATCAAGTACTCGGGGTCCTACGGGACACAAGTGAGCATGAAAAACCAAATAGCAGATATTTCTCATCGGTGCCTCTTTCATTAGTTATCCCATTATTACACAGGTTAAGTTGTTTAGGTACCTTGTTATCCATCAGACACTCACATACCCTACACATGCTTTTCTACGACTCGCATGGCTCAAACAACTCCTGTAGTAATGGCTCATGGGATGGAGGAACAAGCTTCGGTGGGGTTTGAAAGTAAACGCTATGCAGTACTTGGGATTCAATTTAATGCAATTGCAACTCAATGATGCAAGAATAAGATAGAGGCGATAGGTACTATATGTATGCAAGCATGTGGTAGTGCTTGCCTGGCAGCTCAGTTGAAGCGAGAGATGGATCTGGGTAGTACTCATGGGATTCCTAGTAATTCTCCTGTTGGGCGTCTATTCGAAGAAGAACAAAACAGACAAGGGCCAACATAAATAAAGTGCACAAGCATATGAAGTAAAATGCGTCAAGCAAACAAGCATGCCATGATGAATGATGCACAATTTACATGGCATTAAAGTAGCATGGCATGGCGAGGTGTGGGGTACAAGAATAAAGCGTTTTATTATTTGTTTAGTCAAGTTTTATTGCCATAAACAGTTCAGATTTTCAATAATGACATGATGCATGCTTCAATTCAGAACAAGGACTGCATAGATAGAACGGGCTCGTCGCGCTGATCGATTTAGACATATTATTTGCCAAATTTGGAGTTATAGAATTAAAGTTATTAATTTATTAAGAAAAGGTCATTTATTTGTAATTTTTAATCAACTCGAAATTTCAAAGTGCTCAAATAATATTTTGAATGGCATATTTGAATTCCTCACATTTTTCTGATTCAAAAACATATATTATATGTATTGTTTGGATTTATAATTTGAAAGTTATTTAAAATCTGATTTGAATTTGAATTTAAACAATTTTGAATTTGTTTTGTTTAAACAGCTAAACAGGGAAACTTTTATTACTCAGCCCGACCCAGCCACAGTCGCTGACGGGTGGGCCAGCTGCTGGCGGGGACACACGCGCGCGGAAAATCTTTTCTCACCGCGGCCTGACCTAGCTACTGCGATTGACAGGCGGGGCCAGCGGCTACGGGCCCACGTGACAGCGGCTGAGCACGCAGCGGCTGACCGGTGGGGACGTACTGGACCGTGGGTTAAGTTTGCGGAAAGACGGGTGCCTTTTTGTAAAATTTAAACAGACACAGACAGGTGGGGTCTCGAGGGAGCGCGGGTTGAGCGGGAGATAAAAAGAGGGGGCTATTCGTAAATCTACCACGGGCCCGTACTATGGATCTTCTCCACGGTCTGGCGCGCGCGGTGCGCGGCGCAGCGAGGCAGGGACTCGATCCCGTGACCTGGGGCTCACGCGCGGAGACGGCAACCAGTGCGGCTGGGCGGGGTTGTTGTCAGGGAGTAGCTGGGCGACTAGGTGAGGTGTGGCGCGGTGCAGAGGCGGCAGATGCCAGCGGCCGACGGTGCACCAAGGGCGTTCGGTGAAACGCCTGGCGCGGCTAGGGCTTCCCGGTGTGGCGGAGTATGTCTGAGCGGGAGAGGGACTCACCGCGGGGTGATTGGTGGCGGCGGATCGGCTTGGGGAGCGGCAGTTCGACGACGAGGCTGGCGGCCGGCGGGATTAGGGTTTCATCGACGTCGGCGTGTTGCGGCTGCTGGGGACTTTCTCCTCCGCGCTGGCGCGTACGAGGCGAAGTAGGGGACCCTTCTCGATCTCCTCGACCACTTCCACGTCGCGCACGCTGGCAGGAACGACGAGTAGGCGGTGGTGCTGGCGGTGACCGGCGAGAGGAGAAGGCGTCGTGGAAGAAGAAGAAGAAGGAGGAAAGAGGGCAGGGCCCTGGGGGATCTGGGAGAGGCAGAGGAGGCGTGGGGGAGGAGGAAAGAAGAAGGGGAAAGTGTCGTGGGGATTCAGTAGAGGGGAGAAGGAAAAGGTGGCTCGGGTGCCACCTTTCCTCCTTGTCCTTTCGAGCAGGGGCTCGGCGTGAGGCTAGGGCAGGGGCAGGTAGAGCCTGACAGGTGGGGCAGCAGAGAGGAGCTCGGGGTGGGGCTAGCTCGGCAGAGAGAGAAAGAGAGAGGAGAGGGGAGGCTCGGGTGAGCTAGGGCTAGGGTTAGAGAGGGTGGCTCGGGTTAGGGTTTTTAGTTGGGGTTGGGGTAGATGGGGTGGTAGCTGAGGTGGGGCCAGCATGGTAGGGAGAGGGAGAGGTCCAGCCTCGGCATGGTGAGAGGGGGGAGGTGAGGTGAGGTTAAGGTTAGGGTTTAGGTTAGAAGTAGGGTTAGGGTTTAGATTAGAGTGTGTAGGTTTTAAAACATTCCCCACCGGTGGAATCACTCCAATGGACGGATCTGGTACTCATATCCTCACCATGAACTTAGGGTTCATCCCCTTTGTTTATTTTTGGTTTTGTACTGACTTTTCCCACTAGAACAACATGTCTGTGTGCATTCCATCACATTAGTCTCATTCCCTTGCCTGATCTGCTATAATCGAGTCCTCCCACAGTCTCCCTGTGCAAACCAAATTCTCTAGACTAGAGATTCTGGTCCGTTAGTCTAGAGACTCCGGCCCAGGTCGGAGACTCCGGTCCGTTTGACCGGAAACTTCGGTCCAGGCCAAAGATTCCGGTGTTGCATACTGGAGACTCCGGTGTAGATTGCTTCTAGCATATCCTGCAAAGTTCTGAGGGTCTTGTGTTCATCTCTAGGACATATGTGCTTACCCCCATGCTATCTCCCTCACTCTATATTCACAGGTGGTTCGGGTTCTCGTCGTGGTCGCACCAAGGCCAAGTCCAAGAGGGCGGATCCTCAGTTTGATGAGGAAGATGGTCGGTATGTGACCCTGCCTTCCAATCGCAGGCAGTAGCTCAGAGATGCTGACTACATGATAAGAAACCTCTATGCACATAGAGGAAGAAAACCGTGCCAAGAGGGCTAAGTATGACAATTTGCAATCTCTTGCCCACATGACCAAGAAAGAGTTTTGTGAACTGCGCAAGACAAACTTCTATGGGTTGCCTAGGACCAGTGATGATCCTTGTTATTGGAGGAGGGAGCAGAAAGTGTTCATGACGGATATCTATAGAAAGCTCACCAAGTCCCCTATTTGCCCCCTAAGATATATGGAGCTCGAGTACATGCGTGCCAACAACTACTTTGAAGATTCTCTGTGGATCACTGAGAAGCTAGGGCTAGATAGGCTCATCGAGCTCCGAGAAAATTACAACATCAGTCTAGTCCAACAATTCTATGCAACTGTTGTGTTTGGGACTGATCAGGCAAGGACCATGACTAGGATGACTGTAAATGTACGCTGCACCGCAACCTTCTTTGACTTTGCCAGTGTCATCAACGAGACTTTCTTGGGTGTGTCTGTTCATGTTGGGAACCATATGCATGATGCTTCTCTTGGTGAGAGCAAGACCAAGTTGGCTCCTCTCTATGGCAGGAATGTTGTTGTTAGTGAGGCCAAGGGCCTCAAGCCTCTCTACAACTTACTGTTGAGGATATGTCTCCACAATATTTCCCCCAGTGCTGGCAATGATGATGCTCTTAGGGGTGGCCTAGTCAACTTTCTTCACCATGCTCACAAGGTATATCTTGCTGGCCCTAATGCTGAAGGGTATGCTATTGATGTTATGGATTACATTTTTTAGGAGATGCACCATGCTATTCTATTCAAGAAGTCTCCTCCATATGTTGCTCTTGTGATGACGCTTATCAACACTCAAGCCCATGGTTCACCACTTGCTCTTCCTCCCAATATTACGGAACATGCATTGGTGTCTTTTCAAAAGAAAGGGAAGATGGTTCTTAGGCAGCCGTTTGAGAGTGAGGATGAGGAAATTTCTGAGGCTAAGCGGGCTCCCACTCCTCCAAGGGGCTCTAGGAGGAAGAATGCCTCCAATGCACCTATGGCTCCTATCACACGTGAGTTTGTTCAGGAGAAAGTTAAGAAGGCATCCTTCTGGGAGAAGACCTTGTGCTGCATGAACGTGGACATCCGCAAGGGACATCATGAGTCCTACAAGAGCAACGCAGAATTGAGAAGCTCCTTAAGGACATCAAGGCTCAAGGTGAGGAAGAAGAGGAAGGGGAGTCAGAATACAATGATGAGCATGGAGCTGAACCTTCTGCAGAATCAGATCGCACCTTTCCTTTGGTGCTTAGAATGCTATGAATGCAAGTTTAGTTGACTGGCAGACTTTCTCAGAGGTTACTTCTAGTTTTGCACCTTAGTGAACTTCCTCTTCTTGCCCTCACGGCAAAGGCCCATAGACTTCTGCTACTGATGATGATTATGATGAGGATGAGGATGAGGATGAGGATGATGACGATGACGATCACTCCGAGTGATCTTATTTGGGACGATAGCTTGGACTTTTCCCTTTTCGGTGTTTTGATGCCAAAGGGGGAGAAGTTGTCCATTAGGAGCATCGAGATTTGCATGGGTTGGATTTTCATGGGTTGGGGTGTCGTCTCTTTATATTTGAACATTTGCTTTCATTTGGTTCTTGTGAGACTTATTTGGTCCATGTTAAACTATCTATGTGTGTGGACATGTCTATGCCCATTCTGTGATTGTAAAGGTTAAACCTTCCCATGTTTAGTATCTATTTCCTGACTTGCATGTATTACTTGATTATCTTGCTGCACATCATCCGGGGGAGCATAACTATGTCTCTTATTAAAATTTCCATGCAAAACCTCTTATTGTCATCGAACACCAAAAAGGGGGAGATTGAAAGGACATTTATTATCCTAATCTGTTTTGGTGTTCATTAACAACATAAGGTTCATTTTACTATGTGTTCATGTCTACAGGTCAATCTAATGAAAAGAGAAAATGCCATAATAGTGTGAGAAAATCCCTAGATAAAACTGAGCTTTCCTGAAGATTCCAGAACGGAGTCTCCGGTGTGCAAACACCGAAGTCTCCGATGTGGTCCAGAGTTTCCCCGAAAGTCCCCGAAGAGGACTCAAGAATCTGCCCAAAGTCATTCTGTGAGGGGGTCCGGAGACGGACCGGAGGTTGGCCCGAATCTCCGGTGTGGTTTCTTGGACCGGAGTTTCTGGTGTGAAAACCCCGGAGTCTCCGGTGTCTCTGGTCCAGAGTTCCTGCCAAAGTCCCCAGAGTGAGCGACAAGACAAAGCCCAAGTCACTTAGTATGCCAGTCCGGAGATGGACCAGAGATGGGCCGGAGTTTCTGGTGTAGGCCAGAGTCTCCGGTCTGTCAGACCAGAGTCTCCGGTGTGGAAGGTCCCCAACGGGAAGAAAACGGTTTGCAACTATGAGGGCTTTAAATAGGGGACCTCATCTTCTACCTCAAGCTGCTTGTTCCAGAAAAGAAATCACACTCCATTAGAGCCACCAAAACTCCAAGATCTCTTCATCCAACCACACAAAGTCACTGATCTTTGCAGAATCAGAGGAAGAGTCCTTGATCTACTACTTCACCAAGAGAGATCTTCGTTTCCCCCCTCATTCACTTGAGGGCCTCTTGCTCTAGGGTTTCATTAGAAATCCTAGGCCTTGATTTGGTTCTTACAAGCTTGTGTTTGATTGTTGTGACAGCTTGCTTGGATTCAGAAGCCTCCAATTAAGTTGTGGATGTGTGCCTCGAACTTGTTGTAAGGGTGCCGGCTACCACCTTGAAGGTGCCGATATAGTGGAAGCGTGAATCGATCCCTTTGGGGCGAGATTCTCTAAAGAACAAGGGAGGCATTTCATGGCGTTGGTGGTTTGATACCACCCCCCTCCCCAAACATAAATGTACTTCCCCACAAAAGGAAGGAACTGCGGGAAACAAACCTTGTGTCCCCGCATGATTCACTTCGGTTACTTCTATCTTTTACCACACTTTACTTTATCTTGTTCTTACTTAGTTAGTTGTGCTTGTGTCACATATAGGTAAATTCACCCTAGTTGCATATCTGGAGAATTTACCTTTGTGTCAAACCCTAATTTGAAAAGGAAGTAAAATTGGAAGTAGCACCTATTCACCCCCTCTAGGTGACCATATGATCCTTTCACATATCACTTCAACAATTAACATGTATGTATTCCTGAAACAAAGCATAATAAGCTGATTTTGGCCCCTCTTAGGCTTTACAACTGAATTTTCTTTTGAATATATTAGCATATCTCAAGAATACATGAGATGTTTGTGTAAATTGATACATGTTCTACGTTGTTCTACAATTTCTACACGAGTTAACAAAAATTTCAATGCCCTTGACTTGGAGCATGCTCTATGATTAATGAACAGGTAGGTTTCATGACTAAGTGGGTCCAAAAGAAATCTCATAACTTCTATTTTAATTTTGATGTATATAAATTATTAAACTTGATTACATATTAGATCTTGCTTTTATGTAAAGATTCGTGGCAACTTCTAGCCATACCTTCTCTTTTAAATTTTATTGAACTAGTGAATAATTTGGAATATATCAAGTATAAATCCTGCATAGAATTAGTATATATGTAATTTGGTTATCTATATTGACTAAACTAATCATTTAATAATCCAGCCATTTATAAGTGTTGAATACAAAGTTGTGCCTTCCCTTAAAGCTCTGCAATCCAAATAGTTGCAAGCATCAATTTTGAGGTAGTCGGACAAGGTTAACCATGTGATCTCATAAGTTAGCTTGTTTCACTACTAGAAAAGGGCCTATAGAAAAAAGCTACCGCCGACACACTAAACTATGGGCCTGCCGGCGCTACCTACCGCCGGCACGTCTATATCCAGCTCCGCTGGTGCTAATATTTTACCCCCAGCGGTCCTCCGTCCAACCGCGCCGACGGTACACCTACCAGCCCCCAGTGGCCACCCGCGCGTAGCCCTGATGCAACGAACACAAGTGTGCCAGCGGTACATGACTTAGCCTCGGCGGGGGCTCGACCAAGCGCGTCGGCTACCCCTGGTGCATTCATAACGAACGCGCCAGCGCTAAGGCCACTTACCCCTAGCGCGCCGGGAAAGAACACGCCAGCGTTAAAGCCGTGGGCCTAATGCCAGCCCCAATCCACCCACCCCTCTAGCGCCCACCAGCAACCCCTGGCGCGTTCATAACGAACGCGCCAGCGCTAAGGCCACTTACCCCTAGCGCGCCGGGAAAGAACACGCCAGCGTTAAAGCCGTGGGCCTAATTATAGCCCCAATCCACCCCACCCCTCTGGCCCCACCAACTACCCTCGGCGCCTTCGGATCAAACACGCCAGCGCTAATGCCACTTACCACGAGCACGGAGGTGTAGCACGCGTCGGCGCTAACGTGCCGGGACCCACCCAGCCCCCCACCCCCGGGCCCACCCTATACCCCTAGCACCTCAAGGACGCAACGCGCTGGCGCTAATGAACTGGCGTCCCATACGACGTGCGTGGCAGTGCTACAACGTACCACCGTCATCGCATGCGGCAGGGGCGCCAGTGCTGCAGGGCGTTACCGCCAGCGTGTTAGGTGCAGCGCGTCGGGGCTAAGTTTAACTACCCCCGGCGCCCCGGGTCAGTACCCCCGGCGCACAAAGCCCGCGCGTCGGCGCTACCGTCGCATTACCCCCCGCGCGTTCGCGTAGTACTACCAGCGCATAAAGCCGGCGCGCTGGTGCTATGGCCATTTACCCCCGGCGCGTCGGCAACGCGACGGCGCTACGCAGATACCGCCGGCGCAGCCGTTTGCGTCGACGGTAGGCGAATTTGGTCCGCCGACGGTAGCCCTTTTCCTAGTAGTGTTTTGATATCATTATCTTTTACCTTGATCATGTAACATGGAAGTTTCTTGTGATACTGAACTTGGTCTACACGGGTACCTCTATGTTGCTTATGAGCTTTAATATGAAATAAGGGCCTGATTTTTGCGTCTAAGGTTAGATCTCTCAGTTTTAAACATGTCTAACACATAAATGACACACTTGTCTATCGATTAGAATACTCAATCCCGCACATGCTCGTATATTTAATTTATGATAACACTAAGACAACAAAATATGTTACGAGCAGTGAGTATAACACACCTATTACACTCCGCTAAATAGACCGTAGTCGGCGCGACGAAGCACGTGTCCACCTAGCAAGGAGTGTATCGGTAGTATGCTAGAGATGCACCTACTTGTCCTCGGACAATTTTTTTTTAGGGAATTGTTCTCGGACACTTTGTTTACACAACAAAATTGCAAGAAAATGTGCCCAATTTTTGAAGTTAAAATTTGAAAAAGATAAGCTGTTTCCCTACAAAGCCCTTAGATAGTTGCAATCGAAACCACGCTTAAAATAATTGGGCTTGGCACCAAAAACAGAGCTTCTAACGGATCAAATCACACAAAAAATCTGTGTCAAGAACAAAAAAATCACACGAAAATTCAGTTATAAGTGTAACGCACCGCTAGCTAACAAATCACCCCCCGCGCTGCTGCCGCCGCCGCCTGGCCACGGCCACCGCGAGCGCGAGCAGGATCACGGCGGGGGCGACCACCATGCCCAGAGGGAACCTGCCGCGCCGCCTGCGCCTCCGCCGCGCTCTCGGGCCTCCTCGCCGCCTACCAGTACCGCCGCCTTCCGCATTGTCGTTGTCCAATTCACCACTTGAACTTGATTCGTCGCTGCCCTCGGGTGGCTCTGCTGGCGCACTAGGCGGCGTCGGCGGGGTTGGCGGGAGCACTTTCTCTTGAGCCTCTAGCTCTGGTTTCACCGGCGGCGGTGGATCGACCGGAGGTGGCTCCTCAACCGGTGGCGGCTCCGCCGGTGATGCGTCCTCCGGCGGTGGGTCCACTGGTGATGGGTCGACCGGCGTAGGCTCTTCAACCGGTGGTGGGTCGACCGGAGGCGGCTCCTCAACCGGTGGTGGATCGACCGGCGGCGACTCTTCAACCGGTGGTGGTAGATTGACCGGAGGCGCCTCCTCAACCGGTGGTGGGTCGACGGGCGGCGGCTCTTCAACCGGTGGTGGTAGATCGACCGGAGGCGGTTCCTCAGCCGGTGGTGGGTCGACGGGCGGCGGCTCCTCAACCGGTGGTGGTAGATCGACCGGAGGCGGCTCCTCAACCGGTGGTGGGTCGACGGGCGGCGGCACTTCAACCGGTGGTGGTTCCACCGGAGGAGGCTCCTCAACCGGTGGTGGGGCGACCGGCGGAGGCTCTTCAACCGGTGGTGTGTCGACGGGTGGCGACTGTTCAACCTGTGGCGGCTCCTCGGCGGGTGTTTCGACGATAGACGGCGGCTTGGGCTCCTCGACGACGACCGGTGGTGCCTCGACCGACGGGTGCCGGGGCTCCGGCTCGAACTCAACGTCGCACGGGATGTCGACTGGCGGGTTCGTCACGTCGTCGGCCGGTGGGTCGGGCCCGAGCACGTCGATCGGCGTCTCCACCGGCAGCTCCGTGTACACCGGGTCGTCGAACACGACGTCGCACTCGATGTCCACCACCGGGGGCTCCTCGACCTCCACTGGCATCTCCACCGCCACCTCCGTGACTATGGGATCGGGTCCCTGTACCTCCACCGGCACGTCCCGCGGCGGCTCGGGGTCATGTATCTCCACCGGCGTCTCCACGGGCACGTCTCGAGGCGGCTCGGGCTCTGGGTCCGACGAATCCGATGACTCGACATCGACCCAGTCCTCGTGCTCCAGTTGGAGGCTAGTCGACGACGACGATCCATCGTCCAGCTCGACCTCCGTCCCGTCGTCCGACGAAGCGCACTCGCCGTCCGTGCTCTCCACATCGACGCGCGCCTCCCCGTCGTCTTCCTCCGTTGGCGCTCGCTGCCACAGCTTGGGCATGATGACGACGAGCAGCTCGTCGTCCTCCTCGAACCCGACGCTGATCCGGCCCACCTCGACGCCGGGCGGCACGTCGAACACCCGGCGGAACGCCTCGACCGTCCGACGGTGCGCCACCCGCAGGTTCCTCCCGGCCGCCGCAGCCTCGACCGTGAGCCCAGCACCATCCTTCCTGGCGCCCACCAAGACGCCGATCTCCCTGCCGCCCTCGCCGACGCGGACCTCGATCTCATCCTTGCAATACCCTGCACGCACGCATACGATAATTACCAACTCACTACGCGTACGTGCAGCCGGTCGGTGATGATCGGTGCAACCGACGTATGCCGACGAAGATGCGCTTACCGGGAAGGTGTGCGAGGACGAGGAAGGCGGCGTCGGTCTCGGTGGTGGTGAATGCGAAGTCCTCGCCGGGGACGGCAGGCCGGGTCTCTTGCACGGCGAGGTCGAGGTCCATGGCCTGCCTCGTACGCGTAGCGTGTGTGCATCATCTGCCGCGCGCGCGATGTAGAGACGGCTTCGTGTTGCTACAATAACGTCGCACCTGTCAAATCCTAAGCAAGCGCGTGTGGAGCGTCGAGACAGGACAGGTAATTAGGTTAGGGACCAAGCTTCGGTTGCACGTATGGCATTCCTTTGCAACATGGGTTTGGTTGATGAGATGCTCTACACTTTCGGGCAATCAAAGGGAACGCAACGAATCGTACTTGGTAAAGAGAAATTGGCAATTGTGTTCCCCTGTTTTCTTTGAAAGCCATCTTGGTGAGAGCTTTATTGATCCAATTGTTAGACAAATACACGGTTGGGATAAGAGGATAGATAAGAGATAGAGATAGGATTAGTTTAAATGTAATGATCTTCTTATAGTCTAAGTCTCCACCTACCCGTGTACATCTATATAAGCCCACAAGGATCATCGCAATACAACACAATATTATAGGGATCACTATTTTCTATATGATGTCATAGCGGTTAGCCTCACGGCGCCGATCCTAAGTTTTTCCACCAATTTCGCAACGCGCCGCCCCGGAGAGATTACTCCTCGGAGGCGCGGCATCCGGTCTCAATCAAAGATCGGATCGGTTTCATAGATTAGTTTAGACAAATTTCGAATTACCAATTCATAGATTAGATCTATTAAGCTTAGCCACAAATAAATCGCCAAATCCATGATCCTTAGCCAATAGAATCGGCCGGTGAAGCACAGGCGTCCTTGGCGGTGAGGGACACGGCCGGCCGCGCGTGTACGCGCCTTGTCCAGCGCACCACATCCCGCCATAGGGATAGCTGCCGATCGGATTGCGCGGCTGCAACTTCTGCATCAAGCCGAACATCAAGCCCTTCATCAACATTGTACACTGCTTCGATGCGCGACTACACCGACACCAAGGGCCTCGAAACAGTGTAGATCTTGGTGTAGACGTGTACATTGTTGATGAAGGGCTTGATGTTCAGCTTGCTGTAGAAGTTGCAGCTTGGTAGCCGAGCAGATTTCTCTCAACTTCCGCAACACGCGCTGTTCCTGGGGAGATGAATCTGCACTCCTCGGGGTCGACATCCGGTCATGATCAAAGATCAGATCGGGTTTTTTAGATCAATTCTGGTTTTTAGATTAGATCTAATTTTCGAAATTCTATAAATTAGATACAATTAGCCAAAAAATAAATCCCCAAATTAGGATCCTCGTCGGGTGCAAATCAGACAAAAGAATCGCTGGAAAAAATTCCGATCGGCGGCGTACAGATGCTCAAAGACGGCGACGCGCGTGGCTCCTTTTCGGACTTGCTACACGCCTCCAACCTTGCGCTCGGACACACAGCAGCCGCACCAGCCGAACGAGCCGGCAACTCGTGTCCAGGAGCCGATCTACACGTGCACTCTGGCATGCACTACACAGCGGCTCCATGTGTGCACAGGGGCTCAAACCACTAGTGCCCTAGAGGACAAGGTATGCACCATGAGATATGATTTACTTGCACTAATACTCCCTCCGTTTAGAAATATAAAATGTTTTATATTTGTAAATCGAATATATCTAGACATTTTTTATGTATAGGTTTAAAGAGGTTCGGAGTAAACTTATATACTAAAAACCGTCTAGATCATTCATTTCACAAAGCTAAATATCTTATATTTCTGAACGGAGAGAGTACATGCGTGCCTACCATGCTGCGAACGGCCGATCGACTCGCCTCGCGGTCTCTAACCCGACATCGACCATGAGAGGGCAACCTCCTGTACTCGGCATCAACACGATCAGTGCCACATGCAACTCCAGGAAAACTCCGAAAGATCCGGGTCGAGCCGGATGACTACATCGACTACACCACGTACCGACACGCGCGACTACACCGACACCAAGATCTACAATGCACCAAGCTGAACTACATCGACCCAAACATCTACGTCAAGTTGTACGACTACATCAAGATCTTCGTCGAGTTCTACATCACCAACAAAAATCATAGCCAAGGTCTATATCACGTGGTCAGAACTGTCACCGCAGCAGCCAGGTGCTCTGCTAGGGCGATCACACGATCGCCTCGCCCGCATGGTTAAAATCCAGCCGATCCCGCGATCCACTGCCGCCGCCAAAAAAATCTTGCCGTTGCCGCTTGCCTTGTGCCCTAGCTGCCGCCTCCAAAACCCTACAACCAAAAACCAGCCGCCACCGCACAAAAACCCGCCGCCCCGGCAGATTACTGCCGCCACCGCACTATGACCAACAAACCCGCCGTCGCCGCAGATTCCTACCGCCGCCGCACAAAAAACCTACAACCCTACGTTAAAAACCGCGCAATTTTTTTGTGCCTCCGGCGCTATCGGCTACACCAACCACGATAACCTCGACCACGGCTACATCACGATCAGCTACCTCGACATCGACATCAAGAACAACGTCTACAACAACTCAAGAACTCTAGTCAGCAGCGTCACTTGCGTCCACGCCACTCCCGCTGTGACTGCGGGATGAAAGAAAAGGAACCATAAGGGACGATGACGATCACAAGGTGGAGAAAACGACGGATGCGTATGACTTCTCTAGTCGCATCCGCTTCTCTCCCACTATGACTGAGGGACAAATATACGGTTGGGATAAGAGATAGAGATAAAATTAGTTTAAATGTAATATTCTTCTTATAGTCCAAGTCTCCACCTACCCCGTGTACGTGTACGTCTATATAAACAAGGATCATTGCAATACAACACAATAGTATATGGATCAATATTTTCTACACCAATAACATATAGGTCCATTAACAATAAAACTCGGGGGCGGATCATCGACCCAAACACTCAGTTTTTCCTCCTACATAGTCTGCAACACATATAAAATCAGTGATAGACCATATTATCCGGTATTAGCGAAATAGTATGCCGCAGGCTCAACCGCATGATCAAGATGTAAAGTCTCCTTGTTAAGTTGAACTCGTCGGAAATTCCACTTACATATTCATGTGCACTCCATCTCGCCAACAACCTCAACCTCCAACAAATCAAGTTTAAAAAACTGTTTCAAGACATTATTTACTTTTGTTTATGACAAAGCACCTTTTAGCAGTTGTGCTCTTTTATTCTTCTATGAAGCCGAGGATCAAATGCTCTTGTCAACCCTAGCTGCCACCTATCGCCGACGGTCAACCCCATATCTACGTAGTTAGTTTAAACCATAGCAATCTCCAAAGTTGACACTTTTTCTTTTGTGCCATGTTTGAATTTCTTCGGTTGATCGCATATTATCTTCTTCCTATCAATTGGTATGGAACGCGATGGTCTTTGTTTTTCTTTTCTCTTTTTTTCTTTTGTTCTTTGATGTGTGCATTCCTGATCTTTGGACGTCTTGTTGGTGCAGAGGCTGTGTGTAATCAGTATCTTCGTGATATTAACATATCTCCTTTGTCAAAAGAAATCAACTATAGATAATCTAGACAAATCTGCGATAGTTCATATGGAACGGAAAAAATATGTCCCTACACCTGAATCAAATTTGAATATGGTATGTGTTGCCATTAAGTACAAATAATGTCATTGTTGATGAGTAAATATGTTGTCATATGGTTATTAAGTTATTTCCTTGCAAGAACCAATAATGGTGATCTGGTGCCTAGGGTTGCTTGTCGGCGTGCTACTGGTCCTTGGTGGATGGGTGGCGGTGGCGGTGATCGTCTCTTCAGGGAATAAAGCTGCATGTGGTGCCTCTATCAAGCAGTTGCTGCAATTCTCGATCCCTTCTCTGGCCGGCCGTGGTGGCGGGGGGATTTGGGCGAGATCTGTTGGGCGACGACGACATGAAGCACCTCCGTGCTCGAGTTACTCCGTGGCGCAGGGGAGCGGCGCCGGGAGGTCTCTTCTCCGTCCTTCCTGCCTGTCTTCAGTTGATGAAGGCCATACGGGGAGGGGCGGCGATGGAGGCTCGTTCATAAAGCTCCACCGGGTTTCTACCTCTTCTTCGACTAATGCTTCATCGTCTCTCCGTTGGCCGGTCGTGGTGGCGAGGAACGGGAAGATGATTGGGTGGAGGCCGCTGAGGATCCTGAAGCCCGCTGAAGCTGCGTCCGCAAGAGCTTCTCCGCAGAGGTCTGTTAGCAGTGTTGATCCTGCTAGATCTCTGCCCGTTCTAGCCGAAGGGCGGCCGAGGGTTGTTACCTCCATTGGAGGCCCCTATTCAAAGCTCGCTGCCAGAGCTCGACGTCTTGATAAGGGCAAGTGGTTCGTCCCCGTTGTTGCCAAGATGGCTGGTAGCATGTTTCCTCTCCGGTTTGGTAGGCGTAACAAGCAAGAGACCTCGACCTCGCCGGTCGGCTGGAGGTCGCCAGAGTTGGGTGGTGGAGGCGCCCAGGGACCCGATTGCATTTTATTCTTTAGTTCTGAGGTGCTTTTTGTAAAGTGGAGGCCCCTTTTCTTCTTTTCTAGGTTGGCTAGGGTGCTATCTGCTAGGGGCCACCCAAAACTTTGTACCTGCCACGTTTCTTTATGCAGCTTCTAGGGTCATCTTGACCCTTTTATTGTTCAAGAAAAACCAATAATGGCCACACCATAAAACTAGAATAGCGGACAGTTGAAAAGGTTATTACTAAAGTAAGTTAACTTAACAAAGTGTGTCATATGGTTATTAAGTTAACTCCCTTGGCTCCTAAATATAAGATATTTTTTAGAAAGATAAATTAACTTAACATAATGTGTTACATTTTCGAACAAAGTAAGTACTTCCGAGGAGGTGCATGTTGGAACTCATTCCAACTGTCTAATTCCGATTAACATTGCTTTCCATATCAAAGCTAGATATCTCGGATATCTGTCCAATTGGCATCATTAGTTTAACGCCGAGCTTCGGCCTTCCGTCTTTGATTTCTCCGATATTTTTCATACATACAAGCCTTTTGTTACCCAATGTTCACATCAGCGTCGAGCATGTAAATTTATTTTGAAGTTAATTAAGCTTGGTCAGCATGGATGTAAATTGTCTCCTCATTAGTTAGAAACATGAGAGCTTAGTCCTTAGCGATCAATGCAGTAGTCAGCTCTGGTAGATATACCATGTCCTCACTATATGTAGATGCATGACCTTTCGAGCTTACAGAAACTAAGGGCATCTCTAACTGATCCCCAATAATCGGTTAGAGGAGTAAAATATTATGGGTTCCCTTGTGGATTTACCCATTAAGGTGGTCCGATCTTCATAGATTCGAGTGGATTTTGGGGAGGGGGCCAAGAACACGATGAACACGCAACGGGGAAATCGATACAAACGCACACCACACCCGATACAATTCCAGTTTCCTCTTGTTGGCCCGAACCACCAACCCAATAGAATCTCAAGGGAGAGACCAACGATAGAAACCCATGAGAGAGATTGGCTAGCTCTTGATAGAATCACACATAGGGAGAGAGTAGCAACCAAGTAGAATCCCAAAGGGGAGAGACCTAGCACTACTAGAATCCATACATGGGAGAGACCAAGAACTAGAAGAGGGTCTTGACAACTTCAATTAAGAAGGCCTTGGCATCCACATGGGGATCTTCTCCATGAGGAGGGAGAGATGAGCAAAGCCCTATCCCTCTCTTAGCTTTACTTAATTCTAGGGTTCTAAGGAGGGGTGGGGGCATATATATAGGCTAGCCACGAGCTAGGGGTACTTTAGGAATAATAGAGGGGTACATGGGCTAAGGCCCAGCTCCTAGGCGCGCATGCCCATGTCACGCAGGCCGGAGACTCCGGCGTAGCAGACTGGAGATTCCGGTGTGGTCTGGAGATTTCGGTCGATCTTTGGTCCGTCTCCGGAGGGGCACTCAAACCGTCCCAGGCTTCGGTTCAGGGGTCGGTCCGGAGATGGGCCGGAGACTCCGGTGTGGTAGATCAGAAACTCCAGTGTGACTGACCGGAGACTTCGGTCTAGCTCTGGCAGCTTCTTGTGTCTTCTCTTCCAGGCTTCGTGCTTGAGGGTCTTGGGTCCTTGTGCATCCTTGTCTCCTCCTCATGGTGTCATGGTCATGGTCCTAGTCATACAATAGGAATTCGTCTCAAGTAGGACCCCATTCACATGATAACCGAAGGAAGGCAAAAGATGGAAGGAGTTCACCTTGATAGGAATGGTTGGCGTAACATGATGTGGACCAATGGTGGTTTCCATGTGTTGGGCCGTATCATCTCCCCCCGCTTGAAAAAGAGTCGACCTCGGTGATATCCTATCATCATCTTGTAAGGAAGGAGATGTACCCTTTATATCTTGGTGGATGCTCTCAAGAGCTCGTTTTGTCAACTCATGCTCGATCAAGGTTGACATTGGAATGTGGGTACCTACACACAACATAAACAAAAGGAAGAACATGTGTGCATGGTATATGAACACATCCATCATGATGTATCTTCTCTTTTGCATATCACCATTAGTAGTAGGCAATATATTATAGAAAGCATGATGAGTATGCGAGCAAAAGGTGGGAATATACTTATCATGGCAAGTATCAAAGTCTCCAAAAATTGAGAAAGTTACGGGGGAGATCTAAATACGAACCATATGATCATTATTGCAAGCAACAACGGGAGAAAGTGAAGAACATGCATGATCAAGCATTTCTAAAGTACGAGTATGGTTGCCGACAAACATAGGGAAAGAGAAATTGTTCATCAAGTTTGTCGCAACAATTGTAGGATAAAAGAATGATTTGTAGCATGGCATGTCTATGGAGATATCATCGCATTCAAGTAATTCCACATGATCAACATTATGCAAAGGCAAGGCATCACATGGGAAAACGAATGAAGCATATGAAATGTCATAAGTAGTGTCCATAGCATGCATATCCTCATAATTCATCATGTCCACTAGTGGGATCATGGCATCATCAACACCCATATTCTTACCTTAGTCATACCTCTCATTTGAAGTGGGTGTTGTGGTAGTGGAGTCCTCCATGTAGGCGACTTCTTCATCATATATGGGGATGGCATCATCTTCATCCACCATGTACATGTTCGCGATAGGAGGCACGGTCATCTCCAAGCTTGGCGCCTCTTCCTCCAAGGTACCTAGCACATCACAAGGAAACACACTAGAGGTAGTGGGTAAGTTGCTAGAAATTGAAATGGCCTCACTTGCCCTATCAACTACCACTCTTAACTCACTTGGTGTATCACTCATGTCCTCAAAGTGGAAGCACACAATATCACATATGGTGGAGTCACTCATATCACTTTTGCTCTCACTTAAGTGGGCTAAGTGGCTCTCACACTCACATGGGATTGGTACCACATATTCATTCAAGCATATTGGAATAGGCTCGGTTTCCTCAACTCCATGCGCCTCTTATGGTGAAGGGAAATCCCATGCTCACCATCCTCAACCTTATCGCCTCCAAAGATGAATGCCTTAAGTTAGGCATCATCACTATCATCGCCATCCGAGGTATCATATCTCACCTCCATGGTTGTACCGCAATGCTTGTCATCATCCAAGGCTTTTCACCATGTCTTGAAAGCGTCAACTTCATGAGAGGTCATCTTGACGGATTCATCCAACTTGGAGAATTAGAGATCCATAGCGTTCTTCTCATTTGTTGATGATCTTGTAGCTTGTGTAGGGGGCTTCTTGAAGAAGGTTTGTCGTGGAAGTTCTTGGTGTTGGAAGCTTCATGGTGTTGGTGACGATGCATTTTCTTGGTCACCTTCTTTGTCCATGAGGTAGCACCAACGTCATATGAGGTCTTCTCTCTTGAGGGTCTTGAAGCTTGTGTAGTGGTCATCCCTGAAGGAGAAGTGATCTCGTTGATGTTCTTGTAGTTGGGAACCTCATGTCGAACATTTTTTGTTGATGTAGCATGATGGCATGAACGGTAGCTTGCTTCGTTGTTCTCATGGCGGAGAGTACTTGTACGCCGTCTTGAGCTTGTATAGCACATAGCATGGATGCTCTTGAGCTCTTGTTGGTGGCGACGCACTTGTCTTGGTTCATGGGTATTGGCGCTTGTTGAGTTGTCACGCCTTTTTGAGCATGATGGATATCTTGATGGAAAACCCTCGGGGTATAGAGTTCCTCTTGATGGATGCGACTTGAAGAGCTTGTCGTTGTTGGCCGCTTGGATAAGTGCCTCCACTTGCATGGCGTAGAAGGTATCGATCTCCATGTCATTGAAGAAGTCATCATAGTTCATGAGGAAGTTTCCATCATAGTAGATGAAGTGTTCCATGTCCTCCATGAATGAGAAGTCCAAGTCCTCATGGTGCTCCATGTGCTCCATGCATGAGAAGTCGAAGTCCTCATGATGCTCTGATACGTCCATTTTGCATCACTATTCTATATCATAATTTACTATTATTCATTGATCTATTTCATATTAAGAGATGATACTTATGTTATTTCATCTGTTTTTGCATGGTTGATGACTTTTGGAGCATGGACCGCTGCAGTCAGGATTCTGATGGAAAAGGTGCTGTTTGGAGGCAAAATTCGCGAAGATCAGAAAATCCGGGAAAATACATGGAAAATTCTATTTTTCCAGAAGACGAAGATTGCTAGAAGGGGAAGTGGAGATGGGCCACGGGGGGCCCACACCACCCCCGGCGCGGGCAGCCCTAGGCCGCGCCAACAGGTGGTGTGGCCGCCCTGGTCCACTCCAGGCTCTCCCCTCTGGCTTATATTATCCTCCCGAAACCCTAAGACTCGGGGAGCGACCAAACAAAGATTCCGCTGCCGCTGCGAGGCGGAAAACACCGAGAGAGAAAGATCTCTCCAGCAGACAGAATTCTACCGGGGGAATTCCTTCCCGGAGAGGGGAGATCGTCGCAATCAACACCACCATCAAGCTGGACTTCATCGGGATCATCATCATCACCACCATCATCTCCACGAGCACCATCATCACCACTTCATACCGCTGTAACAATTGGGTTGAATCTTGCATAGTTCTTAGGGGAAACTTTCCCGGTGTTGATTACTCCTTGTAGTTGATGCTATTGAGTGAACCATTGAATTATCGTTTATGTTCAGATTGTTATATATATCATTATATCATCTCTGATCTTGATCCATATGATGGCTTGTGAGTAGTTCATTTTGTTCTTGAGGACATGGGAGAAGTCATGTTGTTAGTAGTGGAATTGTATTGAGAAAAATTCAATAGTTTGATATTTAAGTTGTGGTGTATTTCTTCTAGTGGTGTCATGTGAACGTCGACTACATGACACTTCACCTATATGGGCCTAGGGGAATGCATTGTGTATTTGGCTACTAATCATAGGGTTTGCCGGAGTGATAGAAACATGAACCCCTGTTAGGAAACCTTTGCACAAGGGATGTCAGGGTCTTAGAGTTTAAGCTGTGGTTAGGTTTCTACCTTAATTACTTTCTTGTACTTGCAGATGCTTGCAAGGGGTATAATCACAAGTATGTATTAGTCCTAGGAAGGTCGGTACATTAGCATAGGTTCACCCACACAACACTTAGCAAACTAAAGAAGATTAATCAACTATATGAAGAGAAAGCACTTGACGATATTCCATGTGTCCTCGAGAACGTTTGGTCATCCTAAGTAATACAGTCGGCTTGTCCTTTGCTAAAGAAAGGATTGGGCCACTTGCTGCATTTATTATTATTGTCTTTTATTTACTCGTACTTTATTTACCTGCATTATCAAAAACCACTAAAAATCCGTTTGCTAAGTATTACAGAGAATTCCTGCTCCAAGCCATTCGCCAACACCTTCCGCTCCTCGTTGGGTTCGACACTCTTACTTATCGAAAATATTGCGATACACCCCCTATACTTGTGGGTCATTAAGACTATTTTCGGGCGTCGTTGCCGGGGAGTGAAGCGCTATTGGAGAGTGGAACTGGTAAGGGAAACTTCTACTATGAGTATTGTTTACTTCTGTTAGTTGCTTTATTTTCAATATGTATAATTCGCTGAGTTTCTTATTTCGTAATGCTACTACCACTGCTAAGGTAGTAGATGAACCACCACCTGTTGAGAATGATACTTTTAAAATACCTACAAGAATTATTGATCATGTTATGGATAACTATTATGTTGGAGATGGAACTGTCCATCCTGGTGATCATTTGCTCTTTATACACGAACTATGTGGGTTGTTTAAGTGTGCAGGTATTACAACAGATCAAGTCAAGAAGAAGTTATTCTCATTATCACTTAAAGGAAGAGCTGAAGAATGGTATAAGCTGCTGAAGAATGGTCAAGCTCTTGAATGGGAGGAAATAGTACCTCTCTTTTATTCAAAGTTTTATCCTCCTAGTGAGATTCATAAAGATCGGAATCAAATATACAACTTTTGGCCTCTTGATGGAGAGAGTACAGCTCAAGCTTGGGCGAGATTGAAGTTACTAATGGTCAAATGTCCCATTCATGAGCTCCCCAACAATATTACTATCAATGACTTTTATGCAAGGCTTTCTCTTTATGATAAGGATTTATTGGATGCCTCTTGTGCTGGATCATTTACACGCATGGAAGAAGAAGCTAAATGGGATCTTCTAGACCGTATTCAAGACAATGCTGAAGCATGGGAGAACGACAAAGGAAGAAAGTCAGGTATAAATTATGATTATGAATGCATTGAATCTTTTATGGGAACTGATGACTTTCAAAATATTAGTAATGCTTGTGGTCTTGATTCTCAAGTTATTACAAATTATTTTAAGGATTTTGCTTCCTATATTGAAATTCCAAAAAAGGGATGGAACAAGTATCATGCACCATATAAAGATATTGTTGATTGTGTTCCTGTTAGGAGTACTGAATTTTGCACTATTGATCACATCCTACCTGAACCTTATATCGAGAAAATACCCTTCCCGAATAAGGTAAAGGAGCATCCTATGATACCTAGTGTAATCAATAAAAGTGTAAAGAGAACTGTAAAACCTAATGAACAAATAAACATTGAACCTGCTATAGAAATTGTGAAAGACCTTGTCACTAAAAGTGTAGAAGATGGACACATAGTCTTCTGTGAGGATGCTTCTAATATTGTCTCACATCCTAATAGAACTAAAAAGGCTAGTGTCCCTGTGCTTTCTGTTAGAATTGGTGATCATTGCTATTATGGTTTATGTGATATTGGTGCAAGTTCAAGTGCTATTCCTTATGAGCTTTACAAAGAAATTATGTGTCGTGGAAATGGCCATGGCAGTCGCTGCTACTGGCAGCGATTGATTGAATCGGGGGCGAGAGCTGCCAGCCATCTGCTATGCGAGATGGGGGCGGATGCACATGGTTTACCCAGGTTCGCCCCCCGGAGGGTAAAGACCTACTCCTGCTAGGTTAGATTGATGGGGAGCGAGTTACAGGGGTGGAGAGCTCAGCGTCTAAGCAGAGAGTCGCTTGAAGGGGTGTATGATAGAACGTAAGTCCTCAGGATACCCTAGGGAGGTTTATATATGAGGCACCTCGCTAGGGTTTACAGTTTACAACCGAACAAGATATGGATTCAGAGGCTTTGACCTAATCCGACTGGGCTTCGAGTACACTTCTGGGCCTCCAGTCTCCAGTCGCCAGGCCTTCTCCTTAGTCGCATCTCAGTCGCCGTCCTGCAGGCCCACTCACGAGACCATTGGCCCAATCGGAACATCCTGCTAGGCATACCCCATTCGGCATATCCCCATCAGTAGTCCCCGAGGCCATCGTTGATTCAGACGCAGGTGTTCATTTGGCGGTCGGAGTAGGTTAGTCCAATTTGGACGCCCAGTCGAATCGGCGGTGGACTCCACCGATCCCAAGGAAATTTTCCCTAGGTTCTTAGTCGCTGCTTCTGCGAATGCAACCGCTGTCAAGTCACTGCTTCGGCGAGTGGACAGGGCTCAGTTGCAAGCGAGTCGAGTGAAGGAGTTGGACCATCATTTTGGTCAAACTATCCGGTGGATGGTCCAACGGTAATTTCGGCGCAATTACCGTGGGCAACGGCTACCCAAGATTGGCGGGTAGCATCCCCTTATAAGGGGAGTGATAGGTTAGTCCTGCAGATCCTTCCCCGCATTCTTCATTCTCATGCATCCATTCCTCTTGTCTTTCCTCGATCCACACCTTTCCAGACCAAGCGACTCCGTCTTCCTTCTCGATGGCGCCTCCAAAAGGCTCGTGGGGGAAATCAAAGTGCACTGTGACGCAGCTCAGGTCCTTCGAGGACGCCGGGGTCCTCGACAAGGGGAATTAGCGGATCCCCACATCTTCCGAGGTCGAGCCGAAGCCACGCGTCGGCGAGTTCTTCTACTTCCCAAGCCATCTGGAGAGGGTCTTGGGATTCCCCACCTTGCTATTCTTCCGGCGATTCTGCGCATATTATGTGATCAAGCCGTCAGATCTTAGCCCGCACAACATCGAGCAGCTGGCGATCTTCGTCACCTTCTATGAGTGCTACCTTGGCTGCAGGCCATACTTTCCATTGTGGCTGGAGCTTTTCCATGGCCGCATCGGATGTGAAGGGTCCGGTGGCCCGATCTTGGCGGCCGGAGGCATCACCTTTCAGCTGAAGTCGAAGGCCAACTTCGTCAAGCTTATGCTACCAAAGAAGGCCACGAGCGAGTGGAAGAGGAGCTGGTTCTACGTGAAGGAGTCCACTCCCTCCGGCGAGGTAGCATTGCCGGAATTCATCGTGGAGAGAAGCGAACCCCGCCGGCTAGCGATGGACAGGCTCCTTGATGATCAAAGGATGGCTGTCATGGAGATGATGGGCCAGATCCACAAGCTGAAGGACCAAGGTTTGTCCTCGATCAACCTATACAATTGCTGGCTCAGGCGGCGATTGGTCCCATTAGCGACTCGGCCACACTGGATGTACGAGTACAGCGGGAAGAATGATCCTTCCCAAACCAGCAAGGAATCATGGGACGCCGAAGATTACAAGGCCGTCCTGAAGAAGATTACTGACGCAGAATTTACAACCACATTAGCCGGGCTCGCTCTGTACGTGCCTGGGAAGAATGAAGCCCCCATAGTAAGTTCTTCTCTTTGAATTTAACTTCAGTCGTAATTCCCATGGTGCGATTTGCAACCACATCTGAAATTTATTCGTGTCCACTCTCAGTTGTTTTAGGTTTTGGAGGGATGGCTCCCCCACTCGACAAAGAGGTTCCCCACGAGTTCGAGGAGGGTGCCTTAGGAGAATCTTCTGAGGAGGAAGAGGAGGAGGTAGAGGTTCCTCCCCCAGCGCATGTGGCTCGCAAGACTCGCATGCAGAAGCAACACGGGCTCGAGGCGAGCCGTAGTCTCGAAGAACGCGAAGAAGGCGTTGAGATCTTGCAAGAGCACACTTCTCGGCGAACATCCATGCCGGTGAAACCCTCACGCAAGCCAAAGTCACCAGCAAAGAAGGCGATCTCCCCAAGAAGAGGAAGCCTGCTGCAGACGTCGCGCCTGCGGAGGGCACGAAGAAGCGGAAGGGAGGTGCTGACGATGTTGTGGCAGGAGATAGCGCCAAGGGGAGTGATCCTACTGCGGGCGCCGAGGAGGTGGAGGTTACCCGATCGGAGCCAGCCACAGGCGCTCCGATGACGGAACCATCGGCTCCGACGACTAGTGCCCCGACTAGAGCTTCAGCGACATTTCCGTGCTTCATGGTGAAGGGGTTTCCGGGCATGGCGAACAACCAGTCTCCGCAGAGCCCGGAGATCGTTGACAAGGACGTTGGGTCTCGTCGCGGGCGTACCTCCTTCGTGGTCCCTTCGACGGACGCCAGAGAACTTCACAGCATGCTTGGCGCCGCCATTTAGGTACGTCCAGCCCCCGAGTGTCTAGTCGCTGAATTTCAGCGGCTAGGCACTGAGTATCTTCTAGTCTCTAGTCCCCGAGTTCCTAGTCGCTGAATTTCAGCGGCTAGTAACTGAATTTCTTCTAGTCGCTAGTCCTCGAGTGTCTAGTCGCTGAATTTCAGCGGCTGGACACTTACTTTGTGTTTTTGTAACTGCTAACTTTTCGTTCTCCTTATAGGGCTTGCAGAGGGAGTCGACAGATCGATAGGCCGCAAAGGAGCATCTGGAGCATGATCTACGCGTGGTGCAAGAGGCAAACCGGCGGCTCCAGGAGACTGTTGGTGAGTACTTGATTCATTTTTCGGCTACAAATTGTTGGTGTTCCGGAGTGCTGACGGTCATTTCTTTTCTGTTTAGATGGTCTTCCGGCTGCGATTGCCAAGGCCCAAGAAGGATATGTCCCAATTGCCGAGTTGGACGTGGCGAATGGGCGTATCGACTCGCTGGTCCAGGAGTTGGAGGAGGCAAAGGCGGCCTCGATCTCCTCTAAGGATAGAGCGAAGGCTATTGTCACTGTAGCTGAAGAGGAGCTAAAGGTCGCGGATTCGATCATCCTTGGGCTGCAAAGCGATCACGCCGCCCTGGAGAAGCACGTCACCGAGAACTGTCGGAAGCTCCTTGGTGAGTCGCTACTCTTTTGTTTAATGTGGGCGGTGAGTCCCTGGGTGGGGGAATCCGTAGTGGCACTGACGTCTGAAGTTGCAGCGGTGATAGGGCAAAGCGACCCGCTGGTGCAGACCTTCAACGCCTCACAGTGTGTGACTGCGGTGGTGAACGCGGCCACTGCCTCGGTGTTGTGCGTCCAGGCAGTTCTTCAAGGAATGTCCCCCACCGAGGTTATTCCAGGGGGATTGAATGAAGTGTGGCGCTATTTGGAGGAGGTACCCAGCGTCGTGGAGTGGATGGTGCTCTTCTTTCAGGCGCGGGGCCACCACGGTGTTGAGTCTGGGGCTTGCTCACTTCCTCGACGACTTCGACCTCGACGACGTCACCAGCGGCTACCCTTCGGCGACTGGTACGGTGGAGATGTCGGAGGTATTGAAGCTGACCGCCAAGGATGCCCCCTTCACTGATCGGGTGTTGGCAATGGGGGACCTTCTGCCGTACAAGGAGACGATGGTGGCGCCAGGCGACCCCGAGACGGAGCATCGTGATCTGAAGTTGAAGTAGCCCTTCCGGTCGGCGCTGTCGAAGTCGTTGTCGACGTACCCAACGAACCCGTGGCAACCATTCGTTCGTGTTAAGGGTGGTGTGGACGCTTCTTCATCAAGGCCTGCGAAATAGATAGCTTTTCTAGGCGATTTGTAAAATATGCCAAGTGGCGACTGCTTGTAATATGAACAATATTT
Source organism: Avena eriantha (assembly GCA_910589775.1). Classification (NCBI taxonomy): domain Eukaryota; kingdom Viridiplantae; phylum Streptophyta; class Magnoliopsida; order Poales; family Poaceae; genus Avena; species Avena eriantha. The sequence goes on along the minus strand of OU342744.1, from coordinate 419,222,921 downwards.
TGTATGAGAGTAAGAGGAGTCAATCGACTCGCAATGCAAGCTTGATTTTGTGGTGTGTTTAACCTTTGTGTGAGCGAGTCCCCAAGCGCGTCGACCCTTTAGTGGGGTATAACTCGTTTGTATACGTATGTGTTTGCTTTGGTTTTTTGTTGTTGGTTGTCCCTTGCGTCTTCTGAAGTGGCGAGTCCCCGAGCGCGAGTGGGATTGTTTGTAGGAGAGTCCCCGAGCGTAGTACTTAGCCGTTTTTGGGCGCGTGCCTGTTGCGAATTATTGGTGCATTGTTTGTAACGCATCTCCTCCCCTGGCTCGGAGAACCAATCGTTGGGCGAGTCCAAGGCAGCTCTCTTACTTGGTGTGTTCCCAAGCCGCGTGAGGGTTTCCATTTTTGCGGAGTCCCCATGTGTGGTACTTAACCATTCGAGTCGCTTTGCGCGAGGATGGGAATGACAGGTCGCTGTGAGAAGCGTATACTGGTCGTCTTGGCCCGTTGGACCAGTCGAGCTAGGCGACTCCGATGGTGGCTCCGGGTTGGCGTATTCATGGACGAGACAAGGCCTGAATATTTTCGGTGCCCTTGGGCTGCACTACTTAGCCACGCCGGTCGCTCGACCAAGGGTTGACTTCCGTGGGTAGCATATTGCCAATTGTACGAGTGCGAGTGGCACAAGAGTATGGCGAGTTGGCACAATTTGTGTGATTCGAATGAATTTCATTATATATCATCTGGGTACAAGTTTGAGTTCTATGTATAGAACTTTCGGAGAAGGTTTACATTCCATGGCCTCCCGACCTCGACCTGGCCATCGCCTCGTATGTCGACGAGGTAGTAGGCATCTTTGCCAAGGACTCGCCCTATGGCGAATGGCCCCTCCCATGGGGGGAGAGTTTGTGCATGCCCTTCTTGTCCTGGGCCAGTCGTAGGACCAAATTTCCCTCCTAGAAGGTGCGGGTCCGGACTCGATGGCTGTGGTAGCGGTGGAGCCCCTGCTAGTAGTTGGCGGTGCGAGAGCGAGCTAGGTCGCGTGTCTCGTCGATCTGGTCTATGCTATCTTGGCGTGCGATCTCGTTTGTCGCCTCAACGTAGTTGGCGACTCGAGGTGAGTCGTGCTCCAGGTCGATTGGCATCACGGCTTCGGTGCCGTACACCATGAAGAAGGGTGTAAACCGCATAGAGCGGTTGATGGAGGTGCGGATTCCCCATATTATAGAAGGGAGCTCTTCGACCCAGTATCCTGGGGTGCGCTCGAGGGGTACTTGGAGTCTCGGCTTGAGCCCATGGAGGACGCTCTGATTGGTGCGTTCTGGTTGGCCGTTCGACTCTGGGTGGGCGACTGAGGCAAGGTCGAGCCGTATGTCGTGTTCTTCGCAGAATTCTGTCATGGCACCCTTGGCGAAGTTGGTACCGTTGTCCGTATGATGCTGTGTGGGTAGCCATATTGGTAGATGAGATCGCATAAGAACTTGGTGGCTGTCTTGCCGTCGCACTTTTTAATCGGCTTGGCCTCGACCCATTTGGTGAACTTGTCGATTGCGACCACGAGGTGGGTGAAGCCGGATGGGGCCTTCTTGAATGGGTCGACCATGTCCATGCCCCATACAGTGAATGGCCATGTGATGGGGATGGTCTTGACTGCTGAACCAGGGAGGTGAGTCTGGTTGGCGTACTTCTGGCACCCGACACATCGTTGGACAATGTCGGTGGCGACGGCGTGCGTGGTGAGCCAGTAGAAACCGTGCCGCCTGGCCTTGGCGACCAGCGACTTGGCGCCGGCGTGATGGTCGCAGTCACCGGCGTGGATGTCCTGGAGGATCTTGCGGCCTTCTTCTGGCTGTACGCATCGCTGGAACATGCCAGTCACGCTGCATTTGTGGAGCTCGCCGTTGATGATGACGAAGGACTTGCATCGGTGCACAATCATTCGCACTTCCGTCTCGTTTTTTGGGAGGGTCTTGTGCTTGAGGAAGGCGACATACAGTGCCGTCCAGTCGCTAGGCTCCATGATCATGGCGACTAGGGCCGGCTCGGGTTGTAGTGGTATCCCGATTTCGATCTCCTTCGGTGGGCAGACCGAAGGTTTGTGGATGACGTTGAGGAAGACACCTATAGGTGGCGTTTGCCGAGCCGACCCGATGCAGGAAAGGGCATCTGCCTCCTCGTTCTTTCGCCTGTCGATCCACTCGACGGAGTAGCCGTCGAAGTGTCCTCCCAGCTGGTCTACCACTTGGCGGTACGCTATCATTGTTGGGGAGACGGCGTCATAGGTTCCGGTGACTAGATCGGAGTCTCCATAGCACCGTAGGCGGTTGATGTTCATCTCCTTGGCATCCCGCATGCTGTGGAGGAGGGCCTTGTATTCTGCCATGTTGTTGGTGCAGGGCTTGAAGTTGATGTGGAGCATGTAGCGGAGCTTGTCTCCTTTAGGGGAGGTCAATATGACCCTGGTCCCTGCGCCGTCGGCGTTCTTGGAGCCGTCGAAATGGAGCGACCAGTAGTGGAGGTATGGTAGCTTCTCCGGCTGCTGTGCTTCTTCCCAATCTGCGAGGAAATCAACCAGGGCTTGTGACTTGACCGCTTTGCGAGGCTTGTATTTGATGTTATGGACGCCAATTTTGACGGCCCACTTGGCGACTTGCCCAGTTGCCTCGCGATTGCGTATTATGTCCTGAAGTGGTGCGGAGGAGACCACCGTGATTGGGTGCTCCTGGAAGTAATGTGGGAGTCGCCGTTGAGCTCGGAATATCGCGTATACCAGTTTTTGGTACTGCGAGTAGCGCTGTCTTGAGTCTGTCAGGACTTCGCTAATGTAGTTGACATGGCGCTGTATGGGGAGCTCCTTGCCCTCCTCTAGCCATTCGATGACCATCACGGTGCTGACGACTCGAGTGGAGGCTGCCACATAGACGAGCATTGGCTCTTTGTCGACTGGGGCGGCGAGGAGTGGGGCCGCGAGTAGCACTTCTTTGTGCGCTTTGAGTGCGTTGTCCGCCTCCGCGTCCCATTGGAACGTGGGGTTCTTGCGCATCAAGCGGTAGAGGGGCATTGCCTTCTCGCCGAGCCGGGGGATAAAGCGACTGAGAGCCGCGACTCGCCCAGCCAATTTCTGGACGTCGTGCAGGCACTCGGGTTTCTCGAGTCGCGCGATGGTGTCAATCTTGGTGGGGTTGGCCTTGATGCCTCGCTTGGAGATCACACATCCCAGGAGCTATCCGGTGGGGACGCCGAAGGTGCACTTTCCTGGGTTTAGCTTGATGTTGTACCTCCACAGGTTTGCGAAGGTTTCGGCCAGGTTGACGAGCAGGTCATCCTGGCGGGTGGATTTTACCACCACGTCGTCGATGTAGACATGAATGTTGTGGCCAATTTTGCTTGCAAGGCACTCCTGCATGCACCTTTGGTGTGTGGCGCCGGCGTTCTTGAGGCCGAACGTCATGGCCATGTAGCAGAAGGCGCCAAATGGCGTGATGAACGTCGTCTTTTCCTCATCCTCGACCGCCATTTTGATCTGGTTGTAACCAGAGTATGTGTCGAGGAAGCACAGCGGCTCCGATCCCGCGGTCGAGTGGATGATCTGGTCGATGCGCGGTAGGACGAACTCCTCCTTTGGGCAGGCGTTGTTGAGGTTGGTGTAGTCGATACACATTCTCCACGTGTTGTTCTTTTTCAGAACCAGGACTAGGTTTGCTAGCCACTTGGAGTATTTTATTGGACGAATGAAGCCTGCGGCTAACAGGCGTTGTACTTCTTCGGCAATTGCTCGATAGCGCTCTTCATTGAAGGGTCGTACCAACTACTTTACTAGTTGCACTTTGGGGTCTGCGTTTAGTTTGTGCTCAGCGAGTTCCCTCAGGACACCTGGCATGTCAGATGGTTTCCATGCAAAGATGTCACGGTTCTCACGGAGGAAGCTGTAACACCCCGTCCACTCCTGGGCCCGGGGGGTGTCACTCCTGGCAACTTAATAGGATATCTAGACTAGCCCCACAGACCAACACTAGTCTGTTCTGCACACTTTGTCCTCACTCGTGTGCACCCGGTTACCCACTTCCCGGTTGGTCACCCATCCTAGAATTTCTCTAGTCCAAGCACGCTTAACCTTAGAGTTCTTTTTGAATGAGCTTCCGGAAAAGAAGTTGCAGCTTGTTGATATGGGTATCCTATCAATCCTATTAAGCCATGTGCCTGGATCTCACATACACCCACCCTTTAGAAGATCGATGCCCTCATCAATCAAGCACACCCCAGGAACGTTCCCTCTTGGCACGCGTCTATGCGTCCAGTGCCGGGACAAGTGCCATGCCGTGTCCACTCTGGGGCACACACGCCATGCTCCACATGTCCTGCCACTGACTCGCACACACCCGTGTAATCGCAAGGGTCGGCTCTGATACCACTTGTAACACCCCGTCCACTCCTGGGCCCGGGAGGTATCACTCCTGGCAGCTTAATAGGATATCTAGACTAGCCCCATAGACCAACACTAGTCTTTTCTGCACAGTTTGTCCTCACTCGTGCGCACCCGGTTACCCACTTCCCGGTCGGTCACCCATCCTAGAATTGCTCTAGTCCAAGCACGCTTAACCTTAGAGTTCTTTTCGAATGAGCTTCCGAAAAAGAAGTTGCAACTTGTTGATATGGGTATCCTATCAATCCTAGTAAGCCATGTGCCTGGATCTCACAGAAGCCGATGAGCGTGTTTTCCTATGTAGGGCTCATGTGCGCCCCAATGGTGACCGTCTGGCCAGAGTCGCCCGGGACGAGCTCGACGGTGCGGGTGTGTGTGGTTGCCTCAAATGTGGAGTTCGCGGTGGTTGGCTTCTTCAGGATGGTGGGGTCGTCCTTGTTGATGTTGCCTTTGTATTTCGCGAGCTCCTCCGCGTGGTCAGCCTTCGCGGTGATGACGGTGTCAGCGAGCTCAGCGCCTTTGTCCTCGCATTCCACGGCCACATCGGGGTCGCCGTGGACGGTGATGATGCCGCTCGGCCCTGGAAGCTTCATCATGTTGTATGCATAGTGGGGGGTCGCCATGAATTTGGCAAACGTTTGGCATCCCAAGACGCAGTGGTAGGGGCTGCGGAAGTTCACCAGCTCGAACACGATCCTCTCCCTGTGGTAATTTTCCGGTGTGCCGAAGGTGACTGGCAGCGTCACTTTTCCAATCGGATACGCCTTCCGACCGGGGACGATGTCGTGGAAGGTTGTCAGGGTCAGCTCGATTGCTGCTTCTGGGAGCGGGAGCCTCTTGAACGTGTCTAGGTACATGATGTCGATGGAGCTCCTGCCGTCCATCAGTGTCTTGGGCAGCCAATAGTCGGCCACCTTAGGCCTGACCACCAGGGCGACTCGCCCTGGGTATTCGATCCTGGGCGTGTGATCCTGGGGACTCTAGGTGATGCTTTGCTCGGACCAGTTGAGGAAGCGAGGGATGTCAACTTGGGTCACCGCATTGACGGTGACCGCGCGGGCGAAGACCTTCTTCTCGTGTTTGGTGCCGAGCCCGGTGAAGGTGTGTAGCAAGCCGACAGCGTTGCCGAAGCCGTCGACGTTTTTGTTATCCCAAGGCGGGTTGTTGTTCGGGTCTTCGCTTGCTCGCCTTGCCTTTTCGATCTCTTTGAGAGAATGGCAGCCCACGGTGGTGTGGGTGGCGGGTTTTCCCTCCCTGCTGTGGTAGATGCATGGCTGGTTGAGCAGGGCAGTGGGGTCGAATTTCGGCCTCGCTGCATTGTTGGCATGGTAATTTCCGATGTCGCGGTAGTTTCCTCTGTCGCGGCGGTAGCTCTTGGAGTCGTGTTGGCCATAGCCAGTGTTGGCGACGAAGTCGACTCGCCCATCCGTGCGGCGCTTGCCGGTGATGCGAGTGTTGCTGTAGCGCATGTCGCGCTGTCATCTGCTGTCGTGGTCGTTGGTGCGGTGTCTTCCTCCCGACTCGTCGTCAGAGTCCTGGTTGGGGTCCTCCTCCATGTAGCGCTTGGCGATCTCGAGGAGGTCGGGTATGTTGTTGAGCGTCCGGTAGACCCTCTTGATCTTAGCGACCAGGAGTTCGTACTGGCACGCGTTCTTGAAGCAATGTATCGTTGTGTTCGGGTGGATGCCGGAGGCATTGATCCATAGTTCCTGCCACCTTTGAATCCAGTGGCGCGTCGACTCGCGTTGTCCCTGGATGCATCGCTCTAGGTCCTCGATGGTGGTGGCGCGGGTGTAGGAACCCTCGAAGTGCCTAACAAAGGCATCCCGCATTTCCTCCCAGGAGTCGATGCTGTCGGCGGGGAGGGTGTTGATCCATTGCCGGGTCACACCCTCCATCATCAGGGGAGGTAGCGAGCGGCTAGTAGGTCGGTGTGGCCGTCGATTCCCATCGCCATGAGGTATGTGTCCAGCCAGACCGCTGGATCGTACGTCGAGTCGTACTTTTTGATCTCCTTGGGCGCCTTGAAGTTGGCGGGGTACTTTTCCCCTCAGATCATAGGTCCGAAGCACTGGGCACCGACTCGACTGAGCGAGCCCCTGGGTTTGGGGTCGCCGCAGTTACTGAGGGTGTGCCTCAAGTCGTTGGGCTAGCACGCCCGCCAAGCCTGGTTGTTGACGATGTGCGTGCAAGTGTTGATGGGCTGCCCGTTGGCGGCGACCGTGTTGTTCACCGGTCGCGGCTCGTTGGTGGTTTACCAGGGGCTGCGGTGGTGGGCAGGTCACGGCGTTGGCGATGGTGGGGTGACCGCTTGAGGCCACCCTGCTTGCTGAGGAGCGGGAATACATCTGCCCCCGCGGGTCGACTCCCGCGGCTTGTTGCTCGACGGCCCTAGCGAGTAGAGCCTTGGCGTACTGGATCTTTAGCATGCCTTCTCCCTGGACGTCGAGGTTGGCAACCGCGGCGTCAGCCGTGACGATGTTGTCCATCAGGGTGGAGTAGAGTGGGAGTCCGTTGGCATCGCGCACCTGTGGAGAGATTATGATTCGCGGCTAGTACGACGGGGGCATGCGACTAATGGGTGGTGGTGGGTCCCCAGTCGCCGGTGCGCCGGGTGGTGGTTGGTTGCTTCCACCTAGTGGCGCGTTCTCGCAGTACTCGCGCTCAGCCGCGCGTGCGGGATCGCTTTCGTCATTGAAGTTTAGGACACGGCCTTGGACGTTGGAGTTCAGGCGGGTCCTGATGCGGCGCTGGTGGTAGAGCGATAGCTCCCGCGCCGTTTCCTGCTCGAGGCGGAATCTCTCGCCCTCGGTGAGCTCATTGCGCTGCGCCTCCGTGAGTCACAAGCAGGCTTCCTCCACCTCTGTGGCTGTGGCAGTTGGCGGGATCGGCATGGAGAATGGATCTGGCGGAGCGACCGTGCTACCCACCATGTAGATCGCGTTGAAGCGATTGGATCTGGCGCGGAAGTCCTCGGGGGACTCCGAGCCGGAGTCAGAGTCGAAGATCCCAAGGATGGAGGAGTCCTCAAAGTCCTCAGGGTTGGAGACCAACGTGGAGTCCTCCTGTGATGCTGCGATGATAGATCTGTCGACCGAGGCAGGGGTCGCGGAGTCGGCGTCATCATGAAGGATCGCGTCGTCCGTGTCGGTGTTGGTCCCGGCCGCGCCGCTGGCGGCCGAGTCGTACCTGGTGGCGAGGCTCCTGATGGAACGGACCTGCTTCTCTGAGAACAGATCGCGGTGCGGCGGCGATCCGCCGACAATCACCGTCCCCGCTGGGTCGACCACGCCGGTGAAGCCGACGAAGAGGTTGATGGAGCTGACCGGCATTATCGCGCTGTGGGTGATCGGGCACGACGCCAGGATGTAGCTGCTGGGCAGGATCTATAAGATCCCGCCGATGGCGGTCATGCGGCTGGTGGCGATCGGCCGATCGATCGGAGAGTAGGGTCTCGCAGTAGAACTCAGGCCAATCCGGCTGGGACCCACGGTGGGCGCCACTATCGTGGAAATGGCCATGGCAGTCGCTGCTACTGGCAGCGATTGATTGAATTGGGGGCGAGAGCTGGCAGACATCTGCGGTGTGAGATGGGGCGGATGCGCATGGTTTACCCAGGTTCAGGCCCTGGAGGGTAAATACCTACTCCTGCTAGATTAGATTGATGGAGAGCGAGTTATAGGGGTGGCGAGCTCGGCGTGTAAGCAGCGAGTCGCTTGAAGGGGTGTATGATGGAACGTAAGTCCTCAGGATATCCTCTTAGTTGTGTCACTTTAACCTTAATCACCTAAAGATGCTTATGATAGGGGCAATGAGAGCTGAAAGCTAATTAGTACCATAATTTTTGGAAGCTCTTTGAAATCCCTACTTCCCTCCGCGAAGGGCCTATCTTTTACTTTTTAGTTGAGTCAGTAAACCTATTCCCTTCTACCTCAGCAAGTATTTTGAGTTGTTGTGTTTCATTCATTCATATGATGATCTATTCAATCATGTTTCTTATGTTCCTTGTTTTGCACATTGATCTTATCTTGGTGATTACTACTTTGAAACCTATCTTTGAAAACTAGTTATTTGTGAACTCCTGCAATTTGTCAACTATTCTTCGACCAAGACCTAAGTTTGCCATTACCAATTATGATTTACTTTATGAATCTTTATTGTGTTTCCTTTACTTATTGCAAGTTAAGTTATACAATAGTGAGTTGTCTTCTATTATGATTTATGTATTGATGAATGTGATACTTCTTGTCCGTATTCTTTTATCGACTCTTCACTCCATAAACCTAAGGTCATGTTTATTGAGCTCAGTTTTCGCTTGGGGACAAGCGGAGTCTAAGCTTGGGGGGAGTTGATACGTCCATTTTGCATCACTATTCTATATCTTAATTTACTATTATTCATTGATATATTTCATATTAAGAGATGATACTTATGTTATTTCATCTGTTTTTGCATGGTTGATGACTTTTGGAGCATGGACCGCTGCAGTCAGGATTCTGATGGAAAAGGTGCTGTTTGGAGGGAAAATTCGCGAAGATCAGAAAATCCGGGAAAATACATGGAAAATTCTATTTTTCTAGAAGACAAAGATTGCTAGAAGGGGAGTGGAGATGGGCCACGGGGGGCCCACACCACCCCCTAGCGCGGGTAGCCCTAGGCCGCGCCAGCAGGTGGTGTGGTTGCCCTGGCCCACTCCAGGCTCTCCCCTCTGGCGTATATTATCCTCCCGAAACCCTAAGACTCGGGGAGTGACCATAGAAAGATTTCGCCGCCTCTACGGGGCGGGAAACAACGAGAGAGAAAGATCTCTCTGGCAGACAAAATTCTGCCGGGGGAATTCCTTCCTGGAGAGGGGAGATCGTCGCCATCAACACCACCATCAAGCTGGACTTCATCGGGATCATCATCATCATCATCACCACCATTATCTCCACCAGCACCATCATCACCACTTCATACCACTGTAACAATTGGGTTGAATCTTGCATAGTTCTTAGGGGAAACTTTCCCGGTGTTGATTACTCCTTGTAATTGATGATATTGAGTGAACCATTGAATTATCGTTTATGTTCAGATTGTTATATATCATCATATCATCTCTGGTCTTGATCCATATGATGTCTTGTGAGTAGTTCGTTTTGTTCTTGAGGACATGGGAGAAGTCATGTTGTTAGTAGTGGAATTGTGTTGAGAAAGGTTCAATAGTTTGATATTTAAGTTGTGGTGTACTTCTTCTAGCGGTGTCATGTGAACGTCGACTACATGACACTTCACCTATATGGGCCTAGGGGAATGCATTTTGTATTTGGCTACTAATCGTAGGTGTTGCCGGAGTGATAGAAACCTGAACCCCCGTTAGGAAACCTTTGCACAAGGGATGTCAGGGTCTTAGAGTTTAAGTTGTGGTTAGGTTTCTACCTTAATTACTTTCTTGTTCTTGCGGATGATTGCAAGGGGTATAATCACAAGTATGTATTAGTCCTAGGAAGGTCGGTACATTAGCATATGTTCACCCACACAACACTTAGCAAACTAAAGAAGATTAATCAACTATATGAAGCGAAATCACTTGACGATATTCCATGTGTCCTCGAGAACGTTTGGTCATCCTAAGTAATACAAGCGGCTTGTCCTTTGGTAAAGAAAGGATTGGGCCACTTGCTGCATTTATTATTATTGTATTTTATTTACTCGTACTTTATCTACCTGCATTATCAAAAACCACTAAAAATCCGTTTGCTAAGTATTTACAGAGAATTCTTGCTCCAAGCCATTTGTCAACACCTTCTGCTCCTTGTTGGGTTCGACACTCTTACTTATCGAAAATACTACGGTACACCCCCTATACTTGTGGGTCATCATGCTCCATGTGCTCCATGCTTGAGAAATTGAAGTCCCCATGGTGCTCCATGTTCTCCATGCTTGAGAAGTTGAAGTCCTCATGGTGCTCCATGTGCTCCATGCTTGATAAGTCAAAGTCCTCATGGTGCTCCATGTGCTCCATGCTTGGGGAGTCATTGTTAGTGTAGTACTCCAAGTCCTCCAAGCATGTGGAGCCAATGTCGGTGTAGTGCTCCATCATGTCATCTATGCTTGCGTAGTCGTTGTTGTCGTGGCTCATCATGGATTCTTCCTCATCGGTTCTATAGTCCCTAGATATTATATGCTCACAAGACCAAGTGTGGTATAGTAGAAATTGGGTTCAAAGATGCGACGCCTTAGCTCACCTTGTAGATAGTATTGGATCAATGGTAAGGACTGAGAGCTACCAAAATGCAAAGGAAAAGTGGCATCGTTTCCAAAAACACAAGAAACACCAAACACACACGGCTTATGAGGAGCTTAGGTTAGGCAAGTGGCATGCAACTTGGAACCACTGGAAACCAAGATATGTAAAGGCAAGTAGAGAACCACGATGAGCACAAAGCAAACAAGTCGATCCACAAGATAGGAATTAAGATCAAGGAAACACACACAGTGGGATGAATGTGACTTATTTGATGGAAAAAGTGAGCTAAGAACCAAATGAAGGCTTAGCGAAGACTAAAATCTCATGCCGCACAAGTACAAGGAGAGACGCTAGTTCGATTGCACAAAATTGGAGGGCTACAAGATTTGCACAATAAGTACCACCTACAATATGTTCATCCAGCTTGCGCTTACCTTCCATATACAATCCTTGTTTTTCTTGCATCATGGATAAGCACGGTGAGGCGAGCCAATCACCTACCCAAGAAGAAGAAGGACCGTACATGACACAAGCGAGCCACTTCATCATTCGACAAGAGTTCCGTAACCGTTGCAATGCCCTTGAGACACGTCAAGACGAGCAATCCAGAGAAACTCAAATGGAGTTCAAGAGAATCGACAACAACTTCAAGGATCTTTCTCAAGAGATGAGGGCCATGAACCACAACTTTGCCAATCAAACGAAGTGCTACAAAGGACATTGGCTGAGCTCGCACAAAACACAATGTCATGTTCCCGCGCACCAAGCTCTTAAAGGAACCATTCGAGTGCGTCAAGCTCATCACGCCATTGTTCTCCTCATCGACAAGACCCTCATGCAAGTGATCCAAGATGCAATGAAGCCCCCGTGCTTGAACCCATTAGCTCATCGCAATATGTACCTTCTCCACTGCATGCCGCAACGTTAAGATATGATGGTGATTTCTCCTCAAGGCCCCAAGCAAGGCGAGAAGAACATCTTCATCATGCAAGGGCACTAGTGATCCAACACGAGCAACCACGTGAAGAACCTCAAGTTCATCATCAACACCCGCAAGACCTTCACTCAACAACAAGTGATGACTCCAATTTGGAAGAACAAGCTCGTCATCGACGTGAAGCTCTTGAAGACCATCCTCGTCATCATCCTCGTCATGAACGCCAATGCCACCACCATGGACACCATGGAAATCCTCCTCAATCGCATCAAGACATGGAGCATCAAACTGTACATGTGGAGCGATGCCAACCATGTCAAGAGGCTCAATACCATGATCTACATAGAGATGCCCAAATGCCTAACCCGCGTCACCAATCGAGGAACGAGCCTCCTCCTCATCCACAACCACCTCAACCACTCCAAGAGCAATCTCTACAACAACATCGTGAGGACCAAGTTCCACCTCTCTCAAACACGGATCAATAACCGCAAGAGCAACAACAATATCACCAAGCTCGTTGCAATGATTGCATGGAAGATGAAGACCATCAACATCATGGCAACCGTCGCTACCATGACTGCAATGAGGAAGAAACTTTTGGCAAGCTCAAGTTCACCATGCCCAAGTTCACCGGTTCCAATGATCTCAAAGAATACCTCTCATGGGCACTCAAAGTTGACAAAAACTTCCGCATGCACAACTATAGTGGTGAGAAGATGGTAGCCATGGATTCTCTAGAGTTTGATGATTATGCCAACCATTGGTGGGAACAAGTCGAACACGCTCAAGAAGCAAGGGGAGAGCCTGTAATCAACACTAGGCAAGATATGAAGGCTCATATGAGATCGCATTTTGTTCCTTTGCACTACATGCGCGGCCTCTTCAACAAACTTCAAATGTTAAACCAAGGGACAAAGACCATGGAAGAGTACTTCATGCTAATGGAGATCAACATGAACCATGCTAACATTAAAGAGTGCGAGGAGCAAACAATGGCATGTTTCCTCATTGGCTTGAACCATCCAATCAAGCGCATCGCCGAGTTCCAAAAGTACAACAACATGTTTGAGCTTGTGCATAATGCAACAAAGGCCGAGCGTTAAGTGCAAGAGGACATCAAATACAACAAGCTGAAGATGTACTTCACCTACAAGCAAGCTCCAACCGATGCACCAACAAACATCAAAGGAAGCTCCTCAAGTACCTCCAAGCGTCCTTTCAAGCCCACACTTTCTCACAGAAAACCGACCCCAAGTGGCAAGCAAACTTTGGATGACCCGCCATTCAACGAAGAATGCTACAAGTGTGGAGGCAAAGGACACAACTCATCCAAATGTGGCAATACTAAATCCTTGTTCATTCATGACAATGGTGATGAGGAATACTTGAGTGAAGATGAATTTGATGCAAGAGTAAAAGAAGCAATCGCAAGGCAACATGTTGGAGATGATCAAGAACTCCTTATGTGTGGGCATGACGCAAGTACTTCACTTGTTGTCACAAGAATCTTGACTACTCGAGCCCAAGAGCAAGAAGATCAAAGATCCAACATATTTCAAAGATGAGTCAGCATCAATGGGAAATAATTAAAGTTATCATCGATGGAGGGAGCTGCCACAAGCTTGCAAGCACCGAGTTATGCGATAAGATCAAGCTCACCCTCCATCCACACAAGCACTACCATGTCCAATGGATAATTTACAAAGGCTCCGTGAAGATCAAGCACACCGTCTTGGTAACATTCTCAATTGGACCATACAAAGACACGATGGAGTGTGATGTGGTTCCCATGACGGTATACCATATGTTGCTTGGTAGACCGGGGCAATATGAAAAGAGTGCTCTACATGATGGCCACACAAATGTGTATACCTTCAACTGGCTTGACAATACATGTGTGTTGCAACCTATGACTCCTAGCCAAATAATTGTGGACAATGCAAAGGCTTTAGCGACGGTGCAAACCACAAAAATTTCTTGTGAGAAGAGTGGTGAGCGAGAGAACCACCATATAGCGAGTGAGAGCCACAAGCCAAACTCGAGTGGAAAAAATAAGAGTGTTCTCCTTGCCACAAAAAGTGAGTTGAGAGAAGTGAGAAATAACCCATCTATCTTGCACTATGTCCTTGCTTGCAGGGGACTAGCGCAAGTGAAAGGGCATTTCCTATCCTAAGTGGTTTTGATATTTGTTAACAACACATCTGTCAGACTAATCGTTTGCTAAGTGTGTCTCAGGTTTTACAAAGGAAAAGGCATTCGGTTCCTCTCTAAAAAGTTCTTAGCAAGATATAGTTTTTCTAGGGCTTTTTGCTTGAGTCATAGGAACACCATACTATCAAGAGCGGGTCCGCTCTGGAAAGTTTGGGTGGAATCAACAATGTTTTGCAAAACCTCAGGCTTTCCCAATGGTTGAGATCTCAGTTGGTGTTTTCCCTTGTGGCTGTGGTTGTTGCTTCTGTGCGGTCTGGTAGTACCGGAACTCCCATCTGGTACTACTGCTCAGCACAGGTAGTACCGCTTGGCGGTACCACAGGAGACAGAACCTTGTGGCGAGTTGCGTCTCTCCCTCTTTTCTTCCCTAGTACCACTGAGTGGCACCATCGCTCGGGCCTGGCAGTACCGCTCTTGTATCTGGTACTACCGCTTGGCGGTAGAACCGCTTCCTCGAGCTACTGCTACCGTGGGAGGTAGAAGCCACACCACATCGCTAGCGCCTGCTTGGTACATGGTCTGGTACCTAACCGGTAGTACCGTGTTCATCCGATACTACGGCTCATGGGACTGGTACTATCGGTCAGCTCCTAGATGCAACGGGTAGATTCCTCTTGGGGGTATAAGTAGAGCCTTCTTCTCCAACGAGAAGTTTGACTCTTTTATCTCTCTCCTCCATTGTTCTTGAGCTTCATTTCCACTAGATCTCCCCCCATAGTGCTCCAATCTCCTTGATACTTTGGTATTTGGTGGAGGAGGTCTAGATCTAGGGTGTCAACAAAGCAAATTTGATTCCCCCTTGTTTTCCTTTGTGGATCTTGTTACTCTTGGGTTCTTTGAGCCCTAGATGGAAGAGGTCGGTCTCGGAGCTTGGGCATTCATTGTAAAGCTTTGGGATCATGTTGGGAGACTCCAAGTGTGGTGGAGGTCTACTCAACAAGTTTGTAAAGATTTCGGTCACGACCTTCAAGGTCACCGCATAGTGGAACGGGTGCTTGCTGAGAGGCGGGTGCTTGGGAGAATAGGGTAAGGCCTTCTGTGGCGCTGGTGGTCTTAGTACCACCCACCCCTCCAACGGAGACGTACTTCCCCTTAAAAGGAAGGAACCTCAGGAAAACATCTTCATGTCTACTCTCGGTTACTTATATCCTTTACCCTTTACCTATTGTTGTTTACTTGTTTGCTTGTCATAAGTTCTCTCACATAGTTGCACATTTAGAGAACTTACTTTGTGTTCATCCTAAATTGAAAAGAAGCTAAAAATTGAGTAGTGCCTATTCACCCCCCCTCTAGTCGCTTATACTGATCTTTCAATTGGTATCAGAGCAAGGTGCTCTTCTTTGGATTAACCGCCTAAGACAAGTATGAGTGACTCGAGAGGGAATGAAACCGCTCCCGAAGTGACTCCCATCACTAAGGGTGAGCTATCCGCATCTATGGATACACTTCGACAAGCAATGAAAGACTTGCTTGAATTATATCTTGGTAAAAAGGAAGTTGTGGTTCCCAATGCCATTGATAATCCATCAAGTGGCTCAAAACCGGTGGAAGATCCCCTCAAGGAATCTCGCATCGGTGATGATGGTAATAAGACTAAAAGCAACCCCATGGGAACCATGCCACCACCATCTAGCTACAATAATGCTCCTCTTCCAATGCCACATATAAATCATCATGGTCCACCACCTAAGCTTGATGTATCTAATTTGGCCAATTGGCAATATCTCATGCGCTCTCACTTCAAAAGTTCTAGTGTTCATCTTTGAAAGGTTGTGGAGTTCGGCTTCTATCCGCGCAACCCCTATAACATGACTCCCGCTGAGGAAATCAACAATCAACTCAATGCCACCGCAATGGCCATTCTCCAAGATGCGTTGACTCATGAGAAAATGACTCACATTCATGCTTATGACACTGCCAAGGAAGCTTGGAATGCCCTTCAATGAGTCTACCTTGGCAATGAAAGCATTCAAACCTCCAAGTTTGAAGAAATGCACTATGAAGCAGATGCTTTTGTTGGGAAGGAGGATGAGACTCCTGAAGATCTCTATCGAAGGGTCACGGCTCTTTCAATTGGGATGATTGACCATGGGAGTAGGCATGTGGATGACAAGTGGATCAAATGCAAGTTCATGCAAGCCATCTGGCCTTTCCACCAAGAGTTGGCCAACAACATTCGCTCAAGACCGGACTTCTCTGCCATGTCCTCCAATGAAGTGTTGAATGAGTTTGTGGTTCTTGGAATCATGAACAAGATTGCCGATGATATTCTTGCTCGTGCTCGAAGAATGGACTCTCCCACTCTTTCTTTTAAGGCGAAGGCTCATGTCTATGAAGAAGAAGTTGACTCATTTGGGAAGATTGAAGGTGATGATGAAGACATCAAGTGTGCTCTCCATGAGCAATTGGCTCTAGTCTCTAGAAGGTTTTGGAAGAACCAAGGGAAGGGAAATTTTTCAAAGGCTTCCACAACTACCTCAAGACCCAAGTTGAGGTCGTGTTACAATTGTGGAGAAACCAACCATTTCATTGTCGAGTGCCCGTATGAGAAGAGAGAAGACCATGGAGGAAGACTTATATTTAAATCTAAGTTCAAGCCAACTCCCAACAAGAACTTCTTCAAGAAAGTCCAAAACAAGAACTTTGGAAACAAGAAGGAGCCACAAAAATATGTGTTGGTGGCCCGTGAAGAATATGAAGAGAATGATGACAATGGTAGTGATGATGAAGATGAAGATGATGGAGATATTGTTGGTGTGGTCGCTGTTGCTACAATTGCCACCACCTCTGCTACTACCACCTCAACCTCTTCACCTATGTCTCTCTTCGATTCTCCCAATGAGAACAAGCAGGCATCCAAGTCTATGTGTCTCATGGCTACTACTACTACCTCAAACTCTCCACCAACATAGATCTTTGACTCTCCCAATGAGGACAATCTTGTCACCAACTCCACATGTCTTATGGTTAAAGCCTCTATGGTAACTCCTCCATCCACTATCCTCCCTTCTATTAATGCATCTACACTTGATGATGAGATGAGTCTTAAGATTAAGAAGGAGATAGTGTAGTCCAGTAGTTGCTTGAATAACCTAGAGGGTGAAGCTAAAATATGTGTTGAGTCTTTGATGAGTCAAGTAGGTGAAGCCCGCTATATCATTGATGAGAGGGATGATGTAGCATCCCAATGGTATAACAATTGTAATGCTACTTGTCCTAGTAAGATATTGGCTACTTCATATATATTATTGTTGCATCATAATTATATCATGCTCATGTCATCATGCCACCTTGCATTTGAGCATCATATAAAACCCTCTTTCTTTTGGTTTTTCTCTCATATGCATTATTAATTGTATTTGCCTCTTGATATTGTATTTGGTTATTGATATATTGTTCAAATGCCCAAGTTGAGTTGGGGGCATATCTTTTATTCACCTCCATTATCTTTTCCTTTCACCACCTTATAATTCCACCATCCTACTAGTCCATGAGCTTGCAATTCTTTTTCTTTTGATTTTATCCTAGCTCATGTGGTGGGGTGGATCTAATCCTATTTATCCTTTGCTTGGTTTTTGTTCCATTATGGGAAATGCATAAGAATAATGCCATCATATTATTATTGTTTTCACAAAATAAATCATGGCATTATTATTTTGCATGGGCCATGCAACCTTCCTCACCACCTTATATCTCATTGGTTTTCTTTTGTCTTATTGATTCTTCTCTTTGTGGATCACCACCATCTCTACCACACCTTTACTCTCATCAACATTTATTATTTTAATCATCTACATTCATGATTTATATGAAGGATTCTTCCCATACATCATTCTTTCTCTTTTTCATGATTATTTTTCCTCCACCTCATCTTAGCCTAAATCCAAGCCTTTCTCCCACTCCCTAGCTAGCCCTGTTCCATTATTCCAATATGCAAAAACTCCCAAAAAGATTAATTCTTGGGCTGGTTTAAATCTGAAACAAATCAAAAATATAAATCAAAACAGATAATAAAACAAAAAGAAATAAAAAGGAGAGGACCTTACCTGCAGCGCAGCCAGCAGCCCACCAGCAGCCTCGCCCGTCGCGGCCCATCTCCCGGCCCACCTCCCCAGCCCGTACGGCTTCGGCACCGACAACAGCCCTGTTCCTCTTCTCCCTCTGTCTAACGTCGTCGCCCTCTCTCTCTCAGCAGCAAATGGAAAGCAGCGGCGGGGAGCAGGTGGCCGTCCCCCCACCGTCTGCCGCGTCAGCTACGCCTCCCGCACGCCAGCCTCCTCCTTATCCTCGCGCCGAGCCGCTTCCTCCCAAACCCTAGATACCTACCCGTCCCTCTTTTCTCTCCTCCCTGCCGCCGCCAGTCTGAGGGCCCCGCCGTCGTTGCCGCCCTCGCCGGTGACCGGGGACACGCCGGGAAGCGTCGCCGCAGTCCGTGTCGATGATTCCGCCAGCCAGGAGATCCAGGATTGCCCGCACCCGTCCCACGACTGAGAGCCGCCAGCACCACCGTCGCGTCCTCGCTATCCCCTCCGCTCCGGCCACCTCCTGCCTCGAGTCCGGTGGGGATCGATCGAGGTGAGCTCCCCCTCGTTCCCTCCTGTTTTCCCCCTCTTCTCGTGCCTAGCGCCGCCAGTAATTGGCCCCGCCAGCGAGGTGCTCCGCCGTAGTGCAGACCGAGGTAGCGTTTTCCCCTCTGTTCGCCGATGAGCCCCGACCAGCATAGGCCGCCACCGCCGACCCTCCCTAAACGAAATCAGTAGCTGAAGCCTTCCTCTACAACTTCCGTTTTGGCGGCCAGGGCTATCTCGCCGCGGATGCGACGCCACCTTCGCCGGAAGTCCACGCCGTCATCAGTCGTCGTCGAGGTTCAGAGAAGACAGCGCCAGATTCAGACAGCGCTCGCGTGGCCGTTTTGCAAAAAGGACCCCCGCGCTATTTGGCGATCACGCCTAGGTCCCTAGCATTCCCCAGTGACCCCACCTGTCCGCCGCCTGGCAATCTTGCCGAAACCCCCCCATGTTCCTCGGTAGTAACCCGTGCTCCAGCCCCAGCCCCACCTGTCGGCCTCTGGGGGCATCCCCACTGTCGCGTGGGCCCGAAGCCGCTGGCCCCGCCTGTCAGCCTCAGTGGGCTAGCCAGAGCCCGGTAACAAAAGTGTTTCGCGCGCGTGGCCCCAGTCAGCGCAAGGACCACCCGTCAGCGGCTGAGGCTAGAATTGCCTGGGTAACAAAAGTATTTTCCTGAGTTTGATTTTAGTTAAACCTTTTTCAAATTGATTTAAATTCAAATTCAAATCAGATTTAAATAATTTTTAAAATACAAATCCAAATAATACAAGTAATATATGTTTTGGAATCAGAAAAATGTGAGGAATTCAAATATGCCATTCAAAATAATGTTTGAACACTCTAAAATTTCGAGATGATCAAAATTACAATAAAATGCCCTTTTCCTTAATTAATTAATAACTTTTGTTTTATAACTCCAAATTTGACAAGTAATATGTCTAAATCGATCAGCGCGACGAGCTCGTTCTATCTATGCAGTCCTTGTTCTGAATTGAAGCATGCATCATGTTGGTATTAAAAATCTGAACTATTTATGACAATAAAACTTGGTTAAATAAATGACAAAATGCTTTATTTCTGGTATCCACACCCCACCTTTGCCATGCTACTTTAATGCCATGCAAATTGTGCATCATTCATCATGGCATGCCTGTTTGCTTGTCGCATTTTAATTCATATGCTTGTGCACTTTATTTATGTTGGCCCTTGTTTGTTTGGTTCTTCTTCGAATAGACGCCTAGCAGGAGAATTACCAGGATTCATAGGAGTACTACCCAGATCCATCTCTCGCTTCAACTGAGCTGCCAGGCAAGCACTACCACATGCTTGCATACATACAGTACCTATTGCCTCTATCTTATTCTTGCATCATTGAGTCGCGATTGCATTAAATTGAATCCCAAGTACTGCATAGCCTTTACTTTTAAACCCCACCGAAGCTTGTTCCTCCATCCCATGAGCCAGTACTACATGAGTTGTTTGAGCCATGCGAGTCATAGAAAAGCATGAGTAGGGTATGTGAGTGTCTGATGAATAATGAGGCACCTAAACAACTTAACCTGAGTAGTAATGAGATAACTAATGAAAGAGGCACCGGTGAGCAATATCTGTTATTTGGTTTTTCATGCTCACTTGTGTCCCGTAGGACCCCGAGTACTTGATTCCTGTTCCTTGACTATTCGCACTATCCACATCCGGGAGGCCTTATGGACCCCCCCTGAGCCAGAGCTTGATTCATTCTTATTTCTTGGGGCCACAATTAGTTTGGGGCTTTACTACTATTCTATACTTATGCCATGTTACTGCTTTATTTAAGATTGTGCGAGGAGCACCTGTACTGTTTTGGATCGTGACATGTTTTCGCTGTATCGACAAGCCCAGTCACATTTTCGGGTTCCCAGTCGTTTACCACCGTCCACACAAACCTTGGGTCCGTCTCGGAGCCGGCCAACTTCGTTGCGGGTAGCTTAATGGGGTGGCCCCCTGAAATATTTCTGAATCCTGTGATTGCTTTGTCGTGAATGCCTCGCTAGGTTTTGATTTGGTTTTTCCGAGGTTGATCGAGTGTGTGTTGCTATTCGTGCACCCCTGCAGGGTAAATCTTTCTGAAAGCCGTGTCCGCGGTTATGGACGACTTGGAGCACAGTTTCTCGATCATAGACAAGTATAACTAAAGTACCGCTTTTAATTTGACTAAGTACTTGACTAGTAAATAGCGAAATACTCATGGAATGGTTAATAAAACTGCCAATGGATGATGGGGGTTGTTCGTCCGCTTCCTCGTTGGTAAGCGAGGAGGAGGATGGATCTGTTAATTATACTGTTATAACTATTGTTCTTAATTCACGGACATCCGTCTTTCATTGGTTAGGCGGATGGTTAGCGAGTATCTATAGAATTGTCAGGTATTATCTTTTGCTGCAATTGCGTCACCCCAGGTTGTGTCCCCTTTAGCGGCATAAAGACTTGCTGAGTACCCCTAGGGTCTCACACGATAAATTGTTTGATTCAGATGAACAGGTGTACCCGCAAGATGGATACTGGGTGGAAGAGACAGATGATGTTGTCAACGATCATTCGGTGTAGAGATTCCGGGAACGGGGATCCGTGTGATCTGTGGGCGGGATGTGTTTATTTATGGGGCATCTTATGCCAATTTGCTTCTTATCCGTACTCGGATCTTGTTTTCCGCTTCCGCCTGATACTCTGATGTGTGATGTATGAGGAGCTATCCTAAATTATTATATCTATCTAGGACATTTGGATCTTGCCGTATGGCGTTGCAATATTTCTATTTCTTTTAGATGGAATGGCTCTGAGGACTGTTGTATGTGGCTTGCATACATACTCATTTGTGTATGTAGTTGATCCCTTCGCCTGCCGATTACGCCGCTCGTTCTTGTCCCGTTGTCTGAAAGTGGTTAGGACGGCCGAAAGGTCTATCGTGAGTGGCCCTGGGCCCCACCGTACTATTTTAACCACTTTCGTTCATCCAGGCATTAACTAAGAGCGTAATTCACCGAGGTAGTTACAATTGGTATCAGAGCCATCCCGCCCTTCAGGGTCTCAGCCAAAATGGTCGTTGTCAGTGTAGCGAATATTTTGGTAGTTATGTATACTAGGGAAAAACAAACGTGAGAGTAGGACTGCTTCCATTTTTCTTCTTACCCACCCACCCACCCTTTTCTGGTAAGGAAGTGTAACGTTTTCAATTCTCTTCTAAAATTCAAACTAGGATTCACGTGTTCTGGGTTCCGTAGTACCATAGGTTGTGTTTGTGTGTGTGTGTGTGAGTTCCTTGTCTATCTGTTGCATCCAAATGTTATCACTATCTACCTTTTGGTTATCAACTGTTGGTACATTCCATACCGGCAGGCCTTTGTAAACCGACGCGATCTATTCCGATTCGTTGTACACCGATGCGATCTATCTTACTCTTTGTTATCCGACATTATCTTGTTTGGGGTGTTCGTTTCCGTAGTTACCAATCTCTAGGTTCATCTTAAGAAAAAGGTGTTGGGATATGTGTTTTACTGATTCATGTGCGGAGTAATGATTTGAGTGCGGGATGGAGTCGCGACCATACCACTACTTTTATCATTTGCTTTTGTATATTGAACTAGTAGAGTTACTAATCTTGATTCGTTAAGTGGTTTTGCGCATATAGTGGTATTTTAATGCCGAAATTTGCGGAAATTTTTTCTTTGTTAGTTGTGTACCACACTCCTTGTTCATTCGTGTGTGTTATGCTTAGTATCTTCTAATTGCCTTGAACTTTGTTTATATTTTAATATCACCTCAGTGAATTGCATTCCTTAATCTTGATTAATTCCATTTTGGTACTATTTTGGATTATTATCATTCTCCATTATAGTACTGACTTGTGTTTTATATCAATCACAGGATGGCACCACCACGCCGTTCTGAGGAGGACATACCACCTGAACTTGGGGCCGCTTTGGCAAGTATTGCAAATGCTTTGGGCACTATGCAGCAGAACCAGCAGCGCTTCGAGGAAAGTGTGAGGAGGAATGAGTTTGCTCCGGTACCTCCACCTCCCAAGCGAGGAGACATCAAGAGTTTTCTCAAGTTCAACCCACGCCAATTTGAGGTGTCTGATTAGCCACTTGATGCGGATGATTGGTTGCGTGAAGTGTCAAGGTTGCTGATGACTGCGGATGTTCCCGAGCAAGAATGGGTCAAGTGTGCTACTCACCTTCTGAAGGGAGATGCAGCTCTCTGGTGGGAAAATTACCTCAAGGCAGATCTCTCTGGTTTTCAGCCTACTTGGGAGCGGTTCACTGCTGCTTTCAAAGAGCAATATCTGTCAGAAATTGTCATGGAAAGGATGAAGGAAGTGTTTCTCAACCTCAAGCAGGGCACTGACAATGTCAACACCTACATCAGAAACTTCATGAACTTGTCTCGTTATGGTGGCGATGAGATCTCTGATGACAAGAAGAAGCAAAAGAGGTTTCGGCAAGGCCTCAATGCTTCCATCAAATATGCAATCACTCATGCAAGGCCGGCATCTTTTCTGGAACTTCAACACACAGCTCTGCAGGAAGAAGCAAGTAGGCAAGTGTTTGAGGAGTCAAAGAAACATAGCCGTGATATAGCAAGCTCTTCTGCTATGACAGCTCCTTCTAAGCGTCGCGTCTGGGTTCCTAACACCCCACCATCGCTCCCTGCTCCACCAAGACCTTCAAGCTACACACCAAGGCCATCAAACTCCTTCACTGTGGCTCCCAGGGGCTACAACCACAACTACCCTGGAGCGCATGGCGGAGTCCCTGGCTACGTTGCTCCACGTCCACCTGGTGCTTGCTATACTTGTGGAAACACTGGGCATCAGCACTGGAATTGTCCAATGAACAACAAAGCTCTTCCACCACCACCTCCAAGACCTGCGGCAAGTGCTCCTATGATTCGTGCACCTCTACCTCGGGCTCTCAACATCAACACTAAGCCTGGGTCTACGGTTGCTCGTGCCAACTGTGTCAACGCCGCTCAAGATGAGCATGCCTCTGGAGTTGTGATGGGTATGCTTCCTGTTAACTCAGTTCCTGCACGATTTTTGTTTGATGCTAGTGCTTCGCATTCTTTTGTTTCTCATAAGTTTGCACATGAGCAATATCTGGCTATGGTTCCTTTATTACACCGTCTTGTGGTACAATCTCCTGGGTCAAACATGAGGGCTGCGCATATCAGCCATGGCAATCAAATTGAGATTGGTGGCTCTCCGTTTCCGGCTTCCTTAATTATTCTGGGCAATTCTGATATTGATGTTATCTTGGGCATGGATTGGTTGACATCAAATGCAGCTGTGATTGATAGTGCTGAACGTTCGGTTTCTCTGAAAATTCCTGAAGGCCATATAGTCTATTCTCCAAGTCTGACTCCTGCAATTCAGCTTTATTCTTTGGCGGCTCTGAATGATGATGCTATGGAAGGTATTCAGAGTGTTCCTGTAGTTTGTGAGTTTCCAGATGTCTTTCCTGAAGAGTTGCCAGGTATGCCTCCGGATCGTGAGGTTGAGTTTGTCATTGAACTTGAACCTGGCACCGCTCCTATCTCCAAGCAGCCTTATAAAATGGGTCCTGCTGAGTTGGCTGAACTTAAGCGTCAGTTGGATGAACAAGAGAAGTTGGGTTTCATTCAGCACAGTACTTCTTCTTGGGGTAGTCCAACCATCTTTGTGAAGAAGCGAGACAAGACTGATAGACTTTGTGTTGACTATCGGGCACTCAATGCTAAAACAATCAAGAATAAATATCCCCTTCCGCGGATTAATGATCTCTTCGATCAGCTAGCTGGATCTGTGGTATTCTCTAAGCTTGATTTGAGAAGTGGTTATCATCAAATCAAGATCCGCAAGGAAGATGTTCCCAAAACAGCTTTCACCACCCGTTATGGTCTGTATGAGTACACGGTCATGTCTTTCGGTCTCACCAATGCACCTGCCACCTTCTCGAGGCTTATGAACTCGGTTTTCATGGAATATCTTGATAAGTTCGTTGTGGTCTATCTGGATGACATTCTAGTCTATTCCAAGTCAAAAGAAGAACATGAAGAACACCTTCGGTGTGTCCTAAACAAGCTTCATGAGAACCGCGTATATGCAAAGTTCTCCAAGTGTGAATTCTGGCTGCCTCAAGTCACCTACCTTGGTCACGTCATCTCTGCCAAGGGCATTGCCGTCAACCCAGAAACTATTAAGACAATTATGGACTGGCTTCCACCCATAAATGTCAAAGAAGTCCGGAGTTTCCTTGGCTTGGCTAGTTACTGCCGTCGCTTCGTTCAAAACTTCTCAAAGATTGCGAAGCCTCTTACCGATCTCCTCAAGAAAGGCAAGAAATACCTTTGGACTCCTGCATGTCAAGCAAGCTTTGAAACACTCAAAGAGAAGCTCACTTCCACACCAGTCTTAGTTCCTCTAGATACATCAAAGCCTTTCCAGATTTTCTGTGATGCTTCATTGCAAGGATTGGGTGCGGTCCTTATGCAAGAAAAACAAGTTGTTGCTTATGCATCTCGTCAGTTGAAGGCGCATGAGATCAACTATCCTACACATGACCTCGAACTCGCAGCAGTTGTCTTTGCTTTGAAAGTATGGTGGCATTACTTGCTGGGCAACCGTTGTGAGATCTTTTCTGATCACAAGAGTCTGAAGTATATCTTCACACAGCCTGATCTCAACCTTCGTCAGAGGAGGTGGATTGAAACAATCAATGATTTTGATTTGACCATCAACTACACCCCGGGCAAAGCTAATGTCATGGCAGATGCTCTCAGCCGAAAAGCTTATGTCAACAACCTCATGGTGGAAGAACAACAGCCTCTCTTGTGCGAGGAATTCCGCAAGCTCAACCTTGAAATTGTGGATCGAGGTTATCTTCTGAACCTGCTAGCAACACCTATTTTGGAAGAAAAGGTCCGTTCCATTCAGCTAGGTGATCCTTACACTAAAAAGATCATTTCCAACATTCAGTTTCCGAAGTATGAGTCTTTTCACATAGACGACCAAGGCACTCTTTTCTTTGAACACCGGATGTTTGTTCCGAACTACCCGGGTTTAAGAGAGCAAGTTCTCAAGGAGGCGCATGATTCTGTTCTTTCTATCCACCCTGGCAGCACTAATATGTACATGGACTTGAAAACACAATATTGGTGGCCTGGTTTGAAACGATATTGTGCCAAGTATGTCTCGGAGTGTGATGTTTGTCACAGAGTTAAAGTTGTCCATCAGAAACCTTCCGGTCTTCTACAGCCATTGAAACCTCCGGAATGGAAATGGGAGAAAGTAGAGATGGACTTCATCACTGGTTTTCCAAGGTCGCAGAAGGGCAACAATGCAATCTTTGTTGTCATTGACAGGCTTTCCAAAGTAGCTCACTTCTTTCCAGTCAAGGAAACAATTTCTGCAATTCAGTTGGCTGAGCTCTATATCAACAGAATTGTCTCTCTGTATGGAGTTCCTCTTGAGATCAGCTCAGACCATGGAAGCATCTTCACTTCCAAGTTCTGGGGAAGTTTCCAAAATGCTTTGGGAACCAAATTAAACTTCAGCACAGCTTACCACCCTCAGTCGCAAGGACAAGTTGAAAGGATCAATCAGATTCTAGAAGATATGCTCCGTGCTTGCGTTATCTCTTTCGGCATGAAGTGGGAAGAATGTCTTCCTTATGCTGAATTCTCTTACAACAACAGCTTCCATAAAAGTCTAAAGATGGCACCATTTGAGGCTCTCTATGGTCGCAAATGCAGAACTCCGATTGGTTGGTCGGGCGCAGGTGAAAGAATATTGTTTGGCCCCGAGATTGTAACGCAAGCGGAGGAGAAAGTTCACATCATTCTTGAAAATCTGAAGATTGCTCAAAGTCGCCAGAAGAGCAATTATGACAGAAAGCACACAGACATGGAGTATGTCCCTGGTGATCTCGTTTACCTTCGTGTCACTCCCATGAGAGGCACGCACCGCTTTGGTATCAAAGGAAAGCTGGCTCCTAGATACATCGGTCCTTTCAAAATTCGTGGAAGAAGAGGAGAAGTTGCTTATGCTCTTGAGCTCCCTGAACAACTCAAAGTCCATGATGTTTTCCACATCTCTCAACTCAAGAAGTGCTTCAAGGATCCCGGTAGGACCGTGGACCATGAACTCATCAATCTCCAAGAAGACCTTTCTTATCAAGAACACCCCACAAAAATTCTTGAAGTCGTAGAAAGAAGGACTCGCAACAAGTCCATCAAGTTCTGCAAGGTGCAGTGGTCGCACCATTCCGTTGATGAAGCCACCTGGGAACGTGAAGATGAGCTCCGTGCCAAGTATCCTACCCTCTTTGAGTCTTCTTCTTCCTAGAATCTCGGGGCGAGATTCCTGTTTAGTGGGGGAGAGTTGTAGCATCCCAATGGACTAACAATTGTAATGCTACTTGTCCTAGTAAGATATTGGCTACTTCATATATATTATTGTTGCATCATAATTATATCATGCTCATGTCATCATGCCACCTTGCATTTGAGCATCATATAAAACCCTCTTTCTTTTGGTTTTTCTCTCATATGCATTATTAATTGTATTTGCCTCTTGATATTGTATTTGGTTATTGATATATTGTTCAAATGCCCAAGTTGAGTTGGGGGCATATCTTTTATTCACCTCCATTATCTTTTCCTTTCACCACCTTATAATTCCACCATCCTACTAGTCCATGAGCTTGCAATTCTTTTTCTTTTGATTTTATCCTAGCTCATGTGGTGGGGTGGATCTAATCCTATTTATCCTTTGCTTGGTTTTTGTTCCATTATGGGAAATGCATAAGAATAATGCCATCATATTATTATTGTTTTCACAAAATAAATCATGGCATTATTATTTTGCATGGGCCATGCAACCTTCCTCACCACCTTATATCTCATTGGTTTTCTTTTGTCTTATTGATTCTTCTCTTTGTGGATCACCACCATCTCTACCACACCTTTACTCTCATCAACATTTATTATTTTAATCATCTACATTCATGATTTATATGAAGGATTCTTCCCATACATCATTCTTTCTCTTTTTCATGATTATTTTTCCTCCACCTCATCTTAGCCTAAATCCAAGCCTTTCTCCCACTCCCTAGCTAGCCCTGTTCCATTATTCCAATATGCAAAAACTCCCAAAAAGATTAATTCTTGGGCTGGTTTAAATCTGAAACAAATCAAAAATATAAATCAAAACAGATAATAAAACAAAAAGAAATAAAAAGGAGAGGACCTTACCTGCAGCGCAGCCAGCAGCCCACCAGCAGCCTCGCCCGTCGCGGCCCATCTCCCGGCCCACCTCCCCAGCCCGTACGGCTTCGGCACCGACAACAGCCATGTTCCTCTTCTCCCTCTGTCTAACGTCGTCGCCCTCTCTCTCTCAGCAGCAAATGGAAAGCAGCGGCGGGGAGCAGGTGGCCGTCCCCCCACCGTCTGCCGCGTCAGCTACGCCTCCCGCACGCCAGCCTCCTCCTTATCCTCGCGCCGAGCCGCTTCCTCCCAAACCCTAGATACCTACCCGTCCCTCTTTTCTCTCCTCCCTGCCGCCGCCAGTCTGAGGGCCCCGCCGTCGTTGCCGCCCTCGCCGGTGACCGGGGACACGCCGGGAAGCGTCGCCGCAGTCCGTGTCGATGATTCCGCCAGCCAGGAGATCCAGGATTGCCCGCACCCGTCCCACGACTGAGAGCCGCCAGCACCACCGTCGCGTCCTCGCTATCCCCTCCGCTCCGGCCACCTCCTGCCTCGAGTCCGGTGGGGATCGATCGAGGTGAGCTCCCCCTCGTTCCCTCCTGTTTTCCCCCTCTTCTCGTGCCTAGCGCCGCCAGTAATTGGCCCCGCCAGCGAGGTGCTCCGCCGTAGTGCAGACCGAGGTAGCGTTTTCCCCTCTGTTCGCCGATGAGCCCCGACCAGCATAGGCCGCCACCGCCGACCCTCCCTAAACGAAATCAGTAGCTGAAGCCTTCCTCTACAACTTCCGTTTTGGCGGCCAGGGCTATCTCGCCGCGGATGCGACGCCACCTTCGCCGGAAGTCCACGCCGTCATCAGTCGTCGTCGAGGTTCAGAGAAGACAGCGCCAGATTCAGACAGCGCTCGCGTGGCCGTTTTGCAAAAAGGACCCCCGCGCTATTTGGCGATCACGCCTAGGTCCCTAGCATTCCCCAGTGACCCCACCTGTCCGCCGCCTGGCAATCTTGCCGAAACCCCCCATGTTCCTCGGTAGTAACCCGTGCTCCAGCCCCAGCCCCACCTGTCGGCCTCTGGGGGCATCCCCACTGTCGCGTGGGCCCGAAGCCGCTGGCCCCGCCTGTCAGCCTCAGTGGGCTAGCCAGAGCCCGGTAACAAAAGTGTTTCGCGCGCGTGGCCCCAGTCAGCGCAAGGACCACCCGTCAGCGGCTGAGGCTAGAATTGCCTGGGTAACAAAAGTATTTTCCTGAGTTTGATTTTAGTTAAACCTTTTTCAAATTGATTTAAATTCAAATTCAAATCAGATTTAAATAATTTTTAAAATACAAATCCAAATAATACAAGTAATATATGTTTTGGAATCAGAAAAATGTGAGGAATTCAAATATGCCATTCAAAATAATGTTTGAACACTCTAAAATTTCGAGATGATCAAAATTACAATAAAATGCCCTTTTCCTTAATTAATTAATAACTTTTGTTTTATAACTCCAAATTTGACAAGTAATATGTCTAAATCGATCAGCGCGACGAGCCCGTTCTATCTATGCAGTCCTTGTTCTGAATTGAAGCATGCATCATGTTGGTATTAAAAATCTGAACTATTTATGACAATAAAACTTGGTTAAATAAATGACAAAATGCTTTATTTCTGGTATCCACACCCCACCTTTGCCATGCTACTTTAATGCCATGCAAATTGTGCATCATTCATCATGGCATGCCTGTTTGCTTGTCGCATTTTAATTCATATGCTTGTGCACTTTATTTATGTTGGCCCTTGTTTGTTTGGTTCTTCTTCGAATAGACGCCTAGCAGGAGAATTACCAGGATTCATAGGAGTACTACCCAGATCCATCTCTCGCTTCAACTGAGCTGCCAGGCAAGCACTACCACATGCTTGCATACATACAGTACCTATTGCCTCTATCTTATTCTTGCATCATTGAGTCGCGATTGCATTAAATTGAATCCCAAGTACTGCATAGCCTTTACTTTTAAACCCCACCGAAGCTTGTTCCTCCATCCCATGAGCCAGTACTACATGAGTTGTTTGAGCCATGCGAGTCATAGAAAAGCATGAGTAGGGTATGTGAGTGTCTGATGAATAATGAGGCACCTAAACAACTTAACCTGAGTAGTAATGAGATAACTAATGAAAGAGGCACCGGTGAGCAATATCTGTTATTTGGTTTTTCATGCTCACTTGTGTCCCGTAGGACCCCGAGTACTTGATTCCTGTTCCTTGACTATTCGCACTATCCACATCCGGGAGGCCTTATGGACCCCCCCCTGAGCCAGAGCTTGATTCATTCTTATTTCTTGGGGCCACAATTAGTTTGGGGCTTTACTACTATTCTATACTTATGCCATGTTACTGCTTTATTTAAGATTGTGCGAGGAGCACCTGTACTGTTTTGGATCGTGACATGTTTTCGCTGTATCGACAAGCCCAGTCACATTTTCGGGTTCCCAGTCGTTTACCACCGTCCACACAAACCTTGGGTCCGTCTCGGAGCCGGCCAACTTCGTTGCGGGTAGCTTAATGGGGTGGCCCCCTGAAATATTTCTGAATCCTGTGATTGCTTTGTCGTGAATGCCTCGCTAGGTTTTGATTTGGTTTTTCCGAGGTTGATCGAGTGTGTGTTGCTATTCGTGCACCCCTGCAGGGTAAATCTTTCTGAAAGCCGTGTCCGCGGTTATGGACGACTTGGAGCACAGTTTCTCGATCATAGACAAGTATAACTAAAGTACCGCTTTTAATTTGACTAAGTACTTGACTAGTAAATAGCGAAATACTCATGGAATGGTTAATAAAACTGCCAATGGATGATGGGGGTTGTTCGTCCGCTTCCTCGTTGGTAAGCGAGGAGGAGGATGGATCTGTTAATTATACTGTTATAACTATTGTTCTTAATTCACGGACATCCGTCTTTCATTGGTTAGGCGGATGGTTAGCGAGTATCTATAGAATTGTCAGGTATTATCTTTTGCTGCAATTGCGTCACCCCAGGTTGTGTCCCCTTTAGCGGCATAAAGACTTGCTGAGTACCCCTAGGGTCTCACACGATAAATTGTTTGATTCAGATGAACAGGTGTACCCGCAAGATGGATACTGGGTGGAAGAGACAGATGATGTTGTCAACGATCATTCGGTGTAGAGATTCCGGGAACGGGGATCCGTGTGATCTGTGGGCGGGATGTGTTTATTTATGGGGCATCTTATGCCAATTTGCTTCTTATCCGTACTCGGATCTTGTTTTCCGCTTCCGCCTGATACTCTGATGTGTGATGTATGAGGAGCTATCCTAAATTATTATATCTATCTAGGACATTTGGATCTTGCCGTATGGCGTTGCAATATTCTATTTCTTTTAGATGGAATGGCTCTGAGGACTGTTGTATGTGGCTTGCATACATACTCATTTGTGTATGTAGTTGATCCCTTCGCCTGCCGATTACGCCGCTCGTTCTTGTCCCGTTGTCTGAAAGTGGTTAGGACGGCCGAAAGGTCTATCGTGAGTGGCCCTGGGCCCCACCGTACTATTTTAACCACTTTCGTTCATCCAGGCATTAACTAAGAGCGTAATTCACCGAGGTAGTTACAATTGGTATCAGAGCCATCCCGCCCTTCAGGGTCTCAGCCAAAATGGTCGTTGTCAGTGTAGCGAATATTTTGGTAGTTATGTATACTAGGGAAAAACAAACGTGAGAGTAGGACTGCTTCCATTTTTCTTCTTACCCACCCACCCACCCTTTTCTGGTAAGGAAGTGTAACGTTTTCAATTCTCTTCTAAAATTCAAACTAGGATTCACGTGTTCTGGGTTCCGTAGTACCATAGGTTGTGTTTGTGTGTGTGTGTGTGAGTTCCTTGTCTATCTGTTGCATCCAAATGTTATCACTATCTACCTTTTGGTTATCAACTGTTGGTACATTCCATACCGGCAGGCCTTTGTAAACCGACGCGATCTATTCCGATTCGTTGTACACCGATGCGATCTATCTTACTCTTTGTTATCCGACATTATCTTGTTTGGGGTGTTCGTTTCCGTAGTTACCAATCTCTAGGTTCATCTTAAGAAAAGGTGTTGGGATATGTGTTTTACTGATTCATGTGCGGAGTAATGATTTGAGTGCGGGATGGAGTCGCGACCATACCACTACTTTTATCATTTGCTTTTGTATATTGAACTAGTAGAGTTACTAATCTTGATTCGTTAAGTGGTTTTGCGCATATAGTGGTATTTTAATGCCGAAATTTGCGGAAATTTTTTCTTTGTTAGTTGTGTACCACACTCCTTGTTCATTCGTGTGTGTTATGCTTAGTATCTTCTAATTGCCTTGAACTTTGTTTATATTTTAATATCACCTCAGTGAATTGCATTCCTTAATCTTGATTAATTCCATTTTGGTACTATTTTGGATTATTATCATTCTCCATTATAGTACTGACTTGTGTTTTATATCAATCACAGGATGGCACCACCACGCCGTTCTGAGGAGGACATACCACCTGAACTTGGGGCCGCTTTGGCAAGTATTGCAAATGCTTTGGGCACTATGCAGCAGAACCAGCAGCGCTTCGAGGAAAGTGTGAGGAGGAATGAGTTTGCTCCGGTACCTCCACCTCCCAAGCGAGGAGACATCAAGAGTTTTCTCAAGTTCAACCCACGCCAATTTGAGGTGTCTGATTAGCCACTTGATGCGGATGATTGGTTGCGTGAAGTGTCAAGGTTGCTGATGACTGCGGATGTTCCCGAGCAAGAATGGGTCAAGTGTGCTACTCACCTTCTGAAGGGAGATGCAGCTCTCTGGTGGGAAAATTACCTCAAGGCAGATCTCTCTGGTTTTCAGCCTACTTGGGAGCGGTTCACTGCTGCTTTCAAAGAGCAATATCTGTCAGAAATTGTCATGGAAAGGATGAAGGAAGTGTTTCTCAACCTCAAGCAGGGCACTGACAATGTCAACACTACATCAGAAACTTCATGAACTTGTCTCGTTATGGTGGCGATGAGATCTCTGATGACAAGAAGAAGCAAAAGAGGTTTCGGCAAGGCCTCAATGCTTCCATCAAATATGCAATCACTCATGCAAGGCCGGCATCTTTTCTGGAACTTCAACACACAGCTCTGCAGGAAGAAGCAAGTAGGCAAGTGTTTGAGGAGTCAAAGAAACATAGCCGTGATATAGCAAGCTCTTCTGCTATGACAGCTCCTTCTAAGCGTCGCGTCTGGGTTCCTAACACCCCACCATCGCTCCCTGCTCCACCAAGACCTTCAAGCTACACACCAAGGCCATCAAACTCCTTCACTGTGGCACCTC